>JBBGZY010001306.1:1200000-1800000 GCA_037952925.1 Lithobates clamitans | reverse complement strand
TATGAACGCTAGTTATATCTCCGGCTCGTACTTGATTCCGAGCATGTGTGGACTTTTGTCCGACGGACTTGTGTGCACACGATCAGAAAGTCTGACAACAAACATTTGTTGGCGGAAAATTTGAGAACCTGCTAGACAACATTTGTTGGCAGAAAGTCCGACAACAAATGTTCGATGGAGCTTACACACAGTCGGACTTTCCGCCAACAAGCTAACATTCAACATTTGTTGTCGGAAAATCCGATCATGTGTACGGGCATAAGGCTATGTATACACGATAGGATTTTCTGACAACAAAACCGTGGATTTTTTTCCGAAGGATGTTGGCTCAAACATGTCTTGCATACACACGGTCACACAAATGTTGTGGGAAATTCCGAACGTCAAGAACGCGGTGACGTACAATACGTACGATGAGCCGAGAAAAATGAAGTTCAATTTCTGACAAAAAGTCTTGTTGTCGGAAAATTTGAGAACCTGCTGTCTAACATTTGTTGGCGGAAATTCCGACAACAAATGTTCTATGGAGCACACACACGGTCAGACTTTCTGACAACAACATTTGTTGTCAGAAAATTCTATTGTGTGTACAGGGCATAGTAGTAGTGATCAATCGCTATACATATGGAACGAATGGCTATGGCTTGAGGTACACGAGTAGCATGTAGACGTAATTGAATAGTTGCACAATGCTCCAAATGTGTGGGATTAACCACTACTATGAGTTATTACACGCTGCTTGTGTACTGTACCTCACTCAATAGAAAGGTATTTGTAACTTTTGTGTAGTGACTGATTGCTATTACCAGCAATTAATTAGTAGTGATTTTCGTAGTGCTTCCGGACTAAATTTACTGAGTTGCCTAATACTTTATTACATTAAATTCATTATTTATGCACCAAACATATGGCCTAATATCCCTCGGGCATTGGGGAGACAGACATGTAGTCTGGCTGCCATGATGTTCCCAGTCTGTATGCCCATTAGCATTGTGAGGGGGCTTTAAGAAGAAGGTGCAAAGCATGGGACCCAAGGCTGATGAGACCAATTATGTGATAATTTATGTGAGCAGGCTTGAATTCTCTTCAAGTGCCTTTATCATCTCCTCTTTATTAGATTGTAGCTCACTTTGGAGTTGTTGAAGTTCTTCAGCCTGGTCCCTAATCTTTGCAGCTTCCGTGGTTTTACAACCATTTTTTAGATCCTGTGCTCCCTTTACAATAAAAAATGTATCCACAATTAACAACAATGCAGCAAGAACCCCAGAAAGAGCCGTAATCAGACGGGCCCCTTGGGCTGCTACTTCGGCCCCTCGAGCTGCAGTTGCAATTATTCTTCCCAGTCGAACCAACCTGCCTACCTGAACTGCTGCATTTGTGAGTATGCCCCCAAGTGTGGCAGCATTATAGATGTCATTGATACCCAGTTTTTGAAATTCACAGTGCATTCTTTTAGAAATCTCTTGTATCAGCTCAATATGTTTCTGTATTTCTCCAACAATTTCTTCTACTCTTTTGAGTGTCTTTTTCATGTTCTCATTGTCAACTATAGAGGCAACAGCACCCGTGAGTCCTCCTGCTGTTGCCACACCCATGCCAACTGCACCAACGATCAAAGAAGCGCCAAATGTAAAAGGTGCCAGGGCCAGGCCTGCTAGAGTAGTGATCCCTCCTGCTATGCCCACAGAACTTCCGGTTACACTAGCAATGGTGGCTTTTCTATGAAACTCATCCATGCAGTTTGCAATGTCACGCATTTCCTTGATACACTTGCTAAGATGCTCTTGCAGCATATTATGGGTTTCTTTGAACTCTTTTATGTACTGTCCAATCTGCATAAAAGAAGTATAAAAAAGTATATAAAATACATGCCAAGAGAAAAAAATATAATCTTTGCAGTAATCAATTGAATAGGATATGTAGAGTATATGAAAATATATGTGTATACTAGAGGAGGGGGGATACAACACTAAACAGACTAGTTATGGTATATCTTGCAGGAAAATGCTTTTTGTAACAATCCTCTTTTCATGCCGCCTTCATGGTCATTAGATATTGCCCTGATATCGCCTTCATGGTCATTAGACATTGCCCTGATATCGCCTTTATGGTCATTAGTTATTGCCCTGATATCGCCTTCATGGTCATTAGATATTGCCCTGATATCGCCTCCATGGTCATTAGATATTGCACTGTTTTAACCCTTTCAGTGCTGTATGGGTTAAAACAGGGGTGTTTTCTGAAATCAGGGGGTTTGTGTAAAAGATGGGTCCCCTGGCCCGCAACAAGGGAGAGCCATGCTACTCTCTAGTCACCTACATAAACTTTTTTTAACATCCCTTACACAAACTATATGTGTAGCAATAAAGTGTTGCACATAATGTGCCGCAACGAATAATGGCAGTAGCCAGACTGCATTAACAGTGAAGGGTCCTAAAAGGGCACGGTAAATTAAAGCCTGAGTCTAACAGACATGTACAACACATAACACTCATTATTATTTAACTCTTTCATTAAATTTGCTTTTCAACCTACCTTAAAGCGGAACTTTACCCATAACAATGATAAAAAAATAATGTTCTTTTGCAAAGAACATACATTCCACATTAATAATTATGCTACCAAAATTAGTCCGTGCTGTAAATTACTTCCAGCATTGCTCCTGTTTCTTCTTGGTGGAGGCTGCCATTTTGTTGAAGCCCAGAGCCCCTGAACAGCAGTAAATCATAAAGCAGAACTAAACCCATTGATTTAACACTTTTAAAGCAGTTACATTACTGGAATGCTGGGATTGCTAACTGTCACATTTGTTTGTTTTCTCAACCAAACTGTCAAACCATCAAATGGCTGGTGTCATATTTGATCATGCAGCACCATGGCAGTTGCAGATCACACAGAAGCAGCTTCCTTGGCTGTAAAGGATAGGAGGGTTTAATTCCGCTTTAAGGCTGTCAGGAGATTGGCCTCTACAAACTCGGCAGTGCCTAAAAATGCCTAAAAATGGAGAACAACTGAGCATGTGAGACAGTGTATTACTGGATTTTAAACAGTATAGGCACTTATTTTTAATGTGTTACATAGCTATACCTGCAAAAGGGGCCAGCCTGAAGTGACTCAGCAGGACTTTATATGCTGACTACAGTTCCACTTTAAGGAAGAACTTAATAAAATAGTCTGTATCTACTTAGCAACAGGAAGCAAGTGACAACTCAATCAACTCAATCAAGAGACCCATTTACATCATGAGTTCCCCGGCTGACATCAGTGTCCCCCAATTGACATCAGGATCCCCCCCAGTTCACATCCTAGTCCCCAGTTCACATCACAGCCCTTAGCAACCAACAACATGGGGGTTTACAGTGGAAAGTGGAGAGGCAAGCACAGGCAGCCCCAGATAACCTAAATCCTCAATGTGTTCACTCACTATCCCCTCTGAACATGTGTGCATGGCACACACTGCACACACTGAGGATACGTCACTGGGTTATTGTATTACAAATGCATCACATTCTGTGAACGGGCAGTGGAGATTCTGTCATTCATCTGCTCCTCATCCATTCACAGAACAGGATGCATTGTGGGAGAATAGCAGTATGAGATCTCAAGGTCTCTGTATTGCAGAGAAGACAGAGAGGGGTGGGGTGAACATCGCAACAGCAGTACTTTTTACATTAGCAGAGACATCTGTTAACACTTAGAGCTCCAGAATATAGCTGTTCAGAGCAATTCTCGACAGCCATGAGGGTGGCATGATGGAAGCAGCAGTTTCAGGTGATGGGATACACACCCTTCATGTAACTAATGTGTTTGGTGCTGTAACACCCCCAAAAACGACTAAACTTTAGCTTTAAGCTAACAGCATACAGTGGAACCTCAGATTACGAGCAAAATCCGTTCCAGGAGTATGCTCGTAATCCAATGTACTCGCATATCAAAGCAAGTTTTCCCATTGGAGTCAATGGAAATGAAAATAATTAGTTCCGCATTGACTTCAATGGGATGCAATACCGCATGCGGCCAGAGGTGGGGGTGCCGGAGAGCCTCGGAAACGTCCGAAAAGGCCCGAGGGACACTTCGGGGGACCTCGGCAAACCTCAGAAAGACTCCGTTGATGAACCTTTCCGAGGTTTGTCGAGGTCAGCCGAACTGTCCTCGGGCCTTTCCGTGCATTTCCGAACGGCGACTGTCGGTTCTGCCCGGCTCCGGCGCCCCCCACCTCAGGCCAAAAGCGGTACTGCACACCGTTTTTAGCCTGAATCCTGCTCGTTTTGTGGACAACACTCGCAAACCGAGTTAGGAATTTTAGAAATACAGTGCTTGGTTTGTGAAACGCTCGTTAACCACGTTACTCGCAAACCGAGGTTCCACTGTATTATGATAAAAAGGCTGTGCCATTTTGGATTTGTAAGACAGTATTATAGCTTTGTCTTATATCGGTGATTGGTAACAAGGCAGGTTCACTTCAGGACAGGAGAGATTGATGCCTTTATTGGACAGCGTCACCAGGAACGGTATTAAACAACTCATTTAATGGGCTGCATCTGTCAAAAATGTAGCCCACATCAGTCCTGTACTTATGGCATTACATCAAGCAGTCAGTCTGTCATAGTTCAATATTGCCAGTGTACCAAGTGTGCAGGGCCGCTGATGAGGCAGTACAGCCAGCTCTTTTGTACTGGGCCCGAGCCTCATCAATTCAAAAGGGGGGCTCAGGAACCTGTTGAGCAGGAGGTCTGACTGTACTGTCTTTTTCCAGACACTGATCCTCTTCTGCCTCCACCTGCAGTGCTGCCAGCTTCTCCTCTTCTTTCCTCCTCCTGCTGCAGGGGGATAGGTTCTAGCACATGCACCCCTTCCATCTGCTGTCTGAGCCCCCCTGTGTGCCGCTTTCCCCCACAGTGTTGCCAGCTTCCCTCCTCTCCTGCCGGCAGCTGCTGAAGGCACACAGGGGAATGTTTCAAGATGGAGAGCAGTGGAAGGTGACAGTAAATACTTAATTTACTTGCTCCTTCCTTTCCTGAATTGGTACCAATCACTCCTGTGTTCATTCATCACTGAAGCATAGTACACTGTGCTTCAGTTTGTGAATGAGCAGGAAGCCTTTAGAGCGCATCCTATTCATTCATATGTGCAGCTGAGGCTACAGAGAAAAGGACTGATAAATCTATGTCCTCAGTCACTTTCGGACGGGGGAAGAGGGTCCTGTCAGGTAGGCCGTATGGGGCCTTGTGATTTCTAACAGAAGCTCTGCATGTCTGTGTTCTATGCATCAAGGTAAAAAACCTTCTCAGTGCAGCTCCCCCCATCCCCCCATCTCAATCCAGGGATGTGCATGAGAGCAGCGGCTTTTCCTGGTGTCGCTTACCTCATTGGCTCACACAGCGGCTGGAGCCATTGGCAATCACAGCCAGTGAGCCAATGTGGAGAGAGCAGGGGTGGGCCAGAGCCACACTGTGCACAATGTCCATTCACAGGAGCGCAGTTCTTGAGGGAGCCTGCTCGAGAAGAGGATTGGAGCTGCTCTGTGCAAAACTATTGCACAGAGCAAGTAAGCACCCCCATGCATCTGAGAACTCAGTGCGTTTTTGGGTGCGATAAATCGCATGGCTCAAAAGCTCCATGCAATTTCTCTGCAGTTGTGTATTTAAAAAGGTGCAGGAACCTTTTACCTGCATTTCCCACAGGTACAGCAGACCAATAAAATGAATGATCTGCTATGCCCACGCAAACATGAACTGCAGCAAATGTATAGTTGTGAACCTAGGGTTATAATGTTTAGATATCTTATTTGATATTATTGTTTTTACAGGAACATAAACACATTTCTATTATATTATAGTAAAAGCAAATACGTCTACCTGAGAATGTAACAAAATAGTGAGCTAATACCTTTTCCTCTAGTTCTTTCATCTCGGACTCTGTGATTTGAGAATTGCTCCACTCAGAACTTTTGTCCATGGTGTCCGTTGCAGTTCTTCTGTTTTAAACCAATAAACATTTTTTTTTATAAATGTGTACTAATCATTTTAAATCTTATGAGTAAATACATCAAAACAAAAAAGCATTGCATCTTGTTCTATCACAAAAGCCCCATCACACGAAGTGGAGTATTACTACATTTATGCATATCCTTACTGTAATTTATATCCTTACTGTTACTTTAGAATTTGTCCTTCCAGCTGTAACTGCAGTCTATGAAGAATAAAATGAATGTAATGAAAAAAATAGTTTAGCGTTTTTTTGAGGAATATTCAGTAGGGATCCACCAATATCATTTTTTTTACAGCGAGTATGAGTACTGATACTTTTTTTTTAGTACTCATCGATACCAATTAGGAAAAATGGATGAGTGGCCGCACACACTCCGGAAGGATGCCAAAATCTTTATTGTAGTAATCAACAAATAAAAGCATAGACAGAACAGCGAGCACCATGAGATGAAAATGTTAACGCGTTTCACGCAGATAACAGCGCTTTATTATAAAAGCACTGCTATCTGCGAGAAGCGCATTAATCTCAGAGGTGAGCACTTCTGATTTGGAAGTAACACTAGACTTGCAGCACTCACACCTTGAGCTGTGTTTCCTCATCATTGGTCTCGCTGAGACCAATTACCGATACCTACCGGCAACTGTTCTGTTTACACTTCAGCTGTCAGCAATAATACAAAGCATTGAAAAGTTCGTTACAAATGTAATAAATATATTTTTTTTAAATTTTGCGCTTTTTTTAATGTAAAACATGTAAACATATGTTAAAGGTCTAAAAATATTAACGAACAAAGCAAACAAAACCAAAAAATAAATTATTATTAATAGTTTATAAAATAGAAGTGAACAAGAAAAAAAAATTAAAGGTTAATAAAGGGTTAAACAGAGCAACATTTAATAAAAAAAAAAAGAAAAAACTTTTTTTTACTTGACAGTTTGCTTTAAACTGACTTCATCTGTAGATTGAAGTTCATCCCTTTGATCTGTAGATAAATAGAAAGATACAAAATGAAACAATGTTTCATTTTGTATCTTTCTGTTTCAACCCTGAGCAATGTTGTTGATAAACATTGTCAGGCTGCTTTTTTTTGACAGCTTCAATTGCTGGGACTTTGTTTACACCTCAGCTGCAAACAAGGGAACCCCAAGGACGTGACGGCCCCGCTCCTTAACCACTTGTCGACTGGCTCATACTGATATATGACGGCAAAGTGGCACGGGTGCGCAAAACAATGTACCTGTACGTTGCTGCGTCATCCGCAGCTAGCAGGCTCGATGTCCACTGGTGGCCCGCGATCATGGCACGGAGAGGCAGAACAGGGAGATGTAAACAAGGCATTTCCCTGTCCTGCCTAGCAACATGACACAGATCTACTGCTCCCACTGATCGGGAGCAGTGATCTCTGTCATATTCTAGTGAGCCCATCCCCCCTACAGTTAGAACATGCTGAGGGAACACAGTTAACCCCTTGATTACCCCCTAGTGTTTAACACCTTCCCTGTCAGTGACATTTACACAGTAATCAGTGCATTTTTATAGCACTGATCGCTGTATAAATGCCAATGGTACCAAAATAGTGTCAAAAGTGTCCGATCTGTCCGCCGCAATGTTGCAGTCATGATAAAAATCGCAGATCGCCGCCATTACTAATAAAAAAAATATTAATAAAAATGCCATAAATCTATTCCCTATTGTGTGGACTCGATAACTTTTGCGTAAACCAATCAATATACGCTTATTGCGTATATGTAGAAGAATACATATTGGCCTAAACTGTAGAAGAAATTCAGTTTTTTATATATTTTTGGGGGATATTTATTATAGCAAAAAGTGATCAAATACCATCAAATTTCTGGGAAAAAAAAGGATGTCAACTTTCTTTGGGAGCCACATCGCACTACCGCGCAATTGTCAGTTAAAACGACGCAGTGCTATATCGCAAAGAAGGGCTTGGTCAGGAAGAGGGTAAATCCTTCTGAGGCTGAAATGGTTACCACCCAATCTTTTTTTGTTACATTTCAGCTGTCAGTGGGGGAATCATGTTGACAGCTGAAAGAACCAAGCCTGAACGTATTGGTTCCAGGCGATGAAGCATTTGCACGAGTACCCATACTCATGCAAATGCTTAGTATCGACTCTGATACTGGTATCGATGCAACCCTAATATACAGTGTATATATAAAGTGTATGTATATGGGTAATATGCTATAACAAATGTGTAAACTGTTTGTACAAAATCTTTAAAGCTGACCTTCACCCTTCTCAACCATTAATAAAATACAGACACCATTATAAGGCCTCTTGCACCTCTGCCTAAAAACTCAGCATTTTTAGGCATACAGACATTTTTTTTTCACTGATTTAAATGCAGCCCATTGTTTTAAATGTGCCTGTACACACAGGTACGTAAACATGCGCTGTGTATAGATGAGTGATGAGTGAAAATAAAAACCTCATAAACTGCATAAAATGTTAGGTTAGAATTGTATTTAGGGAGCTAGAATTTATTTTACTTGTGTATATGCATACATGCTAACATGTGCACAATAGGGATGAGCCGAACACCCCCCCCCGGTTGGTTCACACCAGAATCTGCGAACGGACCAAAAGTTCGCGCGAACTTTGGAACCCCATTAAATTCTATGGGACTCGAATGTTCAAAATCAAAAGTGCCAATTTTAAAGGCTAATATGCAAGATATTGTCCTAAAAAGGGTTTGGGGACCTGGGTCCTGCCCCAGGGGACATGTATCAATGCAAAAAAAAGTTTTAAAAACGTCCGTGATTTTAATGATGCTTAAAGTGAAAAAAAAAAAACAAGTGAAATATTCCTTTAAATATCGTACCTGGGGGGTGTCTATAGTATGCCTGTAAAGTGGCGCATGTTTCCCGTGCTTAGAACAGTCCCTGCACAAAATGACATTTTTAAAGGAATAAAAGTCATTTAAAACTGCTTGCGGCTTTAATGTAATGTCGGGTCCCGGCAATATGGATGAAAATCAGTGAGACAAACGACATGGGTACCCCCCCCCCCCCCAGTCCATTACCAAGACCTTTGGGTCTTGTATGGATATTAAGGGGAACCCCACACCCAAATTAAAAAAAGGAAAGGCGTGGGCCCCCCAGGCCCTTTATACTCTGAACAGCAGTACAGGCGGTGCAAACAAGACAGGGACTGTAGGTTTGTTGTTAAGTAGAATCTGTTTGTAATTTTGAACTGGTACATTTTTAAAGTGTAGCTCCAGCCAAAAAATCAATTTTTAAGCTTTTTGGAAAACATAGGGAAGGGTTATCACCCCTGTAACATTTGTTTTGCTGTCTGTGCACCTCTTCAGAAGATTTCACCTCACTTTCTGTCCCAATGACAAATGTCTTTTGAAAATTTGGGGTTTATAGTGAAAGAAGGATTGGTGATAAAGCATCAGTGGAGAGGAGACACGTTTTTCCCATATTAACTCTTACAGGAGAGAATTTCCCTTCCTAGGGGTAGATTTCATCTCACTTCCTGTTGTCTCCTTCCGATTGCAAGTAGGAGTCGTTTGCAAGTTGGATGTTTGAAAGTAGGGGCCTGCCCTATATACTCTGCAGAAATTGGGGCCTTAGGTGGTGGTGTTGCCATAACACTGTAAGCTTTCACAGTTACTCTTGGTGGGCTCAGGAATGGGCCCTGCTGTGAAATATTAGATCAAGAATTTTAATTACATGCACCTGTTGAACAGGGGCAGAATAATTGGGCCTTAGGCACTGGTGCCACAACACTGCAACCCCTCACAGATGCTATAGTTGGAGCGCAGGAATGAGCCCTGCTGCAAAGTATTGCATCAAAAATTGTAATTATACGCCCCTGTTAAACAGGGGCTGAAAATTAGGGCCTTGGGCACTGGTGCTGGTGTAACAACACTGCAACCCCTCACAGATACTATAGTTGGAGCACAGGAATGAGCCCTGCTGCAAAGTAGGACTAAAGGTATAGTGGGGTTGGAGATCCCAGCTGATGAGCAGCAAGGAGAGATCCGCTTTGTTCTTTGGTGTGGATCTTTTAGGTACGCTTGCCAATGAACTGCATGGCAGGTCGACATATGTCTGGTCAAGCATGTGGTTCCCAAGCGGGTGATGTTTTGGCCACGCGAGATACGCTTGAGAAATATGTTGCAAATAGCAGCGGTGCGATCTGATGCACTCTTCTCAAAAAAAGCCCACACCAAAGAACTTTTGGAATAACACGCAGAGACAGCAGCACCCTGCACATGCGGAGCTCTGCGGTGTAATGCAGTCGGTGTGCTGCCCTTAAGCTGGCCTCTGGAGGGCATCCTGCCTCATTGGAGATGTGCCTCCCCCTCCTCCTCTTAATCAGGCACCCAC
Organism: Lithobates clamitans; assembly: GCA_037952925.1. Taxonomy (NCBI): domain Eukaryota; kingdom Metazoa; phylum Chordata; class Amphibia; order Anura; family Ranidae; genus Lithobates; species Lithobates clamitans. Next base: position 1,789,648 of record JBBGZY010001306.1, on the reverse strand, counting down.
GTGGAGTCACTGACTTCCTCATCATCCCCTCCCTCCTCATCACTGGAGCAAACCTGGCAGTATGCTGCAGCTGGGGGAACATGACTGCCAGATTGCTGTCCTTCTTGGGCACCCCCTCTCTCTGGGCTCACATTACTGCCTTCCTCTAGCTGGGTACCATCATCGGAGCCTTCAAAAAGCTGGGCATACTCCTGGAGCATGTACCCAACACTGTGGTCAAACAGTTTGGGGGACTCCTCAGGAGGACATGGTGGGGCTAGGGAAGGAGTGACTGATGCCATTGAGCTGAGGGAACAGGTTGTGTTGGCAGCTGCTTTGCCAGACAAAGCACCCTGAGCCTGGGTGAGAGAGGATGAGGGGGATGAGGATGGCTTGGTCATCCACTCTACCAAGTCTTCCACATGTTGTGGCTCAACACGGCCAGCTGCCGAAAAAAAGGACAAGCATGTCCCACGGCCACGTGCTGATGAGGATGCACCGTGTCCACGACCAGCACTGTTGCCTCTAGACACAGAGCCTGCTTGCCCTCTTTTATTGGCTTGTGACTGTCTGCCTCTCCTTGTTGGCCTTCCAGACATACTAATGGCCTGCAGTGAGATGTAGCTGCACAAAGCTGGGATGTATATATATACTGATTATACTGCAGCTAGCAGAATCAACTGCCTGCCTGTAGTATTATTAGTATGAGAACGCCAGCAATTGTCTTCAGGTAGCTTTAGGTGCATGCTGTGCAGAGGACACAGTACACTAAATGTAAATACTGCAGCTGCCTGCCTGTGGTACTAATAGGATCAGAAGAACACCAGCAATTGTCTTCAGGTAGCTTTAGATGCACACTGTGCAGAGGACACAGAACACTAACTGTAAATAATGCAGCTGCCTGCCTGTGGTATTAATAGGATCAGTACATCAGCAATTGTCTTCAGGTAGCTTTAGGTGCACACTGTGCAGAGGACACAGTACACTAACTGTAAATACTGCAGCTGCCTGCCTGTGGTACTAATAGGATCAGAAGAACACCAGCAATTTTCTTCAGGTAGCTTTAGGTGCAGACTGTGCAAAGGACAGTACACTAACTGTAAATACTGTAAATACTGTGAAAACACCTGCCTGCCTGTCAGTATATTAGGAAGAAAATAACAGGAACGGATCTAGCTAAATTGAATACAGTGTATATATATATATTATATATACACAACACCTAGGATGCATATATATATATACACAATACACTGTAAGTGCAGCTAACTGATTCGCCTGCCTTCTCTATCTAACTTAAATAAAATGACACTGTCTCTCTGTCTATCTCTCTCCGCCGCCGCAAGACACTACACAAGGCCGCCACGCAGGCGGCCTTATATAGTGTGGGGTGTGTACTAAAGGAAAACAAAGAAAAAACTGCGCTATACCATGAATGATAATAAGTGCATAAAAATCAATTTATGCAAAATAAAAATATGCAAAGACATCAAAATTCATCAAAACATAAGTGTACAAAATGATATTATATAGCAAAGTCCATAAGTCAGAAATCCAGAGAATCTTCTAGGGAGATAGGGAGAATCCCCTAATAGCTCTTCATAAGGGCCAATGTGGAAAGGTAAGAAATGGAAACACCCCTCACAGTGATCCTCCACCACCTAAAATGCACACTTACCAGATTGCAAGCACAACAGGCACGTAGATAGACCAAAATCCGGGTATGCAGTTAGCAGTGAAGCATTCCTCTATACAGCGCGATGGATAACAAGCAAACTGGGCACATAAGTGAACTCAGATCCGGATGCCCAGCCAGCAATGAGGCATCCCTCTATGCAGCGTGGCTCCTCTGCTGTCACTTCCACCAACGTCTCCTCTACCTCGGATCATATCGGGTGTGAACTAAACCCCCTGAGCCATTATTGATCGATTTAGTCATTCCGACTTTGTCAAAGGGGTGTCCTTTTGAAAAAAGTCGGAATGACGAAATCGATCAGGGAATGACCTTACGGCGCACTGATTACACGCATTGGACGCTGCGCTCTATCATCCAGCATTGATTCCAGAAGACATTAGTACTGAGCGGTGAGCGGACCTGCAGTGACCCCCGCAGTACTTTCAGACATCTCCGGCCCTTTGGTGAATCACTGCTAGTGTTATACTTGACATCAAGCCATTGGATGTACTGGTAATGAGAGTAGCTGTATGGAACAGAAGGTTTTTAACGCTTTGGATGACACACATCTTTAATAAAACAACTTGAAAATAGAACTACTCTACTATGTGCAGTCTATCTTTTTCTATATCCTTGAATTTTGTGATCTTCCGAGCTGGCCGACGCAGGAAACTAGTGGGATATCGTGAAGGCTTGTTATCTACATCTTTGTGGTGAGTTTGAACCCCAAAGGGGCGTGTGGAGCACGGGGTGTGGAATAAGGTGATTGGTGCACTATCCGAATATTTCTCCTCTATATCTACATATGAAGCCTGCCATGGACTTGATTTTCGCGTTTATTGTGATTGCGACATTATGGCGGATAGATCGGACACTTTTGTCGCGATTTTGGGGCCATTCACATTTATACAGCGATCAGTGCAATTAAAAATGCATTGATTACTGTGTAAATGTGACTGGCAGTGAAGGGGTTAACCACTAGGGGGCAGTGCAGGGGTTAAGTGTGTCCTAGGGAGTGATTCTAACTGTGGGGGGGCGTGGCTATGTGTGACATGACACTGATCACCGCTCCTGATTACAGGGAGCTGTGATCAGTGTCCTGTCACTAGGCAGAACGGGGAAATGTTTGTTTACATCAGCATTTCCCCGATCTTCCTTTCCATGAGACGATCGCGGGTATCCCCGCAGACATCGAATCCGCGGGACCCGCGATCACACTGACAGAGGTCGCGGCGGGCGCGCGCCCGCAAACCGCTTTTTAAAGGGCAACGTACAGATACGTTAATCTGCCTTTAAGTGCCCTTCTGCCGACGTATATCGGCGTGAGCCGGTCAGCAAGCGGTTAAGCACCCCTGCCAGTTTTAAATGGTTTATCTCATCCTTGTAACTGCAAAAGAGCTTTTCCGTTGAAAAACAACAGCCTTTAAGAAGAAGTAAACCCTGGTGGGTTTTACGTCCTCCTTATTTGCCTGCAAAGGTAAAGCATAATGGGCTACTATGCATCGCATAGTAGCCCATTATGTGTCACTTACCTGAAACTGAAGCCTGCAATGTCACCGTTGTCCCCACTAGCAGGGAGCGTACATCTTCGCCCCTCTTCCTTCCGGGGCCGCGAACTCCAGCTCTGTGACTGGCCGTAGTTGCGTGACATCACTCCCGCGCATGCACGCGAGAGCCGCCAGTCACGCCATGGCCCGTATTAGAAACGACACGATGTGCCCTTTCTAAAGTGCGCATGCACCAATGTCATCGGCACTCGGCTTTTTCGTAAATATCTCCTAAACCGTGGAGGTTTAGGAGATATTTCCAGCACCTACAGGTAAGCCTTATTATAGGCTTACCTGTAGGTACAAGTGGTTATGCAGGGTGTACAACCACTTTAATGGCCAGATCACCAGATAAATATAAAAGCAAAAAAAGCCTAAAAAAAGTAAACGAACACAACCATCACATCTAAAAATTGGTAAGTTGCAGTATAATAAATAAAAATAAAAAACCTCCTATAAATCTAAATCCAGTAATATTGCTTTTCTCTTATGAATCAGCTGCAAGCGTTACACATGTCTCATAGAGCATGCAGGAGTAAACAAATCTAGTATATATACGCTGCGCTATCAGAAGTATGAGCCTGAGTACTAAAATATAATGCTATAATATATTTTAAAGTGATAATAGTGCAATACATGTAAACAATAATGTTATAATATAATAATAAATAACCATGCAATATTGTGAAAAAATAAAATGACAATGTGCAATCACGTGATGAATGACTGTATGTTTAAAACACAAAAGTCCATAGGATCATAGAAAGCAATTGATCCAAACTCCTCAAGATAAGGTAAAGTGAAAGTGCTTCAATTTGCTGTGCAAAGTTCAAAATGATGGCAATCTATAAATGCTCCATAAAAATAATGCGATTCTGAAAATGCTGTGAAGGTGATCCAATAACAAGATGCTGTGTTCTCACTCAGGTGCTCCCCCCTTGGTATTGGACCCTCACCTTCCTTACACCGGCTCCTTGTAGAAGTGCGGACCCATAACACCTGTTGCCCCGCACAGCCCTACAGTGGTGGGTCCAGCCCAGGATTCCGGATATACTGCTGAACCCAGAAGTGGTTCTAATGCGTGTATTGACCAGGCTTAACAGCAAGGTCACACGCTCTAAGGTGAGGGTCCAATACCTAGGGGGAAGCACCTGAGTGAGAACACAGCATCTTGTTATTGGATCACCTTCACAGCATTTTCCAAATCACATGATTTTTATGGAGCACTTATAGATTGCTATCATTTTGAACTTAGCACAGAAAATAGAATCACTTTCACTTTACCTTATCTTGAGGAGTTTGGATCAATTGCTTTCTATGATCCTTTGGAATTTTGTGTTTTAAACATACAGTCATTCATCACGTGATTGCACATTGTAACTTTATTTTATCACAATATTGCATGGTTATTTATTATTATATTATAACATTATTGTTTACATGTATTGCACTATTATCACTTTAAAATATTTTATAACATTATATTTTAGTATTCAAGCTCATGCCTCTGAGCGTATATTTACTAGATGTGCAGTATAATAAATGCTTTTTTGGTTGAATACTACTTTAATATCAACATTTTGTTGATGACTGTCATATTATCTAATATTATAAAACAGACACATACAGCGCTGGTAAAAGATGTGCTATACCATGAATATCCTATATATAAAGTGCTCTGTGCAATACTGATATCCATAAATGACATGGGTAGTGAATATTAGTGTACACTGGGTGCAATACACAAATAGACTACTAATTCCCCAGAAACCTCATACATAAAGTGCAAATTACAATAGATTGTCAGCTGTCAGTTTTTCCTTGTGGAGCATTGCTGTGACAGGGCACTGTGATAAGAATCTATCGGTCCTTTCACACAGGCTGTCTGATCAGGTTCGCCTGTCAGTTTTTAAGTCATCCATTTGCCCCTGTGGACCATCCATTCACCCCTGTGGAGCAGCGGATGTCAGCTGTGACATGTCCGCTGACACCCGCTGCTATCTGATCCGATCCTGTCTGCAAAATCCAGACGGATGGTAGTCCTATTTTCCATCCATCTGGTAGATTGGATCGGATGAAAATGGACAGGCGGTCCGTTTTCACCCGATCTTTCCATAGAGGAGAGCGGGACTCTGTCTGTGCTCTGCACCGTGAGCGGAGAAGGACCTGTCATCCACCTGCTCAGTGGGGATCAGCAGGGCTATCCCCTGCTGAGCAAAGCAGAGTCCATCCAACGGAAGTGCCCGTGTGAAAGGGCCCTTACTGGTTGCTTTTTTCTTTTTTTATATTTAGTGCACAAAGTGGTGCTTCATTCATGTTTCCGCACAGCATTGTGTTGCTGTGACATGTGGTGCTATCCAGTGTGCTAATGCATTTTTACACACTGCATGCACAGCAGTGTTGTGGTGTAAATGGGGTACATAGAAAACGTTTGTTTTCTTTGTGCTCTTGTACAACAAATTGGGATTAAAAGAGAAATCAACGCAAGGACCTCTCCAATTAGGTCTGTGTTCTGTTCTCCTCCTTTTCACTTCTCTATTCCTTTTTTCTCCCTTTCTCCCCACCATCTTCCCTCCTCCTATGACTCGTCATCCTCCTTCCCTTTTCCCTTCACTTTCTTTCTTGTCTGCCAACTTGACACTCCCGGGTGGTTTTTCAAGTAAAACGCATAATTTACAAACTTCTAAATCCTCATCTACTGTATTTTTTTACAATAGTTTCACCCCAATTTGCCTCCCTGGCTCGCCCCCGGGGGAACGCCCCCCCTTTTTTGAGGGCGTCTCACAGTATCGCTCCAAAACCCTTGTGGTTATAGGTTGGTGAGTGCAACTTTCAAATTTATAATTATGTTCTCCAATATCAACTTTCGTGTTTCTTAATATATCTGTGCATTCATGTTTCCTTTTGTTGTGTTGATACTGTATTGTTTTTTGATCTTTGTAGATTATATACTATCAGATGCCTCCTGAAGAAGCGGCTGTGACCGCGAAACTGTAGAGGTCACGTCTGCAAGTATTATATTATACAACCTCTGTCCATGCATCTGTGTGGGCATTAGCCTCGTTAACCAAGTGTCAACAATGCTGTAACAATCACTGTTTTTGTGTATGTTCTATCATGATGATGTATATGATGTGTCCTTTGTAGGACTTTTTATTGCTTTTTTGAAATAAATTTACTATTTTTTTAAAAAACAAAGCCTTTCTATATCCCTCTTGGTACCGTAATAGTCCCATTTCCTCTGAAAGAGGCAGGACCTAATTGGAGAGGTCCTTGCGTTGATTTCTCTTTCAATCCCAATTTGTTGTCTTATTCATATTCAGGATGATGGTACCTATTATTGACATTATACTTTATCTTATCAATTATGTGGCACATATTTAAATTCTTTGTGCTCTTGTGGTGACTGGCATTTATCAAGTGCAGAAGGTTTACAGTCACCGCACATAGTTAAAGCATTTCAATTGTAATCAAACAAAAACAATTCTAAGCATGCCTCAATCAATATTGAACAGACTTCAAGTGCATTCTGCTATTGTATAAAATGTAAAAAAAATGTGATTAGCAACTGGTGAAGAAATACATACAGTTCTCTGGATAGTGAGAGATGTTAGCTGTGTAGTGGTCTGTCTTCATCTGCAAAGTGAAAGCAAAACTATGATATGATATAAGGTTTAATGTGCACAGGGCGTTTTTACAACCTCTCCTGAACAATTCAACTTGACAAAAATGAAAAACGCCTATAAACCAAACACAGCTTAACGCGGGTACGGCATCTGAAATGTCAGAAACGTTGGCATCTAAACTCATTTTTTTGCCTTCAAAGAAAAGCCTCTAAAGGCAACTGCCTAAAAACGATATTAAACGAACCTGTGTACATGTACACATAAGATAACATTGGATGAGTTCAGGGGCAGCTGAAAAAAGCAGCCAACTGCCTCAGAACGTCCGTTTACCAGCAGCAGTGTACATGAGGCCTAAATTAGGACTTTTTCTTAACCAAGATTAGACGCTGTATAAACTAACTTATAAAACTAGAGGTTGTTAAAAAATTTTTTATAAGGTATGGTACTATGGGTGCCAATGCATCAAACCATTTTCCTAGAAAACAATTCTACATGGACACATGATTTTATTTTCGTACTGTTTTGCTTTCTTTTTGTCAATGCAGGAAATAAGGACAGACACACTAGGACGCATAGAACACGCCCTCCTGTCACACCCCCTTAAAAGGAGAATTAACCAAAAAAAAAAATCCACAAGGGCTTTTTTTTACCACTACTATTTCTTTATATTGGCTTTTAAAATTTACAAATGCAGCAATTTAGAATTTAGATAAAAGGTTTAGCACTGGTAAACACTTTTTGAAAGATAAAAAGTGCATTCTATATATGTAGCGTAGGGGTTTTACTACCCTAGCTATCATGTTAATGATAAGTTGGTTCTTAGGGAGTTTGGCTCCCTCTAGCGTCCTTTTAATGCTATTGAGACTTTTGAACCAGTTCTGTGATCAGAGTTACAAAGCATTGTGGGGGATGTAGTTTAATGAGGAAAGGACTCATGTATTAACTTAATTCTTGGAACTACTAAACCCACAATGCCCAGACACAGACCCACAAGGCAAAGTTACTGCGCTGCATGCTAGGAGCAGGAATAAAAAGGACAGCATGGCCATTTTTGGGCCTTTTGGGACACCATTCAACACATGCCTGCAGTGAGGTCTGTGAGTGTGACCGGGAGACTGTGGCCTATGAGGCACGGAGTGGAATCGATCGGCCTCTGAGGAATTCCAGAGCACAGCCAGCTGGATCTGTGTGCGGACGGACCTGAGGACCCAAGACATCTGGAGTTTTCCTGTATACAAGTCATCAGCCATCTGAAGGAGCGGTGCGGTGTGACGGCGCCGGCTTTGGATCAGACGGAGATCTCAGGAAAGCAGTTCAGAAGGAATCCTACAGTACCTGGGCCTGTTGTGGTGAGCGGGCACTTGCCCAGACCAATAGAATACAATGTTTGCTGGTGAGACTTGTAGTTCCACGGAGGTGGTTCTGCTTATTCATAGGCCGTGCACAGCAGAATTCTGAGGTCTATTACTACCCATGCTGTAGAGGTGAGACTGTATTATCATTACAATCCACAAGGAAGAGTTAAAGGAGTGTTGTTTGTTCATCACCACCCAAGGAGTAATTCGCATTACACTCATCATTCTACAGTCTGTTTCTTTATGTTCCCTCATGTTGGATTACAAATAACTGCAGTTCAATTCAAAAGGCTAGCTGAAGAATAATTCAAGATAAAGCACTCTTATCACCCTCAGCGAGGTATCAGGGTGTCACTATACTCTCTGAACATTGAGTTGCAGCCTAGGGGGAGCCCTAGAGTATAGATCTCAATATTATACTGCATTACCCTGTTTATGTGAATGTAATATGTTTGGGTTTGGGGTGTGCATTGAGGCTGGAGTGGGAAAGTGCTTAACATAAGTGTTGTATGATATTGAGCATTCATCCCACTGTGTATCTGTCTCCATATACCCTCCATGTGATCACTGAATTCTCAGTTCATGTACACGTTGACTGTTTTCTATTGTCATTCTTTATATCTGAATTACCACAGTGTTTATTGTGCTAAACATTCTCTTAGTAACTTCCTAAGTGGTTCATTTACAACTTGTGTGAGACTCCATCTATTACTACAGCTGGTGAAGTGATGGGTTCCAAGGTTACAGTAATATATTGTGTAGTGTACCATTGCTGTGTTTCTCTTTACTACTGGGTCTCACACTAATATTACCATAAAGGTGTGCCAGAGAGGTTGAGACTGTTCTTGGGGTTGATAGGGTACAGGATTATACATTCATCAGCAGCTCCTACGGGGGTAGTGCTACATATACAACTATATAGATCAGACCAAAATGAGGGACAAATTAGGGGGAAAGAGGGACATTGCTCCAAATCAGGGACAGTCCCTCGAAATCAGGGACAGTTGGGAGCTATGGCTACAACAGTTGTTAAAGCGGTATTAAACCCAAAACCAGGATCCAGCGATGTGGCCGCCCGAACCCTCGATTCTCTCCCTCTCCTATTGCCAGCACCAGCATTACAACTGTGGGCACCCGGCTGTGACAGCTTACAGCTTCACAGACGGGTGCGCACTGCGCATGCGCAAGTCGCTCTGCGTCTCCCAAATGGTCAGGCAATCTTCTGTGACGTGTCCCAGAAGATTGCAGGGGGGTAGGGGTAGTGGGTACCTGTCAAAACTAGGTACCTGCTCCCCTCAAAAAAAAAAAGGCAAATGTAGCATTTGAGGGGGGGGGGGAGGAGTGCTTAAAGTGGAATTTCCCCTTTTGGGTGGAGCTCCGCTTTAATAAAAAATGCATTAGGGTACAAAATGCTTAGCATTTAGTAACATTTTAATATGCCTGTTGTGTAAGCATTCCAAATCATCCAGCATCATCCACCAACAGCACAATATACTGTATGTCTCCATTACAGGAAATGAGGAAAAAGGACTGGAAGAACATATCACAACATAATAGCAAATTACATAAACCAGCAACAGCAAATGATTTTAGACTACAATAGCATATTGTGTGTAGAAGCTGTAGGGGGTTAGCTCAGTGGGGATCACCTTCCCTGGATAAAAGGATAGTCCAAACGGCGGGTTTTTCTTCAAATCTGACTTGTAGCCAGTTTTATTTTAAAAGGTTGCATGAAAATCAAACAAACAAAACAGAAACTAAATCCTTCCCATCCAGGCACTAACTAAACATTTCAGGTTCCTAACTCACAGGTGAAGGGCTTATCCCAGTCACCCACAAAACAAAGATAATGCAAACCTTTTCTTTTTCCTCACAAAGCAAACATCAGATCAGTAGCTTTCTCAGGTATGGCTTCCTGAGTCCCAGGTATGGCTTCCTGAGTCCCAGGCCAAGTGCAAACTTCTGCTCCAGTCCTGCTTTATTTATACCACATGTTGGTAGACACAAGTGGACTGCAAAATCTGGTCCGGAACCAACCCTGACAAGGTGGCTGGTAAAACCCGGACCAGATTCCACCTTAGTTCTCTGCAAATGAACGCATGCGAGGTGAAACATAACGTTGAGCAATCAACCCACCTTTTATAATGTCACAAAGTATATAATGTGAAAATGCATATTATCCTGCAAAATAAATTTATACTAACTAACAAATTACAGTCAGGTCCATAAATATTGGGACATTGACACAATTCTAATCTTTTTGGCTCTATACACCACCACAATGGATTTGAAATGAAACAACCAAGATGTGTTTTAACTGCAGACTTTCAGGTGAACGGTGTAGGAATTACAAAAGTTTGTATATTTGCCTCCCACTTTTTAAGGGACCAAAAGTAATGGGACAGATTAACAATCATCCATCAAACTTTCACTTTTTAATATTTGGTTGCAAATCCTTTACAGTCAATTACAGCCTGAAGTCTGGAATGCATAGCCATCACCAGACGCTGGGTTTCATCCCTGGTGATGCTCTGCCAGGCCTCTACTGCAACTGTCTTCAGTTCCTGCTTGTTCTTGGGGCATTTTCCATTCAGTTTTGTCTTCAGCAAGTGAAATGCATGCTCAATCGGATTCAGGTCAGGTGATTGACTTGGACATTGCATAACATTCCACTTCTTTCCCTTAAAAAACTCTTTGGTTGCTGTCGCAGTATGCGTCGGGTCATTGTCCATCTGCACTGCGAAGCACCGTTCAATGAGCTCTGAAGCATTTTGCTGAATATGAGCAGATATTATTGCCCAAAACACTTCAGAATTCATCCTGCTGCTTTTGTCAGCAGTCACATCATCAATAAATACAAGAGAACCAGTTCCATTGGCAGCCATACATGCTCACGCCATGACACTACCACCACCATGCTTCACTGATGAGGTGATATGCTTTGGATCATGAGCAGTTCCTTTCCTTCTCCATACTCTTCTCTTCCCATCACTCTGGTACAAGTTGATCTTGGTCTCATCTGTCCATAGGATGTTGTTCCAGAACTGTGAAGGCTTTTAGATGTTGTTTGGCAAACTCTAATCTGGCATTCCTGTTTTTGAGGCTCACCAATGGTTTACATCTTGTGGTGAACCCTCTGTATTCACTCTGGTGAAGTCTTCTCTTGATTGTTGACTTTGATACACATACACCTACCTCCTGGAGAGTGTTCTTGATCTGGCCAATTGTTGTAAAGGGTGTTTTCTTCACCAGTTAAAGAATTCTACGGTCATCCACCACAGTTGTTTTCCATGGTCTTCCGTGTCTTTTGGTGTTGCTGAGCTCCCCGGTGCGTTCTTTCTTTTTAAGGATGTTCCAAACAGTTGATTTGGCCACACCTAATGTTTTTGCTATCTCTCACACCTAATGTTTTGTTTTTTCAGCCTAATGATGGCTTGCTTCACTGATAGTGACAGCTCTTTTAATCTCATATTGAGAGCTGACAGCAACAGATTCCAAATGCAAATAGCACACTTGAAATTAACTCTGGACCTTTTATCTGCTCCTTGTAAATCGGATAATGAGGAAATAACACACACCTGGCTATGGAACAGCTGAGCAGCCAATTGTCCCATTACTTTTGGTCCCTTAAAAAGTGGGAGGCACATATACAAACTGTTGTATTTCCTACACCGTTCACCTGATTTAAATGTAAATACCCTCAAATTAAAGCTGAAAGTCTGCAGTTAAAGCACATCTTGTTTGTTTCATTTCAAATCCATTGTGGTGGTGTATAGAGCCAAAAAGATTAGAATTGTGTCGATGTCCCAATATTTATGGATCTGACTGTATATCAAACCTCAAAAGAATTATATATGACAGAGCATCTTATTCCCAGCCTCTTCCTGTGTACTTTCTAATCATTTTGGGTAAATGCGCTAGTCACATGGTGGTCACTGTAAAAACCTCTGTTACATTGGTAGTCAGTGTAATGCCCCATACACACGGTCGGACTTTGTTTGGACATTCCGACAACAAAATTCTAGGATTTTTTCCGACGGATGTTGGCTCAAACTTGTCTTGCATACACATGGTCACACAAAGTTGTCGGAAAATCTGATCGTTCTGAACGCGGTGACGTAAAACACGTACGTCAGGACTATAAACGGGGCAGTGGCCAATAGCTTTCAACTCTTTATTTATTCTGAGCATGCGTGGCACTTTGTGCGTCGGATTTGTGTACACACGATCGGAATTTCCGACAACGGATTTTGTTGTCGGAAAATTTTATATCCTGCTCTCAAACTTTGTGTGTCGGAAAATCCGATGGAAAATGTGTGATGGAGCCTACACACGGTCGGAATTTCCGACAACAGGGTCCTATCACGCATTTTGCGTCGGACAATCCGACCGTGTGTACGGGCATTAGTGTCACATTACAGTGTAGAATCCTTCAATACCGTAGGGCTTGATATTCACAGACCATCAACTTATAAGGGCATTTACACTGTCAATGGAACAGAAGCATTTACACTGACCACCAATATAATTTAGGCCTTTATTGACCCCTTATGGCCCAAATCTCACTCTGGTAAATTCTACAGTGAAAACAATTTTATTGAACATCACAACATCACTTTGTCAGGCACTGGGCAGAATGAAACTGTCTACTTCAATAAACTACATTTCAGGAAAAGGCTTCCCATGTGACATTTTTCAGTGTGGAGATATGGGAAGTCATAATAAAACTTTTGAAGTGTCAGTTATATTTTGTTCCTGTTTTCTTATACCACAAAAATGCTATGGTCATTGAAGAGTAGGGATGAGCTTCGAGTTCGAGTCGAACCCATGTTCGACTCGAACATCGCCTGTTCGATTGTTCGTCGAATTGCAGTGGCACGTCACGGCCCATAATTCACTGTGGCATCGCAGTGCATTGCTGGCTGATGATTGGCCAAGCATGCACTATGACCCGCATGCTAGGCCAATCACAGCGCCGTCTGTACAGAGAGCCATAATTGGCCAAAGCCAGGGTGGCTTTGGGCAATTATGGCTCAGGGGGTTTAGTACACGAGCCACACTATATAAGGCCGCCTGTATATATATATATATATATATATATATACTGTATTCAGTTTAGCTAAATCCGTTCCTGTTATTCTCTTCCTAATATACTGACAGGCAGGCGTTTTTATAGTATTTACAGTATTTACAGTTTGTGTCCTTTGCACAGTGTGCACCTAAAGCTACCTGAAGAAAATTGCTGGTGTTCTTCTGATCCTATTAGTACCACAGGCAGGCAGCTGTAGTATTTACAGTTGGTGTACTGTGTCCTCTGCACAGTGTGCACCTAAAGCTACCTGAAGACAATTGCTGGTGTTCTTTTGATCCTATTAGTACAACAGGCAGGCAGCTGCAGTATTTACAGTTAGTGTACTGTGTGCTCTGCACGGTGTGCACCTAAAGCTACCTGAAGACAATTGCTGGTGTTCTTCTGATCCTATTAGTACCACAGGCAGGCAGCTGCAGTATTTACAGTTAGTGTACTGTGTCCTCTGCACAGTGTGCACCTAAGGCTACCCGAAGACAATTGCTGGTGTTCTGATCCTATTAATACCACAGGGGGCTCCAGTACGCTCAGGGTTGAATAAAACTGGAAAGGGGCAGGAGGGGAAAACTATAAGGCCAAGAAGTAATGGAAGTAACCCTCAAGAAAGAAGTAAGGCTCAGGGGGGGTCCCAAAGGAAAAGTGGGGGGAGGAGGAAATAATGGGAGAAAGACATCTGCACCCATTGACCCAAGAGAGCGTCCCGCAGATTAAAGGGATCCTTGCAGAAATGTTAGCAAAAATGGAGGACTCACTAAAAGTGGATATAGCTGCGGTAAGAACGCATATCGGCCAAGTACTTGGAAGGGTGGAGGAGGCCGAGGGTAGATTGGACGATCATGATCAAGGACTTGAGGATATCAGCAATCAAATTAAAACTCTACAAAGCATGAATAGATACCTCCTTTATAAAATAGAAGATCAAGAGAATCGCAGCCAACGTAACAACTTGAGAATTAAAGGACTCCCGGAGAAATATAAAAATGAGGATTTGACAACAATACATCAACTATTTAACCCTTTATTAGAGAGAGAAATGTCAGAAACCCTGAAACTTGATAGAGTACACAGGATTGCACGTTATTCTATCCATAGTTCTGAAAGTCCGAGAGATGTGATAGTGAGATTCCATTATGCAGAAGAAAAATCCAGAATTATGGAAAAAACACAGCATGTGCCAGGTTTATGTTATAAAGGGGCAGAATTGCAGGTCTACTCAGATCTGGCGACCGAGACTTTAAATAGAAGAAGATTTTTGAGACCCCTTACAGAGTTGCTGAGGTCATCTGGGATACCTTATCAATGGGGGTTTCTTGCTTGCCTGGTGGGGAAAAAGAATGGCCGGACTGTGGTTCTGAGGTTTCCGGAGGATCTGGAGGATTTCTGTGGCAGGCTGGACATTCCGCCTCACACATCCCCTGCTGGGGGGAGGCGGAGGGCCCGGTAGTCCCTCAGGGGAGGCTGCGTTGGAGAAAGGGGGGAGATGGGGGGAGAGGCACTAATTAGCAGTATTCTTGGGAAGCGCTGAGTTGGGGTGAGCGGAGCTAGAAGGGAGGGACCAGGAGGTCTGGGGCGTGCTTGGAAGGGTCGGGAACGTGAGCCCATTGGGCATATGGTAACAGGGTGGCATCGGGACCATATATTGCAACAAAAAGGAGGTCTGCCTGGCCTTTTTGTAGGCACTTCGCTCCAGACATGGGGGAAGGTGGGGTGATGGAGGGAGGGGGGGGCCCAAAGGTTGGCGACCAAGACTTTAACTAGAAGGAGATTTTTGAGACCCCTTACAGAGTTGCTGAGGTCATCTGGGATACCTTATCAATGGGGGTTTCTTGCTTGCCTGGTGGGGAAAAAGAATGGCCGGACTGTGGTTCTGAGGTTTCCGGAGGACCTGGAGGATTTCTGTGGCAGGCTGGACATTCCGCCTTACACATCCCCTGCTGGGGGGAGGCGGAGGGCCCGGTAGTCCCTCAGGGGAGGCTGCGTTGGAGAAAGGGGGGAGATGGGGGGAGAGGCACTAATTAGCAGTATTCTTGGGAAGCGCTGAGTTGGGGTGAGCGGAGCTAGAAGGGAGGGACCGGGAGGTCTGGGGCGTGCTTGGAGGGGTCGGGAACGTGAGCCCATTGGGCATATGGTAACGGGGTGGCATCGGGACCATATATTGCAACAAAAAGGAGGTCTGCCTGGCCTTTTTGTAGGCACTTCGTTCCAGACATGGGGGGAGGTGGGGTGATGGAGGGAGGGGGGCCCAAAGGTTGGGGATTTTGGAGGGTATGGGGGACGGGGGTTTTTCTCTCTCTCTCCTACCCCTGTAGGTGTAAGGGTGTCTCCCCATGTGAGGTGGCTTCTTGGATCGGTCAGACGCTCTTACCAGGGTGAGGTATGGGGGTTGCGAACTTGGTCACAAAAAATGCGAGGGGATTAAATACAGGGAAAAAAATGTATAAATTAAATAAGGAATTACAGTTCTTGGGAGCAAATGTGGCGTGCCTCCAGGAGACTTATATTACGCATGTGTCGGAGGGGGGGGGGTTAGCGTCATATCAGTTTCCAAAGTGGTTCTGTGGGGACACAGGATCAACTCATTCTAGGGATGTGGCTATTGGATTTGATAAAACGATGATGTTTGTAGAAGGGGAGCATCTGGCTGATCCTGAAGGAAGGTATCTCTTTATAAAGGGGAAACTGTTCAACACGATGTGTACAATAGCAAATATCTATGCTCCAAATAGATACCCCGATAATTTTTTGAAGAAAGTATTAAAAATTTGAAGCTTTTAAAGAAGGCAAATTGATGATCGCAGGGGACTTAAATTGGAGCATGGATCCACGTATTGATTCCTCAGGAGGTACCCCTAGATTTAGGGCTCATAGGTATGAGGCATTTAAAAAATGGCTTATGAATTTTCAGCTGCTTGATGCATGGAGGATCAGCCATCCAAGGAAGCGGGACTATACATATTATTCTCCTGCTCATAAGACATATTCAAGGATTGATTATATCCTGATAGAACACCAGTTAGCCCCATGTTTGCAGGCCGCTGAAATTAAAGCCATCACCTTGTCCGACCATGCTCCGGTTAAAATCAGACTGGAGATAACTGGGGCTGTCCCAATTGGGAGGAATTGGAAACTGAATGACTCCCTCATTCAGGACCCGGATACAATCCGTAAAATAGAACAAGAATTGAAAGTGTATTTTGAGATCAACCACACAACGGAAATTTCGAGAGCCACCCTTTGGGAATCACATAAGGCTTACATAAGGGGGATTTTGATCTGGATTGGAGTGGGGAAAAAGAGAGAGAGGGGGAAAAGAATGACATCACTCTATGGGGAAATCCAGGAACTTGAGCAAGGCATGCAACCTAGAGGGATCCCTGAGAAGCAAGAACTAATAGGAAAAAGAAGAGAACTAGATGAGTTGTTGGAACAAGAAAGGAAATGTGCTTTCCATTCTATAAATAGGGAAAAGTATATGGGTGGCAATAAATCAGGGAAATGGATGGCGAGAAGAGTAAAGGAAAAAAAAAATAGAGCTTTTATACCCAAGATTCGAAATGAAGGGGGTGGTTTAGAATTTTCCTCCCCCAACATTGCTAAAATATTCCATTCCTATTATAGTTGTCTATACAAGGTGGATCACAGAGGGGGAAGGGAGGAGGGAACTGATGGGGGAGTATCTGCGGGGCCTAGACCTTCCCAGGGCAGAGAAGGAGAAGGTAGAGTCCTTGGAGGCTCCTATCTCGCAGGAGGAAGTGGAAAGAGCGATAAGTAATACTGCCCTGGCCCCGATGGATACTCTATACTATATTATAAAAAATTCTCCAAATTTTTAGTACCTAAACTGTGCAATTATTTTAATGCCTTAGGAGCAGAAGAGATGCCCCGGGAGGAGTCATTGTTGGCCCACATCACTCTTATATTGAAAGAAGGGAAAGACCCAGCAGCGCCTGGAAGCTATAGGCCAATCTTGTTATTAAATACAAATATAAAAATTTTTGCCAAAATATTTGCTGATAGGTTGAAAGCTTGGCTAACCGGGTGGGTACATAATGATCAGGTGGGGTTTGTGCCTGGGAGGAAGGGGAGAGATAATTCCCTGAAGTCCATTTTTTTTTTGATTCATGTAGAATTTATTTCCTGGAATCCATCTGCCCATAGCCCAGGCAAGCAGGCAGGAGGGTGTGCTTAGCTGAGAAAGACCCTCTACCCCTCCTGAAGACTCCTGAGGTGCATGACATCATTTTCCTAGGCCTGGAAACCAGAAAGTAACTGTAGAAATGTAAAAAAAAATTGAAAATAAGTAAATATGATATACCAACCTATCCAACCAAATTTATTTACAAATGCTAGTAAAATAAGGTTTAAATATAGTCGATTGACAGACTAAAGTTCTTCTTTAAAGTGGAGTTCCACCCTCTTTTTCAAGTCCTCTGCATCCCCTGCTTATTTGTCCCCTTAAACACATTTGGCATTTTTTTTAACTCACTTTTTTTAACTCACGGTTTTATTGTTAATTTTGTTCTTTATTTCCTGGTTCTGGCCGCGGCCTGAACGCGTCATCCCCTGTCCGCTATGCCTCCTAGGTGATGTTTTTTTATCAATCCCAGGAGGCAATAGGTGCCGTTGGGCTCTAGTATCGCGTTATTTCCAAACTGGAAATGACGCGGTGCAAGGCGGCGGAGGCCGGCATCATTTTCAATAAGGGCAACGTGGCTTTTGTTGCCAGTGTTAATCTAGCGTCCATAGCAGCGACATCGTCGACAGAGTACAAGTTTCTAGTGGAAGTTAGTACATTTGTCATCCAGGGGGACACCACAGCATATTAAAGTATTTAAAAAAAGAGTGTGATGGGCGCAGTGTCGAGTGGGGGGGATGTGCTGGGGGAGTTGTGCTGTGCTGGGGGAGATGTCCTGTGCTGGGGGAGATGTCCTGTGCTGGGGGAGATGTCCTGTGCTGGGGGAGATGTCCTGTGCTGGGGGAGATGTGCTGTGCTGGGGGAGTTGTGCTGTGCTGGGGGAGTTGTGCTGTGCTGGGGGAGTTGTGCTGGGGGAGTTGTGCTGGGGGAGTTGTGCTGGGGGAGTTGTGCTGTGCTGGGCGAGATGTGCTGGGAGAGATGAGATGTGCTGGGGGCGTTGCGATTCGATGTGCTGATGCGATTCGATATGCTGGGGGTGATGCAATGTTCTGGGGGAGATGCGATTCGATGAGCTGGGGCAATTCGATGTGCTAGGGGCGTTGCAATTCGATGTGCTGATGCGATTCGATCTGTTGGGGGTGATGCAATGTACTTTGGGCGATTCGATTCGATGTGCTGGGGGTGATGCAATGTGCTGGGGGTGATGCAGTGTGCTGGGGGCGATGCGATTCGATGTGCTCGGGGAGATGCGATTCGATGTGCTGGAGCGAAGCGATTGGATGTGTTGATGCGATTCGATCTGCTGGGCCGATGCGATGCGCTGGGGCGATGTGATTTGGCGGGGGCGATGCGATTTGGCGGGGGCAATGCGATTTGCTGGGGGTGATGCGATTTGGCGGGGGAGCGATGTGATGGGGCAATATTTTCTCAATTTTAACACGATTATCTATGTAACATAGAGAAATTTGTTCGTGTGAATAGTTGTAAATAAGCAGTTTTTTAAATACTCCCACCATCCCATATAACACCAAAACACAAGCCCTATTTTTCAACATTAATATGCCCGTTTGAACTTCATAAAGTCGTCTTTAATACATCTAGATGCATAAATGAATTGTGTTGCTGAGATTATTATTATTTTTTTTAATGAAAAGCTGTACAGAAAAAAGTAGCCGCTGAGTGTAGGCATAGTTGCCAACATTGCAAAAAAAAATGTGGGACACTTTTTTGGCTGTAGGCGGAGCCGTACAATAATTAGGGGGTGGGGCATTCTTTTGTAGGCGTGGCCTAGCAAAAATTACAAGTGCGGCGCGCTGAGCGCGCCGCGACGAAGAATGGGCGTGGCTTGCGTGGAAAAGTGGGCGTGGCTTAAATGCGCGTGGCTCAAGAGGGTGTGGTTAGAGTCTGAGATGAATGAGGGATGGAGAGGGAAAGGGGGAGAAGGAAAGGGGGAGAGGGGAATGACGGGACAGCAGCCCCAGATCCTACACAATAGAAATATGTGTATTCTAGAAAGTTTAACAATCAGCAGATAAAGATACTCCAAACACCAGGTGTTAACGCTTCAATCATCCCAGGACCATGGTTGTTATGGTGTCAGGATGATTGAAGCACATTATTTCTATTATTACATTGTAATATAAAATTAAATCATTCAACTCACCATAATGCCGAATCAGTGGGATCCCTGAGCGTGTCACTGGCCACGTCGCCTGCCCCCGGCAGAGTCTGTCCTTGCATCAGGTGCCCCCAGCAGAGTCTGTCCTTGTATCAGGGGCCCCCGGCAGATTCTGTCCTTGCATCAGGTTCCCCCGGCAGAGTCTGTCCGTGCATCAGGTGCCCCTGGCAGAGTCTGTCCTTGCATCAGGTGCCACCAGCAGAGTCTGTCCTTACATCAGGTGCCCCCGGCAGAGTCTGTCCTTGCATCAGGTGCCCCCGGCAGAGTCTGTCCTTGCATCAGGTGCCCCCGGTAGAGTCTGTCCTTGCATCAGGTGCCCCCGGCAGAGTCTGTCCTTGCATCAGGTGCCCCCGGCAGAGTCTGTCCTTGCATCAGGTGCCCCTGGCAGAGTCTGTATAGACCCCCTCAGTGCAGACCCCCTCCATCAGTGCAGATCCCCTCCATCAGTGCAGACCCGCTCCATCAGTGCAGACCCCCTCCATCAGTGCAGACCCCCTCAGTGCAGACCCCCTCCATCAGTGCAGATACCCTCCATCAGTGCAGACCCCCTCCATCAGTGCAGACCCCCTCAGTACAGACCCCCTCCATCAGTGCAGATCCCCTCCATCAGTGCAGATCCCCTCCATCAGTGCAGACCCCCTCCATCAGTGAAGACCCCCTCAGTGCAGACCCCCTCCATCAGTGCAGATCCCCTCCATCAGTGCAGATCCCCTCCATCAGTGCAGACCCCCTCCATCAGTGCAGACCCCCTCAGTGCAGACCCCCTCCATGAGTGCAGATCCCCTCCATCAGTGCAGATCCCCTCCATCAGTGCAGACCCCCTCCATCAGTGCAGACCCCCTCAGTGCAGACCCCCTCCATCAGTGCGGATCCCCTCCATCAGTGCAGACCCCCTACATCAGTGCAGACCCCACCTCTATTAGTGCAGACCCCCCCTCTATTAGTGCAGCCCCCCCTCTATTAGTGCAGCCCCCCTCTATTAGTGCAGCCCCCCCAGTGCAGCCCCCCCTCAGTGCAGCCCCCCCTCTATTAGTGCAGCCCCCCCCTAGGTGCAGCCCCCCCTCAATTAGTGCAGCCCCCCCTCAATTAGTGCAGCCCCCTCAGTGCAGCCCCCCTCAATTAGTGGAGACTCCACCCCTCAATGCAGCCCCCCCTCACCCCCCGCTCACCCCCCGCTCAGTGCAGGTGCGGCCGGCCGGTGTTCTGCCTGCCGAGAAAGTTCCCCTCGGCAAGTATGGACCCCCTGTACTGCGCAGGGACAGCGCTTGCGCAGTACGGGGCTGGGGAACTTTCGGGAAGACACATCGCCGTCGCCGTTGTCTTCTCCTTCAGTGGAGAGGGGAGGGGCCGTGCAGCTAAAGAAGCCACTTCATTGGCTGCACGGATCGAGCCCCCTTCCTCTCTCCACTACACAACACACTGTCACTAGGGTGAAGATCGAGCGGCGGCGCTGGCCGCCATTTTGCTGGAGCCAGCTGCTCCAAAAAAAAAAAAAAAAAACATTCCCGATTTTCCTTATGGAAAATCCCGATTCGGGACAGCCTCCATCCGGGACGAGGGTCCCAAAATCGGGATTGCCCCGGGAAAATCGGGACTGTTGGCAACTATGGTGTAGGTGTGTGTACACACACACACAGAACAAGATAAATATATAACAAGAAATATATATATATATATATATATATATATATATATATATATATATTTCTTGAATAATATTCCTTGTACATGCATTATATTTACTGGTTCCTGGAGGGAGGAAGGGAGGGGAGGTTTGCATACATAAGGGAAGGCAACTTCCTATGACACTACCGTGTCCGTGTACCGTGGAAACCTGACCAGAAAGCTATTACACTGCTTGTGCAGCACTGAGCATGTGCGAGATCTGTAAGGCTGAAATCCAGGAAGAAATACAGTCTGGCTTCAGATGCCCACACTTAAGATGGCCACAGTCTGCTTCTAGTTTATAAACTGTCAAAATGCAGTAATAACCTAACAAAAAGGACCTTAGTTTACAGACTAACTTTACTAGAACACATTAAAGGGTTGTAAAGGTAAATTTAAAAAAAAAAAGAAATAACAAACATGTTATACTTACCTTCATTGTGCAGCTCGTTCTGCACAGAGTGGCCCCGAACCTGGTCTTCTGGGGTCCCTCGGCAGCTGTTTCAGCTCCTCCCCGCAAGCATTAACCACCTTAATGCGAGCTCCCTCGCATGGTGGTTAGTGCTTGCGGGCGCGCTCCCGTGATACAGCCGGCGGCTATAGCCGCTCACTGTATCACTCGGCCCCGCCCCCCAGCGCGCCGCGTCATTGGATGTGATTGACAGCAGCGCGAGCCAATGGCTGCGCTGCTTCCAATCCATCCACTGTAGCCAATCAGCAGCCAGGGTGAGCGGAGGAATAGCTGTCGGGAACGCGAAGCTGACTTTCAAGGCGTCAGGTAAGTAAAACGGGGGGGCTGGGGGGCGGCAGTATTGTCAGAAGTTTTTTCACCTTAATGCATAGAATGCATTGAGGTGAAAAAATTTTTACCTTTACAACCCCTTTAAGCTTGTGTATTATAGGTGTATTTTTATTTTAAAAGTGTAATTTCGGCCGGAACACCACTTTAAGGTAGCTGTATATAACCCATTTGTAAGGATTTAAAAAAAGCCTGTGTCCTGTGTTGTACTTAAAGCGGAGCTCCACCCACAAGGGGAAGTTCTGATTTAAGACACCCCCCCGCCTAACTTGGCATGTCATTTTGGAGAGGGGGAGCGGGTATCTTGTCTTGACAGGTACAGGTACACTTATCCTTCTCCCTCCCTCCCCAAAGTCTTCAAGGACATATCACAGATCCCAGAAGTCTGCAGGACCATTTACGAAGCGCAGCGCGACTCATGCTCGCGCAGTAGGCTACCTGCTGTGAAGCCAAAAACCGCATAGCTGGCTGCCCAGTTAAGATACCAACAGCAGGAACCTGGAGGCTAGTGAAGAACTAGCCCGGGTGAGGACAGCACTGGATCCTTGGATAGGTAAGTGTCCATTTAATAAAAGTCAGCAGCTATTGGATCTGTAGCTGTTGACTTTTATTTATTTATTTTTTACAGACTGAAACTCCTCTTTAGTCTCCATTCACACCTGATCGCAGGTGAAATTGCCACAATTCCACTTGTGATTTCAAAACGCTTCAAAACACAGGACGCGTTTCCAATGCCATTGTTTCTTTAAGAGGTTGTAAACCTCAATGTGTAATTTGTACCTATAGGTAAGCCTAGAATAAGGCTTACCTATAGGTACTGTAAATATCTCCTAAATGTGCACCATTTATGAGATATTCACTGTATACTGCGCTGCAATTATGTCATCGGCGCATACGCTCTGAAGAAACGGCCCCCTGTGCCGTTTCTTTAGGTGAGTGTGCCGTGACTGGCGGCTCCCGCATGCCTGCATGTGACGTCACGCGGCTCTGGCCAGTCTCACAGCCGGAGCCCGCGGCCCCAGAAGGAAGATGGGCGAAGATAGATGCGGCCTGCAGTGGGGACTTTGTTGCAGGTATGTGCCACATAATGGGCTAGTATGCGATGCATTCTAGCCCGTTATGCCTTTACTTTGCAGGGAACCAAAAAAACTGAAAAAATAGGAAGAGTCTACTTCCTCTTTAATGGCACCCCAATCGTGGCACAATTTTGCCGCAATTGTGCGGTAAATCTCGCTGCAATTGCAACGCACGCGTTTGTCGCTCAAGAAGGAACATGAGCTTCTTTTGGGCGAGTGTCGCTATTTGCCGTGCCACAATCATGGCAAAATTGCAACGCGATTGGGGTGCCATTAGAAGTAATAGTATCACAAATGCGTCCCGCGTTTTGCAGCGATTTGGAATTGCGATTCCGCCCGTGATCAGGTGTGAATGGAGACTTAAGGAAATGGTATTTAGACTCAATCAAAAGGCATTTACTAAATATTTAGAAAGCATCTGCTGAGCTCAGTCTCTTAGGCTGCATTCACACCAGAGCGTTTTGTTTTTAGGCAGAAAGTCATGCGTTTTTACCGCAATTTTGCCCGCGTTTTTTGCCACGTTTTGCCACAATTTTGCTCAGGTCAAAAGGTCACCAATGTAAAAAGCAGAAAAACACCTGTAATCTGCCCAAAAAGAAGGTCATGTACTTTTTTGAGCTTCAGGCGTCTTTCTTCAGGTGACAAAACGCTCAAATGTGAACATGTGCCATTGAAATGATTGGGATTTTGCTTGTTGGGCGTTTTTTCAGGCGTTTTAAGAGCTGAAAACGCTCAGGTGTGAATGCAGCCTAAGAGCATCTAAATGACTGCGGAATTCTGATAAAAACTTGTTAAAGCCACAAAGCTACAGCTAGAACATTAGGTTTAGGGTTGCCACCTGTACAGGATTCACCCGGACAGTCCGGGTTCTCAATCATCTGCCCGGTTTTCAAACTCTCTGAAACCCGGACAGACCATTCAGGCAGGGGGAGCTCCATTAGCATATTTGTCTCAGTGTCACTGCTTCTCCATATATACACTGTGCTGGTGTGTGTGTTAGAATCTAAAGCTCATTCCTGTCTCCCTCCCTCCAGGCTCCTGCAGGGTCTCTCCTATCAGTGACTTAACTCCCCCCCCTCCGATCACTAGTGTGGTATGTACTTAGAGAACCCGGGAGGTGGAGCTGAGGAGGAGATCATGTCGGGAGGAGTAGATAATGTCGGGCTGGCGCTGCTCACACTACATGCAGGGAAGAGGTGAACTGAGTTTTTGTCTGAGTCTCCTAGGTTGGAAAGCTGACAGGATTTGTTTTGCAAGAGTGGCTGTGAAGGGTTAAAGTGACAGGAGGATTGGTCTGATAGATATCTTCCAAGCCTCACACCTCTGTCTATACAAACATCCCCCATCCTCAGTCCAGATCAGTGTTTCTCAACTCCAGTCTTCAAGGCGCCCCAACAGGTCATGTTTTCAGGCTTTCCATTATTTTGCACAGGTGATTTGATCAGTTTCACTGCCTCAGTAATTGGCACACAGCTGTTTCATCTGAGGGAAATCCTGAAAACATGACCTGTTGGGGTGCCTTGAGGACTGGAGTTGAGAAACACTGGTCCAGATAATGTGCAGTAATTTATGACCATTCATGAACCCTGTATGAATGTGGAGAGTGTAAACTTCTGATTGTACAGAGCTTGGATAACACAGGGGTATATGAATGGTCATACATTACCTTCACATCATCTGTACATACAGAGTGCTAGGAGCTGGCAGTTTTCACTGTTGAAAATATTAGTGGATGAGTACAATAGCTTTTGTTTTTATATACATCACTATTTCTCAGCCCCCAACTCCCCCCAGGTGCATCACCCCCAGACCACTTCATACATCCAGCTGGCATCATCCCCTTCGCACTCCTCTCCTATACATCCTCCCCCCACCATCCCCTCCGCACTCCTCTCCTATACATACTACCCCCACCATCCCCTCTGTACTCCTCTCCTATACATACTACCCCCACCATCCCCTCCCCACTCCTCTCCTATACATACTACCCCCACCATCCCCTCCCCACTCCTCTCCTATACATACTACCCCCACCATCCCCTCCCCACTCCTCTCCTATACATACTACCCCCACCATCCCCTCCCCACTCCTCTCCTGTACATACTACCCCCACCATCCCCTCCGCACTCCTCTCCTGTACATACTACCCCCACCATCCCCTCTGCACTCCTCTCCTCTACATACTACCCCCACCATCCCCTCTGCACTTCTCTCCTCTACATACTACCCCCACCATCCCCTCCGCACTCCTCTCCTGTACATACTGCCCTTATCATACCCTCCACAATCCTCTCCTGTACATACTGCCCCATCATACCCTCCACAATCCTCTCCTATACATACTACCCCCACCATCCCCTCCCCACTCTTCTCCTGTACATACTACCCCCACCATCCCCTCCGCACTCCTCTCCTGTACATACTGCCCTTATCATACCCTCCACAATCCTCTCCTGTACATACTGCCCCATCATACCCTCCACAATCCTCTCCTATACATACTACCCCCACCATCCCCTCCCCACTCCTCTCTTATACATACTACCCCCACCATCCCCTCCGCACTCCTCTCCTGTACATACTACCCCCACCATCCCCTCTGCACTCCTCTCCTGTACATACTACCCCCACCATCCCCTCCGCTCTCCTCTCCTGTAAATACTGCCCCCCATCATACCCTCCACAATCCTCTTCTGTACATACTGCCCCCATCATACCCACCACACTCCTTCTGCCACTCTGCATGTCGCAGAGCTCGGTGCCTCTAAGCTTCGGCCTGCCACATTAATGTTGGCTCCCATGAGACAGCCATCTTTAAACCTGGGGGACCCATGATCTTCAACTGCCCGGAGGCCCCATGAGTTATCAGTCCACCCCTGGCCCAGACTGTGGCTACCCAGCAGGGTTGCTCACTGAAATTGTAAGCCAAGAGTGTCAACTTTGTTGACTCTGATGTAAAGGGGGACTCTTGTGATTAACTCCATATGATTAGAAATGTTATTTAAACACAAAATATATGTATAGTGTATACTACATAAATACATAAAAATTGCCTTGCATTGTAT
Source organism: Lithobates clamitans (assembly GCA_037952925.1). Lineage (NCBI taxonomy): Eukaryota > Metazoa > Chordata > Amphibia > Anura > Ranidae > Lithobates > Lithobates clamitans. The sequence continues at coordinate 1,763,457 of JBBGZY010001306.1, read as the reverse complement.
AGAGGTAATAAATTTAATGTATTACTGAAAAAAAAAAATTGCTGTGCACTGCTAATGTGTTTGGGTTTGGCTTGAAGAAAAGGTGGCAACCCTAATTAGGTTTTTACTTGTGGGTTGTGCATCTATTTTTTATCTTATGCAAACAGATGGCTTACAGGAAGATATGGACATAAAAAATGTGACTAGTGACTAAAAATTAGTGCACAATCTCTAATGTTACCAAGATATAATGCCAAGACAAACAATATAAATACACATAGACTATTCATCTAGGGCTTATATCTAAATATGATACATAGTGAAATTCTCATATGTGATATTCCTTATAAATGTGGGTCCATGCCCAAAATAATATACGGTATGTGAAAAAAATAATAAATGAACACGAATAGTGAAATAAAAAGTTCAAAAAAGTGTCCCAATGACAAAAGTGTCCCAATGACTGACGTCATCAGTTGTGACGAAACGGCCGTAGGGTCACAACGTTGATGCGCATTGCGCATGCGCGGACTGTTTTTAAACCGCTAAGGAGTTTTTCTTTTTTCTGTCATTGTCATTTTGTTGCAAATGCTTTTAATGCATTCTAGCTTTAATAAATTGCCCCTATTTTTTCAATCTACACTATTGGAGTCCTGTTCTATTTTTTTCTTGGGAGCTGTGGCTTATCTGTACCTGACCTTTTCCGAGGAGAAATATTAAAGGAATTCCTGGGAGCATACTTCCACATCGGGGTCCCCGGTGCTGTGGGCTGCCTGTCTGATGTAGTATAAAACCACAATAATTCTGCGCTCCCACACAAAAGGAGGAGGACACAGCAGCTAACACAACCAGCAAGTGTAAATGTAATCAAAAATAACAAAACAAGTGTAGCGCTAAAGAAGGTCCCAACAATACAGTCTATGGCTTGGCAATTCAATGATCGTAAATTGGCAAAGAGCATCATTTTAAGTAAGAAGTCCTCTGGAGTAAATCTACATATGAGGAATGATCATCCGTCACACACGGTCCATACACCACCCAATAGAAGTGAAGAGCCTCTTCACTTCTATTGGGTGGTGTATGGACCGTGTGTGACGGATGATCATTCCTCATATGTAGATTTACTCCAGAGGACTTCTTACTTAAAATGATGGTCTTTGCCAATTTATGATCATTGAATTGCCAAGCCATAGACTGTCTGATGTAGTGAGAGAGGGCTCGGAGGGTTCATCATCCTTGGATATTTCCACAACTAAGCCTGTTTTGACCCCCCTGAGTAAGGGCGGTCGCAGGCTTTTCGGTAAGTCTTCAATTTTACCATTTGGTGCTGGGCCGCACGAGAGGTGGATCAAGTATTCCCGAACCCTGCAATACATCTTTTTCTGGAATTAACACTTTGTCATTTGGGACACTTTTTTGAACTTTTTATTTCACTATTCATGTTCATTTATTATTTTTTTCACATATATTATTTTGGGCATGGACCCACATTTTTTTAAGGAATATCACATATGAGAATTTCACTATGTATCATATTTAGATATAAGCCCTAGATGAATAGACTATGTGTATTTATATTGTTTATCTTGGCATTATATCTTGGTAACATTAGAGATTGTGCACTAATTTTTAGTCACTAGTCACATTTTTTATGTCCAGCGCTACACTGATTGTTATGTATTTGATCTTTGCCTTATATCGAGGTTATAGTGTCTAGCAGCAGGATTTTCTTCAAATTTGGTCACTCACGATTCACTTATTTTAGGTTTTCACATTTATGCACATAGCGCGGTTCTTTACTTATTTTTAGTTACAGGAAGATATGGAACAGTTGCTAAAAATGGTAATCTAATGAATACCCTGTAAAAGCAAATGCTACAATTCATGTATACAAGCTCTAAGTCTGTGTACAGACAGGAATATTTTGATGATCATCATATTTAGCAGGTATTTAGATGGAGCTTTGCACAGCCATGCAGATTTTAAATGTGACAGCGGCTGCAGGGAAGAGGAACCCCTTTCACAGGGGATGGGCCTCTGGGGTTGGTGTGAGGGTGCTAAGGAACATGTTACATGTCTCCTCACTAATAGGGATGAGCCGAACACCCCCCTGTTCGGTTTGCACCAGAACATGCGAACAGAAAAAAAGTTTGTTCGAACACGCGAACAACGTTAAAGTCTATGGGACACGAACATGAATAATCAAAAGTGCTAATTTTAAAGGCTTATATGCAAGTTATTGTCATAAAAAATGTTTGGGGACCTGGGTCTTGCCCCAGGGGATATGGATCAATGCAAAAAAAAGTTTTAAAAACGGCTGTTTTTTCAGAAGCAGTGATTTTAATAATGCTTAAAGTGGAACAATAAAAGTGTAATATTCCTTTAAATTTTGTACCTGGGGGGGTGTCTATAGTATGCCTGTAAAGGGGTGCATGTTTCCCGTGTTTAGAACAGTCTAACAGCAAAATGACATTTCAAAGAAAAAAAGTCATTTAAACCTACTCGCTGCTATTGCATTGCCGGTCCAACAATACACATTGATAAAAAAGGCATGGGAATTCCCCACGGAGAAGCCCCGAACCAAAATTAAAAAAAAAAATGACGTGGGGGTCCCCCTAAATTCCATACCAGGCCCTTCAGGTCTGGTATGGATATTAAAGGGAACCCCGGCCAAAATTTAAAAAAAATTACGTGGGGGTCCCCCTAAATTCCATACCAGAACCTTCAGGTCTGGTAAAGATTTTAAGGGGAACCCCCGCGCCGAAATTAAAAAATAAAAAGGCGTGAGGTCCCGCCAAAAATCCATACCAGACCCTTATCCGAGCATGCAACCTGGCAGGCCGCAGGAAAAGAGGGGGGGACGAGAGAGCGCCCCCCCCTGAACCGTACCAGGCCACATGCCCTCAACATTGGGAGGGTGCTTTGGGGTATCCCCTCAAAACACCTTTTCCCCATGTTGATGAGGACAAGGGCCTCATCTCCACATCCCTGGCCGGTGGTTGTGGGGGTCTGCGGGCGGGGGGCTTATCTGAATCTGGAAGCCCCCTTTAACAAGGGGACCCCCAGATCCCGGCCCCCCCGTGTGAAATGATAAGGGCCTACCATTTCACTAAAAAACTGTCAAAAATGTTAAAAATGACAAGAGACAGTTTTTGACAATTCCTTTATTTAAATGCTTCTTCTTTCTTCTATCTTCCTTCATCTTCTTCTTCTGGCTCTTCTGGTTCTTCCGGTGTTCTTGTCCAGCATCTCCTCCGCAGCGTCTTCTATCTTCTTCTTCTCGGGCCGCTCCGCACCCATGGCATGGGGGGAGGCTCCCGCTCTTCTCTTCATCTTCTTCTCTTCATCTTTTTCTCTTCTTCATCTTCTTCTCTTCTTCATCTACTTCTCCGGGCTGCTCCGCATCCATGCTGGCATGGTGGGAGGCTCCCGCTGTGTGACGCGTCTCCTCTTCTGATGGTTCTTAAATAACGGGGGGAGCCACCCGGTGACCCCGCCCCCCTCTGACGCACGGTGACTTGACGTGACTTCCCTGTGAATATATATAAAGTAAAGTAAATATATATAAATATATATAAAGCCTATGTTGGAAACCTGTGTGGTCATATGATAATGTTAATAATTGACAACAGCTGAAGGTTAATCATACCAATTCTCGGCACCTGTTGTTAAACTGATAGGCTTTTATGGTAGAGACTCCCATGTGGATGATATATGAGCAGCAGTGGAAAAAACAAAAAGTAAATAGTGGAAAAATAGTGAAAAAATAAAAAAGTGAAGTGAAAGAGTATGTAAAAAGAAAAAAATGTTATTGATATGTGAAATACAATATTGTGTGATGTGTATATATGCAGAACTGTATTTGCAAATGAAAATATGTAACCACAATATAAAAGAGATAATGTGAAATCAGAAAAAATCATTGTCCAAATAAACATGTTTCAAAAAGTAAAAATCTATATATATAAAGTTATGTTTACAGATATATGGAGATAAAAGACGTATATAATTATACGTGTATGATAATGTGATAATGTACACAAGAAAATCGCCTATATAGAGCGATATGTGCAATGAAACTGAATAATAAAACCAATAAACGTGTGCCATATATATTCAAATGGATCTAAAATAGGATACATAGGCTAAAGCGCCTATGTAGCACACCTGAGAGCTTCCAAATGGAAGCGAACAACATGGCCCAGCGTTTTAAGGCCAGAGGATATGGAGAATAAAGCATTTACCAGGGCCAGCACTATCTCTAGATAGTCACTCTTACAGGATAAAAAATTACCACGCTCCTCTCTTAATAACATCCCAGTTTTTTCAACACCCTTCAGTGCAGAGTTCAATAAAATTAAAAACATAATTACTCGATATCTTCCTATCTTATCAAATGACTCTGTATATGACAAAGTTCTCTCCAAAGGCATCAAAGTGGTTTCTCTCAGAGCACCCACTTTGGGGAGCTCTTTGTCACCTAGTTTGGTGTTTACCGAAACATCCAAATCAAATTGGTTAAATCTTGTGGCCAATTACCAATGTGGCAAAAGAGGTTGCTATTATTGCAGCCATATTAGAAAAGGCAAACAGATAAAAACCTGCACAAATGGCAAAACTTTTAACATCCCCTTATTCATAAACTGTAACACTCAATATATAGTATATGTCATTACTTGTGATATCTGTCAAATACAGTATGTAGGAGGAGGCACGACACGACGTCTTAGAGATCGTCTGTATGACCATTTACATGACATAGAAAAGGATAAACTAACCAACGTAGCTAAACACTGGATTTTTGTGCACCAGAAGGACGTATCGAGCCTTTACATTCAAGGCATAGAGAAAATTGTGACACCCATTAGAGGGGGAGACAGATTTCAACTACTTTGTAAACGCGAAGTGCACTGGATATTCTTTTTGAATACCAGAATCCCACTAGGTTTGAACTTTGAATGGGATGTTTCCTATTATTATGAGTAAAGTCTTGATATCTACCCTCCCTATGTCCGTCACATTTTAATCTCTATTATAGTCTTCATCAGAATATTAATGTTTTCTCTTTCATTTTTTGCTCCCTCATTATACATCTCTTGTCAGAAGGTGCGACAAATTAGGTTGTACCCTTGATTGTCACCATCCACATATACGTGTTTTTCCATATACATGAGTTACCTTTGTAGCCTTACAACTTCACGGGCGTTGGACGCTGCTCAATCAATAGGATACTATATATATAAAATCTTTTACATATAATTCACTATGGTTTTTAATATATAATCAACAACCTTTTGGGAGTATTTTGTGGGATCCACGTTGGTTGGGACAATAGCTATCTTATATAAAAATGTCCTTTCGCTCTTGGATTCCTATATATAAATCTATAAATCCTTTTTAGGTCAGGACTAGTGGTTGGAGTATATATTCAATATCAGTATGTATTAGAATTATAATTTTGTCACGTGATTATTTAAACATTTTCATTGTTGCTTGAAATACATCCACTGTCCTGATAAGCGCAGTTCAGTTTTTTTGTAAACAACATAATTTTAATATTGTTGGAATTATTCATTTATCATGCTATTTAATTTTGATTAACAAATTCTTTATCCTAGTCTTAGATTAATCTGTCTACATTATTGTTATGATTGAGTAAAATCTCTTATTTTCATTTTTTTTTATTCTTCTGTTATAGATCGGATTTGTTTCTTGAGTTAAATGTCTGCCTATGAAAAACTATCAACATTATTTCATTTCTGTACTTTATAACACACTGCTGTATAATCATCAACAGTTAATGTCAACTACATTTTACACAGAATAGTAGCAACAGCTGGCACCTGTTGGTTTGTGTTTCCTTTTCTATTCAATCTGTTGACATTCATGTTCTTTATACATTTCGTACAGACTGAAACAAGTTTCTATACACCCAGCCTGTAGCTCTATACGGACAAAGACAGATACATGCACACGAGCAAGCCAATTTGGATACAAGTTATCCTGGCTTCTCTGTTTGCTGCTGACAGCGACCTTCGTTTTTGCTAGAAATATTTTCATCTATTTCTTTTTCATTTACATTCTTACATTTATCCTGGTCGGCGCTGCATTGAGATGGGTCCTGTGCTCTGCACTGCAGACCAGGATTTAAACTGAATTCTAGTCGCTCACGAGAACATACACAAGCTGATCTTCATTTCAGATTTAAGCACTATGGCTTTTAAACACACACACTATACAACGTCACTTTATTAATCTTATCTCTTTTTTTCACTCAACAATATTCCCTATTAAAATCGTTGTCTCCTATTTTAGATCCATTTGTATATATGGCACACATTGATTGGTTTTATTCTTCAGTTTCATTGCACATATCGCTCTACATAGGCGATTTTCTTGTGTACATTATCACATTACCATACACGTATAATTATTTACGTCTTTTATCTCCATATATCTGTACATATAACATTATATATATATAGATTTTTACTTTTTGAAACATGTTTATTTGGACAATGATTTTTTCTGATTTCACATTATCTCTTTTATATTCTGGTTACATATTTTCATTTGCAAATACATTTCTTCATATATACACATGACACAATATTGTATTTCACATAGCAATAACATTTTTTTTCTTTTTACATACTCTTTCACTTCACTTTTTTATTTTTTCACAATTTTTCCACTATTTACTTTTTCTTTTTTCCACTACTGCTTATATATCATCCACATGGGAGTCTCTACCATAAAAGCCTATCAGTTTAACAACAGGTGCCGAGAATTGGTATGATTGATCTTCAGCTGTTGTCAATTATTAACATGATCATATGACCACACAGGTTTCCAACATAGGCTTTATATATGTTTATATATATTTACTTTACTTTATATATATTCACAGGGAAGTCACGTCAAGTCACCGTGCATCAGAGGGGGGCGGGGTCACCGGGTGGCCCCCCCCGTTATTTAAGAACCGTCAGAAGAGGAGACGCGTCACACAGCGGGAGCCTCCCACCATGCCAGCATGGATGCGGAGCGGCCCGGAGAAGAAGATGAAGAAGAGAAGAAGATGAAGAAGAGAAAAAGATGAAGAGAAGAAGATGAAGAGAAGAACGGGAGCCTCCCCCCATGCCATGGGTGCGGAGCGGCCCGAGAAGAAGAACAACATAGGCTTTATATATGTTATGTATTTCCATGCATGTCAGCTATGAGTAAGCACTCGTTGTGAGTGTGAAATGCGTCAGCTGTTTCTGTACGCTTCTGCTGTAGTGTTTTGTGTTCCTTTATGTTTTAGCTTTTTACCAATAAAAGCATTCATCATTACACCGGTGTGCGACTTCCAGCTTTCCTCGATTTTCCTGCAGCCAGCGTGGTAGCTAGAACAACTTCTGCAGATCCTGGGCTCCTCCTTAGGTAACACCAGTGTGCCGCTACCTCTGGCTGTTCCATCTCCTTTGTCCATACTACCATCTGTCTCCTGCCCATTTTAATCTTGCTAATCTTAAAAAGGATATTTTGGAGGGAAAGGATGTCAATTTTGGCTTCCTTGCTCATAGCGTCACAGGACGTCGTGGAAAACAAGGCTTTTGCTTGCGGGGAGTCTCGGTGGTCCTCCAAACCCGTGATTCGAGGCCTAATCGCAAGTTGTGCATTGTTGAATTCGTCCTTGCTTTCGGTATTTACAGGGATGTTATTTGTGCAGTCAGTCCCGGTAGAAGGGAGGAGAAGGACCTTTATCTCCACAAGGTGGTAGATCTGGCCCACAAATATGGTGGTTCCACTTTCTATGATTACCACCGATCTTTTTCAGGTAAAGTCGCTGCCACTTGGGCACAGTTTCAGTTGGTCTTATGTTGGAGCAACATTGACACTGATCTTTTTCGTAGGTATTTTGCTAGTCAAAAGTCTCCAACTTGTGCCAACTGTCAGTCATCTTCCCACATTGCCAATTGGTGTCCTAACCTGGATCATCCGGTGGCTTCAGGGTCTAACAGGCCAGGGTTCAGTGTTTCTTCCACAGGGCCTTCGGGGCAGTTTGATAAACTGGGCAGGCCCATCCATTTGTTAGGGAAAGCTCAGTTGTGCAACAATTTTAACTACACGGTCTGCAATTACAACCAGTGCAGACTCCTTCATATTTGTGCCAACTGTTTCAGGGCACACCCCAAGTCTGCCTGTCCCATCAAGGCATCCAGTTCCTGACTGAGCCGAGTTAACATCCCCAGGCTAGTTTTTTGGTTGTTGCACCATCCTTCCCCGGCCCTGAGGCAGTTTCTGGTTGAAGGCTTTTCTGAGGGTTTTCATACAGGTCTTATCACACTACCTTTGCAGACAGTGGAATGTGCTAATTTGTTGTCTGCTGCCGCCAACACCCAGGTAGTAGATGAATTAGCCAAGGGGTTCATCATTGGGCCTTTCGTGTCCTCACCATTTAGCATGTGGAGGGTTAGCCCCATTGGTGTGGTAAGAGCTAAATTTTCTAATAAATTTCATTTAATCTATGACCTGTCAGCTCCTCATTCTTCACCCATACCTAGTTTAAATTCTCTCATTCCCTCAGAAGAATTTTCATTGCAATATTCATCGGTAGACTTAGCCATCCAACATATTTTACAGTTGGGTCAGGGCACATGGTTGTCCAAGGCAGACATTTCAGATGCCTTCAAATTACTTCCCATCAAACCCTCTCTCTGGCAATGGCATGGGTTCAAATGGCAAGAGCATTATTACTTCGCTACCAAGTTGACATTCGGCTCCAAAAGCAGTCCTTGGCTCTTCAACACATTTGGGTATATAAAAAAATACTGCGCCAACTAAGATATATAGAGCAGCCAACATAACAATCAGACCAATTGTGAGCAAATATAAATAACAAAATGCAGCGCTAAAAAAATGGTGTTCGTTATTGGGCAAGACAAACCAGAATGGGAGTCAAAATGGGAGTTAAAATGCACAATAAAGTTTTGACGAAACGTGTCTCTGACTAAAAGATTGGGAGAGAAAACACAATAAAGGTATATATAAGGACACAGATGTGTCTGTGAATCCAAACAAACCTAAATAGTGCACAGAGACTATAAAGGAATATATAAATATGTGAAAAATATTCACAAAAATTAGAAAATAAGTGCAACAAACATTATTAAGTGCAAAAATTATTAAGTGCAAAAAAAATATATAACTTCAAAAAAATTAAATATGCTATGCATTCAAATAAATAGTGTACAAATCAGCGGATACACTGCAACCAAAACAAATATGTATGAAGTTCGTAGAGTATTCACAAAACATGCATCAAAGGTTGTTAGGAGTTTGGCTTATGGAGCCTTCAGCAGAGTGTATCAGCAGGCTTATGGAGCCTTCAGCAGAGTGTAGCAATCATCCATGGCTGGGACGGACTCTGAAGTGATGTACTACTTAAGTGCCCAAAGCATGTATAAGCAGATTAAACACCCTTACTGGAGCAGGTGGACTCACTAGCCATACGGCTGAGAGTCTAACAGGCTTGTAGAAGGAGGACCAAAAATGGTTGTCCAAGGGAGAACGGATCTAATTCCACGTCCCGACTTGATGTTAAGATGGCCACATCACTCACCAATCACCTACTCAGGGTCCTCCTGCATTGGGATCTCCACAGTAGCAGGTTGTGTAATGATGGGTAAATCGGATCTCCAAACCAGCATAGAAGAGATATAGCCCTCAAGGTAGGAAATAAAAAAAATTTCTCCACATAGTGTGAGACTGCTTCAAAAAGTACTTTTAATAAAAAATTCGTATAAAAGCACTCTGGCTCCTTAGGACAATGAAGGACCAGGTATGAACAAATGTTAAAAAGCACTTACGTGAGTCGTGGCATAACAGGCATATCAAAACCCGATGCGTTTCGTCTGCAAAGGACTTCAACTATGCCCCAGTTGAAGTCCTATGCAGACGAAACGCGTCGGATCAGGTGGGTCAGCCGCTTCCGCCATTGACCCTGCTGACATTGGATTAGTCGCACTCAGGTTGCAGGCATCCATCCTGGTGAATGCGTCACTGTCAAGGAACACGCTCAGGGCATACAAGACAGCGTGGAGGTGTTTCAGTGGTTTTAGGTCACTCTATCCCTGCAATTGGGTGGGGGATGTCAAGTATATGATGTCTTTCATGGCCTATTGTCACAACAAGTTGTCACTATCAGTTAATACCATTAAGCTATACCTTGCAGGTATTTAGCATTTCTCTTCACTTCTCCATCCTGACAGACCGTCCTTTTTTGCAGCTCATCCTATTAAAGCTATGCTTAAAGGTATCCAGAAAATGCAGGGGAAACCAGGAGTCACACGCTTGCCTATCTCCAGGCAGATGTTCTGTGATCTAGCAGATTTATTGTCCCTTTCTCCCTTTGGGTTGGGTCCCAGTTTGGTTCTCAGGGCGGCAATCTACCTTAGCTACTTTTGGTTTCCTCAGACCCGGGGAGGTGTCCCGAGCGGGTTTGCATGCACCAGTTCTCCTCAAGGGGAATCTCACCAGGTTTCCTGATCACTATGCTCTTCAACTCCCCAACAAGAACCGGCAGGTTGGGCAGGGTTTTGTGGTTAGATATTACGCTACCAACACTGTCTGGTGTCCAGTACAGGTTTTGGATCAGCTTGCCGTCTTGTTTCCAGCAGCCCTTCACGATAGCCCATTGCTTCCTTTCCCTACACAGGCTCTGACTTCCAGTCAGTTTATCGCTCCTATTAGGATTCTGATTGCTAACTTGGGGTTGAACTCGAAACAGTTCTTGGGTCATTCATTTAGGATCGGTGCAGCATCCAAGCAGGGGGTCCCATCCCATGTCATCCAATACATGGGACGCTGGCAATCATCTTGCTATAGTCGTTACATTCCTGATCCCTATGTGGAGGTCAAACGTGCTTTTGCTACTTTATTGAATTAAGTTATTTGTCATGTTTTCATTAAATTCCACTTACTGTACCTAGTTGTTCTCTCTTCTTGCCCTCTTTTAAGCTTATGCCGCGTACACACGAGCGGACTTTCAGGCATACTTGGTCCGGCGGACCAGAGTCCACCAAACAATCTGAGCGTGTGTAGGCGCCGGCGGACTTCTTTTTCCCAAAAGTCCGCCATACCTAGATTTGAAACATGTTTCAAATATTAGTCCGCCGGACTTGCCGGACTCCGTTCCTGACGGAAAGCGAGCGCCCCCCCTCCTGAACGATACCAGGCCGCATGCCCTCAACATGGGGGGTGGGTGCTTTGGGGGAGGGGAGGCGCCCTGCAGGCCCCCCCACCCCAAAGCACCTTGTCCCCATGTTGATGAGGACAAGGGCCTCTTCCCGACAACCCTGGCCATTGGTTGTTGGGGTCTGCGGGCGGGGGGCTTATTGGAATCCGAGAGCCCCTATAATAAGAGGGCCACCAGATCCCGGCCCCCCACCCTATGTGAATGAGTATGGGGTACACGGTACCCCTACCCATTTACCTAGGGAAAAATTGTCAATAATAAAACACACTACACAGGTTTTTAAAATAATTTATTAGACAGCTCCTGGGGGGTCTTCCTCCGGCTTCGGGGGTCTTCTTCTGGCTTCGGGGGTCCCTCTGGTTCCTCTTCTCATCCGGTTGGTTCTTCTCCGCTCTCTCTGACCTCTTCTCCCGGTGTTTCAGTTCTTCTGCCGGCTTCTCCGCTGTCTTCATGCCGCTCTTTTGCCAGCAGAGGCCCGGACTTCTGGCTTCTTGGCTTCTTACCTCTTCTCTTCTCCAGATGTTGACACGACGGTCTCTCCGGCTGGACTGCTCTCTGAGCGCTCCGATGTGACTTATATAGGTGGAGACCCCGCCCCCTTTATGCTGTCACAGTCCCTGGGCATGCTGGGACTGTGACGTTTTAGGGGGCGTGGTCAACATGACCCGGTGGCCACACCCTCTAAAACGTCACAGTCCCAGCATGCCCAGGGACTGTGACAGCATAAGGGGGCGAGGTCTCCGCCTATATAAGTCACATCGGAGCGCTCAGAGAGCAGTCCAGCCAGAGAGACTGTCATGTCAATATCTGGAGATTCACATAGGGTGGGAGGCCAGGATCTGGGGGCCCTCTTATTATAGGGGGCTCCCGGATTCCGATAAGCCCCCCGCCCGCAGACCCCAACAACCAATGGCCAGGGTTGTCGGGAAGAGGCCCTTGTCCTCATCAACATGGGGACAAGGTGCTTTAGGGTGGGGGGGCCAGCAGGGTGCCCCCCTCCCCCAAAGCACCCACCCCCGCATGTTGCGGGCATGCGGCCTGGTATGGTTCAGGAGGGGGGGCGCTCGCTCGTCCCCACCCCCTTTCCTGACCGGTCGGGCTGCGTGCTCGGATCGGGGTCTGGTATGGATTTTAGGGGGGACCCCACGCCATTTTTTCGGCGTAAGGGGTTCCCTTTATAATCCATACCTGACTTAAGGGCCTGGTATGCCCCGCGACGGGGCTCGCAAGGTGTCAATCTCGCCGATAAAAGCGGCAAGATTGACTTCCTTTTCTGGTCCCGTTGTACCCGAGTCACGTTCAAAATGAACGGACTTGTCCGTGTGTGGGCAAGTCCGTTCATTCTGAAAGTCCGCCGTAACTCCGGCGAAAGTCCGTCGGAAAGATGGGCGGACCTAGCCTGCCGGAAAGTCCGGTCGTGTGTAGGCAAGTCCGTCCGTTCAGAAAGTCCGGCGGTAGTCCACCGGACAGTCCAGCGGGAAGAACGTCAGACCAAGTATTCTGAAAAGTCCGCTCGTGTGTACGCGGCATTACTCTCACGGGCGACCACGGCACACCTCAGGTCACCACAGGTGGGGTTACGTCTCATCCAGTATCCTGACTCTGACTACAAATGTGAGCCTAATTACAAATTACAGAATCACCTTACAATTTTGAGAAGGTGACAATCATTTTGTCCAGTCCATTTTTGGAGTTTTGCATGGAATGTGTCATATTTGGCTTTTTGTTTTACACCAATACAAAAAAAGAAATAAGCATGAGAATGCCTAAACTTTTTTTTTTTGCAACAATTTTCTGGGCAAAGTGGTACATTGTCTGACAGAAAAACAGGGGTTCCAATATTTTTGGCCCTATATATATATATATATATACATATATATATATATATATACTGTATATATATATATATATATATATATATATATATATACTGTATATATATATATATATATATATATATATATATATATATATATATATATATATATAATTATATTATATTACACACACTAAATTACAAAAAGTATTGGGATGCCTGCCTTTACATGCACATGAACTTTAACCACTTGCCGACCGGCTCACGCCTATATACGTCGGCAAAAAGGCACGGGTGCGCAAAACAACGTATGGGTACATTGTCTCCTTTAAGAGCCGTCAGAGGCACGTGCGCAAGCCTGCGGCATGGCGGGGGACCCGATGCGCATGGCCGGCTGGTGCGATCGCCAACGGCCACCCGCGAACGCATGCAGGAGAGCCAGAACGGGGATTGTGAACACACAAATCCCTGTTCTGTCAGGGGAGTCGAGAAAGACCGTTTGTTCCCAGAAAGTAGGAACAGCGATATGTCCCCCCCCCCCAGTCAGTAACATCCCCATACAGTAAGAAACACTAACAACTAGGGAACACATTTAACCCCTTGATCGCCCCTAGTGTTAACCCCTTCCCTACCAGTGACATTTACACAGTAATCATTCCTTTTTTTATAGCTCTGATCGCTGTATAAGTGTCAATGGTGTCAATTTTAACCCAAAAATGGGTTAAAAGTGTCCTTCGTATCCTTCCTCTCGCAGGCTCCTCGAAGACTCATGAGGGCCTCCTTGTTCTTACATTCCTCCGGTTGGCTAACTACGGAGACTTTGCTGTCAGGCCGGGCTCCACTCTCATTAGACCGCTGGAGGGTCAATCAACTATCTCATTTTCTTGGCTCGTTGCCCAAACCAGCCCACTTTGTCAGAAAGCTTCACTCTTTTGAGGAACTCTGCTTGGGAGAGGGACCAACCCGGAGGTCCTTATCAACCTCCTACAAGTCCCTGCTAGACCTTCACTCCACTGGAGACCCCCCATTCTTAGCAAAATGGGAGAGAGATCTACAAATCACCTTCACAGAACCCCAAAAAGAACGCATACTCTTTTTCGCACAGAAATCTTCTCTTTGTAGCAAATATCAAGAGACCGCATATAAAATAGTGGCGCGCTGGTAAAGAAGCCCTTCGGTGCTGGCTTAGATATATCTGCTACAAACTGATCGCTGTTGGCATTGCGGCCTACACTCAGGCACCCTCTTACACATTTTTTGGGATTGCCCCGTGCTCCAAACTTTTTGGCAGCCGGTGCTTAAGCTCATACAGAAACTCACAAATATATCCCTACATGATAACCCAGCCGCAGTCTTCCTTAACCTTACCCCCTTATCAAGGAAACGTTATCATAATTCCCTTCTCAAACATCTCCTTAATGCAGCACGAGCCTGCATTCCACCCCTTTGGAAACAAAAATCTGCACCAAGGATGGCCCAATGGTTCGCGAGAGTGAAGGACATTGAGCAAATGGAAGATCTGACCTCCGCTTTGCGAGATAAATCAGAGGAACATAAGTCCAGATGGTTTCATTGGAATCTGTTTTGCTTCTCTGACGAATTCCACCAATACACGTTAGGATCCTCCGTCTAGCGTCCCCACCGTCTGTTCAGTATTATCAGCCTTGGCTCCCTGAGGGTAATTGCCCCTCCCCCCCTTTTTTCTTCCTCTTCCCTCTTCTTCTCTTTCTCCTGCCTTCTCGTTTTTCTCTTTCCTTCCCTTTTTCCATTTCTCTTTTTCAATTAAAAGACAAAAGTGATGAGCACAGAAGTTTTAGTTTACCCTGTATTAGACTTCAGCTAAAGGAGTGAGCTTGATCAAGTAGTTCCCTCCACTCACAAGCAATTGATATGTATGATTGATGTACTTGATGCATTAGTAGCAACCTTTATGCAATACGAAGTTGTCTTTTTGTTTATATCTGTGTCACATCTTTAAAAAAAAAAAAAAGTGTTTGTCGTAATGTCGCAGTACCACTAAAATTCGCAGATCACCGCCATTACTGGTAAAAAAAAAAAAAAAAAGCCATAAATCTTTCCTATAGTTTTTAGACACTGTAACTTTTGCGCAAACCAAAAAATATATACTTATTGCGTATTATTATTATTTTTTTTTAACCAAAAATATGTAGAAGAATATGTATTGGCCTAAACTGATGAAGAAATTTGTCACTCTCTTTTTGTTTATAGTGAACAAAAATAAAAACTGCATAGGTGACCAAAAGAAAGCTCTATTTGTGGGAAAAAAGGACGCAAATTTTGTTTGGGTACAGCATTGTATGACCGCGCAATTACCAGTTAAAGCAACGCAGTGCCAAATTGTAAAAAGTGCTCTGGTCAGGAAGGGGGTAAAATCTTCCGGGGCTGAAGTGTTTAATGGCATCCCAGTCTTAGTCCATAGGGCTCAATACCCTCTGTAACTATAACAGATTCAACTCTTCTGGGAAGGTGTTCACAAGGTTTAGGAGTGTGTCTATGGGGATGTTTGACCATTTTTACAGAAGCGTATTTGTGAGGTGAGGCACTGATGTGGATAAGAAGGCCTGGCTCGCAGTCTCCACTCTAATTCATTCCAAAGGTGCTCTATCAGGTTGAGATCAGGACTCTGTGCAGGCCAGTCAAGTTCCTCCACCCCAAACTCGCTCGTCCATGTCTTTATGGACCTTGTTTTGTGCACTGGTGCGCAGTCATGTTGGAACAGAAATGGGCCATACCCAAAAATAAATTTGGGGGCATGAAATTGTCCAAAATGTCTTGGTATGCTGACACCTTAAGAATTCCCCTGGAACTAAGGGGCCAAGCCCAACCCCTGAATAACAACCCCACACCGTAATCCCCCCTCCACCAAATGATTTGGACCAGAGCACAAAGCAACGTCCAAAAAGACATGGATGAGCGAGTTTGGGGTGGAGGAATGTGAATGGCCTACACAGAGTCCTGACCTCAACCCGATAGAACACTTTGTGATAAATTAAGCAGAGACTGCGAGCCAGGCCTTCTTGTCCAACATCAGTGCCTGACCTCAAAATTGCGTTTCTAGAAGAATGGTCCAACATTCCCATAGACACACTCCTAAACCTTGTGGACAGCCTTCCCAGAGGAGTTGAAATTTTTATAGCTGCAAAGGGTGGGCCAACTCAATATTGAACCCTATGGACTAAAGCCTCGTACACACGCTTAGATTTTCGGACGACTGAACGTCCGTTTTTTGCGCCATGCTAGTCTCATGTTGAAAATGAACAGATTACTTACTGGGGGTTATTTACGAAAGTCAAATCCACTTTGCACTACAAGTGCAAAGTGCACTTGAAATTGCACTAAAAGTGCACTTGGAAGTGCAGTTGCTCTGAATCTGAGGGGAAGATCTGAAATGAGGGGAAGCTCTGCTGATTTTATTATCCAATCATGTGCGAGCTAAAATGCTGTTTTTTATTTTCCTTGCATGTCTCCCTAAGATCTACAGCGACTGCACTTCCAAGTGCACTTTCAGTGCAATTTAAAGTGCACTTTGCACTTGTAGTGCAAAGTGGAGTTGCCTTTAGTAAATAACCCCCAATGTGTTGAATAGTTTTGTATGTATTCTTTTGTTTCTGAGCATGGGTAGTATTGCTCTTACGATTTTTTTCGTACGAAAACCATACTGATAAAATGAAAATCGAATGTTGAGTTTACATCCGACAACATTTTTTATAGTCTGCACATCCAGCTTTTGTCTGACGAAAAAGTGAAATCGGCTGTCGAAAGCACTGTACTAAGGATCCGAAAATCAGCAGACAGCTCGTCGTACGAATCTTTCCATCCGATTTTTATATCGTGTATACAGACCTTAAGATTGGGATGCCCTTAAAGTTTATGTGCATGCAAAGGCGTCCCAATACTTTTGGTAATATAGTGTATATACTGTATATTCATGTGCCTGAAACATTCCCTGTATTTATGCTTTGGACCATTTTAAACTTCCTGTTCACCTAGGGCAACTATCTTGTGTCCACTTCCTCCTACCTTTAAGACTTATGAGCTTTAGAGGAGGGTGCTTTGCAAGGTAGGTATAGTTGAATGGTTTAGTTCCACTTTAACACAACCAGAAGCCAAATCCAAGCAATATACACGGTCTGGGGAAGGAATAGATGAAAAAGTTGATTTTCCCACTCTTCACCGGCAGCTTTCAACCATACTTTGCTAGCAGTTCAATTCTAGGTGTACACATCCACTGTGCGAACTGTAGGTACAAAATTCTACCAACAGTAATACACTGTAGAGGAAGCATGATAACAGGAACTAGCCTGGTTGCCCAGTCAGAAAAAATGACTAAGGCTGGGTTCACACCATTGGATTTTGCAATAGCAGGCGATTTTGACCGTCTCTCTATGAAAACGGTTCACATATCTCCGGAGCGGGGTCCGGTGCGATTAGCACAAGAATTCTGTGCGTCTTTTGGTCTGTTTCAGGTCCGAATTCAGCCAAAAATTCGTGCTGAAATCGGAACCTTAAACGGTGAACCAGGACGCACCGGACCCCTGCTGTGAGCCGCATGCGGCTTATATGTGAACCCAGCCTTAATCTTTATTATATCCATAAATACAATGCTTACAAAAAGCAATATGATGTATAAGCAGCTGTGTGCTGTACTGGGCAGCCCTGTCACTCTAGGTCAGCATCTGTGATGGCTATACAGAAATCCAGCCATGCCTTTGCAAAAAACATGATATATACTAAATATTTTTGACTAAGCGAGAGGCCTCCATAAGTAGAAATCATAATGACAAAAATAAACTTGTACCATCATCCAGGAATTAATAAATAAAGAGATTGGAAGCCTGATCCCCAGTCAGGCGACCAAAAAAGTGGGGGCATGTTTGGACTATTGCGGTACAGTAAATGTTGGTAACACATTAAGGCAGAAAACAATAATAGTAATAAAATTGATAATAGATTTATTGATGCAAAAGACAAATCAAAATTGATACAATAAAAACTTGATATAAGTACAAGTATGTCAACAATGGGATCATTGGTATACAGTACAACACGAAATCTCAGATATCATATTCCTCGACTAGTTTCGCAGACAACCGCTTCATCAGGAGGGAATCTGAGGATAGTTGATTCTGACTAAACAGTCTGAGCCTAACAGATAAGAAAACA
Organism: Lithobates clamitans; assembly: GCA_037952925.1. NCBI lineage: Eukaryota > Metazoa > Chordata > Amphibia > Anura > Ranidae > Lithobates > Lithobates clamitans. The sequence continues at coordinate 1,745,239 of JBBGZY010001306.1, read as the reverse complement.
TATAATGAAATTGACCAGAAGACAAGAATATTGCAAATAAAGTTAATGTTGCAGCATCAAAATAAACAAGGATAATATACAATACATGGGGAAAAAAGGGAACGAGTCTGCTTACCCATGTCCCAACCGAGCCCAGGCGCACAACCCCACCACCATGGAGTGATCTTCCACGGCGACCTGGGGGGGCTAGAGAATAACGGGGATAATGAAAATAATGTATGTCATAATAAGGTAAACTAGATTGCCACACAGGATAGGTAAAACATGTAGTGAAAATAATGAAAATGGTGATAAAATTACGGGGAAGGTGAAAAGTGAGAATGTGGAGAGTGAGAAATTAAATGGTAGTGTGCAAGGAGTAGAAAAAAAATAAAAATAAATAAAATACTTATAGTGAATATCAAGGATGGGTATAGTTGTTGAGTGAAGGGTGTAGAGTGGTGTAAAGTAAGAGTTGTGGATAGAGGAAGGAGATGGAAGGGGAGGGGAAAGGGTGAAGGACCAGAGGGGGAGGGGGGAGGGGGGAGGAGGGAAGGGGGAGAGGGGGGGAGGGGGGGGAGGTGGAAATGGGATGGAAGAAGGGGAATGAGGAAAGAGGAGGGGAGGGAGGGGGGAAAAAGGGGAGGAGGAAGGAAAAAACGGGGGGGGGGAGGGGGAAGGGAGGGGCAAGGAGGGAAGGGGTGTGACCGTGTAAAATGTGAGGTGAGAATGGGCATAAGGATACCTAATGCTGATAAAAACATAGAAGGGTTCCCGGGGGAGGCGTTGTGCCAGGAGTTGAAGCCACGATGGGGTAATTGAGGGGGGTAGAGACCGCAAGTGACGGGCGATCACATGTCCACCCCAGCTTGAAAAATCTAAAGGAGAAGCACGGTATGTAATATAACCCATGCTGGTGCCCTGAATTACGGGACTTACATAAAAAAATATACATTGGGTAATCCCCTCAAACTTACCATTGGTTGGCTAGCATACACAGACCCGGGGACCAAAAGCCAGACCGTCAAACAGACAGGTAAAGCCCGTCACTTATAGCTCCCTACCCTGCGACGCCGCGACGCACGCCGAGACGCCGGCGCATTAACGTCACAGGGTCAGAGGTCCCACATAGAGCGCACGCGATGGAGCCGCGCGCGCACGCATGCGCAACCACCCTACGGCCGTAGGAATAAGTCCCCGCCAGGATAGGTGCTAAAGGAGGGGGCGATCCCGCTAACGAGACCAACCCCCCCACCAGGGACCTCACCAGGCCGCCGCGGGAGAACACAGGGGGAGGGGCCCGCACCGGCGCCCCAGCCGGGAGCAGGAAGAGGGGAAGCAGAGGGTCCCAGTACAGCGAAAGGATAAAACGACTGTTAGAAGGTGTATCAAAACATAGACAAAAGGAAAAATAAAAATTACACTTGGCATAGAAAACCTGAATAGGTGAATTAGGGATTGGAGATACCCTAAAAAACCGGTGCAATCGCCCCCCCAGGACATAAACCCATGGGACCTAACTGCATAAAAATGCATAAACGTTAAGAAAGGCCATAGGCAAGCCACATGATCGGGTCCTTCACCCTTTCCCCTCCCCTTCCATCTCCTTCCTCTATCCACAACTCTTACTTTACACCACTCTACACCCTTCACTCAACAACTATACCCATCCTTGATATTCACTATAAGTATTTTATTTATTTATTTTTTTTCTACTCCTTGCACACTACCATTTAATTTCTCACTCTCCACATCCTTACTTTTCACCTTCCCCGTAATTTTATCACCATTTTCATTATTTTCACTACATGTTTTACCTATCCTGTGTGGCAATCTAGTTTACCTTATTATGACATACATTACTTTCATTATCCCCGTCATTCTCTAGCCCCCCCAGGTCGCCGTGGGAGATCACTCCATGGTGGTGGGGTTGTGCGCCTGGGCTCGGTTGGGACATGGGTAAGCAGACTCGTTCCCTTTTTTCCCCATGTATTGTATATTATCCTTGTTTATTTTGATGCTGCAACATAAACTTTATTTGCAATGTTCTTGTCTTCTGGTCAATTTCATTATATGTTTTCTTATCTGTTAGGCTCAGACTGTTTAGTCAGAATCAACTATCCTCAGATTCCCTCCTGATGAAGCGGTTGTCCGCGAAACTAGTCGAGGAATATGGTATCTGAGATTTCGTGTTGTACTGTATACCAATGATCCCATTGTTGACATACTTGTACTTATATCAAGTTTTTATTGTATCAATTTTGATTTGTCTTTTGCATCAATAAATCTATTATCAATTTTATTACTATTATTGTTTTCTGCCTTAATGTGTTACCAACATTTACTGTACCGCAATAGTCCAAACATGCCCCCACTTTTTTGGTCGCCTGACTGGGGATCAGGCTTCCAATCTCTTTATTTATCAATTCCTGGATGATGGTACAAGTTTATTTTTGTCATTATGATTTCTACTTATGGAGGCCTCTCGCTTAGTCGTATACATTGGGTGGATAACACACCCGGCACCATGTCGAGTGGGATGTCTGGGTGAGCCATCTGAGTGGACATGGCCGATTGCCTTCCACCTCACGGACCCAGGCTGTCCCACCCCTCATTTTTAATCTACCCCCATTGACACATATGGTTTGTGTTCCCTGGGGGTGGGCCTCTTACTATCGAATTTATTCTCTCATATTATTATTGTTTATTATTAATTAGCCCCGTTGCAACCCTCCGAGACAGATTCCCATCAGTTTGGCCAGGCATTTTTACCTTGGCTACCCGCCCTTTCATTCACATGTATCTACCCGATCATGTGGCTTGCCTATGGCCTTTCTTAACGTTTATGCATTTTTATGCAGTTAGGTCCCATGGGTTTATGTCCCGGGGGGGCTATTGCACTGGTTTTTTAGGGTATCTCCAATCCCTAATTCACCTATTCAGGTTTTCTATGCCAAGTGTAATTTTTATTTTTCCTTTTGTCTATGTTTTGATACACCTTCTAACAGTCGTTTTATCCTTTCGCTGTACTGGGACCCTCTGCTTCCCCTCTTCCTGCTCCCGGCTGGGGCGCTGGTGCGGGCCCCTCCCCCTGTGTTCTCCCGCGGCGGCCTGGTGAGGTCCCTGGTGGGGGGGTTGGTCTCGTTAGCGGGATCGCCCCCTCCTCTTGCACCTATCCTGGCGGGGACTTATTCCTACGGCCGTAGGGTGGTTGCGCATGCGTGCGCGCGCGGCTCCATCGCGCGCGCGCTCTATGTGGGACCTCTGACCCTGTGACGTTAATGCGCCGGCGTCTCGGCGTGCGGCGCGGCGTCGCAGGGTAGGGAGCTATAAGTGACGGGCTTTACCTATCTGTTTGACGGTCTGGCTTTTGGTCCCCGGGTCTGTGTATGCTAGCCAACCAATGGTAAGTTTGAGGGGATTACCCAATGTATATTTTTTTATGTAAGTCCCGTAATTCAGGGCACCAGCATGGGTTATATTACATACCGTGCTTCTCCTTTAGATTTTTCAAGCTGGGGTGGACATGTGATCGCCCGTCACTTGCGGTCTCTACCCCCCTCAATTACCCCATCGTGGCTTCAACTCCTGGCACAACGCCTCCCCCGGGAACCCTTCTATGTTTTTATCAGCATTAGGTATCCTTATGCCCATTCTCACCTCACATTTTACACGGTCACACCCCTTCCCTCCTTGCCCCTCCCTTCCCCCTTTCCCCCCCCCGTTTTTTCCTTCCTCCTCCCCTTTTTCCCCCCTCCCTCCCCTCCTCTTTCCTCATTCCCCTTCTTCCATCCCATTTCCACCTTCCCCCCCTCCCCCCCTCTCCCCCTTCCCTCCTCCCCCCCTCCCCCCTCCCCCTCTGGTCCTTCACCCTTTCCCCTCCCCTTCCATCTCCTTCCTCTATCCACAACTCTTACTTTACACCACTCTACACCCTTCACTCAACAACTATATCCATCCTTGATATTCACTATAAGTATTTTATTTATTTATTTATTTTCTACTCCTTGCACACTACCATTTAATTTCTCACTATCCACATCCTCACTTTTCACCTTCCCCGTAATTTTATCACCATTTTCATTATTTTCACTACATGTTTTACCTATCCTGTGTGGCAATCTAGTTTACCTTATTATGACATACATTATTTTCATTATCCCCGTCATTCTCTAGCCCCCCCAGGTCGCCATGGGAGATCACTCCATGGTGGTGGGGTTGTGCGCCTGGGCTCGGTTGGGACATGGGTAAGCAGACTCGTTCCCTTTTTTCCCCATGTATTGTATATTATCCTTGTTTATTTTGATGCTGCAACATAAACTTTATTTGCAATGTTCTTGTCTTCTGGTCAATTTCATTATATGTTTTCTTATCTGTTAGGCTCAGACTGTTTAGTCAGAATCAACTATCCTCAGATTCCCTCCTGATGAAGCGGTTGTCCGCGAAACTAGTCGAGGAATATGATATCTGAGATTTCGTGTTGTACTGTATACCAATGATCCCATTGTTGACATACTTGTACTTATATCAAGTTTTTATTGTATCAATTTTGATTTGTCTTTTGCATCAATAAATCTATTATCAATTTTATTACTATTATTGTTTTCTGCCTTAATGTGTTACCAACATTTACTGTACCGCAATAGTCCAAACATGCCCCCACTTTTTTGGTCGCCTGACTGGGGATCAGGCTTCCAATCTCTTTATTTATTAATTCCTGGATGATGGTACAAGTTTATTTTTGTCATTATGATTTCTACTTATGGAGGCCTCTCGCTTAGTCGTATACATTGGGTGGATAACACACCCGGCACCATGTCGAGTGGGATGTCTGGGTGAGCCGTCTGAGTGGACATGGCCGATTGCCTTCCACCTCACGGACCCAGGCTGTCCCACCCCTCATTTTTAATCTACCCCCATTGACACATATGGTTTGTGTTCTCTGGGGGTGGGCCTCTTACTATCGAATTTATTCTCTCATATTATTATTGTTTATTATTAATTAGCCCCGTTGCAACCCTCCGAGACAGATTCCCATCAGTTTGGCCAGGCATTTTTACCTTGGCTACCCGCCCTTTCATTCACATGTATCTACCCGATCATGTGGCTTGCCTATGGCCTTTCTTAACGTTTATGCATTTTTATGCAGTTAGGTCCCATGGGTTTATGTCCCGGGGGGGGGGGGGGGGCGATTGCACCGGTTTTTTAGGGTATCTCCAATCCCTAATTCACCTATTCAGGTTTTCTATGCCAAGTGTAATTTTTATTTTTCCTTTTGTCTATGTTTTGATACACCTTCTAACAGTCGTTTTATCCTTTCGCTGTACTGGGACCCTCTGCTTCCCCTCTTCCTGCTCCCGGCTGGGGCGCCGGTGGTTTGGTCTCGTTAGCGGGACCGCCCCCTCCTCTTGCACCTATCCTGGCGGGGACTTATTCCTACGGCCGTAGGGTGGTTGCGCATGCGTGACTCTGGAGGAGTCACTGGAGTATCTGCTTCTGTGGATGATTCTATTAACACCAAAAAGAAATGTGAGACAGTAATTGAGAAGGTAAACGAAATTGACAACATGATAAATGCGGTACAAAACATTGCTACAAATATCAGTGACACAATTGAAGTGATCAAGACTGTTCCCTTAGCAGAACAAGCCACTGATATAGCCAGAATGGGGGGTAGAGGAATGTTTGCTGTGGTGGAAGCAGGCAGATTGGTTCATCTGGGGAAGATATCAGCAGCTGCAGCTCATGGGGCTAAGTTAGCAACACAGGGAGCTCGAACAATGCGTGCCATTTCTGGAGTATTTGCAGCATTGTTTGTGTTCACTGATGCTGCTTATGTTATAGTGGAGGGTCACCCTGAGAAAAAAAATTGCACCAAAAATCCTAAAAAAAAAAAAAGAAATTTGAAAAAATTTTTAAAAAAACTTTCCTGAACCCTTGTTGCTAGGCAATCTTCCTAATCTGCCTGTTCCTATTCTGCGGCGTGTTCTGCTCCTAGCTGAGCGGCCCCATTGCCTTCTGGGAACTGTGTGTGTTCCCAGAAAACCATGGGGCCATTCACAGATCGCCGCGTGCGCAGTAGGAAACTGGCAGTGAAGCCGCAAGGCTCCACTGCCTGTTTCCCTTACCTAGGATAGCGGTGCCAGGACCCGAGAGCTGAGGGACGGGTCGGCCTCGGGCGGCCGACATCGCGGGCACCCAGGACAGGTAAGTCTACTTATTTAAAGTAAGCAGCTACAGTGCTTAAAGCGGGAATCCAGCTTTATACAAGGAACAGCAGAGCTTCAAGAAGGTGCCAAAACCGAGACAGCAGAACAAATAAGGGAGGTTGCTTTTAGCTTGCTGGAAACAAGACATGACATGCGAGAAAATAATAAAAACCTGCTAGCCGAAATTATGGGACTTATATCAGAAGTTAGTGATGAGTAGAATGCATACCTATATACACAGTATGTATATTTATCAGCCCTTCCTAACCCATGGCTCGCAAACCATAATGTTGCTTACAGAATTTGATTGGCTTCCGTCTGTTTGAATGTTTACTTAAAGCATATCTATGGTCAAAGTGTAAAATCATATATTCATATTCCACATTGTATTTTAATTATTTCTAGCCTACTGCTTTTCATCTGAATGATCTTGAAGTGTGCAAACTTACTTTGTGAAGATCCCTACATATTTACTACCTTGAATTCTGTGACACGTTGCCACTACACCCTGTGCGTAGTGGCAGCTGCCTTGGGCGCCCGGCCACCGGTGTTCCTACTCCCTTCCCCCTGCAGGAAGCAACTAAGTCTCAGCATCAGCAGGCAGCAGCTGCTCCATTTGCATATAGTGTCAGAGGCGCAGCGGAGGACTGTGTCTGTGTCCCGACTCCCAAGTGAATGGAAGCAAGCAAACATTAATTGATGGGCACTGGTAGGCTGCATTAATGGGCACTGGTAGGCTGCATTGATGGGCACTGGTGAGGCTGCGTTTGATGGGCGCTGCTGGGCTGCATTTGATAGGTGCTTCATTAAAAGGTGAGGTATACATGGGCAGGGCAAAGAGGGTGGAGTCAGGGGTGGAGCCAGAGGGGCGCAAAAATTAGGTTTTGCCTAGGGTATCAAAAATCCTTGCACCAGCCCTGGATGTGTCACACATTTCACAGAGCCAGACTTCTGAACTACAGAGGTGCTGAGAGGAGGAGTTTCAGGAGGCAGAGTCAGTACAGGAATCACTGCTTGCAGGCAGCAAGGTACCATAGGACATGTAGTCCTTAGAGATTGAGTGTGAAGAGGAGAAGCTGCAAAGCATGCTGGGAATCCAGGAAGTTGTGGAAAGAGATGGGCAGCAGACAGGCAGAACTCACAAAATGAAAGGAGATTTTTTAAGCCGGCTTCTATTGGATTGTTAAAAATATGTATGTAAAACAAGTGCAGCGCTAGAGTCCCAAACAAAAATTGAAATCGTGTATGGAACAAATATAAATATGTGACATAAAGAACCTATAAGTAATTGTGAATCAACACAATACAAAAACACGTGAAATATACAAAAATGTCTAATATGCAATGTATGCTCTGGAACCAGAGTCCATAAATATAAAATAAAAATAAAGGAGTCTTCTCAAACAGAGGAGGTGCTCGAACAAGGATGTTGACTGGAGACTTAGATGTAAGGCAACCACAGGGAACACGTCATAGACATCTAAGGTTAGGTACTCTTACCAGATCTTGTAGGACATATCTGCCATATAGCAGTATGTCTGTTAGAGCTTGTGGAGGTAACCTCCCGTGGAATCCGCCCGAGTATTGTCCCTTGGGTCACGATCACCGATAAGGAAGGGTTGTCATAGGTGAAAGTTAACCGCTCACTCACACACTCTGCAATTCAGGGACCAAAAAGGTCAAAAGAAACCAGTTGAGGGTGAAGTCATGGAGGAAAAAAGAAAAGGCTCCACATGGCGTAGGTAAAAAAAAATTAAGGATTTTAATGAATAAAAAGCCTTTACAGAATAAAAAGTGATCACTAATAAATAAAATGGTGGCAACGTGGGAAGCTGGAACGCCCAAAAAATAAAAAAAAACATAAATTTCCTTTAATTTAATTTTATACTTTTTGTAATCATTAGAATCTCAAAATGAGTGTCATTATTATTAATGTTATTGAAGCTTTTCTAGTAGTGTTTTTTCCCAGCATCACTTGTCTTGAAGATTTATTTCTCTTGAATTCATACACAGAAATATTGTGAAAATGAATATTGTACTGAAAATTGTGTAATAATAGTTAGATATTAATACCTATTGGTTCGAAGCGTTCCACAGATCAACAATCAATAAATAAACATGTCCCTCTTTTAATTATTTCTGACTCTTTTGCAGTTTGTTTTCGGCATATTGTTAGCCAATCTACCCAAAAGAGATTTTGAATTTTTGAATGGAGTGAGGTTGTTTGGGATCCAGCAAAGATATGTTCACACACATGTTTCGAGAGTGATGCAATAGTTTCTTCCACTGACTACTTCTGAAAATGTTAGTTGCTTAGCTGTCTTGGTAATGTATTAGTTTCAATACTTCACTGATCTGAACCAAGCATGCAGATCCAAAGTTCTGATTTCATGTAGTGCATACGTGTTCCTCGGTTAACTACTCACAAATCCTAAAGCCATACACAGCCAGACAACTAGCATTTTCTGAAGGAGGTCAGTAATGAGGGAATATTTCTCTCTTGACATGTTAGTAACAGAGTTCAGAAATACATGGGCTGTTTATATTTGTGATGGGCACACTGGGGTGATTTACTGATGGAGTAGGGAATGGTTAATTAGCTTAGTGGTAAAGCTAGTTTGACTTACATCATCCAATTATGTGCAAGCAAACAACCTTGTTTTTTTTGTATTCCCTTGCACTTGAATGGGCATAAAAAGTGAACACAGCTCCACCTTATTCACTATAATAAGCAAACAACTTTGGTATTCACTCATGTTTGCGGTCCATGAGTGATTAGGTCAGAAGCTCCAGCATGTTTTATTATTACAACTTCATCAGTAGTTTCATAGGGTCTGACAGTCTCTACTCATAAGTTGTCCCTCAAGCCATTGTCGGAACTAATGGCTCCTGTTTAGGAAAAAGATGACTCCAATCTAACAAACTGAATGTTTACTTTGCAAGAGGATTTTCAATTAGCTCAGTGAATGAAGCTCTGCAAATGTCAATCTTCAAATCATGTGCAAAGAAAAATTCACTTTTTTTTCTTGCACACAGTGACAATTCCCTTGCTAAGTAATGATTCAATTCGAAAATGAAACATGCTACTTGTTTCTCCTTTAACAATTCAACCCCAGCGTGTCCATTTAGTATGCTCAGCTTTTAATTAAGGTGCATTGGGGTAATACTGGCATTTGGTCAGTGACATTACAAGGGATTCCTGGCAAATTTAAATTTAAATTGGGAATCTTTCATTCAGTAGCGGGAGTCCTGCTTCTAAAAATTGGCGGCCGATAGGCCATTGTGACTTGGATTTCCTGGCTGGATGACTTGATTGATGGATACATTGCTAGACATCATGACTTCCACTGGATTTATTCTTGGAACTTTAAAAACTTCATTTTAAAAGCTGGTAGGTATGTGTTTGTCCACAATGATATAAAAAGCCCCAGGTTGCACTCTGTTTATAACAGCCATGTCTCTAAGTAAAAGTACAGGCTTCAGCTACAGTACCAACAAATGGCCACTGTCCCCACCTATAACTGGCCTTCCCAGCAAGGAGCACATGGAAGGGTGATACAGGTCAAATAAAACCAAATAAAAATCCCATCTCAACTCACCAACAAACCTGCAACCAACCAAATTATCTTGTCCTGTGTTAGACAAATTTGGTTGGTTGCAGGCGGGTTGGTGAGTTGAGATGGGAGTTTTCTTTGGTTTGTGTGACAGGCTTCAGCTATAGTCTCTCTTTTTTTTTTGGTAGAGCACGTGGAGTTGGGGCAAGGGTATTTTGCAAGTGGTTCAGATCTACCAGTACTTGTAGTATTCTATGGAGGTGGCTGGAAAGCCTAGATTTTATTTATACTCTAGACATAGGGGATGAATGTGTGGTGCTGTATTGCAAACTAGTTACCATACAGCAAGGCACCGTGCTTTACACAAAAGGAAAACTTCAACAACTGTTCAGCAACAAGTATATGCTGTGCAACCTCAAAAGGCCCTTGCAACATAGAATAAAAACATATTTATTGATCTACAGTATATTTGTAATATTTTTTTAACCCTAGAAAAAAAAAGGACCCCAATAAATTACAAAAGAAACAAAAAATGGCTGAAAAAGGGGAGTGGGCAAATACACTTGTTGCTTATACAGAAAAAATTGCTGTCCTACAAAAGGTGTTTTGGGGGGAGGGAGCCCATCACTGCAATCTGCATATAATATGGTATCTCACCCTATGCAGAACTTTAGGCTCTCCCCTACAGCTCCTACACATTCTGGCAACTAGGGATAGGCGAACGGTTCCGCCCGAGCATAAGTTCGGGCCGAACTTTCGTTGTTTGGACGTTCAGAGAACAGCCGAACAAACGGGACGTTCGACCTTTTGTTCGCCCCCCGAACCGACCACAATGCATTGTGGCGTTGAACAGTGCATTGCACGCCCTGATTGGCTGAAGCAGTGAAAGTTTCAGCCAATCAGGACACAGAGCACTGTCAGATTTATGATTGGACATTGTCATCATGACTTTATCCAATCATGGCTCATTCCCACCCCACAGTATAAAAGTATTCTTTCAATGGAAGCCATTTTCAGTGTGATTTTGGTGTGGAGAGAGATAGAACAGGGCTCTGTTCAGTGCTATTAGTGTGCTATACTATGCTATTTTGCTTCAATTGTCAGTGTAGAATATTAGTTTAGTGTCTAGGGATAGTGTGAGTGTAGTGAGGAGGACCAACATTCAGCTTTTCATAGTGTGCAGCTAGAGTAGGGACAGCTCAGATAGTTCCAGTGTACTGTAGTGAGACCGTGTCAGTAATCTTAACATTAGTATATAGCTAGAGTAGGGATAGCTTCAGTGTAGTGACGGTTGAACACCATCTATTTGATTGCCTTACCGCCAGTTTAACGCCATATTGTATTGCGTGCGTTACTGCCAGTTTAACACCATATCGTTTTGCGTGCGTTACTGCCGGTTTAACGCCTTATCAATTTGCGTGCGTTACTGCCAGTTTAACGCCATACAGTTTTGCGTGTGTTACTGCCTGTTTAACGCCATATAGTTTTGCGTGCGTTACTGCCTGTTTAACGCCATATAGTTTTGCGTGCGTTACTGCCGATTTAAAGCCATATAGTTTTGCATTCGTTACTGCCAGTTTAACGCCATATAGTTCTGTGTGCATTACAAGTTTAACGCCATATAGTTTTGTACGTTACTGCCAGTTAAACGCCATATCCTTTTGCGTGCGTTACTGCCAGTTTAACGCCATATCGTTTTTCGTTCGTTACTGCCAGTTTAACGCCATATAGTTTTGCGTGCGTTAATGCCTGTTTAACGCCATATCGTTTTGCGTGGGTTACTGCCAGTTTAACGCCATATTGTTTTGCGTGCGTTACTGCCAGTTTAACGCCATAGTGTTTTGCGTGCGTTACTGCCAGTTTAACGCCATATGGTTATGTGTGCATTACTACAAGTTTAACGCCATATAGTTTTGTGCGTGACTGCCAGTTTAACGCCAATTACTTCTGTGTGCGTTACTGCCAGGTTAACGCTATATAGTTCTGTGCATCACTGTACGTTTTGCGCATTATATTGAATTATAATGAATTATAAAATGCATACTACACAATACACATGCATGGATTGTGTATTGTGTAGTGTGCATTTTATAATTCAGATGATGTATGTGTATTTTCTGGTTTTCAGCAATCTATCGTGTATATTGCCTTTATGGATGTATAGATTAAGTGTAATGAATTGCAGTTGTTTTTTACTCATGCTTTAAACTAGGCCACTTTGCCAGGTAACGCACATTTATTGCTGTTCCCATTTGTTTATATAGCATTCTGTGATCAATAAAACAATTTTATTGCATTTATTGTGGAAGTGTGCCAAATCTCTCCCACCTCATTTAAAGTCCCAGGGCTACCTTCCCTCTTTTTTGCAAAGCTTGCGAAAGGACCCAAGAATACATGGCATAAAGGAGAAGAATGATTACTGGTTGGCAACCCTCCTTGACCACTATTATAAGGGGAAGGTCTCTGAACTCATCCCGTCCACACAGAGAGTGCAGAGGATAAAATCTCCTATGGACACATTAAAGAGGATTTTGATAAACGTTTTTCCTGACTCTAGTAGGTTACAGTGTGGTGGAAAACGTCGTTTTAAATCTTCTGTTGGTCAAGAAAGGAGCGTTGGAGAAGGCATCCGCCTAAGTGAGGCATTTCCGATTTTTTTTAGTCCTCGCCGCCCAGGGCTGTCAGCTTCCACAACCCATCGGCAGCATCTGCATCACATGGTGGACGATTACCTCAGGGCCAAAACGGAGACCGAGGGCTTTCCAGCTGACGATCCACTGGCTTACTGGGTCATGAGAATAGACCACGGGCCAGAACTTGCCCAGTATGCTATTGAGTTGTTGGGCTGCGATGCATCCAGTGTGCTTTCAGAATGGGCATCCAGTCCTGCAGGAGGTTTCGTTACTGATCATAGAACGCGTCTGTCCACAGACTCTGTGGACCATTTGGCTTTCATAAGAATGAATCAGTCCTGGATTACCAGCTATGATGCCCCTGATGCAGATGTCACTGAATAAGTCTTTTTGGAATGTGGAATCTCTTCAGGACTTCGAGGCTGCCTAGCTTTGAGGGTCTTCAATCATTTCATCTGGAAGAATGTTTTTGGTACAGGTTTCATGGGCACAATTAACACCCAAAGACCAATTTTTCTGCACTTTTCTGACAGGTACATATCACTGGAATTTTTTACAGCAAGGCAAATTCTTGCTTACATCAAGAGTACCTCTAAAAGGTTACGGTGGGAAGGCACCACCGACACCCAAAGACCAATTTTTCTGCACCTGTTTGACAGGTGCATATCATTGCAATTTTATACAGCAAGGCAAATTCTTGCTTTCATCAAGATTATCTCTGTAGGGTTACGGTGGGAAGGCACCACCGATACCCAAAGACTAACTTTAACGCAGCCGTTACTTCTATCCAAAGTCAAAGTGACACCGGAATGTATCCAAAAATCTCTAATCTTGTTCCCAGTGCACTACATTGTGGCCTCGTCATACACACTGGCTCCCCAGCTGTTGCTGAGCAAAATAAAGGCAGCTTGCAGGAAAAATGTAATTTTTTTGGGCTTTATAAATTCAATTATTGCTGCAGCAGATTCTAGACATGGTATAAATCTGCCACTTTACAGTAAGACTAATGCCCTGTACACACGATCGGACATTCCGAAAACAAAATCCATGGATTTTTTCCGACGGATGTTGGCTTAAACTTGTCTTGCATACACACGGTCACACAAAGTTGTCGGAAAATCCGATCGTTCTGAACGCGGTGACATAAAACACGTACGTCGGGACTATAAACGGGGCAGTAGCCAATAGCTTTTGTCTCTTAATTTATTCTGAGCATGCGTGGCACTCTGTGCGTCGGATTTGTGTACACACGGTCGGAATTTAATCGATCAGATTTTGTTGTCGGAAAATTTTATATCCTGCTCTCAAACTTTGTGTTGGAAATTCCAGCGGAAAAAGTCAGATGGAGCCCACACACGATCGGAATTTCCGACAACACAATCCGATCGCACTTTTTCTATCGGAAAATCCGACCCTGTGTACAGGGCATAAGGGGAGCCCCCTGGCACTATTTTGGAAGGAATTTTTAATTTTTAGGCTTTCACTTTAAAAATCAAAAAATCACTGCTCATTTAAAAATGACTTTTTTCACAAACTTTTTTTTTTTATTGATCCATGTCCCCCAGGGCAGGACCCGGACCCCTAATTACTTGCATTTAAGCCTTCAAAATGGGCACTTTTGATATTTAACGTTCGGGTCCCATTGAATGGGATCCTTCAATAGGGTTCGGTGTTCGGGTCCGAACGTTTGCAGTGTTCGGAAGTTCTGGTCTGAACCGAATAGGGGTCCGGTCGGCCTATCCTTACTGGCAACATGGCTGCTGTGGGGCTCAGTTATCTATTTCTACAGATTATTGGCTAGGGCAAGGGATATGCATTGCATGACCGAAAAGCAGCAAACATTGGCATTAATATGGAGTTTGCAATCCTGGTGAAACCCAGGTACTTGCCTTGAAACCAAGATTGCAGTGCTCAAGCCTCTTGGTATGCTAAGCAACTTCTGTCTGTGGTGAGATGAGATAATTTTTCACAGTATATTGACATAATATCATTTGTGATGCTCTGGACATTCATGTTTCCATGCTGACCGGTGGGTGTCGCTGTTATCACTGCTTAGTGTTGGAAAGGCAACGTGTTGAAGCGTATGGATGCTCTTCTGTCCCGGAGACAACTCGGTGGAGGTGGTCCTCCGAGTTGCATTCTGGGCGAGGGTATTTATGGGACAGACGCCATATTTTGGGGTTCATTTTTCAGCCATCTGCTGGCCCTCCTGGCCGACAGGTATGCGTTAAGGAGCTACCTCGTGGTCCTCCATTCTGGAGACCCACGATACTACGGCGCAGACATGGGTCCAGAGGCTTGTCTGGAGCCTACCACCACGGCCGAGGAATGGTCCTGAGCTGTTGGTCCTGTGTGACGAAGCTGGACAACCGAGGAGATCCCAGGGGAGGACTCATCTTGGAGGGATCACGCAGCGTGCTGGTCTATAGAGGGGCCTCGTGACTCGGTTGGAGGACGCATCCGAAAGTAACTATACAGCATAGTGTTGCCAGATTGGCTTAAAGGTTCAGGCACTGTGACTGACATTCATTACAGAAAATCTGATACATCCTGTGGAAGAGGATCGTACGGATTTTGTTCCCAAGCAAGTCTGTGGCAGAGACTTTGATTCGTGCTGCGTGCTGGCTGCTAGGCTGGTGAGAGAAGCCAATCCAGACAAGCAAGGAGTGTGTCCCGCGAGGGGAGCACATTCCATACAATATCTGAATTCTACCCGAGCATTTGTTAAAAGAACCCTAAAGGAAGATGTTTGAGTTTCTTCTGCAGTTTCCCTTTCGTCTCTTTCCTGCTATTTCCTAAGTCAAGTGTTTAATTAAGCATTGAAAACGTACTCCAGTGTTGGTGCGTGTATCGTCCAGAGGTAAACTCAACGGAACCCTAGACCCGGTGCCGGTGAAACAGAGGGAAGCAGAGTGAAGGTAACAGACCCGCTTAAACCAGAAGCTCCACCGTGAGTTATTGCTACATACTGTATTTTCTATACCTAGATATAACACTCTTTGAGACATGCCTATAACCAGAGTACATATTCTTCTGCACAATTGACGATTAGTCTGTATGTTACTTTTTGTATTAATAAATGATTTTAATATACTCTTATTATTATTATTATTATTATTATACGAGATTTATATAGCGCCAACAGTTTACTCAGCGCTTTACAATGTATAAGGGGGACAACACAATTACAGTACAGTTCAATACAAAAGGTACAGGAGGGCCCTGCTCGTAGAGCTTACATTCTAAAGGGAGGGGGTGGTGGTACAAAAGGTAATAGCTGCAAAGAATGATTTGATGGGGGTGGCTCAGGGACAGTTATGTGGGTGTGGGATAGGCTTCCCTGAATAAATGAGTTTTCAAGGATCTCCTAAAGGTGGACAGGGTAGGGGCTGATCGGACATACTGGGGCAGGGAATTCTGGGCAGAGGATGGGAGAGGCTCTGGAGAAGTCCTGAAGGCGAGCATGGGAGGAGGTAACAAGGGAGCTAGAGAGCAGGAGGTCCTGGGAGGAGCGGAGGGGGCGATTTGGGCGATATCTGCAGATGAGGTTGGTGATGTAGATGGGGGCGATGTTGTGAATGGCCTTGTATGTTATGATTAGCATTTTGAATTTTACACGGTGGGGTAGGGGAAGCCAGTGAAGGGATTGGCAGAGAGGAGCAGCAGTCACGGCATTATTATATGATCCATACACTATTATGCCACTTAAAAGCCACCCTGGGGAACTTTCCAATCCTCTCTTCAGTTCTTACCTCTGCATGCAACCCCCCTTGACTGCCCCCATCTTCTCCCCATCTCCACCATCTTATATGTGTCTTATTTTTGTTGCTGTATTAAGCTGAAGCACCCAGTCGGCTCTAGTACCTCCCCACATACTGTAGTTGGCTCCTCCTCTCTCACTTGTGGGGAGATCATCCAGTGGTGATATTAGTATTTGTACTGCACCTGGGCACCTGCATCTCCCTTGTCCCCATCCCACTTAGTGGGAGGCACTCAGGAGATCTGATCTGTGGGAGCTGTTGGGGAATAAGCTGTCACTTGTAGGCATAGAAGCTGGACATTTGTGTTTTCAAGTAATAGTGGTGAGCAGAGGGCCTGAGTCAGAGGTGGTGGAACCGAGTTCCACCAAGTTCCAGCTGAAAAAAAGCCCTGCCAAAAGCTTAAAAATAGATTTTTTGGCTGGAGCTACACTTAAAAAGTGTACCTGTTCCAAATTACAAACAGATTCAACTTAAGAACAAACCTACAGTCCATATCTTGTTTGTAACCCGGGGACCACCTGTATACTGCTGTTTAGAGTATATAGGGCCTGGGGGCCCCACGCCTTTTCTTTTTCTTTATTTGGGTGCGGGGTTCCTCTTAATATCCATACAACACCCAAAGGGCCTGGTAATGGACTGGGGGGTTACCCATGCCATTTTTCTCAATTATTTTCATCCATATTGTCAGGACCCGACATTACATTACAGCCGCAAGCAGTTTTAAATTACTTTTATTCCTTTAGAAATGTCATTTTGTGCAGGGGCTGTTCTAAACACGGGAAACACGCACCACTTTACAGGCATACTATAGACACCCCCAGGTACGATATTTAAAGGAATATTTCACTTTTATTTTCTCACTTTAAGCATTATTAAAATCACTGCTCCCGGAAAAACGGACAATTTTAAAACTTTCTTTTGAATTGATACATGTCCCCTGGGGCAGGACCCGGGTCCCCAAATGCTTTTTAGGACAATAACTTGCATATTAGCCTTTAAAATTCACACTTTTGATTTCTCATGTTCGAGTTCCATAGATTTTAACGGTCTTCGCATGTTCTGAATGCGAACCGAACTGGGGGGTGTTCGGCTCATCCCTATTGATTAGCACCTGGAACCCACCTGAAGCTGGCCCCACCAGTTATTAAAGAATGAGAAGCACTGAATTCATCTTACTGCATCTTTATCTAGAGAGTGAGCTTTTGTAAGGCTGGATGATTGTTTAAAAGTGTTGTCCTAAAGAAAGGAATGACACATACAGGAGAGGTACAGCAGCTGCACACCCCAAAAAATCTCACTTCGTACTCTGTAGGTTCCAGCACCCTTCACCTCTCAAACCACCACTCACGCCTCACATATTTTTGTCCCCTTGTTTATTTCACTTTGCACTCACTACATTCCTCTTCCCCATCTATCCTCACATAACACATCCACTCATCTCATACCCTTTACATCACATTTTTTTTCCTCTTTCACACAACACTATACTATTGTGAGAACAACACATCTACACTTTATCCAATTAATACAAACTAATTACTATAACAATATATGACCATCTTAATACCCAACAAACATATGGAATCTGTTTGGCATTTGGTGTTCCAGATCGTCATAAAGGAGACAGATATTAATGAACAATTGGAATCCATCTGACATTTTGTAATAAGTTAGGACTTTTTGGAATCCCCTCTTGATGCACTGATTTCATTGGGAATTTGCTGCAGGTGTTGGCCTCCCTTACCCTCTGAGGGTTTCCTCAGCGTGACTGCTTGCAAGTCGCATCGGTCGATCCTACCTGCCTTTGGGACACGAATGGGGTATGAACCCTCGGGACTCATCCAACGGTTTTAAATTTCTGGTTAGGAGTTCTCTCTTTTCACCTTTCAGTGGTAACTATACCTTGAAAATATATAAATGAATACATGTTGGATTATCTCCTTTTGAGATACTAAATAT
The DNA here is from genome assembly GCA_037952925.1 of Lithobates clamitans. Classification (NCBI taxonomy): domain Eukaryota; kingdom Metazoa; phylum Chordata; class Amphibia; order Anura; family Ranidae; genus Lithobates; species Lithobates clamitans. Next base: position 1,727,144 of record JBBGZY010001306.1, on the reverse strand, counting down.
ATCTCTTTATAGCAAACCTACCCCCTGTAGAAGACCACATGGGTCGAAACACGTCGGGGCATCGCCACAACAGACCAATGATATGTGATGCTGTAACTTTGTGTTTGCTTTCTGTAAATGTGAAATGTGTTTGTTATCCCCTAACCAGATAACATATACTGTATGTCACGGCAACTTACTATTGACCCTGTCAGGGGCATATCAGTGGCCGTCTGGCAAATATGCGTGCCCACAGGTGCACAAGGAGCCTTTCCATGACAATTCCCCTTAATTCCCCACCAGGGGGTGCCGGAGCGCTCCCGCGTGTGCCCGTACGCGCGTTTGCGAGTGCGCGCGCCCGTTCGCGCTAGCGCTGTTTTGGCGCCAAGGGCCCTTTAAAAGAATGACAGGTGCTTCTGTCAGGTGCTGTTCATCTGTAGCTCTGTACCTGAGTTCCTGTATTCCGCCTGTTTGTTGTATTTGCTAGTGACCCGGCTACGTCTGACCATTCTCCAGTCTCCAATCCGACCCGGCTTGTCTGACCTTGTTTATCTTGATTACCTGTTGCCGAACTCCTGCCTGCCTGACTATTCTTGGATCATCCCCTTTTGCTCACACCTGCCTGGTCTCCTGCTGAACGGACTGTCTGACCTTGCTTTGCCTGTGTCCTGTGACGCTGCTTCCAGCCTGCTTGCCAAGCATCCTGCCGCTGCCTTCTCAGCTACTTGCCTGCCTTCCGGCCTGCATCTGCCTACCTGCATCCGCAGCTCAGCCATCCCTGAGGGACATCCTTCCAGACCATCATCTGCTTCTGCTGGAACCTGCATCAGGCCCTCCTACCCACTGTGCTCAAGAGACCACTGTTCCCACTTCCAGTGGCTCCTGAACCAGCGCTTAAGAGAGGTCTCCTTCTACCAGTCAGGCTCAACTACCAGGTACCTCACAGTACGAACAGCCATGACTGAGCCTGCAGGAGAGACCTCTCCCATCAAGGAGATCTGTACGCACCTAGCAGCACTCACCCAGGCAGTACAGACTTTACAAGACAGTTACAACAGACTGGAGGGTCAAGTATTAAACCTCAGTGGCCCCGGTAGTGTGGCCCCTGCTTCAGCAGCCGCTCCAATACAGGCTGCTGCACCACCCTCTGTGGTCATGCTTTCACCTGAGCCAAGAGTTCCTACCCCCGAGAAGTTTTCTGGTGACCGAACAAAATTTTTGGCCTTCCGCAGCGCTTGCCAACTCTACTTTGCCCTACAGCCATGGACTTTTTCCTTGGAGGCTACCAAGGTGGGATTTGTTATATCCCTTCTTCAGGGGGAACCCCAGACCTGGGCCCACCGCCTGCTTGAAACCGACGCTACACAGGTCCAGTCCTTGCCCGCCTTCTTTGAAGCCATGGCCCAGCTTTATGAGGACCCTCAACGGACTGCTACCGCTGAGGCAGCTTTGTTCGCGCTCCAGCAAGGCTGTAGGCTGGCCGAGGACTATGTTACGGACTTTCGACGCTGGAGCGCGGACACTCAATGGAACAACGCAGCCTTACGTCACCAGTTCCGCATGGGGTTATCTGAAGGTCTCAAGGATGAGCTTGCCCGGGTAGGGATGCCTGATACCCTTGAGGAGCTCATCGCCATTACCATCCAGATTGACCGACGCCTTCGTGAGCGCCGGTCTGAACGCTCTTCCCAACAAACACACCCTATGTGGATGACTGCAAGAGCTCCGGTTCCTGCCTCCCGATACCTACCTTCTGCCTACCCGAGTCCAGTCACCCAAACATCCGATGCCCCCGAACCTATGCAACTGGGACTTATGCGTGCTACCCTGACCCCAGAGGAAGGGGCGCGCAGACGCCAGTTAAACCTCTGTCTCTACTGTGGTGGGACGGGCCACTATGTGAACAACTGTCCAGTAAAGACTTGTAAGTGCTTTTCTTCTACTCCGACCAGTTTATCCGCTTTAACCGCCAATACAACTCAACTTGTTCTCCCTCTCTCATTACAGCTCCAGGGAAGAACAATCCAGGCCAACGCCATTGTTGATTCTGGGGCATGTAGCTGCTTTGTGGACTCTGTTTTTGCCACCCAACAAAATCTGCCTTTAAAGAACAAGACACACAGACTCTCAGTTTTCTTGGCCGATGGGTCCCACATAAGATCTGGACAGGTCTCTCAAGAAACCCTTCCTCTGTCTGCTACCTGTTCATCTCAGCACCAAGAGATCCTAACCCTGGATGTTATTTCATCTCCGCTATTTCCAATCATTTTGGGCATGCCCTGGCTCCAGGCCCACAACCCTCTTGTTAACTGGGTCACGGGCGAGATCAAGTTCCAGTCACCCTATTGCCAAAGACATTGCCTATTAGAAACCTCTAAACCTGCTGCTACTTTACTTTGTATGGACATTGATCCAGACCTGCTCCAAGATGTACCAGAAGTCTATCGGGAATTTGCGGATGTGTTCAGCAAGAAGGGGGCAGATGCCCTGCCTCCCCATCGTCCCTATGATTGCCCAATTGAGCTGCTCCCTGGGGCTGAGATTCCTTTTGGGCGCATTTTTCCGCTGTCCGAAAAGGAACAAGAGGCATTTAAGGTTTACATAGATGGAAACCTCGAAAAAGGCTTCATCCGACCTTCCACTTCACCAGCTGGTGCCGGAATATTCTTTGTCTCCAAGAAAGATCAGTCTCTTCACCCCTGTGTGGACTATCGGGAGTTAAACAAAGTTACGGTCAAAAACCGCTACCCGTTGCCACTGATACCTGAACTGTTCCAGAAGCTGAGGTCTGCTATTATCTTTACCAAGCTGGATCTGAAAGGGGCCTACAATCTGGTCCGCATTCGGGCCGGGGACGAGTGGAAGACGGCTTTCCGGACCCGTTTCGGACACTATGAATATCTCGTCATGCCCTTTGGTCTATGCAATGCTCCTGACACGTTCCAGCATCTGGTCAATGATGTGTTTAGAGATTTCCTGGACATCTTTTTAATTGTCTATCTGGATGACATTCTAATCTTCTCCAGTTCACTTGAGCAACATAGGGAACATGTCCGTAAAGTCTTGACCCGACTCCGTTTGTACAGACTGTATGCTAAGGCGGAGAAGTGCGAATTTGAACAGAAGGAGATTCAGTTCCTGGGGCTAGTGATCTCCCCAACCGGCATCAGGATGGACCCTCAGAAAGTGTCTGCTGTGTTGGAGTGGCCAGCTCCCATGGACAAAAAGGGTGTACAACGCTTCGTTGGGTTTGCAAACTTTTATAGGAAGTTCATTAGGGGGTTTTCTGCTATCATCTCCCCATCACGCAGTTAACCAAGCAGAACTCTCGTTTCCATTGGAACCCGGAAGCCCAGGGGGCCTTTGAAGAATTAAAAAGACGTTTTACGTCAGCTCTGATCCATAGCCATCCGGATCCATCCTTACCTTTTATCCTGGAGGTTGATGCGTCCGAAGTAGCCGTGGGTGCTGTTATTTCCCAACGACAAGGCAACAAGGACCTGATGCACCCCGTAGGTTTCTTTTCTAGGAAACTTTCACCGGCTGAGCGGAACTATGATGTGGGGGATCGAGAGCTACTCGCTATCAAGACAGCTTTGGAGGAACGGAGGTACTTGCTAGAAGGCGTAGTCCATCCGGTACTGATTTACACAGACCACAAGAACCTCGAAGATTTAAGATCTGCCAAGAGGTTAAAACCCAGACAGGCCCGTTGGGCTCTATTTTTCACACGGTTCTGTTTCCACATTACCTACCGGCCTGGATCCAAAAATGTAAAACCAGACGCGCTGTCGCGCATGTTTGATAACCCTAAAGACTTTTCTGTACCTGACACTATTTTGCCGGCAAATAGCTTCCTTCTTCTTCAAACAGATCTTCTGTCCAAGATCAGAGAAGCATCTCCAGAACCTTCAAGTCTCCAGGGATCCTCTTTAACACCTCGTGATGGACTATTGTGGAGAGGAAGTCAAATTTTTGTAACAGAGAGCGCCCGAGTCAAGGTACTGACACTTTTACATGACCACCCACTTGCAGGACATTTTGGGGTCCGTAAGACCCTTGAGCTGGTGCAGCGCACCTTTTGGTGGCCTAACCTAAAGGACCATTGCCTATACCAGATAGGCCCTGGAGGATGATAGCAATGGGCTTTATAGTTGAACTGCCTTGCTCTGAAGGATGTTCGGCGATCTTTGTGGTCGTCGACCGGCTGTCCAAAATGGCCCACTTTGTGCCCCTAAAAGGAACACCTTCTGCTGTGGAGACGGCCCGTGTGTTCATTAAGGAGATTGTCAGGTTACACAGAATCCCCGCAAATATAGTGTCCGATAGGGGGTGCAGTTTACCTCACGCTTTTGGAGAGCCCTTTGTGAAATTCTGAAAATTGAACTAGCCCTGTCCTCAGCATACCATCCCCAAACAAATGGGCAAACTGAAAGGACAAATCAGACACTGGAGCAATACATAAGGTGTTTTACATCTTTTGTGCAAGATGATTGGGTATCTCTGCTGCCCCTAGCGGAATTCGCCTATAACAATGCCAGCCACTCTGCTACCGGTCAATCCCCTTTCTTTGCCAACTATGGTTTTCATGTATCTTTTTTACCAGATTTTCTTTCAGAATCCTCAGTTCCAGCGGTCCAGGACACAATGCAGTTCCTTAGTCATAATAACCGAATCTTACGGGAAGCGATATCCAAGGCACAAGCGGACAACAAGAGGTTCTTTGATCAGAAAAGAAGAGGAGACCTAAACCTTCAGCTTGGTGACAAGGTATGGCTGTCTACCGATAATATTAGATTAACCTGTCCTGCTAAGAAGTTTGCTCCTAAGTTCATTGGGCCTTTCCCTGTGAAAAGGAAGATTAATGAGGTGTCCTATGAATTGTGTTTACCTGACTCACTCAAGATCCACCCTGTGTTTCACGTGTCACTCTTGAAACCTGCTGTAGATGATCCTTTTCCTGATAGAGGCACCAGGGTCCCTGAACCGGTTCTGGTGGACGGCAACGAGGAATATGAAGTGGAAGCCATCCTTGATTGCAGAAAGAGATCTGGGCAAGTACAGTTTTTGATTAAGTGGAAGGGGTATGGTCCGGAAAAAAATTCATGGGAACCTCACTGTAATATTCATGCCAAACGTTTGATTCATGCCTATTTCTCTGCTCATCCTGAAAAGAAGGGTATTCTGGGCATCCGGAGGCTGCCCGTTGGGAGGGGGCAATGTCAGGGGCATATCAGTGGCCGTCGGGCAAATATGCATGCACGCAGGTGCACAAGGAGCCTTTCCAGGACAATTCCGCTTAATTCCCCACCAGGGGGCGCGGAGCGCTCCCGCGTGTGCCCGTACGCGCGTTCACGTGTTCGCGAGTGCGCGCGCGCCCGTGCGCGCTAGCACTGTTTTTGCGCCAAGGGCCCTTTAAAAGAATGACAGGTGCTTCTGTCAGGTGCTGTTCGTCTGCAGCTCTGTACCTGAGTTCCTGTATTCCGCCTGTTTGTTGTATTTGCTAGTGACCCGGCTACGTCTGACCATTCTCCAGTCTCCAATCCGACCCGGCTCGTCTGACCTTGTTTATCTTGATTGCCTGTTGCCGAACTCCTGCCTGCCTGACTATTCTTGGATCATCCCCTTTTGCTCACACCTGCCTGATCTCCTGCTGAACGGACTGTCTGACCTTGCTTTGCCTGTGTCCTGTGACGCTGCTTCCAGCCTGCTTGCCAAGCATCCTGCCGCTGCCTTCTCAGCTACTTGCCTGCCTTCCGGCCTGCATCTGCCTGCCTGCATCCGCAGCTCAGCCATCCCTGAGGGACATCCTTCCAGACCATCATCTGCTTCTGCTGGAACCTGCATCAGGCCCTCCTACCCACTGTGCTCAAGAGACCACTGTTCCAGTGGCTCCTGAACCAGCGCTTAAGAGAGGTCTCCTTCTACCAGTCAGGCTCAACTACCAGGTACCTCACAGACCCTATGTGTTTCCAATAAAATACTTTTATATAATCCATTTCTGAATTGTCTGCATTGTTGTTTTAAAGCCCCCTGGAGAAACCTTCCTATGCTACACTAAAGATGTTGTCCTATTCCTTTCCATTCCTGGTTGGGGACATGTCTCCGATCTCTACGTAAACCTACCTGTCTATAGGTTTGGGTGAAGACAGGGAAGAACACTAGGAAGGACACTGTCTTTTAAAAGGTAGGCTAGTAACTCCATGATGGGAATCTATTACTTCAGTGTTGGAGTGTGGCCAAAACAGCAATATAATGGTAAAAAAAAAATGAAAGTAACAAACAAAAATAAATACCATGGAAGAAAAAATAATAAAGGAATGATTGGTAAGTAATCTCGGTTGGTTGGGGAACAGAAAAGGCATTAAGAAATGGTAACTGAAGAAAAAGTCTAACTCATCCTCATGAGTCATCCAGCTTTCTTGTTCTATATGGAATTCCTAAGGTCCATAAAGGCTTGTCAGCATTAAAATATCAGCCTATAGTATGCGGTTCAGGCAGTTTAGTTTTTCTTCCCAAATCATATGATATGGAATTTCCGTATGACTTTGCCATAAACAGAATGGGCATCAGTTCCCTGTACTCAGGGCCGATCCTAGAGTCACAGGCGCCTGGGTGCAGAAATATTTCTGGCACCCCCGCGCGGGCGTGGTCATCTTACCAACTCCTCCCCTTTACAAATGTTTCTATGGCAACGACTCAAACACAGAGATGTTCCCCTAAGAACTCTTCGTTACCCTGGGATCCTCCCATGATCTTTTAACGATAAAGAAAATACAGGAAGAGTTTACACTAATGAGACCTGGAGGGGAGTCTCTCTGATGCAGACAGAGCGGGCTTCTGTTAGAGAGTCTGTTAGAAAGAGCCCCCAGACATAGTACAGGAGATGATCAGAGACTGCAGACATAGTACAGGAGATGATCAGAGACTGCAGACATAGTACAGGAGATGATCAGAGACTGCAGACATAGTACAGGAGATGATTAGAGACTGCAGACATAATACAGGAGATGATCAGAGACTGCAGACATAATACAGGAGATGATCAGAAACTGCAGACATAATACAGGAGATGATCAGAGACTGCAGACATGGTACAGGAGATGATCAGAGACTGCAGACATAGTACAGGAGATGGTCAGAGACTGCAGATATGGCACAGAAGATGGTCAGAGACTGCAGACATAGTACAGGAGATGGTCAGAGACTGCAGACATGATATAGGAGACAGTTAGAGACTGCAGACATGATATAGGAGACGGTTAGAGACCGAAGGCTTAGTACAGGAGATGGATAGAGACTGCAGACATAGTACAGGAGATGGTCAGAGACCGCAGACATAGTACAGGAGATGGTCAGAGACCGCAGACATAGTATAGGAGATGGTCAGCGACTGCAGACATAGTATAGGAGGTGGTCCGAGACTGCAGACATGATACAGGAGATGGTCCGAGACTGCAGACATAGCACAGATGATGATCAGAGACTGCAGACATAGTACAGGAGATGGTCATAAACTGCAGACATAGTACAGGAGATGGTTAGAGACTGCAGACATAGTACAGGAGACGGTCAAAGACCGCAGATATAGTACAGGGGATGGTCAGAGACTGCAGACATGATATAGGAGACGGTTAGAGACTGCAGACATAGTACAGGAGATGGTCAGAGACTGCAGACATAGTACAGGAGATGTTAGAGACTGCAGACATAGTACAGGAGATGGTTAGAGACTGCAGACATAGTACAGGAGATGGTCAAAGACCACAGATATAGTACAGGAGATGGTCAGAGACTGCAGACATGATATAGGAGACGGTTAGAGACTGCAGACATAGTACAGGAGATGGTCAGAGACTGCAGACATAATACAAGAGATGGTCAGAGACTGCAGACATAGTACAGGAGATGGTCAGAGACTGTAGACATAGTACAAGAGATGGTCAGAGACTGCAGACATAATACAGGAGAAAGTCAGAGACTATAGACATAGTACAGGTGATGATCAGAGACTGCAGACATAGTACAGGAGATGGTCAGAGACTGCAGACATGGTACAGGAGCTGGTCAGAGACTACAAACATAGTACAAGAGATGGTCAGAGACTGCAGACATAATACAGGAGATGGTCAAAGACTGCAGACATAGTATAGGAGATGATCAGAGACTACAGACATAATACAGGAGATGGTCAGAGACTGCAGACATAGTATAGGAGATGGTCCGAGACTACAGACTAAGGATGAGCTCCGGCGTGTTCGCAAGCTGCACTTGCAGAGCCCACCAGGAAGTCGGCAATGCTCAGCGCTAATCGCAGGCAGTGACACATTTCCCAATCTCTGCAGCTGCACATTGGGAAATGTCTCACTGCCTGTGATTAGCGCTCTGCTGTTAAACATTTCTTAACTAAACAGTTCTCTTTGATTCTCATGGAAATCATCTTTAGAGCTCATTGTTGAAAACAACTACGGTATTTTAGATTTGAAGATTCCATCTACAAGAAACTCTGTGGCACTGCAAAGGAAATTTCTGTGGCACCTTCTTTTGCCATTTTTTTTGTGAGATTCATTGAGGAGAAGCAAACTTTTCTTTCACCTATGTACCAATGCCATGTATGGTACTTACCTGGCATCACTGCTAAGATGACATTTTTATTGAATGGAAAGATACTTCCACTGATTGTGATATGTACAGTGTATAATGATTTTATGAAATCCATTCACTCTAGCATTGAATTTAATCCTAGTTAGCCCTAATTAACCACTTAAGGACCTCCCTATAGCAGATTTACTGCACAGAATCAGGTATATATACCTGATTCTGCACTTTCCCGCCTAGGGGGTGCACGTGTGGGCCGCTTCTGCTGTGATTAATCACAACAAAATCCGATCTGCGGGTGCCGGGCACTGGATGTTCCCCGGCACCCTCCAATTATCGGGCAGAGACACAGAATGGAGCTATGCCTATATAAACAAGGCAGATCTCCGTTCTGACAGGGGGGAAGGGATGGATTTTGTGTACCTGCACAGCAGGGAATAATATCCATCACTTCCCTGAGTAAAAGCAGCCCACATAGTAGAGTAAAATTCTGGCTGGGCACACAGTTAACCCTTTGATTGCCCTAGATGTTTAACCCCTTCCCAGCCAGTGTCATTAGTACAGTGACAATTCATATTTTCAGCACTGATCACTGTATTAGTGTCACTGGTTCCCACAAGGTGCCAAAAGTGTCAATTGGTGTCCGACCTCCCGCCGCAATATCGCAGTCCTGCTATAAGTTGCTGATTGCCGCCATTACTAAATGGCAAAAAATGAAAAACATAGTGGTGATATCAAATACACCAAAAGAAAGCTCTATTTGTGGTAAAAAGATTACACAAATGTTACTTGGGTACAGTGTTGCATGACCCCGTAATTGTCAGTTAACATAAAGCAATACCGTATCGCAAAAAAAAAATAAAAATGGCCTGGTCATGAAGGGGGGTAAATCTTCAAGAGCTCAAGTGGTTAACACCCCTTCTCACCTTGGCTATTATTTTTCTATTTTTTTTTTAATCTCTTTTTTTCAACATATTTCTTTATTTGTACTCATTTTGCTTGTTCTTTTTTTAAGGGCACTTTAACAAAATGTGCAAAATTTAAAAAAAACATTATTTACAGTGCCTTGCAAAAGTACTCGGCCCCCTTGAACTTTTCAACCTTTTGCCACATTTCAGGCTTCAAACATAAAGATATAAAATTTTAATTTTTTGTGAAGAATCACCAACAAGTGGGACACAATTGTGAAGTGGAACGAAATCTATTGGATATTTTAAACTTTTTTAGCAAATAAAAAACTGAAATGTGGTGCGTGCAAAATTATTCGGCCCCTTTACTTTCAGTGCAGCAAACTCACTCCAGAAGTTCAGCGAGGATCTCTGAATGATCCAATGTTGTCCTAAATGACTGATGGTGATAAATAGAATCCACCTGTGTGTAATCAAGTCTCTGTATAAATGCACCTGCTCTGTGATAGTCTCAGGGTTCTGTTGAAAGCGCAGAGAGCATCATGAAGACCAAGGAACACACCAGGCAGGTCCGTAATACTGTTGTGGAGAAGTTTAAAGCCGGATTTGGATACAAAAAGATTTCCCAAGCTTTAAACATCCCAAGGAGCACTGTGCAAGCGATCATTTTGAAATTAAAGGAGTATCAGACCACTGCAAATCTACCAAGACCTGGCTGTCCCTCTAAACTTTCAGCTCAGACAAGGAGAAGACTGATCAGAGATGCAGCCAAGAGGCCCACGATCACTCTGGATGAACTGCAGAGAACTACAGCTGAGGTGGGAGAGTCTGTCCATAGGACAACAATCAGTCTTACACTGCACAAATCTGGCCTTTATGGAAGAGTGGCAAGAAGAAAGCCATTTCTCAAAGATATCCATAAAAACTCTTGTCTAAAGTTTGCCACAAGCCACCTGGGAGACACACCAAACATGTGGAAGAAGGTGCTCTGGTCCGATGAAACCAAGATCAAACTTTTTGGCCACAATGCAAAACGATATGTTTGGCGTAAAAGCAACACAGCTCATTACACTCAACACACCATCCCCACTGTCAAACATGGTGGTGGCAGCATCATGGTATGGGCCTGCTTTTCTTCAGCAGGGACAGGGAAGATGGTTAAAATTGAGGGGAAGATGGATGCATCCAAATACAGGACCATTCTGGATGAAAACCTGTTGGAGTCTGCAAAAGACCTGAAACTGGGACGGAGATTTATCTTCCAAAAAGACAATGATCCCAAACATACAGCAAAATCTACAAAGGAATGGTTCACAAATAAACGTATCCAGGTGTTAGAATGGCCAAGTCAAAGTCCAGACCTGAATCCAATCGAGAATCTGTGGAAAGAGCTGAAAACTGCTGTTCACAAACACTCTCCATCCAACCTCACTGAGCTCGAGCTGTTTTGCAAGGAAGAATGGGCAAGAATTTCAGTCTCTCGATGTGCAAAACTGATAGAGACATACCCCAAGCGACTTGCAGCTGTAATTGCAGCAAAAGGTGGCTCTACAAAGTATTAACGCAAGGGGGCCGAATAATTTTGCACGCCCCACTTTTAATTTTTTTATTAGTTAAAAAAGTTTCAACAATCCAATAGATTTCGTTCCACTTCACAATTGTGTCGCACTTGTTGGTGATTCTTCACAAAAAATAAAAAATTTATATCTTTATGTTTGAAGCCTGAAATGTGGCAAAAGGTTGAAAAGTTCAAGGGGGCCGAATACTTTCGCAAGGCACTGTAATTTGTAAATAACTTTGCGGTGCTTTGTACTGGAGGACTAATTTTAGTATTATGAATGGGTTAAATTATAGACTAAAATGGCTACTTTTTACATATATATATATATATATTTTTAAATAGTTCCCCTCTTTGGTACTTCCAAAGAATAAGGAGGTTAAACAAGCTCACAGCTGCAGTAGTTTGTTTTTAATCAGTGGGCTTAGCTCCTTACTGTAAAAGTGATCCGGGGGGCTATTGAGCCACCAGATCACTTTTACGTGGATTGCAGCTGCCAGCACCCTCCCTAGTCGTTCTTAGGCTTGTCTGCTCCTCCCAGGAACCCTGAACCACAACAAATGACAATATAATGTACAATGGGAAGAGCTCATGAAACATCCCTGATCTCCTCTGCAGAAGTTTGAAATGGAAGCACTTATCTCTTAGCACTTCCAGTTCAGAGGTATCAGAATCCCTGGTAGAAATCTGGGTAAAGAGCAAACCAAGTACAGTGCTGTGCTTGGTCAGCTGTATCAGAGGGAAGGGAAGACATTAGGTGTTCTAAGAGACCCCAGATGTCTTCATAAAGTATAAAAGTAGTAAAGTGTTTGCATCCACTAAAATTTATTTTAGTATATTTTGTATTGAAAATATAGATTTGTTTAACGGTTGCCTAAATATTGTGCAACATAAAACTACCATCTTTTTATTCCACAGGGCCTCTACTTTCAGGAAATGTATGTTTTCGGGGGGGAGAGGGGGGGGTTAACACTTTTCGAAGATTTAGCACTTGTACAAAAAAAAGAAAAAATAGCTTCAGAGAGGAAGTTGTTAAACTGACAATGTTCAACATAGAAAAACATTTTTCCTAATTTGTTTCTGTCTATAAAGTAATAACTTGCAAGACAGTTTCACCAAAAGATTGAAAAAAAAAACAACTGTTTATATATTACTCTGTAACTTTAGAAAATGTTATCACCAAATAAACAGGTCCATAGCAAACATGTGAAAAAGGCTCCCAACCATATGGAATATAAAGGTACAAGAACAGGTGTGGTTAACACAATTTGATTTTTTTCTATTTTTTGAGGCAAAATTGGCCACTTGTTTCCCAGGGAGCTTCTTTTTTCCTTTTCTGAGCCAAAACTGCTTGAGTTGTAGAAAGCTGAACCCATGTCTTATTTATTGCCTAGTTGTAACTAAAATTAGACTTTAAAGGGTAACTCCACTTTTGTGGGAAAAAACATTAGCCAATAAAAAAAATATATATATATAGCATATACAATTGCGACACAAGTCATATTGTGATTGAATGTAATTTAAAAAATTACCTTTCCTTTTCAATCTGCAGATCTGTCATTTTCTGTAAAATACAATGCAATATGGCTACCTGGAGGTGTTCTGTGCACAGATGGTGTACAGAATGCCCCCCAGAAATGTAATTTACTGCTTGTGTGGATCACTGATTTTCCAAGTCTGCACTAAGATACAAATCAGATTTTCAAAAATCTGCAAAAAATATGTCATTTTTGGTGAGATACTCTCAAAGGGAAATCATATCTAAAGGGATGCAGACCCTGCAGCTTCCCTCATTAGAACCCTGCAGGTGCAGTAGCTGATTGATACTTATAAAACCACTCCCATACAAATTCACTAAGCACACTGACACAAAAAAACAAACAAACAGCAATTTCTTCAGAATAACAAAGGGTAGAAATCTGCAAAAATATTTGTTAAAATCCTTGTAATGTACATAGATCACCCAGAGGGGGACATTTTTCTCAACAAAAGTGGAGTTACTCTTTAAGAAGAATATAGCTGAAGTATAGCAGATTTTTTATATGGACTTCCCGCTTAAAACTTCTATATGCTTTCATACATGTACTATGGTGCAGAGTATATCTGTTAAGCAAGATGTAAAGTAAATCTGAGGAAGTGATTTGGAATAAATGTTTAATTCAATTATTGTCACATTTCAGGAATACATATAATTGATATAATGCTTTAAAACATTTACTATGCCTTTTTAACAGAAATTAATCAATATTTAATAGTAAAATAAAAATGACAGTCTTTAGATAAACATGTGTATAACATCAATTGAAAATTGCAGCATTTACTATATGTAAATGAAAATCATGTTCAGTTCAAGCAGCTGGGAAGTAACATGTCAAACACTTACAATTTATTACACCATTGTCTGAGTCATTTATTCAATGTTTTCTGTGTCAAAAGCTTTATGTTAAGGCAAGGAGCTTATCGGCAATATTTAATACCTAAACCATGGTAATAATAACACTAATGCCCTGTACACACGATCGGACTTTCCGACAACAAAACTGTGGATTTTTGTTCAAAAGATGTTGGCGCCAACTTGTCCTGCATACACACGGTCACAGAAATGTTGGCCAACAATTACGAACGTAGTGAAATACAAGACGTACGTGATATCTTCATTGTGAACGCTAGTTATATCTCCGGCTCGTACTTGATTCCGAGCATGTGTGGACTTTTGTCCGACGGACTTGTGTGTGCACACGATCAGAAAGTCTGACAACAAACATTTGTTGGCGGAAAATTTGAGAACCTGCTAGACAACATTTGTTGGCAGAAAGTCCGACAACAAATGTTCGATGGAGCATACACACAGTCGGACTTTCCGCCAACAAGCTAACATCCAACATTTGTTGTCGGAAAATCCGATCATGTGTACGGGCATAAGGCTATGTATACACGATAGGATTTTCTGACAACAAAACCGTGGATTTTTTTCCGAAGGATGTTGGCTCAAACATGTCTTGCATACACACGGTGACACAAATGTTGTGGGAAATTCCGAACGTCAAGAACGCGGTGACATACAATACGTACGACGAGCCGAGAAAAATGAAGTTCAATTTCTGACAAAAAGTCTTGTTGTCGGAAAATTTGAGAACCTGCTCTCTAACATTTGTTGGCAGAAATTCCGACAACAAATGTTCTATGGAGCATACACACGGTCAGACTTTCTGACAACAACATTTGTTGTCAGAAAATTCTATTGTGTGTACAGGGCATAGTAGTAGTGATCAATCGCTACACATATGGAACGAATGGCTATGGCTTGAGGTACACGAGTAGCATGTAGACGTAATTGAATAGTTGCACAATGCTACAAATGTGTGCGATTAACCACTACTATGAGTTATTACACGCTGCTTGTGTACTGTACCTCACTCAATAGAAAGGTATTTGTAACTTTTGTGTCGTGACTGATTGCTATTACCAGCAATTAATCAGTAGTGATTTTCGTAGTGCTTCCGGACTAAATTTACTGAGTTGCCTAATACTTTATTACATTAAATTCATTATTTATGCACCAAACATATGGCCTAATATCCCTCGGGCATTGGGGAGATAGACATGTAGTCCGGCTGCCATGATGTTCAAAGTCTGCATGCCCATTAGCATTGTGAGGGGGCTTTAAGAAGAAGGTGCAAAGCATGGGACCCAAGGCTGATGAGACCAATTATGTGATAATTTGTGTAAGCAGGCTTGAATTCTCTTCAAGTGCCTTTGTCATCTCCTCTTCATTAGATTGTAGCTCACTTTGGAGTTTTTGAAGTTTTTCAGCCAAGTCCCTAATCTCTCCAGCTTCCTTGGTTTTACAACCATTTTTTAGATCCCGTGCTCCCTTCACAATAAAAAATGTATCCACAATTAACAACAATCCAGCAAGAACCCCAGAAATAGCTGTAATCAGACGGGCCCCTTGGGCTGCTGCTTCGGCCCCTCGAGCTGCAGTTGCAATTATTCTGCCCAGTCGAACCATCCTGCCTACCTGAACTGCTGCATTTGTGAGTATGCCCCCAAGTGAGGCAGCATTATAGATGTCATTGATACCCAGTTTTTGAAATTCACTGTGCATTCTTTTAGAAATCTCTTGTATCAGCTCAATATGTTTCTGTATTTCTCCAACAATTTCTTCTACTCTTTTGAGTTTCTTTTTGATGTTCTCAACACCCGTGAGTCCTCCTGCTGTAGCCGAAGTCTTGTCAACTGCACCAACGATCAAAGAAGCGCCAAATTTAAAAGGTGCCAGGGCCAGGCCTACTATAGTAGTGATCCCTCCTGCTATGCCCACAGAACTTCCAGTTACACTAGCAATGGTGGCTTTTCTATGAAACTCATCCATGCAGTTTGCAATGTCAAGCATTTCCTCGATACACTTGCTAAGATGCTCTTGCAGCATATTTTGAGTTTCTCTGAACTCCTTCATGTACTGTCCGAACTGCACAAAAGAAGTATAAAAAAAAGTATATAAAATACATGCCAAGAGAAAAAAATATAATCTTTGCAGTAATCAATTGAATAGGATATGTAGAGTATGAAAATATATGTGTATACTAGAGGAGGGGGGATACAAAACTAAACAGACTAGTTATGTGTTATGGTGTGTATTCCATATCTTGCAGGAAAATGCTTTTTGTAACAATCCTCTCTTCATGCCGCCTTCATGGTCATTAGACATTGCCCTGATATCGCCTTCATGGTCATTAGACATTGCCCTGATATTGCCTTCATGGTCATTAGATATTGCCCTGATATCGCCTTCATGGTCATTAGATATTGCCCTGATATTGCCTTCATGGTCATTAGATATTGCCCTGATATTGCCTTCATGGTCATTAGATATTGCACTGTTTTAACCCTTCCAGTGCTGTATGGGTTAAAACAGGGGTGTTTTCTGAAATCAGGGGGTGTGCAAGATGAGTCCCCTGGCCCGCAACAAGGGAGAGCCATGCTACTCTCTAGTCACCTACATAAACTTTTTTTAACATCCCTTACACAAACTATATGTGTAGCAATAAAGTGTTGCACATAGTGTGCCACAACGAATGATGGCAGTAGCCAGACTGCATTAACAGTGAAGGGTCCTAAAAGGGCATGGTAAAATAAAGCCTGAGTCTAACAGACATGTACAACACATAGCACTCATTATTATTTAACTCTTTCATTAAATTTGCTTCTCAACCTACCTTAAAGCGGAACTTTAACCATAACAATGATAAAAAAATATTGTTCTTTTGCAAAGAACATACATTCCACATTAATAATTATGCTACCAAAATTAGTCCGTGCTGTAAATTACTTCCAGCATTGCTCCTGTTTCTTCTTGCTGGAGGCTGCCATTTTGTTGAAGCCCAGAGCCCCTGAACAGCAGTAAATCATAAAGCAGAACTAAACCCATTGATTTAACACTTTTAAAGCAGTTATATTACTGGAATGCTGGGATTGCTAACTGTCACATTTGTTTGTTTTCTCAACCAAACTGTCAAACCGTCAAATGGCTGATGTCATATTTGATCATGCAGCACCATGGCAGTTGCAGATCACACAGAAGCAGCTTCCTTGGCTGTAAAGGATAAGGGAGTTTAATTCCGCTTTAAGGCTGTCAGGAGATCGGCCTCTACAAACTCGGCAGTGCCTAAAAATGCCTAAAAATGGAGAACAACTGAGCATGTGAGACAGTGTATTACTGGATTTTAAACAGTATAGGCACTTATTTTTATTGTGTTACATAGCTATAGCCGCAAAAGGGGCCAGCCTTAACTGATCTAGCAGGACTTTATATGCTGACTAAAGTTCCACTTTAAGGAACAACTTAATAAAATAGTCTGTATCTACTTTGCAACCAGGAAGCAAGTGACAACTCAATCAACTCAATCAAGAGACCCATTTACATCATGAGTTCCTTGGCTGACATCAGTGTCCCCCAATTGACATCAGTATCCCCTCCAGTTCACATCCTAGTCCCCAGTTCACATCACAGCCCTTAGCAACCAACAACATGGGGGTTTACAGTGGAAAGTGGAGAGGCGAGCACAGGCAGCCCCAGATAACCTAAATCCTCAATGTGTTCACTCACTATCCCCTCTGAACATGTGTGCATGGCACACACTGCACACACTGAGGATACGTCACTGGGTTATTGTATTACAAATGCATCACATTCTGTGAACGGGCAGTGGAGATTCTGTCATTCATCTGCTCCTCATCCATTCACAGAACAGGATGCATTGTGGGAGAATAGCAGTATGAGATCTCAAGGTCTCTGTATTGCAGAGAAGACAGAGAGGGATGGGGTGAACATCGCAACAGCAGTACTTTTTACATTAGCAGAGACATCTGTTTACACTTAGAGCTCCAGAATATAGCTGTTCAGAGCAATTCTCGACAGTCATGAGGGTGGCATTGAAGTAGGAACGGGGGTCAGTTTATATGGCCATGGTTATGTGTGTAGTAAGGCTGATTTAGAATTTCAGCTAAGAAGCCATTCCTATATACTATGCTAAGAACATTTTATGAGATCTGTAAAATTTGTTACAGGCTGTGGTTAAGACACTGAATTCACCCTTTCACCCCCCTTAACACAGACACCTGTGTTTAGCACACTGATACACACTTTCCGATAGCTAGCAAATGTCAAGCTGATTAGTAAGAAAGATAAGGAAACCGCAAGAGAAAAAAACCTGCAAACTTTGCAAGAGTACAAAAAGAAATTTGCTTTGCTAAACTGCTTTGCACCAATAAGAGTAGGTTGACTGCTTAAAAGGGTTAAAAGGTTAGAATGTCTTATAACGGAAATGTATTGTCTGTTCGCTTGTGACGTAATGTGATGGAAGATATATGAACACTGTATTCACTGTATCGGGCACTTCTTGGCGTGTAGACATTAGTCGGGCCAGGAGTGTCCATTCTTGCTGGCCAGAAGAGTGGAATAAATCTCGCATACCAGAAGTTCATTGTCCAGCAGTCATTACCAATATTCTTCTACTTCAGCATGATGGAAGCAGCAGTATCAGGTGATGGGATACACACCCTTACATGTAACTAATGTGTTTGGTGCTGTAACACCCCCCAAAAATACTAAACTTTAGCTTTAAGCTAACAGCATATTATGAAAAAAAAGACTGTGCCATTCTGGATTTGTAAGACAGTATTAGAGCTTTGTCTTATATCGGTGATTGGTAACAAGTCAGGTTCACTTCAGGACAGGAGAGATTGATGCCTTTATTGGACAGCCTCACCAGGAATGGTATTAAACAACTCATTTAATGGGCTGCATCTGTCAAAAATGTAGGCCACATCAGTCCTGTACTTATGGCATTACATCAAGCAGTCAGTCTGTCATAGTTCAATATTGCCAGTGTACCAAGTGTGCAGGGCCGCTGATGAGGCAGTACAGCCAGCCCTCTTGTACTGGGCCTGAGCCTCATCAGTTCAAAAGGGGGGCTCAGGAACCTGTTGAGCAGGAGGTCTTGCTGTACTGTCTTATTGCAGACACCGATCCTCTTCTGCCTCCACCTGCAGTGCTGCCAGATTCTCTTCTTTGCTCCTCTGGCTGCAGGGGGATAGGTTCTAGCACATGCACCCCTTCCATCTGCTGCCTGAGCCCCCTGTGTGCCCCTTTCCCCCACAGTGTTGCCAGCTTCCCTACTCTCCTGCCGGAAGCTGCTGAAGGCACACAGGGTGATGTTTCAAGATGGAGAGCAGTGGAAGGAGCCAGTAAATATTTAATTTACTTGCACCTTCCTTTCCTGAATTGGTACCAATCACTCCTGTGTTCATTCATCACTGAAGCATAGTACACTGTTTAATATGCTTCAGTTTGTGAATGAGCAGGAAGCCTCAGAGCTCTTTCTATTCATTCATATGTGCAGCTGATGCTACAGAGTAAAGGACTGATAAATCTATGTCCTCAGTCACTTTCGGACGGGGGAAGAGGGTCCTGTCAGGTAGGCCCTATGGGGCATTGTGATTTCTAACAGAAGCTCTGCATGTCTGTGAAAAACCTCCTGTGAGATTCATCTGATCTGTTTGCCTGCTGGTGTTAATTGCAGTAAAGTTTATGTTACTGTCGCTGCATGTGCCATTGTGTAGTTTCTGGGAAAGGGGACACTAAATAGTTAGTGAGTTGCCAGGGACCTTTCAGAGCCTGGATATGACAGATTTTCCATTAGGTTGGCCTCTTAGAAACATCAAAGCCAAGTTAAATTCAGCTGATTGTTGTGTATGCATTGTTTTACTTTTAAGTCAGAGTATTACTAAACTATATCTGTAACAGGGGTTTCTCGATGTTGATTTGTTTAGGTACACTGAAGTGGGTGGGTGTACTATCAGGTATGAGCGAGCATTTTCTCAGTAGTAATATCATAGCAGAGCCCCCCTTTCACCTCCTCTAATTATATGCTTTTTCAAGAAATTCATCTTCAAAGTTCACATCAGAGACACTAGAATCACATCTCTTTTCCCTTTTTCTTTCTATGGTATTTTGGCAGCCTGACAGCCCTCTGATGTAAAACATACTGCAAGTGTTTCTAGGCTGTGAGAAACTGAATAAAACTAACTTTAAAAACTTTGTTGTGATCTTTGAGGATTTTTGGGAATCAATTACTTCACAGTACATGCAGCTAGAGAGGTCAGTGACAGCTTGTTCTAAAGCTCTTTAACTGCTTGTTATGAATATGTAAATATTGTCCATTTTAGTACAGGAACAAATCTGGCTTTGCAGTATCTACTTTTTATTATTACAAGGAAAAAATGCAGCGCTCTTAAAAGTGAAAAAATGTGTAACAATGTGTCAAGTCCATGGGTATTATCCCTGGAAATAAAGCATATATAAATCAATAGTCCACTAGTGCCAACTCTGTGGTAAATACTTCAAAGGTAAATGGTAAAAAGTCCCAAAAGGACTATCCAAAATGATGTGAGTCCATAGGTGGAAAACTGCATCAAAGGTGTATGGTATGGATCCGTAGGTGGAAAGCATCATCAGTGGTGATTGACATCAATAAATGAAAAAGGATGGGTACTCTTACCAGATTGGGCGGACTCCAATGTCTTATGACATGGAGCCAATCAAGCAGTAAGCCTCACATGGGCTATAGAAGGATGTCCGAGGGGCTGGAACTCATGGGATGCACTTCGACCAACGAGCCTCCGATAGTCACCAGGATGGGTCATCAAACTGGAGATTCCAAGGACATATAGTTCCAATAGCCAAAGATTAGGCAATTTCTCTCAAGGTGATATGCAAGAGAAAAATAAAAAGCTTCCGCATAATGCAGATAAAAAAGGGTTTTTTATTGCTAAAAAAGCCAAATGGGTATAAAAATAGTGATCACTTTAAAAACAAAACAAAAGCAGCATGGAGAGAGGGGAGACCGCCCGACGCATTTCGACCAAGGGGTCTTCAACTGGGGCACGGGCTACCCACTCCACGCTGCAAATATTTATAGATAATATAACCAATGGGGTAAATAGGAGCAAATCTCATTAGAACAATGGCTTCAGGTGGATCAGGAAATGCATCATGATGTCCCCACAGCCAATGAGAAACCGGAAAAAGTGGCAGGCGGGTCTACACTCCAATAGCGCGGCCGGCCAATCTAGACCGCGCCCAGGGGTGTCTCAGCCCGCATGTCAAACAAAAGGAAGCGGTATGGCGGAAAAGCCCGCCAAACCTCACTTCCTGATCACCTGACCGGAACCAAGGCGACGTCACGTGACGGACGGCTAAAACCTGAAATCATCACTCCTGTACACTGAATGCAAGTAAGTGACGTAGCACCGTCAGATAGCTACCCGGCCCCTTCCGATCACGTGATCAATGAAGAGATACCATCATGTGACCGCAAAGGAATGGTTCCACAATTAACTGTGTGTCATCCCAGCGGTCAGATGACCAAATTTGGGCCAATGCAGACAATGGATGCAACATCATAATAAATGGTGAAGACAATACCAAAACACAACATCTATGCAAATAAGGATTATTACTAATACATACTGAATAAATTATACAATATGTAAATAATCCAAAATGACAAATGATTCACAGAAGGTAAATATATCCAACCAAAAAATAAAAATATATAAAAAAAAGTGTATACAAAAAATAAGCAAGAATGAATTACATGGGGTATAATAAAAATAAAAAATGTAATGTGTTGCACAGGGCTATCTAAAGGGGCTCCTGGAACCCATAAAAAAGAAATCCAAATCGAAGCCCAGAAGGCATGCATCCACTAGGGACTCTAAGCCACAGCCTAATGTAGACGCATGATGGAAACAGACACTAGGATTGATTAATAAAAGAGTTGAGGTCCCACTCCACATTCAACCCGAACGGGAAGTAGGACCTCAACTCATAGATCCAGTAGGTTTCGAGACGTGAAACGCCCCGAAGTTTCGACTCGCCCCTCCAATTGATCTTGATGGCAACTGTCGACCGGACATGTCGTACATAGACGAAATCCTCCTCCTATGGGACGGCGATCGTCCCTCTCTTGATAACTTCATGACCACCCTTAATTTAAACAATAGGGGAATTTCCTTGAGCTATGAAGCTAGTACCTCCAAGGTCCATTTCTTAGATTTAGAGATTTTGGCAATGGAGGACCACTTGGAATTTAGAACTTATTTCAAACCTACCGACCGGAATGGTTACATTCTGGTCGACAGTTGCCATCAAGATCAATTGGTTAAGGCGATCCCACATGGTCAATTTTTAAGGTTGCGCTGCAATTGCACTAGAACTTCACATTTTCTGTCTCAGTCTCAGTTACTGAAGAACAGATTCCTTGAAAAGGGCTATAATTCAGATCTTTTGGACAAAGATTAATACTATTGACTGACTGAGCATCCCAAGAATACCTCAGATTCAAGATTCAAATGGGCTTTCACCAGCACAGATTCCTTACAATCTAAACAAATTAGAAATATTTTTAAAAAACACAAAAAACACTGGAAAGTGCTCTTGAACGATAGATTGTTGGGTCGAGCTCTCCCTGAACAAGCCACAGTGATTTTCAGGGGTGCAAGATATATTCAGGGGCAGGTGGCCCTGAATGTGATCGATCCCCCCAAAAAGGTATTGGAGGGGCGAGTCGAGACTTCACATCTCGAAACCTACTGAATCTATGAGTTGAGGTCCTACTTCCAGTTTGGGTTGAACGTGGAGTGGGACCTCAACTCTTTTATTAATCAATCCTAGTGTCTGTTTCCATCATGCGTCTACATTAGGCTGTGGCTTAGAGTCCCTAGTGGATGCATGCCTTCTGGGCTTAGATTTGGATTTCTTTTTTACGGGTTCCAGGAGCCCTTTTAGTTAGCCCTGTGCAACAAATTACATTTTTTATTTTTATTATTCCCCATGTAATTAATTCTTGCTTATTTTTTGTATACACTTTTTTTTTTATATATTTTTATTTTTTGGTTGAATATATTTACCTTCTGTGAATTATTTGTCATTTTGGATTATTTACATATTGTATAATTTATTCAGTATGTATTAGTAATAATCCTTATTTGCATAGATGGATGTTGTTTTTTGGTATTGTCTTCACCATTTATTATGATGTTGCATCTGTTGTCTGCATTGGCCCAAATTTAGTCATCTGACCGCTGGGATGACACACAGTTAATTGTGGAACCATTCCTTTGCGATCACATGACGGTATCTCTTCATTGATCACGTGATCGGGAGGGGCCGGGTAGCTATCTGACGGCACTACGTCACTTCCTTGCATTCAGTGTACGGAAGTGACGATTTCAGGTTTTAGCCGTCCGTCACGTGGCGTTGCCTTGGTTCCGGTCAGGTGATCAGGAAGTGAGGTTTGGCGGGCTTTTCCACCATATCGCTTCCTTTTGTTTGACATGCGGGTTGAGACACCCCTGGGCGCGGTCTAGATTGGCCGGCCGCGCTATTGGAGTGTAGACCCGCCTGTCACTTTTTCCAGTTTCTCATTGGTTGCGGGGACATCACGATGCATTTCCTGATCCACCTGAAGCCATTGTTCTAATGAGGTTTGCTCCTATTTACCCCATTGGTTATATTATCTATAAATATTTGCAGCGTGGAGTGGGTAGCCCGTGCCCCAGTTGAAGACCCCTTGGTCAAAACGCATCGGGCGGTCTCCCCTCTCTCCATGCTGCTTTTGTTTTGTTTTTAAAGTGATTACTATTTTTATACCCATTTGGCTTTTTTAGCAATAAAAAATCTTTTTTTACCTGCACTATGCGGAAGCTTTTTATTTTTCTCTTGCATATCACCTTAAGAGAAATTGCCTAATCTTTGGCTATTGGAACTATATGTCCTTGGAATTTCCGGTTTGACGACCCATCCTGGTGACTATCGGAGGCTCGTTGGTCGAAGTGCATCCCATGAGTTCCAGCCCCTCGGACATCCTTCTATAGCCCATGTGAGTCTTACTGCTTAATTGACTCCATGTCATAAGACATTGGAGTCCACCCAATCTGGTAAGAGTACCCATCCTTTTTCATTTATTGATGTCAATCATCACTGATCACTGATGTTGCTTTCCACCTACGGATCCATACCATACACCTTTGATGCAGTTTTCCACCTATGGACTCACATCATTTTGGATAGTCCTTTTGGGACTTTTTACCATTTACCTTTGAAGTATTTACCACAGAGTTGGCACTAGTGGACTATTGATTTATATATGCTTTATTTCCAGGGATAATACCCATGGACTTGACACATTGTTACACAATTTTTTCACTTTAAGAGCGCTGCATTATTTCCTTGTTTCAGTATATTGTTTGTCACAATGTATGCGGCTGCTGTTTTATTTTAGTCACAATTTAAAGCGCAGTGCTTTGTATATCACATTTTACTTTTTATTATTCATATAGTCTAGGAGCCCATTGGGTGCTTGGCAGTGGGTACCCGGTACCCGCTGAGATGACATGACAGGTGCTTGATTTGGTTCTAAAGGCAGAAGGTTTTTTTTACCTTAATGTGTTCCATGTATCAAGGTAAAAAACCTTCTCAGTGCAGCTACCCCCATCCCCCCTTATACTTAAGGAAGCCTGAGCCCCATCTCAATCCAGCGATGTGATCGGCTTTTCCTGGTGTCTCTCTCCTCATTGGCTCACACAGCCATTGGCAATCACAGCCAGTGAGCCAATGTGGAGAGAGTAGGGGCGGAGCAGAGCCACACTGTGTGTGAATGAACAATGTCCATTCACAGGAGCGCAGTTCTTGAGGGAGCCTGCTCGAGAAGAGGATTGGAGCTGCTCTGTGCAAAACTATTGCACAGAGCAAGTAAGCACCCCCATGCATTTGAGAACTCAGTGCGTTTTTGGGTGCGATAAATCGCATGGCTCAAAAGCTCCATGCAATTTCTCTGCAGTTGTGTATTTAAAAAAGGTGCAGGAACCTTTTACCTGCATTTCCCACAGGTACAGCAGACCAATAAAATGAATGATCTGCTATGCCCACGCAAACATGAACTGCAGCAAATGTATAGTTGTGAACCTAAGGTTATAATGTTTAGATATCTTATTTGATATTATTGTTTTTACAGGAACATAAACACATTTCTATTATATTATAGTAAAAGCAAATACGTCTACCTGAGAATGTAACAAAATAGTGAGCTAATACCTTTTCCTCTAGTTCTTTCATCTCGGACTCTGTGATTTGAGAATTGTTCCCTTCAGAACTTGTGTCCATGATGTCCGTTGCAGTTCTTCTGTTTTAAACCAATAAACAAATTTTTTTATAAATGTGTACTAATCATTTTAAATCTTATAAGTAAATACATCAAAACAAAAAAGCATTGTATCTTGTTCTACCACAAAAGCCCCCATCACACAAAGTGCAGTATTACTACATTTATGCATATCCTTACTGTAATTTATATCCTTACTGTTACTTTAGAATGTGTCCTTCCAGCTGTAACTGCAGTCTTTGAAGAATAAAATGAATGTAATGAAAAAAATAGTTTAGCCTTTTTTTTGAGGAATATACAGTAGGGATTCACCAATATCATTTTTTTTACAGCGAGTATGAGTACTGATACTTTTTATTTTGTACTCATGGATACCAATTAGGAAAAATGGATGAATGGTCGTACACACTCCGGAAGGATGCCAAAATCTTTATTGTAGTAATCAACATATAAAAACATAGACAGCACAGCGAGCACCATGAGATGAAAATGTTAACGCGTTTCACGCAGATAACAGCGCTTAATTATAAAAGCACTGTTATCTGCGAGAAGCGCATTAATCTCAGAGGCGAGCACTTCTGATTTGGAAGTAACACTAGACTTGCAGCACTCACACCTTGAGCTGTGTTTCCTCATCATTGGTCTCGCTGATAACAATTACCGATACCTACCGGCAACTGTTCTGTTTACACTTCAGCTGTCAGCAATAATACAAAGCATTGAAAAGTTAGTTACAAATGAAATAAATATATATTTTTTTTAATTTTGCGCTTTTTTTAACGTAAAACATGTAAATATATGTTAAAGGTCTAAAAATATTAACGAACAAAGCAAACAAAACCAAAAAAGAAATTATTATTAATAGTTTATAAAATAGAAGTGAACAAGAAAAAAAATTAAGGGTTAGTAAAGAGTTAAACAGAGCAACATTTAATAAAAAAAAAAAAAAAAGAAAAAAACTTTTTTTTTACTTGACAGGTTGCTTTAAACTGACTTCATCTGTATATTGAAGTTCATCCCTTTGATCTGTAGATAAATAGACAGAAAGATACAAAATGAAACAATGTTTCATTTTGTATCTTTCTGTTTCAACCATGAGCAATGTTGTTGATAAACATTGTCAGGCTGCTTTGTTTTTACAGCTTCAATTGCTGGGACTTTGTTTACACTTCAGCTGTAAACAAGGGAACCCCAAGGACGTGATGGCCCCGCTCCTTAACCACTTGTCGACTGGTTAATACTGATATATGTCGGCAAAGTGGCACGGGTGCGCAAAACAATGTACCCGTACATAGCTGCATCATCCGCGGCTAGCGGGCTCGATGTCCACTGGTGGCCCGCGTTAATGGCACGGAGAGGCAGAACGGGGAGATGCCTATGTAAACAAGGCATTTCCCTGTCCTGCCTAGCAACATGACACAGATCTACTGCTCCCAGTGATCGGGAGCAGTGATCTCTGTCATGTTCTAGTGAGCCCATCCCCCCTACAGTTAGAACATGCTGAGGGAACATAGTTAACCCCTTGATTACCCCCAAGTGTTTAACACCTTCCCTGTCAGTGACATTTACACAGTAATCAGTGCATTTTTATAGCACTGATCGCTGTATAAATGCCAATGGTACCAAAATAGTATCAAAAGTGTCCGATCTGTCCGCCGCAATGTCGCAGTCATGATAAAAATCGCAGATCGCCGCCATTACTAATAAAAAAATTATTAATAAAAATGCCATAAATCTATTCCCTATTGTGTAGACGCGATAACTTTTGCGCAAACCAATCAATATACTTTTATTGCGATTTCTCAAAAATATGTAGAAGAATACATATTGGCCTAAACTGTAGAAGAAATTCAGTTTTTTATATATTTTTGGGGGATATTTATTATAGCAAAAAGTACAAAATATTGCTTTTTTAAGAAAAATTTCACTTTTTTTGTTTATAGGGCAAAAAATAAAAACCACAGAGGTGATCAAATACTACCAAAAGAAAGCTCTATTTCTGTGAAAAAAAAGGATGTCAACTTTCTTTGGGAGCGACGCAGTGCTATATCGCAAAAAAGGGCTTGGTCAGGAAGAGGGTAAATCCTTCTGAGGCTGAAATGGTTAACACCCAATAATTGCCGTCTTTTTTTGTTTACATTTCAGCTGTCAGTGGGGGAATCGTGTTGACAGCTGAAAGAACCAAGCCTGAACGTATTGGTTGCAGGTAATGAAGCATTTGCACGAGTACCCATACTCGTGCAAATGCTTAGTATCGACTCTGATACTGGTATCGATGCAACCCTAATATACAGTGTATATATAAATTGTATGTATACGGGTAATGTATATATTTTATATGCTATAACAAATGTGTAAACTGTTTGCACAAAATCTTTAAAGCTGACCTTCATCCTTCTCAACCATTAATAAAATACAGATACCATTATAAGGCATCTTGCACCTCTGCCTAAAAACTCAGCATTTTTAGGCATACAGACAATTTTTTTTCACTGATTTAAATGCAGCCCATTGTTTTCAATGTGCCTGTACACACAGGTACGTAAACATGCGCTGTGTATAGATGAGTGAAAAAAAAAACTCATAAACTGCATAAAATTTTAGGTTAGAATTGTATTCAGGGAGCTAGAATTTATTTTACTTCTGTATATGCATACATGCTAACATGTGCACAATAGGGATGAGCCGAACACCCCTCCCCCCCCCCCCCCCCCGGTTTGGTTCGCACCAGAATCTGCGAATGGACCAAAAGTTTGCACGAACTTTGGAACCCTATTAAAGTCTATGGGACTCGAACGTTCAAAATCAAAAGTGCCAATTTTAAAGGCTAATATGCAAGATATTGTCCTAAAAAGGGTTTGGGGTCCCGGGTCCTGCCCCAGGGGACATGTATCAATGCAAAAAAAGTTTTAAAAACGGTCGTGATTTTAATGATGCTTAAAAGTGAAAAAAAAAACAAAACAAGCGAAATATTCCTTTAAATATCGTACCTGGGGGTGTCTATAGTATGCTTGTAAAGTGGCGCATGTTTCCCGTGCTTAGAACAGTCCCTGCACAAAATGACATTTTTAAAGGAATAAAAGTCATTTAAAACTGCTTGCGGCTTTAATGTAATGTCGGGTCCTGGCAAAATGGATGAAAATCAGTGAGACAAACGGCATGGGTACCCCCACCAGTCCATTACCAAGCCCTTTGGGTCTTGTATGGATATTAAGGGGAACCCCGCACCCAAATTAAAAAAAGGAAAGGCATGGGGCCCCCAGGCCCTTTATACTCTGAACAGCAGTATACAGGCGGTGCAAACAAACAGGGACTGTAGGTTTGTTGTTAAGAAGAATCTGTTTGTAATTTTGAACTGGTACATTTTTAAAGTGTAGCTCCAGCCAAAAAATCTATTTTTAAGCTTTTTGGAAAACATAGGGAAGGGTTATCACCCCTGTAACATTTGTTTTGCTGTCTGTGCACCTCTTCAGAAGATTTCACCTCACTTTCTGTCCCAATGACAAATGTTTTTGAAAATTTGGGGTTTTTAGTGAAAGAAGGATTGGTGATAAAGCATCAGTGGAGAGGAGACACGTTTTTCCCATATTAACTCTTACAGGAGAGAATTTCCCTTCCTAGGGGTAGACTTCATCTCACTTTCTGTTGTCTCCTTCCGATTGCAAGTAGGAGTCGTTTGCAAGTTGGATGTTTGAAAGTAGGGGCCTGCCCTATATACTCTGCAGAAATTGGGGCCTTAGGTGTTGGTGTTGCCACAACACTGTAAGCCCTCACAGTTACTCTTGGTGGGCGCTGGAAGGGGCCCTGCTGTGAAATATTAGATCAAGAATTTTAATTACATGCACATGGTGCTGGTGTAACAACACTGCAACCCCTCACAGATACTATAGTTGGAGCGCAGGAATGAGCCCTGCTGTAAAGTATTGCATCAAAAATTGTAATTACACGCCCCTGTTAAACAGGGGCAGAAAAATTGGGCCTTTGCCACTGGTGGCGGTGCCCAGAACCAAAAATGTTCTTACAAGATATCAGCATGAAACTTGAGGAGGAAAAGGATTGTCACTCAGCATAACAGGATAGTCACTCAGCATCAGCATAGGCAGTCTTGAAGGGATCTCACATTAAAAAAAAAAATCAATCGGTTACATCAGCATCGGGTGCTTGGTAGCTGGTGATCCAAGACTGATTCATTTTTATGAACGTCAGCCGATTCGGTGGACAGGCGCACCCTGTGATCGGTTACAAAGCCTCCAGCAGCACTGAATGTGCATTCCGAAAAAGAACGCTGGATGCAGGACAGGCCAGTAGCTCAATTGCATACTGTGCAAGCTCTGGCCAGTGATCCATCCTCAAGACCCAGTAACCCAGAGAATTTTCGGTGGGAAAGGTGTCCAAGTCTGATCTTGCCCCTAGGTAATCCTGCACCATATGAATCAGATGCTGGCGATGGTTGCTGGGACCGATCAGACCTTGGGGCTGCGGGCTAAAAAATTGTCTGAACGCATCGGTCAGATGGCCACCTTCTTCACCGCTCCTTCTGTGACTGACTGAAGCCTCAGCAACACGTTGTCCAGGAGGACCAGGAAATTGTAATCTCCCAGGCTCTGGAAACGCGTTGCAAAAACCTTTCTGCAAGGCCTCCCGAAGATGTTTCATCTTCTGCTCCCTCTGCAACGGCAAGATAAGGTCCGCAACCTTACCCTTGTAACGTGGATCAAGAAGGGCGGCCAGCCAGTAATCATCCCTCCTCTTGATACCACAAATATGAGGATCCTTCCGCAGGCTTTGCAGGATCAGGGAGGCCATGCAGCGTAGGTTTGCTGAGGCATTCGGTCCAGAGTCCTCTGGGTCACTAAGGACGACATGATCCGCAGCCACCTCCTCCCAGCCACGTACAAGTCCATGGGTTTCTTCGGACTGTAAATGATCCCTTGAAGACTTGCTGCTGATACTGAGTGCCAGGCTCCACCTCTATGCTGACACAATTCTCCTCCTCTTCCTGTGTGATCGGCGGGTACGCAGGAACACTGTCTGGATAAAGGGGGCCTTGAGAGGTAAGGAAGCAAGCTCCCCTGACCCTGTCCTGGTGCCATAGTCGCATAGGTACTCATTGATGGCCCTCTGCTGCATGTGCAGCCGCTGCAGCATGGCCAACGTTGAGTTCCACCTGGTGGGCATGTCACAGATTAGGCGGTTCTTGGGCAGGTTAAATTCCTTTTGGAGGTCAGCCAGCCGAGCACTGGCATTATATGACCGCCGGAAATGCACACAGACTTTCCTGGCCTGCCTCAGGACATCCTGTAAGCCCGAGTACCTGCCCAAGAACCGCTGCACCACCAATTTAAGGATGTGAGCCAAGCAAGGCACATGGGTCAGTTGTCCCTGTCGGGGGGCGGAGAGGAGGTTGGTGCCATTGTCGCAAACCACCATTCCTGGCTTAAGCTGGCGTCAACTACCTCTGAACCTGCCCCTGCAGAGCTGACAGAATCTCTGTCCCAGTGTGGCTCCTGTCCCCCAAGCACACCAGCTCAAGCGCCGCATGGCATCTTTTTGCCTGCGTGCCTGCGTAGCCCCTTGAACGCCTACGGAGCACCGCTGGTTCCGAGGACAAATCATCACAGGAAGAGGCCATGGAGGAAGAAGAAGAGGAGGGGCTGGAGGAGAGAGGTGTGGCAGAATCACCACTAGTAGAATTTTGGAGGCGTGGTGGCAGAACAGCCTCCAACTCTACTGCACCCTGTCCTGCATCCTTCCCAGCTGCCAGAAGAGTCACCCAGTGCATGATGAAAGATAGGTACTGTCCCTGTCCATGCCTGCTGGACCCTGAGTCAGCAGTAATATGCACCTTACCGCTGACCGCCCTGTTCAGTGAGGCCAAGACATTGCCTTGCACATGCCGGTAGAGAGCCGGAATCGCCTTCCGTGAGAAAAAGTGGCGTTTGGGAACCTGCCACTGAGGAACCGCACATTCAAATAACTCACGGAAGGGGGCAGAGTCTACCAACTGAAAAGGCAGCAGTTGAAGTGCTTGCAATTTAGCCAAGCTAGCATTCAACCACTGGGCATGTGGATGGCTGGGAGCGAATTTGCCTGGTACAATTTGACATCCATGTACCGATAGCAGATTGCCTGCAAGTACTTGGCTGTGACACACCTAATTCTACACCTTCATTCCTCTCAGTGCAGGTTTCAGAGAGGACTGAAGGTATAGTGGGGTTTAAGATCCCAGCTGATGAGAAGCAAGGAGAAATGAACTGCATGGCAGGTCGACATATGGTCAAGCATGTGGTTCCCAAGCGGGTGATGTTTTGGCCAGGCGAGATACGCTTGAGAAATATGTTGCAAATAGCAGAGGTGCGATCTGATGCACTCGTCTCAAAAAAAGCCCACACCAAAGAACTTTTGGAATAACACGCAGAGACAGCAGCACCCTGCACATGCGGAGCTCTGCGGTGTGATGCAGTCGGTGTGCTGCCCTTAAGCTGGCCCCTGGAGGGAATCCTGCCTCATTGGAGATGTGCCTCCCCCTCCTCCTCTCTATCAGGCACCCACGTGGAGTCACTGACTTCCTCATCATCCCCTCCCTCCTCATCACTGGAGCAAACCTGGCAGTATGCTGCAGCTGGGGGAACATGACTGCCAGATTGCTGTCCTTCTTGGGCACCCCCTCCCTCTGGGCTCACATTACTGCCTTCCTCTAGCTGGGTACCATCATCGGAGCCTTCAAAAAGCTGGGCATACTCCTGGAGCATGTACCCAACACTGTGGTCAAACAGTTTGGGGGACTCCTCAGGAGGACATGGTGGGGCTAGGGAAGGAGTGACTGATGCCATTGAGCTGAGGGAACAGGCCGTGTTGGCAGCTGCTTTGCCAGACAAAGCACCCTGAGCCTGGGTGAGAGAGGATGAGGAGGATGAGGACGGCTTGGTCATCCACTCTACCAAGTCTTCCGCATGTTGTGGCTCAACACGGCCAGCTGCCAAAAAAAAGGACAAGCATGTCCCACGGCCACGTGCTGATGAGGATGCACCGTGTCCACGACCAGCACTGTTGCCTCTAGACACAGAGCCTGCTTGCCCTCTTTTATTGGCTTGTGACCGTCTGCCTCTCCTTGTTGGCCTTCCAGACATACTAATGGCCTGCAGTGAAATGTAGCTGCACAAAGCTGGGATGTATATATATGCTGATTATACTACAGCTAGCAGAATCAACTGCCTGCCTGTAGTATTATTAGTATGAGAACGCCAGCAATTGTCTTCAGGTAGCTTTAGGTGCATACTGTGCAGAGGACACAGTACACTAACTGTAAATACTGCAGCTGCCTGCCTGTGGTACTAATAGGATCAGAAGAACACCAGAAATTGTCTTCAGGTAGCTTTAGATGCACACTGTGCAGAGGACACAGAACACTAACTGTAAATAATGCAGCTGCCTGCCTGTGGTATTAATAGGATCAGAACATCAGCAATTGTCTTCGGGTAGCTTTAGGTGCACACTGTGCAGAGGACACAGTACACTAACTGTAAATACTGCAGCTGCCTGCCTGTGGTGCAGCTGCCTGCAAGTTGTTACGTTGGCTGCGATTCTCTTGATCTTCTATTTTATAAAGGAGGTATCTATTCGTGCTTTGTAGAGTTTTAATTTGATTGCTGATATCCTCAAGTCTTTGATCATGATCGTCCAATCTACCCTCGGCCTCCTCCACCCTTCCAAGTACTTGGCCGATATGCGTTCTTACTGCAGCTATATCCACTTTCAGTGAGTCCTCCATTTTTGCTAACATTTCTGCAAGGATCCCTTTAATCTGCGGGACGTTCTCTTGGGTCAATGGGTGCAGATGTCTTTCTCCCATTATTTCCTCCTCCCCCCACTTTTCCTTTGGGACCCCCCCTGAGCCTTACTACTTTCTTGAGGGTTACTTCCATTACTTCTCAGCCTTATAGTTTTCCCCTCCTGCCCCTTTCCAGTTTTATTCAACCCTGAGCGTACTGGAGCCCCCTGTGGTATTAATAGGATCAGAACACCAGCAATTGTCTTCGGGTAGCCTTAGGTGCACACTGTGCAGAGGACACAGTACACTAACTGTAAATACTGCAGCTGCCTGCCTGTGGTACTAATAGGATCAGAAGAACACCAGCAATTTTTTTCAGGTAGCTTTAGGTGCAGACTGTGCAAAGGACACAGTACACTAACTGTAAATACTGTAAATACTATGAAAAAAAAAGAGAATAACAGGAACGGATCTAGCTAAACTGAATACAGTATATATATACTGTATTATATATACACAACACCTAGGATGCATATATATATATATATATATATATATATATATATATATATATATATATATATATATATATACACAATACACTGTAAGTGCAGCTAACTGATTCGCCTGCCTTCTCTATCTAACTTAAATCAAATCACACTGTCTCTCTGTCTATCTCTCTCCGCCACCGCAAAACACTACACAAGGCCGCCACGCAGGCGGCCTTATATAGTGTGGGGTGTGTACTAAAGGAAAACAAAGAAAAAACTGCGCTATACCATGAATGATAATAAGTGCATAAAAATCAATTTATGCAAAATAAAAATATGCAAAGACATCAAAATTCATCAAAACATAAGTGTACAAAATGATATTATATAGCAAAGTCCATAAGTCAGAAATCCAGAGAATCTTCTAGGGAGATAGGGAAAATCCCCTAATAGCTCTTCATAAGGGCCAATGTGGAAAGGTAGGAAATGGAAACACCCCTCACAGTGATCCTCCACCACCTAAAATGCACACTTACCAGATTGCAAGCACAACAGGCACGTAGATAGACCAAAATCCGGGTATGCAGTTAGCAGTGAAGCATCCCTCTATACAGCACGACGGATAGCAAGCAAACCAGGCACATAAGTGAACTCAGATCCGGATGCCCAGCCAGCAATGAGGCATCCCTCTATGCAGCGTGGCTCCTCTGCTGCCACTTCCACCAACGTCTCCTCTACCTCGGATCATATCGGGTGTGTACTAAACCCCCTGAGCCATAATTGATCGATTTAGTCATTCCGACTTTGTCAAAGGGGCGTCCTTTTGAAAAAAGTCGGAATGACGAAATGGATCAGGGAATGACCTTATGGCGCACTGAACACACGCATTGGACGCTGCGCTCTATCATCCAGCATTGATTCCAGAAGACATTAGTACTGAGCGGTGAGCGGACCTGCAGTGTCCCCCGCAGTACTTTCAGACATCTCCGGCCCTTTGGTGAATCACTGCTAGTGTTATACTTGACATCAAGCCATTGGATGTACTGGTAATGAGAGTAGCTGTATGGAACAGAAGGTTTTTAACGCTTTGGATGACACATATCTTTAAAAAAACAACTTGAAAATAGAACTACTCTATGTGGAGTCTATCTTTTTCTATATCCTTGAATGTTGTGATCTTCCGAGCTGGCCGACGCAGGAAACTAGTGGGATATCGTGAAGGCTTGTTATCTACATCTGTGTGGTGAGTTTGAACCCCAAAGGGGCGTGTGGAGCACGGGGTGTGGAATAAGGTGATTGGTGCACTATCCGAATATTTCCGCTCTATATCTACATATGAAGCCTGCCATGGACTTGATCTTCACGTTTATTCACTTCTGTATCTGCGATTTACTGTTTGGCTATCACGATTGCATGTATATTAGCTTATATCCCAAAAAATATGTAAAAAAAACTGTTATTTCCTCAGTTTAGGCCGATACGTATTCTTCTACAAATTTTTGGTAAAAAATAGCAATAAGCGTTTATTGATTGGTTTGCGCAAAAGTTATAGCGTCTGCAAAATGGGGGATAGCTTTATGGCATTTTTATTAATATTTTTTTTTTAACTAGTAATGGCGGCGATCAGCGATTTTTATTGTGACTGCGGCATTATGGCGGATATATCAGACACTTTTGGCGCGATTTTGGGGCCATTCACATTTATACAGCGATCAGTGTAATTAAAAATGCATTGATTACTGTGTAAATGTGACTGGCAGTGAAGGGGTTAACCACTAAGGGGCAGTGCAGGGGTTAAGTGTGTCCTAGGGAGTGATTCTAACTGTGGGGGGCGTGGCTATGTGTGACAAGACACTGATCAACGCTCCCGATTACAGGGAGCGGTGGTCAGTGTCCTGTCACTAGGCAGAACGAGGAAATGTTTGTTTACATCAGCATTTCCCCGTTCTTCTTTTCCATGAGACGATCGCGGGTATCCCCGCGGACATCGAATCTGCGGGACCCGTGATCACACTGACAGAGGTCGCGGCGGGCGCGCGTCCGCAAACCGCTTCTTAAAGGGCAACGTACAGGTACGTTAATCTGCCTGTAAGTGCCCTTCTGCCGACATATATCGGCGTGAGCCGGTCAGCAAGCGGTTAAGCACCCTTGCCAGTTTTAAATGGTTTATCTCATCCTTGTAACTGCAAAAGAGCTTTTCCGTTGAAAAACAACAGGCTTAAAGAAGAAGTAAACCCTGGTGGGTTTTACGTCCTCCTTATTTGCCTGCAAAGGTAAAGCATAATGGGCTACTATGCATCGCATCCACAAGTATATGACTTATCTGCATGAACATCTATATCGGCTCCTACATTAGAGGCTTCACTTCATAAACATCCATGGTGATTGATTGACAGCGCAGGCTGAAGAGATGCTGTTTGCTTCTAGTGAGACTGCTAATAAGAGCCTTGTTTAGTAGCCCAGCCGGTATTTATTTAGGACTATCTATTAGCACTATATCAACTCTGTTAGCACATAAAATATATTTATTAGCACTATATCAACTTATTATTATTATTATAACTTATTATTATTTCACTAGCAATTGGGTAATACCAATTGCGGATCTATTGTAATTTGCACTTTATGTATGAGGTTTATGGGGAATTAGTAGTCTATTTGTGTATTGCACCCAGTGTACACTAATATTCACTACCCATGTCCTTTATGGATATCAGTATTGCACAGAGCACTTTATATATAGGATATTCATGGTATAGCACATCTTTTACCAGCGCTGTATGTGTCTGTTTTATAATTTTTAAGTACTAGTACTTTCTTACAGCAGCGGTAACATATTCATCATTTTGTTTATTTTCGCTAGCGCTGCTCTATTCACATAGTTTTATATTATCTAATATGATTTGAGGACTTAATGATAATAAAATCTTTTATTTCATTTACCATTACATACTTGTACCTAAAAAGTCCTATTCTTTGTTGTAGGGTAAAGAAATAGTATGAAAATAATTTTGGTATGCAAAGTATTTGATAAGTTATTGTTGAAAAAACTGTTGCATACCAGGATTTCCATGCATATCTGCTTGAAAGCAGGTTGGAAATGAAATATACAAGAACACTTTAAATATATCTCTGGGATCTTTATCTAAAATAACAATCAGCTGTCAGTTTTTCCTTGTGGAGCACTGCTGTGACAGGGCAGTGTGATACGCATCTATCGGTCCTTTCACACAGGCTGTCTGATCAGGTTCGCCTGCCAGTTTTTAAGTCATCCATTCGCCCCTGTGGACCATCCATTCACCCCTGTGGAGCAGCGGATGTCAGCTGTGACATGTCCGCTGACACCCGCTGCTATCTGATCCGATCGTGTCTGCAAAATCCAGACGGATGGTAGTCCTATTTTCCATCCATCTGGTAGATTGGATTGGATGAAAATGGACAGGCGGTCTGTTTTCACCCGATCTTTCCATAGAGGAGAGCGGGACTCTGTCCGTCTGAGCTCTGCACCGTGAGCGGAGAAGGACCTGTCATCCGCCTGCTCAGTGGGGAACAGCAGGGCTATCCCCTGCTGAGCAAAGCAGAGTCCATCCAACGGAAGCGCCCGTGTGAAAAGGCCCCTACTGGTTGCTTTTTTCTTTTTTTATATTTAGTGCACAAAGTGGTGCTTCATTCATGTTTCCGCACAGCAGTGTGTTGCTGTGACATGTGGTGCTATCCAGTGTGCTAATGCATTTTTACGCACTGCATGTACAGCAGTTTTGTGGTGTGAATGAGGTACATAGAAAATGTTTGTTTTCTTTGTGCTCTTGTGGTGACTGGAATTTATCAAGTGCAGAAAGATTCCAGTCACCGCACATACCGTATTTATCGGCGTATAACACGCACAGGCGTATAACACGCACATTCATTTTCAGAGGGAAGTTTCAGGAAAAAAACTTAAATTTTAAATAAGGAACTTTGAAGCAAAATAAGGGTCAGTGCCCATCTGCAGCCTCACCATTGCCTTCAATGCAGCCTGATCAATGCCCATCTGCAGCCTCACAAGTGCCATCAATGCAGCCTCATCAGTCCACATCAACGCAGCCTCACCAGTCCACATCAATGCAGCAGCCTCACCATTGCCATCAGTGCAGCCTGATCGATGCCCATCTTCAGCCTAGAGGGGACAGGGAGAGGGGTGGGATGAGCGCCGACAGATTACATACAGTGAGAATCTCCTATGATAGACAGAACAGTGATCCAATGGCGGCCCAGGAGACGAGACTTCCTATTATAGAGGCCACCAAGTAAACAGGAGTTTCTCACTGTATGTAATTTGATGCCGCTCGTCCTGCCCCCTTCCCTGTCCCCTCCGAGTCAGCTAAAATTGAAGTATTGGCGTATAACACGCACACGCTATTTGCACCCAATTTTCATGGTGAAAAAGTGAGTGTTATACGCCAATAAATACAGTTAAAGAATTTCAATTGTAATCAAACAAAAACAATTCTAAGCATGCCTCAATCAATATTGAACAGACTTCAAGTGCATTCTGCTATCGTATAAAATGTAAAAAAAATGTGATTAACAACTGGTGAAGAAATACATACAGTTCTCTGGATAGTGAGAGATGTTAGCGGCGTAGTGGTCTGTCTTTATCTGCAAAGTGAAAGCAAAAATATGATATTGATGTAAGGCAAACTCCATCTTCACCCTTAAGGTTCAATGTGCACAGGGCGTTTTTACAACCTCTCCTGAACAATTCAACTTGACAGATAAAAACCCATGTTTAAAACGTCAGTTTTGCCGCATTTACATGCCACGTTCAGTGGCGTTTTGTCATGTTTGTGTTTGGAAGCGTTTTTTTTTTTCAAAAAAGCCAAAAATGAAAAACGCCTATAAACGAAACACAGCTTAACGCGGGTACGGCGTCTGAAATGTCAGGAACGTTGGCGTCTAAACTCATTTTTTTGCCTTCAAAGAAAAGCCTCTAAAGGCAACGATATTAAACGAACCTGTGTACATGTACACATAAGATAACATTGGATGAGTTCAGGGGCAGCTGAAAAAAGCAGCCAACTGCCTCAGAACGTCCGTTTACCAGCAGCAGCGTACATGAGGCCTAAATTAGGACTTTTTTTTTAACCAAGATTAGACGCTGTATAAACTAACTTATAAAACTAGAGGATGTTAAAAAAAATTTGATAAGGTATGGTACTATGGGTGCCAATGCATCAAACCATTTTCCTAGAAAACAATTCTACATGCACACATGATTTTATTTTCATATTGTTTTGCTTTCTTTTTTGTCAATGCAGGAAATAAGGACAGACACTCTAGGACACAAAGGACACGCCCTCCTGTCACACCCCCTTAAAACGAGAATTAACCAAAAAAAAAAAAAAAATCCACAAGGACTTTTTTTTACCACTACTATTTCTTTATATTGGCTTTTAAAATTTACAAATGCAGCAATTTAGAATTTAGATGAAAGCTTTAGCACTGGGAAACACTTTTTGAAAGATAAAAAGTGCATTCTATATATGTAGCGTAGGGGTTTTACTACCCAAGCTATCATGTTAATGATAGGTTGGTTCTTAAATAAGAGTTTGGCTCCCTCTAGCGTCCTTTTAATGCCATTGAGACTTTTGAACCAGTTCTGTAATCAGAGTTACAAAGCATTGTGGGGGATGTAGTTTAATGAGGAAAGGACTCATGTATTAACTTAATTCTTGGAACTACTAAACCCACAATGCCCAGACACAGACCCACAAGGCAAAGTTACTGCGCTGCATGCTAGGAGCAGGAATAAATAGGACAGCATGGCCATTTTTGGGCCTTTTGGGACACCATTCAACACATGCCTGCAGTGAGGTCTGTGAGTGTGACCGGGAGACTGTGGCCTATGAGGCACGGAGTGGAATCGATCGGCCTCTGAGGAATTCCAGAGCACAGCCAGCTGGATCTGTGTGCGGACGGACCTGAGGACCCAAGACATCTGGAGTTTTCCTGTATACAAGTCATCAGCCATCTGAAGGAGCGGTGCGGTGTGACAGCGCTGGCTTTGGATCAGGCGGAGATCTCAGGAAAGGAGTTCAGAAGGAATCCTACAGTACCTGGGCCTGTTGTGGTGAGCGGGCACTTGCTCAGACCAATAGAATACACTGCTGGTGAGACTTGTAGTTCCACGGAGGTGGTTCTGCTTATTCATAGGCCGTGCACAGCGGAACTCTGAGGTCTATTACTACCCATGCTGTAGAGGTGAGACTGCATTATCATTACAATCCACAAGGAAGAGTTAAAGGAGTGTTGTTTGTTCATCACCACCCAAGGAGTAATTCTCATTACACTCATCATTCTACAGTCTGTTTCTTTATGTTCCCTCATGTTGGATTACAAATAACTGCAGTTCAATTCAAAAGGCTAGCTGAAGAATAATTCAAGATAAAGCACTCTTATCACCCTCAGCGAGGTATCAGGGTGTCACTATACTCTCTGAACATTGAGTTGCAGCCTAGGGGGAGCCCTAGAGTATAGATCTCAATATTATACTGCATTACCCTGTTTATGTGAATGTAATATGTTTGGGTTTGGGGTGTGCATTGAGGCTGCAGTGGGAAAGTGCTTAACATAAGTGTTGTATGATATTGAGCATTCATCCCACTGTGTATCTGTCTCCATATACCCTCCATGTGATCACTGAATTCTCAATTCATGTACACGTTGACTGTTTTCTATTGTCATTCTTTATATCTGAATTACCACAGTGTTTATTGTGCTAAACATTCTCTTAGTAAACTTCCTAAGTGGTTCATTTACAACTTGTGTGAGACTCCATCTATTACTACAGCTGGTGAAGTGATGGGTTCCAAGGTTACAGTAATATATTGTGTAGTGTACCATTGCTGTGTTTCTCTTTACTACTGGGTCTCACACTAATATTACCATACAGGTGTGCCAGAGGGGTTGAGACTGTTCTTGGGGTTGATAGGGTACAGGATTATACATTCATCAGCAGCTCCTACGGGGGTAGTGCTACATATACAACTATATAGATCAGACCAAAATGAGGGACAAATTAGGGGGAAAGAGGGACATTGCTCCAAATCAGGGACAGTCCCTCGAAATCAGGGACAGTTGGGAGCTATGGCTACAACAGTTGTTAAAGCGGTATTAAACCCAAAACCAGGATCCAGCGATGTGGCCGCCCGAACCCTCGATTCTCTCCCTCTCCCATTGCCAGCACCAGCATTACAACTGTGGGCTTCACAGACGGGTGCGCACTGCGCATGCGCAAGTCGCTCTGCGTCTCCCAAATGGTCGGGCAATCTTCTGTGACGTGTCCCAGAAGATTGCAGGGGGGTAGGGGTAGTGGGTACCTGTCAAAACTAGGTACCTGCTCCCCTCAAAAAAAAAAAGGCAAATGTAGCATTTGAGGGGGGGGGAGGAGTGCTTAAAGTGGAATTTCCCCTTTTGGGTGGAGCTCCGCTTTAATAAAAAATGCATTAGGGTACAAAATGCTTAGCATTTAGTAACATTTTAATATGCCTGTTGTGTAAGCATTCCAAATCATCCAGCATCATCCACCAACAGCACAATATACTGTATGTCTCCATTACAGGAAATGAGGAAAAAGGACTGGAAGAACATATCACAACATAATAGCAAATTACATCAACCAGCAACAGCAAATGAATTTAGACTACAATAGCATATTGTGTGTAGAAGCTGTAGGGGGTTAGCTCAGTGGGGATCACCTTTCCTGGATAAAAGGATAGTCCAAACGGCGGGTTTTTCTTCAAATCTGACTTGTAGCCAGTTTTATTTTAAAAGGTTGCATGAAAATCAAACAAACAAAACAGAAACTAAATCCTTGCCATCCAGGCACTAACTAAACATTTCAGGTTCCTAACTCACAGGTGAAGGGCTTATCCCAGTCACCCACAAAACAAAGATAATGCAAACCTTTTCTTTTTCATCACAAAGCAAACATCAGATCAGTAGCTTTCTCAGGTATGGCTTCCTGAGTCCCAGGTATGGCTTCCTGAGTCCCAGGCCAAGTACAAACGTCTGCTCCAGTCCTGCTTTATTTATACCACATGTTGGTAGACACAAGTGGACTGCAAAATCTGGTCCGGAACCAACCCTGACAAGGTGGCTGGTAAAACCCGGACCAGATTCCACCTTAGTTCTCTGCAAATGAACGCATGCGAGGTGAAACATAACGTTGAGCAATCAACCCACCTTTTATAATGTCACAAAGTATATAATGTGAAAATGCATATTATCCTGCAAAATAAATTTATACTAACTAACAAATTACAGTCAGGTCCATAAATATTGGGACATTGACACAATTCTAATCTTTTTGGCTCTATACACCACCACAATGGATTTGAAATGAAACGACCAAGATGTGCTTCTTACTTCAGACTTTCAGCTTTAATTTGAGGGTATTTATATCCAAATCAGGTGAACGGTGTAGGAATTACAGCAGTTTGTATATGTGCCTCCCACTTTTTAAGGGACCAAAAGTAATGGGACAGATTAACAATCATCCATCAAACTTTCACTTTTTAATATTTGGTTGCAAATCCTTTACAGTCAATTACAGCCTGAAGTCTGGAATGCATAGCCATCACCAGACGCTGGGTTTCATCCCTGGTGATGCTTTGCCAGGCCTCTACTGCAACTGTCTTCGGTTCCTGCTTGTTCTTGGGGCATTTTCCATTCAGTTTTGTTTTCAGCAAGTGAAATGCATGCTCAATCGGATTCAGGTCAGGTGATTGACTTGGACATTGCATAACATTCCACTTCTTTCCCTTAAAAAACTCTTTGGTTGCTGTCGCAGTATGCGTCGGGTCATTGTCCATCTGCACTGCGAAGTACCGTTCAATGAGTTCTGAAGCATTTTGCTGAATATGAGCAGATAATATTGCCCAAAACACTTCCGAATTCATCCTGCTGCTTTTGTCAGCAGTCACATCATCAATAAATACAAGAGAACCAGTTCCATTGGCAGCCATACATGCTCACGCCATGACACTACCACCACCATGCT
Organism: Lithobates clamitans; assembly: GCA_037952925.1. Lineage (NCBI taxonomy): Eukaryota > Metazoa > Chordata > Amphibia > Anura > Ranidae > Lithobates > Lithobates clamitans. The sequence goes on along the minus strand of JBBGZY010001306.1, from coordinate 1,685,072 downwards.
TCACTGATGAGGTGATATGCTTTGGATCATGAGCAGTTCCTTTCCTTCTCCATACTCTTCTCTTCCCATCACTCTGGTACAAGTTGATCTTGGTCTCATCTGTCCATAGGATGTTGTTCCAGAACTGTGAAGGCTTTTAGATGTTGTTTGGCAAACTCTAATCTGGCCTTCCTGTTTTTGAGGCTCACCAATGGTTTACATCTTGTGGTGAACCCTCTGTATTCACTCTAGTGAAGTCTTCTCTTGATTGTTGACTTTGATACACATACACCTACCTCCTGGAGAGTGTTCTTGATCTGGCCAATTGTTGTAAAGGGTGTTTTCTTCACCAGGGAAAGAATTCTACGGTCATCCACCACGGTTGTTTTCCATGGTCTTCCGTGTCTTTTGGTGTTGCTGAGCTCCCCGGTGCGTTCTTTCTTTTTAAGGATGTTCCAAACAGTTGATTTGGCCACACCTAATGTTTTTGCTATCTCTCACACCTAATGTTTTGTTTTTTCAGCCTAATGATGGCTTGCTTCACTGATAGTGACAGCTCTTTGAATCTCATATTGAGAGCTGACAGCAACAGATTCCAAATGCAAATAGCACACTTGAAATTAACTCTGGACCTTTTATCTGCTCCTTGTAAATTGGATAATGAGGAAATAACACACACCTGGCTATGGAACAGCTGAGCAGCCAATTGTCCCATTACTTTTGGTCCCTTAAAAAGTGGGAGGCACATGTACAAACTGTTGTATTTCCTACACCGTTCACCTGATTTAAATGTAAATACCCTCAAATTAAAGCTGAAAGTCTGCAGTTAAATCACATCTTGTTTGTTTCATTTCAAATCCATTGTGGTGGTGTATAGAGCCAAAAAGATTAGAATTGTGTTGATGTCCCAATATTTATGGATCTGACTGTATATCAAACCTCCAAAGAATTATATATGACAGAGCATCTTATTTCCAGCCTCTTCCTGTGTACTTTCTAATCATTTTGGGTAAATGCGCTCGTCACATGGTGGTCACTGTAAAAACCTCTGTTACATTGGTAGTCAGTGTAATGCCCCGTACACACGGTCGGACTTTGTTCGGACATTCCGACAACAAAATTCTAGGCTTTTTTCCGACGGATGTTGGCTCAAACTTGTCTTGCATACACATGGTCACACAAAGTTGTCGGAAAATCTGATCGTTCTGAACGCGGTGACGTAAAACACGTACGTCAGGACTATAAACGGGGCAGTGGCCAATAGCTTTCAACTCTTTATTTATTCTGAGCATGCGTGGCACTTTGTGCGTCGGATTTGTGTACACACGATCGGAATTTCCGACAACGGATTTTGTTGTCGGAAAATTTTGTATCCTGCTCTCAAACTTTGTGTGTCGGAAAATCCGATGGAAAATGTGTGATGGAGCCTACACACGGTCGGAATTTCCGACAACAAGGTCCTATCACACATTTTGCGTCGGACAATCCGACCGTGTGTATGGGGCATTAGTGTCACATTACAGTGTAGAATCCTTCAATACCGTAGGGCTTGATTTACACAGACCATCAACTTATAAGGGCATTTACACTGTCAATGGAACAGAAGCATTTACACTGACCACCAATATAATTTAGGCCTTTATTGACCCCTTATGGCCCAAATCTCACTCTGGTAAATTCTACAGTGAAAACAATTTTATTGAACATCACAACATCACTTTGTCAGGCACTGGGCAGAATGAAACTGTCTACTTCAATAAACTACATTTCAGCAAAAGGCTTCCCATGTGACATTTTTCAGTGTGGAGATATGGGAAGTCATAATAAAACTTTTGAAGTGTCAGTTATATTTTGTTCCTGTTTTCTTATACCACAAAAATGCTATGGTCATTGAAGAGTAGGGATGAGCTTGGAGTTCGAGTCGAACCCATGTTCGACTCGAACATCGCCTGTTCGATTTTTCGTCGAATTGCAGTGGCACGTCACGGCCCTAATTCACTGCGGCATCGCAGTGCATTGCTGGCTGATGATTGGTCAAGCATGCACTATGACCCGCATGCTTGGCCAATCACAGCGCCGTCTGTACAGAGAGCCATAATTGGCCAAAGCCAGGGTGGCTTTGGCCAATTATGGCTCAGGGGGTTTAGTACACGAGCCACACTATATAAGGCCGACTGTATATATATATATATATATATATATATATATATATATAAACTGTATTCAGTTTAGCTAAATCCGTTCCTGTTATTCTCTTCCTAATATACTGACAGGCAGGCGTTTTTACAGTATTTACAGTATTTACAGTTTGTGTACTGTGTCCTTTGCACAGTGTGCACCTAAAGCTACCTGAAGAAAATTGCTGGTGTTCTTCTGATCCTATTAGTACCACAGGCAGGCAGCTGTACTATTTACAGTCGGTGTACTGTGTCCTCTGCACAGTGTGCACCTAAAGCTACCTGAAGACAATTGCTGGTGTTCTTTTGATCCCATTAGTACAACAGGCAGGCAGCTGCAGTATTTACAGTTAGTGTACTGTGTGCTCTGCATGGTGTGCACCTAAAGCTACCTGAAGACAATTGCTGGTGTTCTTCTGATCCTATTAGTACCACAGGCAGGCAGCTGCAGTATTTACAGTTAGTGTACTGTGTCCTCTGCACAGTGTGCACCTAAGGCTACCCGAAGACAATTGCTGGTGTTCTGATCCTATTAATACCACAGGGGGCTCCAGTACGCTCAGGGTTGAATAAAACTGGAAAGGGGCAGGAGGGGAAAACTATAAGGCCAAGAAGTAATGGAAGTAACCCTCAAGAAAAAAGTAAGGCTCAGGGGGGGTCCCAAAGGAAAAGTGGGGGGAGGAGGAAATAATGGGAGAAAGACATCTGCACCCATTGACCCAAGAGAGCGTCCCGCAGATTAAAGGGATCCTTGCAGAAATGTTAGCAAAAATGGAGGACTCACTGAAAGTGGATATAGCTGCAGTAAGAACGCATATCGGCCAAGTACTTGGAAGGGTGGAGGAGGCCGAGGGTAGATTGGACGATCATGATCAAAGACTTGAGGATATCAGCAATCAAATTAAAACTCTACAAAGCATGAATAGATACCTCCTTTAAAAAATAGAAGATCAAGAGAATCGCAGCCAACGTAACAACTTGAGAATTAAAGGACTCCCGGAGAAATATAAAAATGAGGATTTGACAACAATACAGCAACTATTTAACCCTTTATTAGAGAGAGAAATGTCAGAACCCCTGAAACTTGATAGAGTACACAGGATTGCACATTATTCTATGCATAGTTCTGAAAGTCTGAGAGATGTGATAGTGAGATTCCATTATGCAGAAGAAAAATCCAGAATTATGGAAAAAACACAGCATGTGCCAGGTTTATGTTATAAAGGGGCAGAATTGCAGGTCTACTCAGATCTGGCGACCGAGACTTTAACTAGAAGGAGATTTTTGAGACCCCTTACAGAGTTGCTGAGGTCATCTGGGATACCTTATCAATGGGGGTTTCTTGCTTGCCCCTGGTGGGGAAAAAGAATGGCCGGACTGTGGTTCTGAGGTTTCCGGAGGATCTGGAGGATTTCTGTGGCAGGCTGGACATTCCGCCTCACACATCCCCTGCTGGGGGGAGGCGGAGGGCCCGGTAGTCCCTCAGGGGAGGCTGCGTTGAAGAAAGGGGGGAGATGGGGGGAGAGGCACTAATTAGCAGTATTCTTGGGAAGCGCTGAGTTGGGGTGAGTGGAGCTAGAAGGGAGGGACCAGGAGGTCTGGGGCGTGCTTTGAAGGGTCGGGAACGTGAGCCCATTGGGCATATGGTAACAGGGTGGCATTGGGACCATATATTGCAACAAAAAGGAGGTCTGCCTGGCCTTTTTGTAGGCACTTTGTTCCAGACATGGGGGGAGGTGGGGTGATGGAGGGAGGGGGGGGCCCAAAGGTTGGCGACCAAGACTTTAACTAGAAGGAGATTTTTGAGACCCCTTACAGAGTTGCTGAGGTCATCTGGGATACCTTATCAATGGGGGTTTCTTGCTTGCCTGGTGGGGAAAAAGAATGGCCGGACTGTGGTTCTGAGGTTTCCGGAGGATCTGGAGGATTTCTGTGGCAGGCTGGACATTCCGCCTCACACATCCCCTGCTGGGGGGAGGCGGAGGGCCCGGTAGTCCCTCAGGGGAGGCTGCGTTGGAGAAAGGGGGGAGATGGGGGGAGAGGCACTAATTAGCAGTATTCTTGGGAAGCGCTGAGTTGGGGTGAGCGGAGCTAGAAGGGAGGGACCGGGAGGTTTGGGGCGTGCTTGGAGGGGTCGGGAACGTGAGCCCATTGGGCATATGGTAACAGGGTGGCATCGGGACCATATATTGCAACAAAAAGGAGGTCTGCCTGGCCTTTTTGTAGGCACTTCGTTCCAGACATCGGGGGAGGTGGGGTGATGGAGGGAGGGGGGCCCAAAGGTTGGGGATTTTGGAGGGTATGGGGGACGGGGGTTTTTCTCTCTCTCTCCTACCCCTGTAGGTGTAAGGGTGTCTTCCCATGTGAGGTGGCTTCTTGGATCGGTCAGACGCTCTTACCAGGGTGAGGTATGGGGGTTGCGAACTTGGTCACAAAAAATGCGAGGGGATTAAATACAGGGAAAAATAGGTATAAATTAAATAAGGAATTACAGTTCTTGGGAGCAAATGTGGCGTGCCTCCAGGAGACTTATATTACGCATGTGTCGGAGGGGGGGGGGGGTTAGCGTCATATCAGTTTCCAAAGTGGTTCTGTGGGGACACAGGATCAACTCATTCTAGGGATGTGGCTATTGGATTTGATAAAACGATGATGTTTGTAGAAGGGGAGCATCTGGCTGATCCTGAAGGAAGGTATCTCTTTATAAAGGGGAAACTGTTCAACACGATGTGTACAATAGCAAATATCTATGCTCCAAATAGATACCCCGATAATTTTTTGAAGAAAGTATTAAAAACTTGAAGCTTTTAAAGAAGGCAAATTGATGATCGCAGGGGACTTAAATTGGAGCATGGATCCACGTATTGATTCCTCAAGAGGTACCCCTAGATTTACGGCTCATAGGTATGAGGCAGTGGCGGCCCGTCCATAGGGGGCGCATGGGCGCCGCCCCCCCAAAGCCAGTCAAAAAAAAAAAAAAAATGTCCCTTTAAAAAAAAAAAAGTTTCTTTAAGAAGTGCACTGTGTTCCGGGCGGGCGCCGGACACGGTGCACTATAGAAGCGTCATGCCAATGCAATCCCGCGATTGCAGGCAAGATGCTTCATTTGCTGTTTTTTTGTTGCCCTGTGGCGCTGTGCAGTGCGCCTCTAGATGCTGATTGGGGCATTCTCCTTCATGGGCGGTGCTGTCACCGGGCAGCGTGTCACTTCCTGTTTCGGCTGGTGTTAATGGAGAAGCAAGGTAAGTTTATGTGTTACTATCAGCCTTTCTCTGTCCACCGTATGTGTATGTGATCGGAGGGTGGAGGGAGCTGTGCTTCACCTCTGCCCTGCCTGGAATCAACCTCCGGTCCAGCCCTTCACCCGACAATCTGCTGAAGCCTTAATTACACATCTCCTGTATGTGTAAATCACGCGGCTCCCAGCACTGCGTCCTACAGTCATGCTGTGCATTATCTTATCTCATCTCTCTCTCTCTCTCTCTCTCTCTCTCTCTCTATTCTGTATAACTGCATATCTCTCTCTATCTAAGTGTCTATCTATCTGTATATCTATCTATCTATCTATCTATCTATCTATCTATCTATCTATCTATCTATCTATCTATCTATCTATCTATCTATCTATCTATCTATCTATCTATCTATCTATCTATCTATCTGTATATCTATCTATCTGTCTGTCTATCTATCTATCTATCTATCTATCTATCTATCTATCTATCTATCTATCTATCTATCTATCTATCTATCTATCTATCTATCTATCTATCTATCTATCTATCTATCTATCTATCTATCTTTGTGTATAACTGTATATCTATCTATCTAACTGTATATCTATCTATCTAACTGTATATCTATCTATATAACTGTATATCTATCTATCTATCTATCTATCTATCTATCTATCTATCTATCTATCTATCTATCTATCTATCTATCTATCTATCTATCTATCTATCTATCTATCTATCTATCTATCTATCTATCTATCTATCTATCTATCTATCTTTGTGTATAACTGTATATCTATCTATCTATCTGTATATCTGTCTGTCTGTCTGTCTGTCTGTCTGTCTGTCTGTCTGTCTGTCTGTCTGTCTATCTATCTATCTATCTATCTATCTATCTATCTATCTATCTATCTATCTATCTATCTATCTTTGTGTATAACTGTATATCTATCTATCTATCTGTATATCTGTCTGTCTGTCTGTCTGTCTGTCTGTCTGTCTGTCTGTCTGTCTGTCTGTCTGTCTGTCTATCTATCTATCTATCTATCTATCTATCTATCTATCTATCTATCTATCTATCTATCTATCTATCTATCTATCTATCTTTGTGTATAACTGTATATCTATCTATCTATCTGTATATCTGTCTGTCTGTCTGTCTGTCTGTCTGTCTGTCTGTCTGTCTGTCTGTCTGTCTGTCTGTCTATCTATCTATCTATCTATCTATCTATCTATCTATCTATCTATCTATCTATCTATCTATCTATCTATCTATCTATCTATCTATCTTTGTGTATAACTGTATATCTATCTATCTATCTATCTATCTATCTATCTATCTATCTATCTATCTATCTATCTATCTATCTATCTATCTATCTATCTATCTATCTATCTATCTATCTATCTATCTATCTATCTATCTATCTATCTATCTATCTATCTATCTATCTATCTGTATATCTATCTATCTGTCTGTCTATCTATCTATCTATCTATCTATCTATCTATCTATCTATCTATCTATCTATCTATCTATCTATCTATCTATCTATCTATCTATCTATCTATCTATCTATCTATCTATCTATCTATCTATCTATCTATCTTTGTGTATAACTGTATATCTATCTATCTAACTGTATATCTATCTATCTAACTGTATATCTATCTATATAACTGTATATCTATCTATCTATCTATCTATCTATCTATCTATCTATCTATCTATCTATCTATCTATCTATCTATCTATCTATCTATCTATCTATCTATCTATCTATCTATCTATCTATCTATCTATCTATCTATCTATCTATCTTTGTGTATAACTGTATATCTATCTATCTATCTGTATATCTGTCTGTCTGTCTGTCTGTCTGTCTGTCTGTCTGTCTGTCTGTCTGTCTGTCTATCTATCTATCTATCTATCTATCTATCTATCTATCTATCTATCTATCTATCTATCTATCTATCTATCTATCTATCTATCTTTGTGTATAACTGTATATCTATCTATCTATCTGTATATCTGTCTGTCTGTCTGTCTGTCTGTCTGTCTGTCTGTCTGTCTGTCTGTCTGTCTGTCTATCTATCTATCTATCTATCTATCTATCTATCTATCTATCTATCTTTGTGTATAACTGTATATCTATCTATCTATCTGTATATCTGTCTGTCTGTCTGTCTGTCTGTCTGTCTGTCTGTCTGTCTGTCTGTCTGTCTGTCTGTCTATCTATCTATCTATCTATCTATCTATCTATCTATCTATCTATCTTTGTGTATAACTGTATATCTATCTATCTATCTGTATATCTGTCTGTCTGTCTGTCTGTCTGTCTGTCTGTCTGTCTGTCTGTCTGTCTGTCTGTCTATCTATCTATCTATCTATCTATCTATCTATCTATCTATCTATCTATCTATCTATCTATCTATCTATCTATCTATATATCTATCTATCTAACTGTATATCTATCTATCTGTATATCTATCTATCTAACTGTATATCTATCTATCTGTATATCTATCAATCTTTGTGTATAACTGTATATCTATCTATCTATCTATCTATCTATCTATCTATCTATCTATCTATCTATCTATCTATCTATCTATCGGCCCCATCACGGGCAAGTGACGTGGGGGGGGGGGGTTGGTTGAGATTTTGTTTGCGCCCCCCTAAAAAAATAGAGCACCAGCCGCCACTGGTATGAGGCATTTAAAAAATGGCTTATGAATTTTCAGCTGCTTAATGCATGGAGGATCAGCCATCCAAGGAAGCGGGACTATACATATTATACTCCTGCTCATAAGACATATTCAAGGATTGATTATATCCTGATAGAACACCAGTTAGCCCCATGTTTGCAGGCCGCTGAAATTAAAGCCATCACCTTGTCCGACCATGCTCCGGTTAAAATCAGACTGGAGATAACTGGGGCTGTCCCAATTGGGAGGAATTGGAAACTGAATGACTCCCTCATTCAGGACCCGGATACAATCCGTAAAATAGAACAAGAATTGAAAGTGTATTTTGAGATCAACCACACAACGGAAATTTCTAGGGCCACCCTTTGGGACTCACATAAGGCTTACATAAGGGGGATTTTGATCGGGATTGGAGTGGGGAAAAAGAGAGAGAGGGGGAAAAGAATGACATCACTCTATGGGGAAATCCAGGAACTTGAGCAAGGCATGCGACCTAGAGGGATCCCTGAGAAGCAAGAACTAATAGAAAAAAGAAGAGAACTAGATGAGTTGTTGGAACAAGAAAGGAAATGTGCTTTCCATTCTATAAATAGGGAAAAGTATATGGGTGGCAATAAATCAGGGAAATGGTTGGCGAGAAGAGTAAAGGAAAAAAAAATAGAGCTTTTATACCCAAGATTCGAAATGAAGGGGGTGGTTTTAGAATTTTCCTCCCCCAACATTGCTAAAATATTCCATTCCTATTATAGTTGTCTATACAAGGTGGATCACAGAGGGGGAAGGGAGGAGGGAACTGATGGGGGAATATCTGCGGGGCCTAGACCTTCCCAGGGCAGAGAAGGAGAAGGTAGAGTCCTTGGAGGCTCCTATCTCGCAGGAGGAAGTGGAAAGAGCGATAAGTAATACTGCCCTGGGAAATACTGCCCTGGCCCTGATGGATACTCTATACTATATTATAAAAAATTCTCCAAATTTTTAGTACCTAAACTGTGCAATTATTTTAATGCCTTAGGAGCAGAAGAGATGCCCCGGGAGGAGTCATTGTTGGCCCACATCACTCTTATATTGAAAGAAGGGAAAGACCCAGCAGCGCCTGGAAGCTATAGGCCAATCTTGTTATTAAATACAAATATAAAAATTTTTGCCAAAATATTTGCTGATAGGTTGAAAGCTTGGCTAACCGGGTGGGTACATAATGATCAGGTGGGGTTTGTGCCTGGGAGGAAGGGGAGAGATAATTCCCTGAAGTCCATTTTTTTTTTGATTCATGTAGAATTTATTTCCTGGAATCCATCTGCCCATAGCCCAGGCAAGCAGGCAGGAGGGTGTGCTTAGCTGAGAAAGACCCTCTACCCCTCCTGAAGACTCCTGGGATGCATGACATCATTTTCCTAGGCCTGGAAACCAGAAAGTAACTGTAGAAATGTAAAAAAAAGTTGAAAATAAGTAAATATGATATACCAACCTATCCAACCAAATTTATTTACAAATGCTAGTAAAATAAGGTTTAAATATAGTCGATTGAGAGACTAAAGTTCTTCTTTAAAGTGGAGTTCCACCCTCTTTTTCAAGTCCTCTGCATCCCCTGCTTATTTGTCCCCTTAAACACATTTGGCATTTTTTTTAACTCACTTTTTTTAACTCATGCCGCGTACACACGAGCAGACTTTACGGCGGACTTTGCCCGGCGGACTGGATTTCATCGGACAATTCGATGTGTGTGGGCTCCAGCGGACTTTGTTTTCTCAAAAGTTGGACGGACTTAGATTTGAAACTTGTTTCAAATTTATCCGTTGAAATCGAGTCCGGTCGAAAAGTCCGCCGTCTGTATGCTAGTTCGACGGACAAAAAGCCACGCTAGGGCAGCTATTGGCTACTGGCTATGAACTTCCTTGTTTTAGTCCGGTCGTACGTCATCACGTACGAATTCGACGGACTTTGGTGGATTGTGTGTAGGCAAGTCCGTTCATTCAGAAAGTCCGTCGGAAAGTACGTTGAAAAGTCCGCCGGGCAAAGTCCGCCGTAAAGTCCGCTCGTGTGTACGCGGCATCACGGTTTTATTGTTAATTTTGTTCTTTATTTCCTGGTTCCGGCCGCGGCCTGAACGCGTCATCCCCTGTCCGCTATGCCTCCTAGGTGATGTTTTTTTATCAATCCCAGGAGGCAATAGGTGCCGTTGGGCTCTAGTATCGCGTTATTTGCAAACTGGAAATGACGCGGTGCAAGGCGGCGGAGGCCGGCATCATTTTCAATAAGGGCAACGTGGCTTTTGTTGCCAGTGTTAATCTAGCGTCCATAGCAGCGACATCGTCGACAGAGTACAAGTTTCTAGTGGAAGTTAGTACATTTGTCATCCAGGGGGACACCACAGCATATTAAAGTATTTAAAAAAAGAGTGTGATGGGTGCAGTGTCGAGTGGGGGAGATGTGCTGGGGGAGTTGTGCTGTGCTGGGGGAGATGTCCTGTGCTGGGGGAGATGTACTGTGCTGGGGGAGATGTCCTGTGCTGGGGGAGATGTCCTGTGCTGGGGGAGATGTGCTGTGCTGGGGGAGATGTGCTGTGCTGGGGGAGATGTGCTGTGCTGGGGGAGTTGTGCTGTGCTGGGGGAGATGTCCTGTGCTGGGGGAGATGTCCTGTGCTGGGGGAGATGTGCTGGGGGAGTTGTGCTGTGCTGGGGGAGTTGTGCTGTGCTGGGGGAGTTGTGCTGTGCTGGGGGAGTTGTGCTGGGGGAGTTGTGCTGGGGGAGTTGTGCATGGGGAGATGTGCTGTGCTGGGCGAGATGTGCCGGGAGAGATGAGATGTGCTGGGGGCGTTGCGATTCGATGTGCTGATGCGATTCGATATGCTGGGGGTGATGCAATGTGCTGGGGGAGATGCGATTCGATGTGCTGGGGCAATTCGATGTGCTAGGGGCATTGCAATTCGATGTGCTGATGCGATTCGATCTGTTGGGGGTGATGCAATGTACTTTGGGCGATGCGATTCGATGTGCTGGGGGTGATGCAATGTGCTGGGGGTAATGCAATGTGCTGGGGGCGATGCGATTCAATGTGCTCGGGGAGATGCGATTCGATGTGCTGGAGCGATGCGATTGGATGTGTTGATGCGATTCGATCTGCTGGGCCGATGCGATGCGCTGGGGCGATGCGATTTGGTGGGGGCGATGCGATTTGCTGGGGGCGATGCGATTTTGCGGGGGCGATGCGATTTGCTGGGGGTGATGCGATTTGGCGGGGGAGCGATGCGATGTGATGGGGCAATATTTTCTCAATTTTAACACGATTATCTATGTAACATAGAGAAATTTGTTCGTGTGAATAGTTGTAAATAAGCAGTTGTTTAAATACTCCCACCATCCCATATAACACCAAAACACAAGCCCTATTTTTCAACATTAATATGCCCGTTTGAACTTCATAAAGTCGTCTTTAATACATCTAGATGCATAAATGAATTGTGTTGCTGAGATTATTATTATTTTTTTTAATGAAAAGCTGTACAGAAAAAAGTAGCCGCTGAGTGTAGGCATAGTTGCCAACATTGCAAAAAAAAATGTGGGACACTTTTTTGGCTGTAGGCGGAGCCTTACAATAATTAGGGGGTGGGGCATTCATTTGTAGGTGTGGCCTAGCAAAATTTACAAGTGCGGCGCGCTGAGCGCGCCGCGACGAAAAATGGGCGTGGCTTGCGAGGAAAAGTGGGCGTGGCTTAAATGCGCGTGGCTCAAGAGGGTGTGGTTAGAGTCTGAGATGAATGAGGGATGGAGAGGGAAAGGGGGAGAAGGAAAGGGGGAGAGGGGAATGACGGGACAGCAGCCCCAGATCCTACACAATAGAAATATGTGTATTCTAGAAAGTTTAACAATCAGCAGATAAAGATACTCCAAACACCAGGTGTTAACGCTTCAATCATCCCAGGACCATGGTTGTTATGGTGTCAGGATGATTGAAGCACAATATTTCTATTATTACATTGTAATATAAAATTAAATCATTCAACTCACCATAATGCCGAATCAGTGGGATCCCTGAGCGTGTCACTAGCCACGTCGCCTGCCCCCGGCAGAGTCTGTCCTTGCATCAGGTGCCCCCGGCAGAGTCTGTCCTTGCATCAGGTGCCCCCAGCAGAGTCTGTCCTTGCATCAGGTTCCCCCGGCAGAGTCTGTCCTTGCATCAGGTGCCCCTGGCAGAGTCTGTCCTTGCATCAGGTGCCACCAGCAGAGTCTGTCCTTACATCAGGTGCCCCCGGCAGAGTCTGACCTTGCATCAGGTGCCCCCGGCAGAGTCTGTCCTTGCATCAGGTGCCCCCGGCAGAGTCTGTCCTTGCATCAGGTGCCCCCGGCAGAGTCTGTCCTTGCTTAAGGTGCCCCCAGCAGAGCGCCTGTCCTTGCATCAGGTGCCCCTGGCAGAGTCTGTATAGACCCCCTCAGTGCAGACCCCCTCCATCAGTGCAGATCCCCTCCATCAGTGCAGACCCGCTCCATCAGTGCAGACCCCCTCCATCAGTGCAGACCCCCTCCATCAGTGCAGACCCCCTCAGTGCAGACCCCCTCCATCAGTGCAGACCCCCTCCATCAGTGCAGATCCCCTCCATCAGTGCAGACCCCCTCCATCAGTGCAGACCCCCTCAGTGCAGACCCCCTCCATCAGTGCAGATCCCCTCCATCAGTGCAGATCCCCTCCATCAGTGCAGACCCCCTCCATCAGTGAAGACCCCCTCAGTGCAGACCCCCTCCATCAGTTCAGATCCCCTCCATCAGTGCAGATCCCCTCCATCAGTGCAGACCCCCTCCATCAGTGCAGACCCCCTCAGTGCAGACCCCCTCCATGAGTGCAGATCCCCTCCATGAGTGCAGATCCCCTCCATCAGTGCAGACCCCCTCCATCAGTGCAGACCCCCTCAGTGCAGACCCCCTCCATCAGTGCAGATCCCCTCCATCAGTGCAGACCCCCTACATCAGTGCAGACCCCACCTCTATTAGTGCAGACCCCCCCTCTATTAGTGCAGCCCCCCCTCTATTAGTGCAGCCCCCCTCTATTAGTGCAGCCCCCCCCTCAGTGCAGCCCCCCTCAGTGCAGCCCCCTCTCAGTGCAGCCCCCCCCTCTATTAGTGCAGCCCCCCCCTAGGTGCAGCCCCCCCTCAATTAGTGCAGCCCCTAGGTGCAGCCCCCCCTCAATTAGTGCAGCCCCCTCAGTGCAGCCCCCCTCTATTAGTGCAGACTCCACCCCTCAATGCAGCCCCCCCTCACCCCCCGCTCACCCCCCGCTCAGTGCAGGTGCGGCCGGCCGGTGTTCTGCCTGCCGAGAAAGTTCCCCTCAGCAAGTATGGACCCCCTGTACTGCGCAGGCACAGCGCTTGCGCAGTACGGGGCTGGGGAACTTTCGGGAAGACACATCGCCGTCGCCGTTGTCTTCTCCTTCAGTGCAGAGGGGAGGGGCCGTGCAGCTAAAGAAGCCACTTCATTGGCTGCACGGATCGAGCCCCCTTCCTCTCTCCACTACACAACACACTGTCACTAGGGGGAAGATCGAGCGGCGGCGCCGGCCGCCATTTTGCTGGAGCCAGCTGCTCCAAAAACAAAAAAAAACCATTCCCGATTTTCCTTATGGAAAATCCCGATTCGGGACAGCCTCCATCCGGGACGAGGGTCCCAAAATCGGGATTGCCCCGGGAAAATCGGGACTGTTGGCAACTATGGTGTAGGTGTGTGTACACACACACAGAACAAGATAAATATATAACAAGAAATATATATATATATATATATATATATATATATATATATATATATATATATATATATATTTCTTGAATAATATTCCTTGTACATGCATTATATTTACTGGTTCCTGGAGGGAGGAAGGGAGGGGAGGTTTGCATACATAAGGGAAGGCAACTTCCTATGACACTACCGTGTCCGTGTACCGTGGAAACCTGACCAGAAAGCTATTACACTGCTTGTGCAGCACTGAGCATGTGCGAGATCTGTAAGGCTGAAATCCAGGAAGAAATACAGTCTGGCTTCAGATGCCCACACTTAAGATGGCCACAGTCTGCTGCTAGTTTATAAACTGTCAAAATGCAGTAATAACCTAACAAAAAGGACCTTAGTTTACAGACTAACTTTACTAGAACACATTAAAGGGGTTGTAAAGGTAATTTTTTTTTTTTTTTTAAATAACAAACATGTTATACTTACCTTCACTGTGCAGCTCGCTCTGCACAGAGTGGCCCTGAACCTGGTCTTCTGGGGTCCCTCGGCAGCTGTTTCAGCTCCTCCCCGCAAGCATTAACCACCTTAATGCGAGCTCCCTCGCATGGTGGTTAGTGCTTGCGGGCGCGCTCCCGTGATACAGCTGGTGGCTATAGCCGCTCACTGTATCACTCGGCCCCGCCCCCCAGCGCGCCGCGTCATTGGATGTGATTGACAGCAGCGCGAGCCAATGGCTGCGCTGCTTCCAATCCATCCACTGTAGCCAATCAGCAGCCAGGGTGAGCGGAGGAATAGCTGTCGGGAACGCGAAGCTGACTTTCAAGGCGTCAGGTAAGTAAAACGGGGGGGCTGGGGGCGGCAGTATTGTCAGAAGTTTTTTCACCTTAATGCATAGAATCCATTAAGGTGAAAAAATTTTTACCTTTACAACCCCTTTAAGCTTGTGTATTATAGGTGTATTTTTATTTTAAAAGTGTAATTTCGGCCGGAACACCACTTTAAGGTAGCTGTATATAACCCATTTGTAAGGATTTAAAAAAAGCCTGTGTCCTGTGTTGTACTTAAAGCGGAGCTCCACCCACAAGGGGAAGTTCTGATTTAAGACACCCCCTCGCCTAACTTGGCATGTCATTTTGGAGAGGGGGAGCGGGTATCTTGTCTTGACAGGTACAGGTACATTTATCCTTCTCCCTCCCTCCCCAAAGTCTTCAAGGACATATCGCAGATCCCAGAAGACTGCAGGACCATTTACGAAGCGCAGCGCGACTCATGCTCGCGCAGTAGGCTACCTGCTGTGAAGCCAAAAACCGCATAGCTGGCTGCCCAGTTAAGATACCAACAGCAGGAACCTGGAGGCTAGTGAAGAACTAGCCCGGGTGAGGACAGCACTGGATCCTTGGATAGGTAAGTGTCCATTAAGGCTTACCTATAGGTACTGTAAATATCTAATGTGCACCATTTATGAGATATTCACTGTATACTGCGCTGCAATTATGTCATCGACGCATACGCTCTGAAGAAACGGCCCCCTGTGCCGTTTCTTCAGGTGAGTGTGCCGTGACTGGCGGCTCCCGCATGCATGCATGTGACGTCACGCGGCTCTGGTCAGTCTCACAGCCGGAGCCCGCGGCCCCAGAAGGAAGATGGGCGAAGATAGATGCGGCCTGCAGTGGGGACAGTGTGGGCTTTGTTGCAGGTATGTGCCACATAATGGGCTAGTATGCGATGCATTCTAGCCCGTTATGCCTTTACTTTGCAGGGAACCAAAAAAACTGAAAAAATAGGAAGAGTCTACTTCCTCTTTAATGGCACCCCAATCGTGCCACAATTTTGCCGCAATTGTGCGGTAAATCTCGCTGCAATTGCAACGTGCGCGTTTGTCGCTCAAGAAGGAACATGAGCTTCTTTTGGGCGAGTGTCGCTATTTGCCGTGCCACAATCATGGCAAAATTGCAACGCGATTGGGGTGCCATTAGAAGTAATAGTATCACAAATGCGACCCGCGTTTTGCAGCGATTTGGAATTGCGATTCCGCCCGTGATCAGGTGTGAATGGAGACTTAAGGAAATGGTATTTAGACTCAATCAAAAGGCATTTACTAAATATTTAGAAAGCATCTGCAGAGCTCAGTCTCTTAGGCTGCATTCACACCCGAGCGTTTTGTTTTTAGGTAGAAAGTCATGCGTTTTTACCGCAATTTTGCCCGCGTTTTTTGCCACGTTTTGCCACAATTTTGCTCAGGTCAAAAGGTCACCAATGTAAAAAGCAGAAAAACACCTGTAATCTGCCCAAAAAGAAGGTCATGTACTTTTTTGAGCTTCAGGCGTCTTTCTTCAGGTGACAAAACGCTCAAATGTGAACATGTGCCATTGAAATGATTGGGATTTTGCTTGTTGGGCGTTTTTTCAGGCGTTTTAAGAGCTGAAAACGCTCAGGTGTGAATGCAGCCTAAGAGCATCTAAATGACTGCGGAATTCTGATAAAAACTTGTTAAAGCCACAAAGCTACAGCTAGAACATTAGGTTTAGGGTTGCCACCTGTACAGGATTCACCCGGACAGTCCGGGTTCTCAATCATCTGCCCGGTTTTCAAACTCTCTGAAACCCGGACAGACCATTCAGGCAGGGGGAGCTCCATTAGCATATTTGTCTCAGTGTCACTGCTTCTCCATATATACACTGTGCTGGTGTGTGTGTTAGAATCTAAAGCTCATTCTTGTCTCCCTCCCTCCAGGCTCCTGCAGGGTCTCTCTTATCAGTGACTTAACTCCCCCCCGTCCGATCACTAGTGTGGTGTGTACTTAGAGAACCCGGGAGGTGGAGCTGAGGAGGAGATCATGTCGGGAGGAGTAGATAATGTCGGGCTGGCGCTGCTCACACTACATGCAGGGAAGAGGTGAACTGTGGAGAGTGTAAACTTCTGATTGTGCAGAGCTTGGATAACACAGGGGTATATGAATGGTCATACATTACCTTCACATCATCTGTACATACAGAGTGCTAGGAGCTGGCAGTTTTCACTGTTGAAAATATTAGTGGATGAGTACAATAGCTTTTGTTTTTATATACATCACTATTTCTCAGCCCCCAACTCCCCCCAGGTGCATCACCCCCAGACCACTTCATACATCCAGCTGGCATCATCCCCTCTGCACTCCTCTCCTATACATCCTCCCCCCACCATCCCCTCCGCACTTCTCTCCTATACATACTACCCCCACCATCCCCTCTGTACTCCTCCCCTATACATACTACCCCCACCATCCCCTCCGCACTCCTCTCCTATACATACTACCCCCACCATCCCCTCCCCACTCCTCTCCTATACATACTACCCCCACCATCCCCTCCCCACTCCTCTCCTATACATACTACCCCCACCATCCCCTCCGAACTCCTCTCCTGTACATACTACCCCCACCATCCCCTCCGCACTCCTCTCCTGTACATACTGCCCCCACCATCCCCTCTGCACTCCTCTCCTCTACATACTACCCCCACCATCCCCTCTGCACTTCTCTCCTCTACATACTACCCCCACCATCCCCTCCGCACTCCTCTCCTGTACATACTGCCCTTATCATACCCTCCACAATCCTCTCCTGTACATACTGCCCCCATCATACCCTCCACAATCCTTTCCTATACATACTACCCCCACCATCCCCTCCCCACTCCTCTCTTATACATACTACCCCCACCATCCCCTCCGCACTCCTCTCCTGTACATACTACCCCCACCATCCCCTCCGCACTCCTCTCCTCTACATACTACCCCCACTATCCCCTCCGCACTCCTCTCCTCTACATACTACCCCCACTATCCCCTCCGCACTCCTCTCCTGTAAATACTGCCCCCCATCCTACCCTCCACAATCCTCTTCTGTACATACTGCCCCATCATACCCACCACACTCCTTCTGCCACTCTGCATGTCGCAGAGCTCGGTGCCTCTAAGCTTCGGCCTGCCACATTAATGTTGGCTCCCATGAGACAGCCATCTTTAAACCTGGGGGACCCATGATCTTCAATTGCCCGGAGGCCCCATGAGTTATCAGTCCACCCCTGGCCCAGACTGTGGCTACCCAGCAGGGTTGCTCACTGCAATTGTAAGCCAAGAGTGTCAACTTTGTTGACTCTGATGTAAAGGGGGACTCTTGTGATTAACTCCATATGATTAGAAATGTTATTTAATCACAAAATATATGTATAGTGTATACTACATAAATACATAAAAATTGCCTTGCATTGTATAGAGGTAATAAATTTAATGTATTACTGAAAAAAAAAATTGCTGTGCGCTGCTAATGTGTTTGGGTTTGGCTTGAAGAAAAGGTGGCAACCCTAATTAGGTTTTTACTTGTGGGTTGCGCATCTATTTTTTATCTTATGCAAACAGATGGCTTACAGGAAGATATGGACATAAAAAATGTGACTAGTGACTAAAAATTAGTGCACAATCTCTAATGTTACCAAGATATAATGCCAAGACAAACAATATAAATACACATAGACTATCTAGGGCTTATATCTAAATATGATACATAGTGAAATTCTCATATGTGATATTCCTTATAAATGTGGGTCCATGCCCAAAATAATATATGTGAAAAAAATAATAAATGAACACGAATAGTGAAATAAAAAGTTCAAAAAAGTGTCCCAATGACAAAAGTGTCCCAATGACTGACATCATCAGTTGTGACGAAACGGCCGTAGGGTCACAACGTTGATGCGCATCGCGCATGCGCGGACTGTTTTTAAACCGCTAAGGAGTTTTTCTTTTTTCTGTCATTGTCATTTTGTTGCAAATGCTTTTAATGCATTCTAGCTTTAATAAATTGCCCCTATTTTTTCAATCTACACTATTGGAGTCCTGTTCTATTTTTTTCTTGGGAGCTGTGGCTTATCTGTACCTGACCTTTTCCGAGGAGAAATATTAAAGGAATTCCTGGGAGCATACTTCCACATCGGGGTCCCCGGTGCTGTGGGCTGCCTGTCTGATGTAGTGAGAGAGGGCTCGGAGGGTCCATCATCCTTGGATATTTCCACAACTAAGCCTGTTTTGACCCCCCTGAGTAAGGGCGGTCGCAGGCTTTTCGGTAAGTCTTCAATTTTACCATTTGGTGGTGGGCCGCACGAGAGGTGGATCAAGTATTCCCGAACCCTGCAATACATCTTTTTCTGGAATTAACACTTTGTCATTTGGGACACTTTTTTGAACTTTTTATTTCACTATTCATGTTCATTTATTATTTTTTTCACATATATTATTTTGGGCATGGACCCACATTTATAAGGAATATCACATATGAGAATTTCACTATGTATCATATTTAGATATAAGCCCTAGATGAATAGACTATGTGTATTTATATTGTTTATCTTGGCATTATATCTTGGTAACATTAGAGATTGTGCACTAATTTTTAGTCACTAGTCACATTTTTTATGTCCAGCGCTACACTGATTGTTATGTATTTGATCTTTGCCTTATATCGAGGTTATAGTGTCTAGCAGCAGGATTTTCTTCAAATTTGGTCACTCACGATTCACTTATTTTAGGTTTTCACATTTATGCACATAGCGCGGTTCTTTACTTATTTTTAGTTACAGGAAGATATGGAACAGTTGCTAAAAATGGTAATCTAATGAATACCCTGTAAAAGCAAATGCTACAATTCATGTATACAAGCTCTAAGTCTGTGTACAGACAGGAATATTTTGATGATCATCATATTTAGCATGTATTTAGATGGAGCTTTGCACAGCCATGCAGATTTTAAATGTGACAGCAGCTGCAGGGAAGAGGAACCCCTTTCACAGGGGATGGGCCTCTGGGGTTGGTGTGAGGGTGCTAAGGAACATGTTACATGTCTCCTCACTAATAGGGATGAGCCGAACACCCCCCTGTTTGGTTCGCACCAGAACATGCGAACAGAAAAAAAGTTTGTTCGAACGCACGAACACCGTTAAAGTCTATGGGACACGAACATGAATAATCAAAAGTGCTAATTTTAAAGGCTTATATGCAAGTTATTGTCATAAAAAATGTTTGGGGACCTGGGTCTTGCCCCAGGGGATATGGATCAATGCAAAAAAAAGTTTTTAAAACGGCTGTTTTTTCAGGAGCAGTGATTTTAATAATGCTTAAAGTGAAACAATAAAAGTGTAATATTCCTTTAAATTTGGTACCTGGGGGGGTGTCTATAGTATGCCTGTAAAGGGGTGCATGTTTCCCGTGTTTAGAACAGTCTAACAGCAAAATGACATTTCAAAGAAAAAAAGTCATTTAAAACTACTCGCTGCTATTGCATTGCCGGTCCAACAATACACATTGATAAAAACGGCATGGGAATTCCCCACGGGGAAACCCCGAACCAAAATTTAAAAAAAAAATGACGTGGGGGTCCCCCTAAATTCCATACCAGAACCTTCAGGTCTGGTAAAGATTTTAAGGGGAACCCCGCGCCGAAATTAAAAAATAAAAAGGCGTGAGGTCCCGCCAAAAATCCATACCAGACCCTTATCTGAGCACGCAACCTGGCAGGCCGCAGGAAAAGAGGGGGGGACGAGAGAGCGCCCCCCCTGAACTGTACCAGGCCACATGCCCTCAACATTGGGATTGTGCTTTGGGGTATCCCCTCAAAACACCTTGTCCCCATGTTGATGAGGACAAGGGCCTCATCTCCACAACCCTGGCCGGTGGTTGTGGGGGTCTGCGGGCGGGGGGCTTATCGGAATCTGGAAGCCCCCTTTAACAAGGGGACCCCCAGATCCCGGCCCCCCGTGCGAAATGATAAGGGCCTACCATTTCACTAAAAAACTGTCAAAAATGTTAAAAATGACAAGAGACAGTTTTTGACAATCCCTTTATTTAAATGCTTCTTCTTTCTTCTATCTTCCTTCATCTTCTTCTTCTGGCTCTTCTGGTTCTTCCGGTGTTCTCGTCCAGCATCTCCTCCGCGGCGTCTTCTATCTTCTTCTTCTCGGGCCGCTCCGCACCCATGGCATGGGGGGAGGCTCCCGCTCTTCTCTTCATCTTCTTCTCTTCATCTTTTTCTCTTCTTCATCTTCTTCTCTTCTTCATCTTCTTCTCCGGGCCACTCCGCATCCATGCTGGCATGGTGGGAGGCTCCCGCTGTGTGACGCGTCTCCTCTTCTGATGGTTCTTAAATAACGGGGGGGGCCACCCGGTGACCCCGCCCCCCTCTGACGCACGGTGACTTGACGTGACTTCCCTGTGAATATATATAAAGTAAAGTAAATATATATATAAATATATATAAAGCCTATGTTGGAAACCTGTGTGGTCATATGATCATGTTAATAATTGACAACAGCTGAAGGTTAATCATACCAATTCTCGGCACCTGTTGTTAAACTGATAGGCTTTTATGGTAGAGACTCCCATGTGGATGATATATGAGCAGCAGTGGAAAAAACAAAAAGTAAATAGTGGAAAAATTGTGAAAAAATAAAAAAGTGAAGTGAAAGAGTATGTAAAAAGAAAAAAATGTTATTGATATGTGAAATACAATATTGTGTGATGTGTATATATGCAGAAATGTATTTGCAAATGAAAATATGTAACCAGAATATAAAAGAGATAATGTGAAATCAGAAAAAATCATTGTCCAAATAAACATGTTTCAAAAAGTAAAAATCTATATATATAAAGTTATGTGTACAGATATATGGAGATAAAATACGTATATAATTATACGTGTATGATAATGTGATATTGTACACAAGAAAATCGCCTATATAGAGCGATATGTGCAATGAAACTGAATAATAAAACCAATAAACGTGTGCCATATATATTCAAATGGATCTAAAATAGGATACATAGGCTAAAGCGCCTATGTAGCACACCTGAGAGCTTCCAAATGGAAGCGAACAACATGGCCCAGCGTTTTAAGGCCCGAGGATATGGAGAATAAAGCATTTACCAGGGCCAGCACTATCTCTAGATAGTCACTCTTACAGGATAAAAAATTACCACGCTCCTCTCTTAATAACAATCCCAGTTTTTTCAACACCCTTCAGTGCAGAGTTCAATAAAATTAAAAACATAATTACTCGATATCTTCCTATCTTATCAAATGACTCTGTATATGACAAAGTTCTCTCCAAAGGCATCAAAGTGGTTTCTCGCAGAGCACCCACTTTGGGGAGCTCTTTGTCACCTAGTTTGGTGTTTACCGAAACATCCAAATCAAATTGGTTAAATCTTGTGGCCAATTACCAATGTGGCAAAAGAGGTTGCAATTATTGCAGCCATATTAGAAAAGGCAAACAGATAAAAACCTGCACAAATGGCAAAACTTTTAACATCCCCTCATTCATAAACTGTAACACTCAATATATAGTATATGTCATTACTTGTGATATCTGTCGAATACAGTATGTAGGAGGCACGACACGACGTCTTAGAGATCGTCTGTATGACCATTTACATGACATAGAAAAGGATAAACTAACCAACGTAGCTAAACACTGGATTTTTGTGCACCAGAAGGACGTATCGAGCCTTTACATTCAAGGCATAGAGAAAATTGTGACACCCATTAGAGGGGGAGACAGATTTCAACTACTTTGTAAACGCGAAGTGCACTGGATATTCTTTTTGAATACCAGAATCCCACTAGGTTTGAACTTTGAATGGGATGTTTCCTATTATTATGAGTAAAGTCTTGATATCTACCCTCCCTATGTCCGTCACATTTTAATCTCTATTATAGTCTTCATCAGAATATTAATGTTTTCTCTTTCATTTTTTGCTCCCTCATTATACATCTCTTGTCAGAAGGTGCGACAAATTAGGTTGTACCCTTGATTGTCACCATCCACATATACGTGTTTTTCCATATACATGAGTTACCTTTGTAGCCTTACAACTTCACGGGCGTTGGACGCTGCTCAATCAATAGGATACTATATATATAAAATCTTTTACATATAATTCACTATGGTTTTTAATATATAATCAACAACCTTTTGGGAGTATTTTGTGGGATCCACGTAGGTTGGGACGATAGCTATCTTATATAAAAATGTCCTTTCGCTCTTGGATTCCTATATATAAATCTATAAATCCTTTTTAGGTCAGGACTAGTGGTTCGAGTATATATTCAATATCAGTATGTATTAGAATTATAATTTTGTCACGTGATTATTTAAACATTTTCATTGTTGCTTGAAATACATCCACTGTCCTGATAAGCGCAGTTCAGTTTTTTTGTAAACAACATAATTTTAATATTGTTGGAATTATTCATTTATCATGCTTTTTAATTTTGATTGACAAATTCTTTATCATAGTCTTAGATTAATCTGTCTACATTATTGTTATGATTGAGTAAAATCTCTTATTTTCATTTTTTTTTTATTCTTCTGTTATAGATCGGATTTGTTTCTTGAGTTAAATGTCTGCCTATAAAAAACTACCAACATTGTTTCATTTCTGTACTTTATAACACACTGCTGTATAATCAACAGTTAATGTCAACTACATTTTACACAGAATAGTAGCAACAGATGGCACCTGTTGGTTTGTGTTTCCTTTTCTATTTCATCTGTTGACATTCATGTTCTTTATACATTTCGTACAGACTGAAACAAGTTTCTATACACCCAGCCTGTAGCTCTATACCAGTAGTTCTCAACCTTTCTAGTGCCGTGACCCATTGATAAAATTTCCCGAGTTGTGGGGACCCCTAACAGTAAAATTATTTTCGTAGTGTGGGTTGTCAGCATCCAAGGCAAGACAAGTAATTTGCGCCCCTCACCCACGGATATATAGCGCTCCCCGAGTCCCTTCCACTTGTACAGTATTAAAACCCCTTATGGTACATTTTAGGATGTACTACTCTTTCTTTGTCCTCCTTTCTTTCCCTTTTATCTCTCTCTATCCTAATTTTTTGTTTTTTTTCCCCCATCCCTCTCTCTGTCTTTTTTTTTTTTTTTTTTTGTTACTCCCCCTCTTTTCCTCTCCCTTCCATGTATTCTCAATTTTTAATTTTTATTCCTTCTCTTACTCCTTGGTGGTGGGGGGGGGGGGGGGGGGGGAAAGATAAGTGTCAGTGCTGGGGGGAGTTCTGATCAGCCAACTTAGGTTCTCTTGATCAAGGTCATCTGCTGATCTGAGAACTGTAGTGGGGACTTTTAATGGTAACTATAATCATAGGTAGTGTTACTCACTGTGTCTACGGCTTCACTATGTCTCTGACTTTGAGGTATCTTGTAGCAGTGACACCTATGCCGAAATCAGGAGATAGGGTCTCCTCCAGCCCCTCCCACTTCACATTCCTCATTAGTCAGCTGACCTCTAGTCTCTGCCTCCCAGCCATGCGGTGGGCGGCCTTGGGCTCCAGGAACAGCCCAGCTGGGTGGCCACAGGCTCCAGGGACAGCCTTGCTGGGCGACTGTAAAAAGGCTGGAGAGCGGTTCCGGCTTCAGAAACAGCCCAGGATTCGGTGACCCCTGGCAAATTGTCATTCGACCCCCGAGGGGGTCCCGACCCCCAGGTTGAGAACCACTGCTCTATATGGACAAAGACAGATACATGCACACAAGCAAGCCAATTTGGATACAAGTTATCCTGGCTTCTCTGTTTGCTGCTGACAGCGACCTTCGTTTTTGCTAGAAATATTTTCATCTATTTCTTTTTCATTTACATTCTTACATTTATCCTGGTCGGCGCTGCATTGAGATGGGTCCCGTGCTCTGCACTGCAGACCAGGATTTAAACTGAATTCTAGTCGCTCACGAGAACATACACAAGCCGATCTTCATTTCAGATTTAAGCACTATGGCTTTTAAACACACACACACTATACAACGTCACTTTATTAATCTTATCTCTTTTTTTCACTCAACAATATTTCCTATTAAAATCGTTGTCTCCTATTTTAGATCCATTTGAATATATATGCCACACATTGATTGGTTTTATTCTTCAGTTTCATTGCACATATCGCTCTATATAGGCGATTTTCTTGTGTACATTATCACATTATCATACACGTATAATTATTTACGTCTTTTATCTCCATATATCTGTACATATAACATTATATATATATATATATATATATATATATATATATATATATATATATATATATATATATATATATATATATATATATATATATATATTTACTTTTTGAAACATGTTTATTTGGACAATGATTTTTTTCTGATTTCACATTATCTCTTTTATATTCTGGTTACATATTTTCATTTGCAAATACATTTCTGCATATATACACATCACACAATATTGTATTTCACATATCAATAACATTTTTTTCTTTTTACATACTCTTTCACTTCACTTTTTTATTTTTTTTACAATTTTTCCACTATTTACTTTTTCTTTTTTCCACTACTGCTTATATATCATCCACATGGGAGTCTCTACCATAAAAGCCTATCAGTTTAACAACAGGTGCCGAGAATTGGTATGATTGACCTTCAGCTGTTGTCAATTATTAACATGATCATATGACCACACAGGTTTCCAACATAGGCTTTATATATGTTATGTATTTCCATGCATGTCAGCTATGAGTAAGCACTCGTTGTGAGTGTGAAATGCGTCAGATGTTTCTGTATGCTTCTGCTGTAGTGTTTTGTGTTCCTTTATGATTTAGCTTCTTACCAATAAAAGCATTCATCATTACACCGGTGTGCGACTTCCAGCTTTCCTCGATTTTCTTGCAGCCAGCGTGGTAGCTAGAACAACTTCTGCAGATCCTGGGCCATCTAGGTCCTCCTTAGGTAACACCAGTGTGCCGCTACCTCTCTCTGTTCCATCTCCTTTGTCCATACTACCATCTGTCTCCTGCCCATTTTATTCTTGCTAATCTTAAAAAGGATATTTTGGAGGGAAAGAATGTCAATTTTGGCATCCTTGCTCATAGTGTCACAGGACATCGTGGAAAACAAGGCTTATGCTTGTGGGGAGTCTCGGTGGTCCTCAAAACCCATGATTCGAGGCTTAATCGCAAGTTGTGCATTGCTGAATTCGTCCTTGCTTTCGGTATTTACAGGGATGTTATTTGTGCAGTCAGTCCCAGTAGAAGGGAGGAGATGGACCTTTATCTCCACAAGGTGGTAGATCTGGCCCACAAATATGGTGGTTCCACCTTCTATGATTACCACCGATCTTTTTCAGGAATAGTCGCTGCCACTTGGGCACAGTTTCAGTTGGTCTTATGTTGAAGCAACATTGACACTGATCTTTTTTGTAGGCATTTTGCTAGTCAAAAGTCTCCAACTTGTGCCAACTGTCAGTCATCTTCCCACACTGCCAATTGGTGTCCTAACCGGGATCATCCGGTGGCTTCAGGGTCTAACAGGCCAGGGTTCAGTGTTTCTTCCACAGGGCCTTTGGGGCAGTTTGATAAACTGGGCAGGCCCATCCATTTGTTAGGGAAGTCTCAGTTGTGCAACAATTTTAACTACACGGTCTGCAATTACAACCAGTGCAGACTCCTTCATATTTGTGCCAACTGTTTCAGGGCACACCCCAAGTCTGCCTGTCCCATCAAGGTATCCAGTTCCTGACTGAGCCGAGTTAACATCCCCAGGCTAGTTTTTTGGTTGTTGCACCACCCTTCCCCGGCCCTGAGGCAGTTTCTGGTTGAAGGCTTTTCTGAGGGTTTCATGCAGGTCTTAACACACTACCTTTGCAGACAGTGGAATGTGCTAATTTGTTGTCTGCTGCCGCCAACACCCAGGTAGTAGATGAATTAGCCAAGGGGCTCGTCATTGGGCCTTTCGTGTCCTCACCATTTAGCATATGGAGGGTTAGCCCCATTGGTGTGGTAAGAGCTAAATTTTCTAATAAATTAAGTTTAAACTATGACCTGTCAGCTCCTCATTCTTCACCCATACCTAGTTTAAATTCTCTCATTCCCTCAGAAGAATTTTCATTGCAATATTCATCGGTAGACTTAGCATCCAACATATTTTACAGTTGGGTCAGGGCACATGGTTGTCTAAGGCAGACATTTCAGATGCCTTCAAATTACTTCCCATCAAACCCTCTCTCTGGCAATGGCATGGGTTCAAATGGTGGAAGCATTATTACTTCCAAGTTGACATTCGGCTCCAAAAGCAGTCCTTGGCTCTTCAACACATTTGGGTATATAAAAAAATACTGCGCCAACTGAGATATATAGAGCAGCCAACATAACAATCAAACCAATTGTGAGCAAATATAAATAACAAAATGTGGCGCTAAAAAAATGGTGTTTGTTATTGGGCAAGACAAACCAGAATGGTCATCTGGGAGTCAAAATGCACAATAAAGTTTTGATGAAACGTGTCTCTGACTAAAAGATTGGGAGAGAAAACACAATAAAGGTATATATAAGGACACAGATGTGTCTGTGAATCCAAACAAACCTAAATAGTGCACAAAAGAGCCCCTAAAAGTCCAAAGACTATAAAGGAATATATAAATATGTGAAAAATATTCACAAAAATTAGAAAATAAGTGCAACAAACATTATTAAGTGCAAAAATTATTAAGTGCAAAAAAAATATATAACTCCAAAAAAATTAAATATGCTATGCATTCAAATAAATAGTGTACAAATCAGCGGATACACTGCAACCAAAACAAATATGTATGAAGTTCGTAGAGTATTCACAAAACATGCATCAAAGGTTGTTAGGGGTTTGGCTTATGGAGCCTTCAGGAGAGTGTATCAGCAGGCTTATGGAGCCTTCAGCAGAGTGTATCAATCATCCATGGCTGGGACGGACTCTGAAGTGATGTACTACTTAAGTGCCCAAAGCATGTATAAGCAGATTAAACACCCTTACTGGAGCAGGTGGACTCACTAGCCATACGGCTGAGAGTCTAACAGGCTTGTAGAAGGAGGACCAAAAATGGTTGTCCAAGGGAGAACGGATCTAATTCCACGTCCCGACTTGATGTTAAGATGGCCGCATCACTCACCAATCACCTACTCGGGGTCCTCCTGCATTGGGATCTCCACAGTAGCAGGTTGTGTAATGATGGGTAAATCGGATCTCCAAACCAGCATAGAAGAGATATAGCCCTCAAGGTAGGAAATGAAAAAAATTTCTCCACATAATGTGAGACTGCTTCAAAAAGTACTTTTAATAAAAAATTCGTATAAAAGCACTCTGGCTCCTTAGGACAATGAAGGACCAGGTATGAACAAATGTTAAAAAGCGCTTATGTGAGTCGTGGCATAACAGGCATATCAAAACTCAACTCGATTTGTCTGCAAAGGACTTCAACTATGCCCCAGTTGAAGTCCTATGCAGACGAAATGCGTCGGATCAGGTGGGTCAGCCACTTCCGCCATTAACCCTGCTGACCTTGGATTAGTCGCACTCAGGGTGCAGGGGTCCATTCAGTCCATTTTTGGAGTTTTGCATGGAATGTGTCATATTTGGATTTTTGTTTCACACCAATACAAAAAAATAAATAAGCATGAGAATGCCTAAACTTTTTTTTTTGCAACAATTTTCTGGGCAAAGTGGTACATTGTCTGACAGAAAAACAGGGGTGCCAATATTTTTGGCCCTATATATATATATATATATATATATATATATATATATATATATATATATATTTATATATATAATTATATTATATTACACACACTAAATTACAAAAAGTATTGGGATGCCTGCCTTTACATGCACATGAACTTTAACCACTTGCCGACCGGCTCACGCCGATATACGTCGGCAAAAAGGGACGGGTGCGCAAAACAACATATGGGTACCTTGTCTCCTTTAAGAGCCATCAGAGGCGCGTGCGCACGCCTGCAGCATGTCGGGGGACCCAATGCGCATAGCCGGCTGGTGCGATTGCCGCCGGCCACCCGCGAACGCATGCAGGAGAGCCAGAACGGGGATTGTGAACACACAAATCCCTGTTCTGTCAGGGGAGAGGAGAAAGATCGTTTGTTCCTAGAAAGTAGGAACAGCGATATGTCTTCCCCCCCCAGTCAGTAACATCCCCATACAGTAAGAAACACTAACAACTAGGGAACACATTTAACCCCTTGATCACCCCCTAGTGTTAACCCCTTCCCTACAAGTGACATTTACACAGTAATCATTCCTTTTTTTATAGCTCTGATCGCTGTATAAGTGTCAATGGTCCCAAAAACGGGTTAAAAGTGTCCTTCGTATCCTTCCTCTCGCAGGCTCCTCGAAGACTCATGAGGGCCTCCTTGTTCTTACATTCCTCTGGTTGGCTAACTACAGAGACTTTGCTCTCAGGCCGGGCTCCACTCTCATTAGACCGCTGGAGGGTCAATCAACTATCTCATTTTCTTGGCTCGTTGCCCAAACCAGCCCACTTTGTCAGAAAGCTTCGCTCTTTTGAGGAACTCTGCTTGGGAGAGGGACCAACCCGGAGGTCCTTATCAACCTCCTACAAATCCCTGCTAGACCTTCACGCCACTGGACACCCCCCATTCTTAGCAAAATGGGAGAGAGATCTACAAATCACCTTCACAGAACCCCAAAAAGAACGCATACTCTTTTTCGCACAGAAATCTTCTCTTTGTAGCAAATATCAAGAGACCGCATATAAAATAGTGGCACGCTGGTACAGAACCCCTTCGGTGCTGGCTAAGATATATCCGCTACAAACTGATCACTGTTGGCATTGCGGCCTACACTCAGGCACCCTCTTACACATTTTTTGGGATTGCCCCGTGCTCCAAACTTTTTGGCAGCCGGTGCTTAAGCTCATACAGAAACTCACAGATATATCCCTACATGATAACCCAGCCGCAGTCTTCCTTAACCTTACCCCCTTATCAAGGAAACGTTATCATAATTCCCTTCTTAAACATCTCCTTAATGCAGCACGAGCCTGCATTCCACCCCTTTGGAAACAAAAATCTGCACCAAGGATGGCCCAATGGTTCGCGAGAGTGAAGGACATTGAGCAAATGGAAGATCTGACCTCCGCTTTGCGAGATAAATCAGAGGAACATAAGTCCAGATGGTTTCATTGGAATCTGTTTTGCTTCTCTGACGAATTCCACCAATACACGTTAGGATCCTCCGTCTAGCGTCCCCACTGTCTGTTCAGTATTATCAGCCTTGGCTCCCTGAGGGTAATTGCCCCCCCCCCCCCCTTTTTTTTTCCTCTTCCCTCTTCTTCTCTTTCTCCTGCCTTCTCGTTTTTCTCTTTCCCTCCCTTTTTCCATTTCTCTTTTTCAATTAAAAGACAAAAGTGATGAGTACAGAAGTTTTAGTTTACTCTGTATTAGACTTCAGCTAAAGGAGTGAGCTTGATCAAGTAGTTCCCTCCACTCACAAGCAATTGATATGTATGATTGTTGTCCTTGATGCATTAGTAGCAACCTTTATGCAATACGAAGTTGTCTTTTTGTTTATATCTGTGTCACATCTTTAAAAAAAAAAAAAAAAAGTGTTTGCCGTAATGTCGCAGTACCACTAAAATTCGCAGATCACTGCCATTACTGGTAAAAAAAAAAAAAAATGCCATAAATCTTTCCTATAGTTTTTAGACACTGTAACTTTTGCGCAAACCAAAAAATATATACTTATTGCGTATTATTATTATTTTTTTTTAACCAAAAATATGTAGAAGAATATGTATTGGCCTAAACTGATGAAGAAATTTGTCACTCTCTTTTTGTTTATAGTGAACAAAAATAAAAACCGCATAGGTGAATAAAAGAAAGCTCTATTTGTGGGAAAAAAGGACGCAAATTTTGTTTGGGTACAGCATTGCATGACTGCGCAATTACCAGTTAAAGCAACGCAGTGCCAAATTGTAAAAAATGCTCTGGTCAGGAAGGGGGTAAAATCTTCCGGGGCTAAAGTGTTTAATGGCATCCCAGTCTTAGTCCGTAGGGCTCAATACCCTTTGTAACTATAACAGATTCAACTCTTCTGGGAAGGTGTTCACAAGGTTTAGGAGTGTGTCTATGGGGATGTTTGACCATTTTTACAGAAGCGTATTTGTGAGGTGAGGCACTGATGTGGATAAGAAGGCCTGGCTCGCAGTCTCCACTCTAATTCATTCCAAAGGTGCTCTATCAGGTTGAGATCAGGACTCTGTGCAGGCCAGTCAAGTTCCTCCACCCCAAACTCGCTCGTCCATGTCTTTATGGACCTTGTTTTGTGCACTGGTGCGCAGTCATGTTGGAACAGGAAGGGGCCATACCCAAAAATAAATTTGGGGGATGAAATTGTCCAAAATGTCTTGGTATGCTGACGCCTTAAGAATTCCCCTGGAACTAAGGGGCCAAGCCCAACCCCTGAATAACAACCCCACACCGTAATCCCCCCTCCACCAAATGATTTGGACCAGAACACAAAGCACTGTCCAAAAAGACATGGATGAGCGAGTTTGGGGTGGAGGAACGTGACTGGCCTACACAGAGTCCTTACCTCAACCCGATAGAACACTTTTGGGATAAATTAAGCAGAGACTGCGAGCCAGGCCTTCTTGTCCAACATCAGTGCCTGACCTCAAAATTGCGCTTCTAGAAGAATGGTCAAACATTCCCATAGACACACTCCTAAACCTTGTGGACAGCCTTCCCAGAGGAGTTGAAATTTTTTATAGCTGCAAAGGGTGGGCCAACTCAATATTGAACCCTATGGACTAAAGCCTCGTACACATGCTTAGATTTTCGGACGACCGAACGTCCGTTTTTTGCGCCATGCTAGTCTCATGTTGAAAATGAACAGATCACTTACTGGGGGTTATTTACGAAAGTCAAATCCACTTTGCACTACAAGTGCAAACTGCACTTGAAATTGCACTAAAAGTGCACTTGGAAGTGCAGTTGCTCTGAATCTGAGGGGAAGATCTGAAATGAGGGGAAGCTCTGCTGATTTTATTATCCAATCACGTGCAAGCTAAAATGCTGTTTTTTATTTTCCTTGCATGTCTCCCTCAGATCTACAGCGACTTTCAGTGCAATTTAAAGTGCACTTTGCACTTGTAGTGCAAAGTGGAGTTGCCTTTAGTAAATAACCCCCAATGTGTTGAATAGTTTTGTATGTATTCTTTTGTTTCTGAGCATGGGTAGTATTGCTCTTACGATTTTTTTCGTACGAAAACCATACTGATAAAATGAAAATCGGATGTTGAGTTTACATCAGGGACTTAGGAGCTACATTGAGGAAAAGGACCTCCAAGGTAGTGTTCTCAGGAATACTTCCGGTACATCGAGCCACACCAGAAAGGCAGAGGGAGATTAGGGAAGTAAACAAGTGGCTGAAGAGCTGTTGTAGTAAGGAGGGGTTTGGGTTCCTGGAGGACTGGGCCGACTTCTCAGTCGGTAACCGGTACTATAGAAGGAACAGACTGCACCTAAATGAGGAGGGTGCAGATCTGCTGGGAATGAAGATGGCCAAAAAATTAGAGGGGTTTTTAAAATAGGCGATGGGGGGGAGGGTCCAGAGACAGTGATAGCCAGCGCGGAAGATATTCCAGAGGGTAGTATTGGGGGCATTAGTGGTAGGTTAACCAAAGCACAAAAACACAAGGTGAGTATAGTAGCAAGTCCTAGTTGCAATCTTGAAACACCCAATACGAGGACAACATGCGACCGGTCTAAACTATGTGGCATGTTCACCAATGCCAGGAGCATGGCGGACAAGATGGGTAAACTAGAGATACTGTTGTACAAGGAGGATTTGGATTTTGTGGGAATTTCAGAGACCTGGTTCAACAGCTCTCATGATTGGCTGGCAAACATTCAAGGGTATACCCTATACCGCAAGGATAGAGAGGGTAAAAAAGGGGCAGGGGTATGCCTATATATCAAGAATAATGTACAAGTGAATGTGAGAGATGACATCACTGAGGGGGCTAGGGAGGAGGTGGAATCTTTATGGGTAGATCTCCAAAGGGATGAAGCTAAGGGGAAAATAATGCTGGGAGTATGCTATAGGCCCCCTAACCTGAGGGAGAAAGTGGAGATGGATCTCCTATCACAAATTGGATTAGCAGCAAGGATGGGAAGTGTTATCGTAATGGGGGATTTTAATTATCCAGACATAGACTGGGCGGAGGGAACCGCGCATTCATTTAAGGCTCGCCAGTTCCTTAGTGTCTTGCAGGACAATTTTATGGGTCAGATGGTAGACGCACCAACTAGAAATAAAACATTACTAGATCTACTGATTACCAACAATACAGACCTGATAACAGATGTGGAAATACGGGGCAATTTAGGTAACAGCGATCACAGGTCAATTAGTTTCAGTATAAATCACACAAATAGGAAACATGAAGGGAACACAAAGACACTGAATTTCAAAAGAGCCAACTTCCCTAAACTACAAACCTTGCTAAAAGGCATAAATTGGGATAAAATATTAGGAACAAAGAATACGGAGGAGAGATGGGTTTGCTTTAAGAGCATATTAAATAAGGGCATTAGCCAATGTATCCCATTGGGTAATAAATTTAAAAGAGGGAACAAACATCCTGGATGGCTTAACTCCAATGTAAAAATGCATATAAAAGCAAAGGAGAAGGCCTTCAAAAAATACAAGGTTGAGGGATCATCCTCAGCATTTAGAATTTATAAAGAATGCAATAAGAAATGTAAGGGTGCAATTAGGATGGCTAAGATAGAACATGAAAGACACATAGCGGAGGAGAGCAAAAAAAATCCCAAGAAATTCTTTAAGTTTGTAAACAGTAAAAAAGGGAGGACAGACCATATTGACCCCATAAAGAATGAGGAAGGACATCTGGTTACAAAGGATGGGGAGATGGCAAAGGTATTGAATTTATTCTTCTCCTCAGTCTTCACGAGTGAATCGGGGGGCTTCAGTAACCAAAACTGCAGTGTTTATCCTCATGACACAACACAGGAAGCACCTACATGGTTAACAGAGGACGGAATTAAAATTAGACTTGAGAAACTTAACATTAATAAATCACCGAGACCAGATGGCTTGCATCCGAGGGTACTTAGGGAACTCAGTCAGGTGATTGCCAGACCGTTGTTCCTAATTTTTACAGACAGTCTATTGACTGGAATGGTACCAGCTGATTGGAGAAAAGCCAATGTAGCACCAATATTTAAAAAGGGCCCAAAAAACATCTCTGGGAATTACAGACCAGTTAGCCTAACATCAATAGTATGTAAACTCTTGGAGGGGATGATAAGGGACTATATACAAGATTTTAGTAATAAGAATGATATCATTAGCAGTAATCAGCATGGATTCATGAAGAATCGTTCTTGCCAAACCAATCTATTAACCTTCTATGAGAAGGTGAGTTGCCATCTAGATAAAGGAAGGCCCGTAGACGTGGTGTATCTGGATTTTGCAAAAGCATTTGACACAGTTTCCCATAAACGTTTACTGTACAAAATAAGGTGCGTTGGCATGGACCATAGGGTGAGTACATGGATTGAAAACTGGCTACAAGGGCGTGTTCAGAGGGTGGTGATAAATGGGGAGTACTCAGAATGGTCAGGGTGGGTAGTGGGGTTCCCCAGGGTTCTGTGCTGGGACCAATCCTATTTAATTTGTTCATAAACAACCTGAAGGATGGGATAAACAGTTCAATCTCTGTATTTGCAGACGATACTAAGCTAAGCAGGGCAATAACTTCTCTGCAGGATGTGGAAATCTTGCAAAAAGACCTAAACAAATTAATGGGGTGGGCGACTACATGGCAAATGAGGTTCAATGTAGAAAAATGTAAAATAATGCATTTGGGTGGCAAAAATATGAATGCAATCTATACACTGGGGGGAGAACCTCTGGGGGAATCTAGGATGCAAAAGGACCTGGGGGTCCTAGTAGATGATAGGCTCAGCAATGGCATGCAATGCCAAGCTGCTGCTAATAAAGCAAACAGAATATTGGCATGCATTAAAAGGGGGATCAAATGCAGAGATAAAACGATAATTCTCCCGCTCTACAAGACTCTGGTCCGGCCGCACCTGGAGTATGCTGTCCAGTTCTGGGCACCAGTCCTCAGGAGGGACGTACTGGAAATGGAGCGAGTACAAAGAAGGGCAACAAAGCTAATAAAGGGTCTGGAGGATCTTAGTTATGAGGAAAGGTTGCGAGCACTGAACTTATTCTCTCTGGAGAAGAGACGCTTGAGAGGGGATATGATTTCAATTTACAAATACTGTACTGGTGACCCCACAATAGGGATAAAACTTTTTCGCAAAAGAGAGTTTAATAAGACTCGTGGCCACTCATTACAATTAGAAGAAAAGAGGTTTAATCTTAAACTATGTAGAGGGTTCTTTACTGTAAGAGCGGCAAGGATGTGGAATTCCCTTCCACAGGCGGTGGTCTCAGCGGGGAGCATTGATAGCTTCAAGAAACTATTAGATCGCGTCCTGTTGTGTTGTATCAAAACATGAGTTGTTGGGGGGAGGAGTTGCTGCCCAAGATGGCCGCTCACTAAACCAGACGGGCAGACACGCTGACATGCTGCTGAGTCCGGGGATGCAGTGAGCCAGCGAACTGCGGGGAGCTGACACATATCTGCGGTCTATCCCATTAACTACGGATATTGTAGGGAGGAGTGCGGACTCAAACCCTACCTGTGAGTGCCGAGTAAGGGACCGGAGACTGGACTGCGGGAAGACGCACAGCCACACGAGTTGCTGACGGGTCTACACACACAGACGGCGGATCCGGCAGCGACGGCTCAGTGGCGGGAGCGCGCAGCGCGGGATGGTTCCGGGGCTCTGGCCGGCGTTGATCCAGGAGGAATAGGAGAGTTCAACATCTTGCCAAGTAAGACAAGGAGAATACCACCAGACAAGATTATCAGTACGGGGAGCCGGTAAGATGAATAAATGAGCCAGAATTGGAAGCTGTGTGGATATATGCATGGATATATTATACATACTGCTTACAGTCGTATATAGGAAGTTCGTGGTAACCTGCATGGTGTAAAAGACTCTCAATTATGGCTGGATAATCTGACCGTAACTATATGCTAGCTGATCATATGGATTTGTCTCTCTGGCTTGTGAGAGTTGTGCTCAAACTATTGGCCAAAGGAAGTTAAGCAACAACGCATATAATTAAATTACACTATAAACCAAAACCGACCTGGAAGAGAAGTGATGAAAAAATAAGAAACCTAAGATAGTGGCAACACTTGATAGCATTCTCCTTTAACATATATTAAAGAGCAGAAAAGGACTCTATAACCCCCGATCCACATACAAGTCCTGATTGTGGAGGCGTTGGGGAGGTGTAACGTAAAGGGAGGGGGTGTATAAAAAATAAAAAAAATTTTGTAAAAGCTACATAACTATGGCACCTAAAAAGGGAAATAAAACTCCGCAATCCCAGAAGAAAAAGAAAGATAAGGAAGAAAATAAAAGTAAAAACCCCACAGGGTCACAAACCACACAGACGGCAGATATCAAGGAGATATTTCAACAACTACAGCTACAATCTCCCCGCGCAATACAAGCCCTACAAACACCACAGGACATTTCAGATATAGAAGAAACTTCGGGGGGATCTAGATCTTCAGGTGAAATTCAACCCCAACACCCCAGAAGTAGCTCACTAATAGATACCACCGGCTCGGGTAGTGATCCAAAGGAGGGGGAAAAAGAGAATTGGGACATGAGAAAATATATCCAATCCCTGCCAACTAGGGAAGATATGGACCAATATGTGTTCAGATTGGAGAATCTATACAAAAAAGAGGTGCTTGAGCTTAAGGGGTCAATTAAGAACACACAAGAAAAAACAGCCATGTTAGACACTAAGCTTTCGAAGGTCGAGCAGGAAACTATGAAGTTAAAAGCAAATATGCATAAACAAGAAAGGCAAATTCACCACCTAATCAATAGCATCGACGAGCAAGAAAATAGAAGTAGGAGATCCAACATTAGAATAAGAGGATTAAAGGAGGAAGTGGGGGTTAAAGAATTAATAGACACCCTACAAAAGATTTTCCAAGAGTTAATTCCGGGGATAGAAGTAAAAGATCTGATAATTGATCGGGCCCATAGAACAGCAGGAATAAGAAGATTGGATCCTAACAAGACACGGGATGTCATCTGCAAGATGCATTATGCGCATATAAAAGACAGGATTATGCACGCTGCACGTTTAAAGAATATTGTCCTATTTGAAGGGGCCCCAATACAATTCTTTCAAGATTTGTCCAAGTTTACTCTAGACCGTAGAAGGGCGTTAAAACCCCTAGTGGAACAACTAAAGAAGAGTAATCTCCAATATAGATGGAAATTCCCATTCCAACTACAAGCTCAGAAAGATGGACATATTGCTGTATTTAGAGACCTAGAGGACTTGCCGCAGTTTGTGTCAGCCCTTGGTTTGTCAGAGATAGAATTACCGGACTGGCCTATCCCATATATAAAAATGTCTAGATAGGTTCTTTTTTTTTTTTTCTTTTTTTTTTTTTTTTTGTCTCCAGCACTATTTGTCGGGGTGAGCGGGGAAGAGGGAGGGAAGGTTAGGAGGAATAAGGGGAAAGAAATGGGGTTTTTTTTTTTTTTTTTTTTTTTTTTTTTTCTTTTTTCAGAATATACATGTACACAAAGATTTTCACTATAGTGGCTGTGGCCACTTGTGGCCTATATGGAATATTTTACCAAGGGTGTACGCATATGTTTAACCACTACTTTGAAGATGTGGGGAAGGTGGGAGGGGTAGGGGCATGGGTGAGGGGGAGGGGTTTTTTTATTTTTTTTTTTTTTTTTTTTTTTTTTTTTGAATTTACAGGAGCACAAAGATTTTCCACTATAGTTGTTGTGGCCATCAGGGGTCTATATTGAATATTTGATCAAGAGTGTATGCATTTGTTTAACCACTACATTAAAGATGACGGGAACGCGGGGGTACGGGTGAGGGGGGTGAGGTGGGTGAGGGGGGGGTGATTTTTTTTTTTTTTCAGAATATACATGTACACAAAGATTTTCACTATAGTGGTTGTGGCCACTTGTGGCCTATATGGAATATTTTATTAAGGGTGTACGCATATGTTTAACCACTACTTTGAAGATGTGGGGAAGGTGGGAGGGTTAGGGGCATGGGTGAGGGGGAGGGTTTTTTTTTTTTTTTTTTTTTTTTTTTTTGAATTTACAGGAGCACAAAGATTTTCCACTATAGTTGTTGTGGCCATCAGGGGTCTATATTGAATATTTGATCAAGAGTGTATGTATTTGTTTAACCACTACTTTAAAGATGACGGGAACGTGGGGGTACGGGTGGGGGGGGTGATTCTTTTCCTTTTTTTTTTTTTTTTTTTTTTTTTTGAATTTACAGGAGCACATAGATTTTTCACTATGGATGTTATGGCCACTTGTGGTCTATATTGAATATTTGATTAAGAGTGTATGCATATGTTTATCACCACATTAAGATGACGGGATTGTGGGAAGGTCGGGGGTATGGGTTGGGTGAGGTGTGGTCTTGGGCTGGGGGGGGTGAGGTGGGTGAGGGGGGGGGTGGGTTTTTTTTTTTTTTTTT
Source organism: Lithobates clamitans (assembly GCA_037952925.1). Lineage (NCBI taxonomy): Eukaryota > Metazoa > Chordata > Amphibia > Anura > Ranidae > Lithobates > Lithobates clamitans. The sequence goes on along the minus strand of JBBGZY010001306.1, from coordinate 1,646,748 downwards.
TTTTTTTTTTTTCTTACAGGAGCACAAAGATTTTACACTATAGTGGTCTATATTGAATATTTGACTAAGAGTATATGCATATGTTTAACCACTACATTAAAGATATCGGGATTGTGGGAAGGTTAGGGGTATGGGTGGGTGGGGGTTGGGTCGGGGGTTCTTTCCTTTTTTTTTTTTTTTTTTTTTTTCCATAACAATACTAGAGGATTTATCAGAGTCTTGATGTTAGGATTCTCACAGAGGAAGGTTTCAATATTTAATAGTAATATGGATGAGGATGATATTCTGTGTTTTGATTTTTGATACATTATGAATAATGCTAGTTATTGCATTGAAGGAGATATGCAAGTGAGAGGGGTAACCAGGGGGACTCCCCCCCCTTTTTTTTTTTTTTTTTTTTTTTTTTTTCCTTTTTTTTTTTTCTCCCCTTCTCCCCCCCCTCTATATAGGCATGGCTTATTTAGGCCACTAAGACAGTTTTTAAGATGGCATGGAGTGATATAGATATACTATCTGGGAAGTTCACTATCCTCTATGCAAGCTTGTTCTTCCCCGTAGCCATTGGAACCAACTAGACAGGGGGGTAGTTAAGGAATTAATAGGTTTATAATACACAAAAAAGTCAGCGTGTAGCCACCGACTGGTGGGCGGAAATTCGAGGGTACGCTCCGCTCTCCCTAGTATAGGGAACTTACGTTAAAGTAAGATAGACTGGTTATAGTCAAGTAGGTACGAATTGGTGTGTGTGTGAGTTGGGTGTGAGTGGGTAGGATAGGTTTTTTTTTTTTTTTTTTTTTTTTTTTGTTTGTGCGGGGGTTTAGCTCCCGTAAGCCTTGATCAGTAATGAATATATGTTCCTATAACATTAGGGGTCTCAACTCGTCATCAAAAAGATCACAGGTGCTATATTCGCTTCACAAACAGAAGGTGGGGATTATTTTCTTTCAGGAGACGCATTTCCGGGCGGACCATATTCCTAACCTACGAAATAAATATTACACCACGTGGTTCCATGATTCCTATGGGTATTCTAAATCGAGAGGGGTATCTATTGCAATCCACAGAACAATTCCAATTCAAGTGCTAGAGGAATGGCGCAATAGAGATGGAAGAGCAATACTACTTAAGCTTAATATATATGGCCAAAAATACACCTTGATAAATATATACCTACCTAATCAAAATCAGATCAAAGTAGGCTTACAACTGATCAACCAACTGTTGGACAAAGCAGAAGGTATAATAATAATCGGGGGCGATTTCAACTTCGTTATGGATGGAGGGATTGACACCACAGCACCAACAATAGTGCAGTGTAGTAAAGACAAGAGGAAATTTAAGGACTTATTGGCCAAACGTCAACTAGTGGATATCTGGCGCTTACTACACCCTACCGAGAAGAACTTTACATTTTATTCTAAGGTACATGGCTCATACCACCGTATAGATTTTTTCTTAATAAATCAGAGAGGGATAAACGCCATCCTCGCGTCAGAAATAGGCAACTCAATATGGTCCGATCACGCACCCGTGTTTCTAAAAGTAGGCTTACATATGGGGGAGAATAGTAGGGGTAAATGGCGCCTTAATGATAATTTACTTTATGACGAGATATGCGTATTAGAAATAAGAAAAGCGATAACGGACTTTGCTGCTGATCATATTGGAGATACTACAGCAGTGCCCACGCAATGGGAAGCACTCAAATGTGTGTTACGAGGCTTATTTATAAAACATGGGGCTAGATTGAAAAAACAGAAAAGCTGCAGAATTACTCAATTAATTAAAGAAATAGAGACGGCAGAAACTCAACATAAACAGAGCCTAACGAGGGAAGCACTATTGATAGTAACAGAATTAAAAGCAGAATTGCAAATATTATTGAATGAAAAGACGCTATATGTTAGAGATAAAAATCGAGCCCTATTCTATCAACAGGGCAATAAGCCTGGTAAACTACTGGCTAGGGCTCTAAAAAATAGAAGCACTACACTACCCATTGCTAAGATAAAGGCAGGGGATGGAGATATGAGATATGATCCAAAAGGGATTCTAAAAGAATTCCAAATATTCTTTACAGAGCTATATAATATCCCTAAGGGGAAGTTGTTTGACAACCCTGTGACGGCCCAGCAAAAAATACAACAGTATATTAAAGAAACCGCAATCCCGACTTTAACTTCTTTAGAGTCAAGCCAGCTTGAGTGTGATTTCGCTGTGGAAGAAATTCAGAGTGTAATTGACTCATTAGTACCTGGGAAAAGCCCAGGACCGGACGGATTCACCCCTAGGTTCTATAAGACATTCAAAACGGAACTTGTGCCTATAATGAAACAGACATTCAACGCAGTTTCCACGACAACACCTTTTGGCTCTCAGAGTATGCAGGCCTATATTACCCTCGTACCAAAAATGGATAAAGACCATACCCTATGTGGGAATTATAGGCCGATATCTTTGACAAACCTGGATCTCAGAATATACTCCAAAATTATAGCCAATAGACTTACCCCTATAATACCTCGTTATATCCATCTGGACCAGGCGGGATTCGTTAAAGGGAGAGAAGCCAGGGACAACACCCTGAAAACGCTCACTCTAATGGAATATGTACAGAAGGGCTCCATCCCATCCTGCTTGTTAGCAATAGATGCTGAAAAAGCTTTTGACAGGGTGGGATGGAGCTTTCTCAAAGAGACCCTTATACAATGGGGGCTGGGAACTGTAATGATAGACAAGATAATGACCCTGTATCAACATCCAACGGCCAAGATACGGGCGAACAGCAACCTGTCCGGAGAAATAACAATAGCAAATGGAACCAGACAAGGCTGCCCACTGTCCCCAATACTATATATATTAATTATGGAACACCTATTAAATGCTATTAGGGTGAATAAAGATATACAAGGTATAAGAGTGGGGGATACAGAATACAAGCTGTCTGTCTATGCAGACGACATTTTGTTGTATGTCACAAACCCGTTGATAACACTACCAAACCTGATAAAGGAATTTAAACGCTTTGGCATCCTGAGTAATTTTAAAGTTAACTATAATAAGTCTGAGGCAATGAATATCAATATGTCCAGAAGTATGGTGGAATTACTCAAGAAGGATTTCCCCTTTAGATGGCAGGAAAATGCTATTAAATACCTGGGCACTTATATCCCTATGGATTTAAAGAAATTAGAAGAGTACAATTATGTCCCGATATTGCAAAAAATAACAAAAACTCTCCAGCAATATAATAAGGGTACTTTCTCATGGTTGGGGAGGGTAAATGTCATAAAAATGGACATACTTCCAAAAATACTATATATATTACAAGCGATCCCCGTGTTTCCTGCAGTGGGCTTTGTGAAAAAGGTTTCCAGGATTATTGGACAATTTGTATGGGCAGGTAAGACCCCCAGGATCAGTAGAAAAGTGCTAAACAAGACTAAAGCAAATGGGGGCCTATCCCTCCCTGATATAGCAGTATATCTTAAGGCGGTAATGGTCACCAGGTTAGTTGACTGGTTCCATAATAGGAATAAAAAACAATGGGTGGGACTCGAGGAAAAGATCACAGGGATGAAACTAAAATCTCTGCCATGGATCAAAAGGACATATAGCTCACCGTATGGCTATACACCCTTCTTAGTGACCTTAACAATGAAAACATGGGACATACTGATTAAAACGGGGCGCGTCTCTACCTTTAGAGGACCCATGACCCCTCTCTTCGATAACCCAGAATTCCCGTTGGCATTCGGGGTAAAATCATTCCTTAAATGGTACAGTCATGAGGACACAAGGGTAATAGAAACACTGGTGGGAAATAGGGTCCTTCCTCTAGAGTCCATGAGGGAGGAACATAGAAAAGATTGGTTGCAATATGGCTTATTCCAAAAGTATGTCATATCCCTGTTCAAAGAAGCAGAAATAACGAGACCCCTAACGGAGCTAGAAGAAATCTTTACTCAAGCTGAAAGACCTGTGCACGCACTTTCGAAAGTATATAAAATTTTAATTGAGGACGGCCAGAACTTGGATTTACCATATATTAAGAAGTGGGAAGAGGAACTGGGGAAGGAGATCCCCAGGAAGGAATGGGTAAAAGCCTTAGCAGTCACACACAAACTCTCTGTTTCAACTAAACATCAAGAAAGAAACTATAAGATTTTAGCTAGATGGTATAAGTGCCCTGTAGATCTCTATAGAATTAGCCCTATGAATAAAGAAGTATGCTGGAGGTGTCAGGAAAGACGTGGTACAATGTCCCATATCTGGTACTATTGCTCTAAAATCCTTCCATTCTGGCAGAAAATTTTTGAAATTTTTAGGGCCATGACAGCGAGGGAAATATATCCAGATATACAAATAGCAGTATTATCCATGATCCCCGGATCAATGAAAAGTATAAAGAAAGGCCCATTAAAATATTTTCTAACTGCTGCCCGTACGTGTATAGCCAGAAAATGGAAATGTCCAGATCCACCCTCCTTGGTGGAGTGGGAGTGTGAGATAACGGAGATGCGGACCCTGGAAGAAAGAAAGGTGAGAGAGGAAGGATCCAGTAAGCAGATTAAACGGACAACGGATATTTGGAAGAGATGGGAAACATATAGCGCCTCAGCAGATTTAATATGTGACCCATAAGAGGTTGAGTACCCTTAAGGATATGGGAATATATACCCTTTTTTTTTTTTTTTTTTTTTTCCCTTCTCTTTTCTTTTTGTAGGTTAGGTATGTATGACTTAGTATGAGGGATTGGATGGGATCAATTGGTAGGATGTTCGTATGCTGAGTAAAGGCAATTAGAGATGGATTTGAGCATGGTAAATAAATACTATCTATGGTGTATATATGTTTTTAGAATGACTGTTTCTACTAGGATATGTGTTGTAATTGTTAAAATTTAAAAACTGTTTGAATAAATAAAGATATAAAAAAAAAAAAAAGAAACTATTACGGTAGATAATCACCTGAATGACCGCAACATACAGGGATATGTAATGTAATACTGACACATAATCACACACATAGGTTGGACTTGATGGACTTGTGTCTTTTTTCAACCTCACCTACTATGTAACTATGTAATATCCGACAACATTTTTTATAGTCTGCACATCCAGCTTTTGTCTGAAGAAAAAGTGAAATCGGCTGTCGAAAGCACTGTACTAAGGATCCGAAAATCGGCAGACAGCTCGTTGTACGAATCTTTCCATCCGATTTTTATATCGTGTATACAGACCTTAAGATTGGGATGCCCTTAAAGTTTATGTGCATGCAAAGGCGTCCCAATACTTTTGGTAATATAGTGTATATACTGTATATTCATATGCCTGAAACATTCCCTATATTTATGCTTTGGACCATTTTAAACTTCCTGTTCACCTAGGGCAACTATCTTGTGTCCACTTCCTCCTACCTTTAAGACTTATGAGCTTTAGAGGAGGGTGCTTTGCAAGGTAGGTATAGTTGAAGTTTAGTTCCACTTTAACACAACCAGAAGCCAAATCCAAGCAATATACACGGTCTGGGGAAGGAATAGATGAAAAAGTTTATTTTCCCACTTTTCACCGGCAGCTTTCAACTATACTTTGCTAGCAGTTCAATTCTAGGTGTACACATCCAGTGTGCGAACTGTAGGTACAAAATTCTACCAACAGTAATACACTGTAGAGGAAGCATGATAACAGGAACTAGCTTGGTTGCCCAGTCAGAAAAAATGACTAAGGCTGGGTTCACACCATTGCGCATTGGATTTCGCAATAGCAGGCGATTTTGACCGTCTCTCTATGAAAACGGTTCACATATCTCCGGAGCGGGTCCGGTACGATTAGCACAAGAATTCTGTGCGTCTTTTGGTCTGTTTCAGGTCCGAATTCAGCCAAAAATTCGTGCTGAAATCGGAACTTTAAACGGTGGACCAGGACGCACCAGACCCCTGCTGTGAGCTGCATGTGGCTCATATGTGAACCCAGCCTTAATCTTTATTATATCCATAAATACAATGCTTACAAAAAGCAATATGATGTATAAGCAGCTGTGTGCTGTACTGGGCAGCCCTGTCACCCTAGGTCAGCGTCTGTGATGGCTATACAGAAATCCAGCCATGCCTTTGCAACAAACATGATATATACTAAATATTTTTGATTTTTTTTTTCTTTCTTTTTTTTTTTTTTTGGAACAGTTGAAGTATCATGAAGGGTATTAAAAAGAATCATCCCTTTTGGAGGAGGCTACTTTAGACTTTAGAAGTTCCATAGGAATGCAGTCATCGCCAATGTTGTAGGAAGTGCAGTTGTGATTGCCGGTGGTATCACCACTCTGATAGGGGTAGCTCTGGCTCCACTGACACTGGAGGAGTCACTGGAGTATCTGCTTCTGTGGATGATTCTATTAACACCAAAAACAAATGTGAGACAGTAATTGAGAAGGTAAACGAAATTGACAACATGATAAATGCGGTACAAAACATTGCTACAAATATCAGTGACACAATTGAAGTGATCAAGACTGTACCCTTAGCAGAACAAGCCACTGATATAGCCAGAATGGGGGGTAGAGGAATGTTTGCTGTGGTGGAAGCAGGCAGATTCATCTGGGGAAGATATCAGCAGCTGCAGCTCATGGGGCTAAGTTAGCAACACAGGGAGCTCGAACAATGCGTGCCATTTCTGGAGTATTTGCAGCATTGTTTGTGTTCACTGATGCTGCTTATGTTATAGTGGAGGGTCAGCCTGAGAAAAAAAATTGCACCAAAAATCCTAAAAAAAAAAAAAAACATTTGAAATTTTTTTTTTTAAACTATCCTGAACCTTTGTTGCTAGGCAATCTCCCTAATCTGCCTGTTCCTATTCTGCGGCGTGTTCTGCTCCTAGCTGAGCGGCCCCGTTGCCTTCTGGGAACTGTGTGTGTTCCCAGAAAACCACGGGGCCATTCACAGATCGCCGCATGCGCAGTAGGAAACTGGCAGTGAAGCCGCAAGGCTCCACTGCCTGTTTCCCTTACCTAGGATGGCAGTGCCAGGACCCGAGAGCTGAGGGACGGGTCGGCCTCGGGCGCTGAGAGGAGGAGTTTCAGGAGGCAGATTCTGTACAGGAATCACTGCTTGCAGGCAGCAAGGTACCATAGGACATGTAGTCCTTAGAGATTGAGTGTGAAGAGGAGAAGCTGCAAAGCATGCTGGGAATCCAGGAAGTTGTGGAAAGAGATGGGCAGCAGACAGGCAGAACTCACAAAATGAAAGGAGATTTTTTAAGCCGGCTTCTATTGGATTGTTAAAAATATGTATGTAAAACAAGTGCAGCGCTAGAGTCCCAAACTGAAATCGTGTATGGAACAAATATAAATCTGTGACATAAAGAACCTATAAGTAATTGTGAATCAACACAATACAAAAACACGTAAAATATACAAAAATGTCTAATATGCAATGTAATATGCTCTGGAACCAGAGTCCATAAATATAAAATAAAAATAAAGTAGTCTTCTCAAACAGAGGAGGTGCTCGAACAAGGACGTTGACTGGAGACTTAGATGTAAGGCAACCACAGGGAACACGTCATAGACATCTAAGGTTAGGTACTCTTACCAGATCTTGTAGGACATATCTGCCATATAGCAGTATGTCTGTTAGAGCTTGTGGAGGTAACCTCCCGTGGAATCCGCCCGGGTGTTGTCCCTTAGGTCACGATCACCGATAAGGAAGGGTTGTCATAGGTGGAAGTTAACCGCTCACTCGCACACTCCCCAATTCAGGGACCAAATAGGTCAAAAGAAACCAGTTGAGGGTGAAGTCATGGAGGAAAAAAGAAAAAGGCTCCACATGGCGTAGGTCAAAAAAAATTAAGGATTTTAACCACTTGCCGACCGCCTACCGCATATATACTGCGGCAGAATGGCACGGGCAGGCAGAATCATGTACCCGTACGTGATCTGCCTCCCGCGGGCGGGGGGTCCGATCGGACCCCCCCCCGGTGCCAGCGGCGGTCGGCATTTGACTGGGAGCGTCGGGAGGCGAGGGGGAGACCATCCGATCGTGGCCCCCCCCTCGCGATCGCTCCCAGCCAATGGGAATCCTCCTCTGCCTGTGTGTAGTTTCACACAGGCAGAGGAAGTGATGTCATCTCTCCTCGGTCTGGCAGTTTCCGTCCCAGCGCCGAGGAGAGAAGACAAGTGGGTGCACACAACACACACACACACAGTTTACACCCCCGATCCCCCCCCAATCACCCCCCCCCCTGTCACAAACTGACATTAGCAGTATTTTTTTTTTTTTTTTTTTCTGATTACTGCATAGTGTCAGTTTGTGACAGTTACAGTGTTAGGGCAGTGAGTATTACCCCCCTTTAGGTCTAGGATACCCCCCTAACCCCCCCTAATAAAGTTTTAACCCCTTGATCACCCCCCCTCACCAGTGTCGCTAAGCGATCATTTTTCTGATCGCTGTATTAGTGTCGCTGGTGACGCTAGTTAGGGACGTAAATATTTAGGTTCGCCGTCAGCGTTTTATAGCGTCAGGGACCCCCATATACTACCTAATAAATGTTTTAACCCCTTGATTGCCCCCTAGTTAACCCTTTCACCACTGATCACCGTATAACTGTTATGGGTGACGCTGGTTAGTTCGTTTATTTTTTATAGTGTCAGGGCACCCGCCGTTTATTACCGAATAAAGGTTTAGCCCCCTGATCGCCCGGCGGTGATATGCGTCGCCCCAGGCAGCGTCAGATTAGCGCCAGTACCGCTAACACCCACGCACGCAGCATACGCCTCTCTTAGTGGTATAGTATCTGTACGGATCAATATCTGATCCAATCAGATCTATACTAGCGTCCCCAGCAGTTTAGGGTTCCCGAAAACTCAGTGTTAGCGGGATCAGCCCAGACACCTGCTAGCACCTGAGTTTTGCCCCTCCGCCCGGCCCAGCCCACCCAAGTGCAGTATCGATCGATCACTGTCACTTACAAAACACTAAACGCATAACTGCAGCGTTTGCAGAGTCAGGCCTGATCCCTGCGATCGCTAACAGTTTTTTTGGTAGCGTTTTGGTGAACTGGCAAGCACCAGCCCCAGGCAGCGTCAGGTTAGCGCCAGTAGCACTAACACCCATGCACGCAGCATACGCCTCCCTTAGTGGTATAGTATCTGATCGGATCAATATCTGATCCGATCAGATCTATACTAGCGTCCCCAGCAGTTTAGGGTTCCCAAACACGCAGTGTTAGCAGGATCAGCCCAGATACCTGCCAGCACCTGCGTTTTTCCCGTCCGCCCGGCCCAGCCCAGCCCACCCAAGTGCAGTATCGATCGATCACTGTCACTTACAAAACACTAAACGCATAACTGCAGCGTTCGCAGAGTCAGGCCTGATCCCTGCGATCGCTAACAGTTTTTTTGGTAGCGTTTTGGTGAACTGGCAAGCACCAGCCCCAAGCAGCGTCAGGTTAGCGCCAGTACCGCTAACACCCACGCACGCAGCATACGCCTCCCTTAGTGGTATAGTATCTGATCGGATCAATATCTGATCCGATCAGATCTATACTAGCGTCCCCAGCAGTTTGCGTGTTTGGGAACCCTAGTGTTAGCGGGATCAGCCCAGATACCTGCCAGCACCTGCGTTTTGCCCCTCCGCCCGGCCCAGCCCAGCCCACCCAAGTGCAGTATCGATCGATCACTGTCACTTACAAAACACTAAACGCATAACTGCAGCGTTCGCAGAGTCAGGCCTGATCCCTGCGATCGCTAACAGTTTTTTTGGTAGTGTTTTGGTGAACTGGCAAGCACCAGCGGCGTAGTACACCCCGGTCGTAGTCAAACCAGCACTGCAGTAACACTTGGTGACGTGGCGAGTCCCATAAGTGCAGTTCAAGCTGGTGAGGTGGCAAGCACAAGTAGTGTCCCGCTGCCACCAAAAAGACAAACACAGGCCCGTCGTGCCCATAGTGCCCTTCCTGCTGCATTCGCCAATCCGAATTGGGAACCCACCGCTTCTGCAGCGCCCGTACTTCCCCCATTCACATCCCCAACCAAATGCAGTCGGCTGCATGAGAGGCATTTTCTTTATGTCCTCCCGAGTACCCCTACCCAACGAACCCCCCCAAAAAAGATGTCGTGTCTGCAGCAAGCGCGGATATAGGCGAGACACCCGCTATTATTGTCCCTCCTGTCCTGACAATCCTGGTCTTTGCATTGGTGAATGTTTTGAACGCTACCATTTACTAGTTGACTATTAGCGTAGGGTACAGCATTGCACAGACTAGGCACACTTTCACAGGGTCTCCCAAGATGCCAGCGCATTTTGAGAGACCCGAACCTGGAACCGGTTACAGTTATAAAAGTTACAGTTACAAAAAAAAAGTGTAAAAAAAAAAAAAAAACACATACAAAAATATAAAAAAAAAAAAAAAATAGTTGTCGTTTTATTGTTCTCTCTCTCTATTCTCTCTCTCTATTGTTCTGCTCTTTTTTACTGTATTCTATTCTGCAATGTTTTATTGTTATTATGTTTTATCATGTTTGCTTTTCAGGTATGCAATTTTTTATACCTTACCGTTTACTGTGCTTTATTGTTAACCATTTTTTTGTCTTCAGGTACGCCATTCACGACTTTGAGTGGTTATACCAGAATGATGCCTGCAGGTTTAGGTATCATCTTGGTATCATTCTTTTCAGCCAGCGGTCGGCTTTCATGTAAAAGCAATCCTAGTGGCTAATTAGCCTCTAGACTGCTTTTACAAGCAGTGGGAGGGAATGTCCCCCCCCCCAACGTCTTCCGTGTTTTTCTCTGGCTCTCCTGTCTCAACAGGGAACCTGAAAATGCAGCCGGTGATTCAGCCAGCTGACCATAGAGCTGATCAGAGACCAGAGTGGCTCCAAACATCTCTATGACCTAAGAAACCGGAAGCTACGAGCATTTTATGACTTAGATTTCGCCGGATGTAAACAGCGCCATTGGGAAATTGGGAAAGCATTTTATCACACCGATCTTGGTGTGGTCAGATGCTTTGAGGGCAGAGGAGAAATCTAGGGTCTAATAGACCCCAATTTTTGCAAAAAAGAGTACCTGTCACTACCTATTGCTATCATATGGGATATTTACATTCCCTGAGATAACAATAAAAATGATTTAAAAAAAAAAAATGAAAGGAACAGTTTAAAAATAAGATAAAAAAATAATAATAATAAAGAAAAAAAAAAAAAAAAAAAAAAAGCACCCCTGTCCCCCCTGCTCTCGCGCTAAGGCGAACGCAAGCGTCGGTCTGGCGTCAAATGTAAACAGCAATTGCACCATGCATGTGAGGTATCGCCGCGAAGGTCAGATCGAGGGCAGTAAGTTTAGCAGTAGACCTCCTCTGTAAATCTAAAGTGGTAACCTGTAAAGGCTTTTAAAGGCTTTTAAAAATGTATTTAGTTTGTCGCCACTGCACGTTTGTGCGCAATTTTAAAGCATGTCATGTTTGGTATCCATGTACTCGGCCTAAGATCATCTTTTTTATTTCATCAAACATTTGGGCAATATAGTGTGTTTTAGTGCATTAAAATGTAAAAAAGTGTGTTTTTTCCCCAAAAAATGCGTTTGAAAAATCGCTGCGCAAATACTGTGTGAAAAAAAAAAATGAAACACCCACCATTTTAATCTGTAGGGCATTTGCTTTAAAAAAAAATATAATGTTTGGGGGTTCAAAGTAATTTTCTTGCAAAAAAAATTATTTTTTTATGTAAACAATAAGTGTCAGAAAGGGCTTTGTCTTCAAGTGGTTAGAAGAGTGGGTGATGTGTGACATAAGCTTCTAGATGTTGTGCATAAAATGCCAGGACAGTTCAAAACCCCCCCAAATGACCCCATTTTGGAAAGTAGACACCCCAAGCTATTTGCTGAGAGTCATGTTGAGTCCATGGAATAATTTATATTGTGACACAAGTTGCGGGAAAGAGACAATTTTTTATTTTTTTTATTTTTTTTTGCGCAAAGTTGTCACTAAATGATATATTGCTCAAACATGCCATGGGAATATGTGAAATTACACCCCAAAATACATTCTGTTGCTTCTCCTGAGTACGGAGATACCACATGTGTGGGACTTTTTGGGAGCCTAGCCGCGTACGGGACCCCGAAAACCAAGCACCGCCTTCAGGCTTTCTAAGGCCGTAAATTTTTGATTTCACTCTTCACTGCCTATCACAGTTTCGGAGGCCATGGAATGCCCAGGTGGCACAAAACCCCCCCAAATGACCCCATTTTGGAAAGTAGACACCCCAAGCTATTTGATGAGAGGTATAGTGAGTATTTTGCAGACCTCACTTTTTGTCACAAAGTTTTGAAAATTGAAAAAAGAAAAAAAAAAATTTTTTTTCTCGTCTTTCTTTATTTTCAAAAACAAATGAGAGCTGCAAAATACTCACCATGCCTCTCAGCAAATAGCTTGGGGTGTCTACTTTCCAAAATGGGGTCATTTGGGGGGGGGTTGTGCCACCTGGGCATTCCATGGCCTCCGAAACTGTGATAGGCAGTGAGGAGTAAAATCAAAAATGTACGCCCTTAGAAATCCTGAAGGCAATGATTGGTTTTCGGGGTCCCGTACGCGGCTAGGCTCCCAAAAAGTCCCACACATGTGGTATCCCCATACTCAGGAGAAGCATCTAAATGTATTTTGGGGTGCAATTCCACATATGCCCATGGCCTGTGTGAGCAATATATCATTTAGTGACAACTTTGTGCAAAAAAAAAAAAAAAATTTGTCACTTTCCCGCAACTTGTGTCAAAATATAAAACATTCCATGGACTCAACATGCCTCAAAGCAAATAGCTTGGGGTGTCTACTTTCCAAAATGGGTTCATTTTGGGGGGTTTTATGTCATCTGGGCATTTTATGGCCTTCAAAACTGTGATAGGTAGTGAGGAGTAAAATCAAAAATGTACGCCCTTAGAAATCCTGAAGGCGGTGCTTGGTTTTCGGGGCCCTGTACGCGGCTAGGCTCCCAAAAAGTCCCACACATGTGGTATCCCCGTACTCAGGAGAAGCAGCTAAATGTATTTTGGGGTGCAATTCCACATATGCCCATGGCCTGTGTGAGCAATATATCATTTAGTGACAACTTTTTGTAATTTTTTTTTTTTTGTCATTATTTAATCACTTGGGACAAAAAAAATGAATATTCAATGGGCTCAACATGCCTCTCAGCAAATTCCTTGGGGTGTCTACTTTCCAAAATGGGGTCATTTGTGGGGGTTTTGTACTGCCCTGCCATTTTAGCACCTCAAGAAACGACATAGGAAGTCATAAATAAAGGCTGTGTAAATTCCAGAAAATGTACCCTAGTTTGTAGACGCTATAACTTTTGCGCAAACCAATAAATATACACTTATTGACATTTTTTTTACCAAAGACATGTGGCCGAATACATTTTGGCCTAAATGTATGACTAAAATTGAGTTTATTGGATTTTTTTTAGAACAAAAAGTAGAAAATATCATTTTTTTTCAAAATTTTCGGTCTTTTTCCGTGTATAGCGCAAAAAATAAAAACGGCAGAGGTGATCAAATACCATCAAAAGAAAGCTCTATTTGTGGGAAGAAAAGGACGCAAATTTCGTTTGGGTACAGCATTGCATGACCACGCAATTAGCAGTTAAAGCGACGCAGTGCCGAATTGTAAAAAGTGCTCTGGTCAGGGAGGGGGTAAAACCTTCCGGGGCTGAAGTGGTTAATGAATAAAAAGCCTTTACAGAATAAAAGTGATCACTAGTAAATAAAATGGTGGCAACCTGGGAAGCTGGAACGCCCAAAAAATAAAAATAACCATACATTTCCTTTAATTTAATTTTATACTTTTTGTAATCATTAGAATGTCAAAATGAGTGTCATTATTATTAATGTTATTGAAGCTTTTCTAGTAGTGTTTTTTCCCAGCATCACTAGTCTTGAAGATTTATTTCTCTTGAATTCATACACAGAAATATTGTGAAAATGAATATTGTACTGAAAATTGTGTAATAATAGTTAGATATTAATACCTATTGGTTCGAAGCGTTCCACAGATCAACAATCAATAAATAAACATGTCCCTCTTTTAATTATTTCTGACTCTTTTTCAGTTTGTTTTTGGCATATTGTTAGCCAATCTACCCAAAAGAGATTTTGAATTTTTGAATGGAGTGAGGTTGTTTGGGATCCAGCAAAGATATGTTCACACACATGTTTTGAGAGTGATGTAATAGTTTCTTTCACTGACTACTTCTGAAAATGTTAGATGCTTTGCTCTCTTTGTAATGTATTAGTTTCAATACTTCACTAATCTGAACCAAGCATGCAGATCCAAAGTTCTGATTTCATGTAGTGCATACGTGTTCCTGGGTTAACTACTCACAAATCCTAAAGCCATACACAGCCAGACAACTAGCATTTTCTGAAGGAGGTCAGTAATGAGGGAATATTTCTCTCTTGACATGTTAATAACAGAGTTCAGAAATACATGGGCTGTTTATATTTGTGATGGGCACACTGGGGTGATTTACTGATGGAGTAGGGAATGGTTAATTAGCTTAGTGGTAAAGCTAGTTTGACTTACATCATCCAATTATGTGCAAGCAAACAATCTTGTTTTTTTTTTATTCACTTGCACTTGAATGGGCATAAAAAATGAACACAGCTCCACCTTATTCACTATAATAAGCAAACAACTTTGGTATTCACTCATGTTTGCGGTCCATGAGTGATTAGGTCAGAAGCTCCAGCATGTTTTATTATTACAACTTCATCAGTAGTTTCATAGGGTCTGACAGTCTCTACTCATAAGTTGTCCCTCAAACCATTGTCGGAACTAATGGCTCCTGTTTAGGAAAAAGATGAATCCAATCTAACTGTTTCTCCTTCTGAAACGATCAATAGTACCCAGCTCCAGTGTTGCAAATAAGCAGTAGGAGAACATTGGAAAACAGCGCCCAGTCTCTTGACTATAAAATTTGATACTCATTGGAGTTGAATTAATAAAGGAGTATAGGCTGTTTTCTTAGCAAACTGAATGTTTACTTTGCAAGAGGATTTTCAATTAGCTCAGTGAATGAAGCTCTGCAAATGTCAATCTTCAAATCATGTGCAAAGAAAAAGTCACTTTTTTTTCTTGCACTCAGTGACAATTCCCTTGCTAAGTAATGATTCGAATTCGAAAATGAAACATGCTACTTGTTTCTCCTTTAACAATTCAACCCCAGCGTGTCCATTTAGTATGCTCAGCTTTTAATTAAGGTGCATTGGGGTAATACTGGCATTTGGTCAGTGACATTACAAGGGATTCCTGGCAAATTTAAATTTAAATTGGGAATCTGTCATTCAGTAGCGGGAGTCCTGCTTCTACAAATTGGCGGCCGATAGGCCATTGTGACTTGGATTTCCTGGCTGGATGACTTGATTGATGGATACATTAATAGACACCATGACTCCCACTGGATTTATTCTTGGAACTTTAAAAACTTCATTTTGTGTTTGTGCACAATGATACAAAAAGCCCTAGGTTGCACTCTGTTTATAACAGCCATGTCTCTAAGTAAAAGTACAGGCTTCAGCTACAGTACCAACAAATGGCCACTGTCCCCACCTATAACTGGCCTTCCCAGCAAGGAGCACATGGAAGGGTGATACATGTCAAATAAAACCAAATAAAAATCCCATCTCAACTCACCAACAAGCCTGCAACCAACCAAATTATCTTGTCCTGTGTTAGACAAATTTGGTTGGTTGCAGGCGGGTTGGTGAGTTGAGATGGGAGTTTTCTTTGGTTTGTGTGACAGGCTTCAGCTACAGTCTCTCTTTTTTTTTTTGGAGAGCACGTGGAGTTGTAGAAAACACTCTTGTCCCTCTATGTTGGGGCAAGGGTATTTTGCAAGTGGTTCAGATCTACCAGTACTTGTAGTATTGAGGTGGCTGGAAAGCCTAGATTTTATTTATACTCTAGAGATAGGGGATGAATGTGTGGTGCTGTATTGCAAACTAGTTACCATACAGCAAGGCACCGTGCTTTACACAAAAGGAAAACTTCAACAACTGTTCAGCAACAAGTATATGCTGTGCAACCTCAAAAGGCCCTTGCAACGTAGAATAAAAACATATTTATTGATCTACAGTATATTTGTAATATTTTTTTAACCCTAGAAAAAAAAAGGACCCCAATAAATTACAAAAGAAACAAAAAATGGCTGCAAAAGGGGAGTGGGCAAATACACTTGTTGCTTATACGGAAAAAATTGCTGTCCTACAAAAGGTGTTTTGGGGGGAGGGAGTACCAAAAAATATGTAGCCCATCACTGTAATCTGCATATAATATGGTATCTCACCCTATGCAGAACTTTAGGCTCTCCCCTACAGCTCCTGCACATTCTGGCAACTAGGGAAAGGCGAACGGTTCCGCCCGAGCATAAGTTCAGGCCAAACTTCAGAGAACAGCCGAACAAACGGGACGTTCGACCGTTTGTTCGCCCCCCGAACCGACCACAATGCATTGGAGTTGAACAGTGCATTGCAAGCCCTGATTGGCTGAAGCAGTGAAAGTTTCAGCCAATCAGGACACAGAGCACTGTCAGAGTCATGATTGGACATTGTCATCATGACTTTATCCAATCATGGCTCATTCCCACCCCACAGTATAAAAGTATTCTTTCAATGGAAGCCATTTTCAGTGTGATTTTGGTGTGGAGAGAGATAGAACAGGGCTCTGTTCAGTGCTATTAGTGTGCTATACTATTTTGCTTCAATTGTCAGTGTAGAATATTAGTTTAGTGTCAGTCTAGGGATAGTGTGAGTGTAGTGAGGAGGACCATCATTCAGCTTTTCATAGTGTGCAGCTAGAGTAGGGACAGCTCAGATAGTTCCAGTGTAGTGTAGTGAGACCGTGTCAGTAATCTTAACATTAGTATATAGCTAGAGTAGGGACAGCTTCAGTGTAGTGACGGTTAAACACCATCTATTTGATTGCCTTACTGCCAGTTTAACGCCATATTGTATTGCGTGCGTTACTGCCAGTTTAACACCATATCGTTTTGCGTGCGTTACTGCCGGTTTAACGCCTTATCAATTTGCGTGCATTACTGCCAGTTTAACGCCATATAGTTTTGCGTGTGTTACTGCATGTTTAACGCCATATAGTTTTGCGTGCGTTACTGCCTGTTTAACGCCATATAGTTTTGCGTGCGTTACTGCCGGTTTAACGCCATATAGTTTTGCATTCATTACTGCCAGTTTAACGCTATATAGTTCTGTGTGCATTACAAGTTTAACGCCATATAGTTTTGTACGTTACTGCCAGTTAAACGCCATATCGTTTTGCGTGCGTTACTGCCAGTTTAATGCCATATAGTTTTGCGTGTGTTACTGCCAGTTTAACGCCATATAGTTCTGTGTGCGTTACTACAAGTTTAATGCCATATAGTTTTGTGCACTACTGCCAGTTTAACGCCATATCGTTTTTCGTGCGTTACTGCCAGTTTAACGCCATATAGTTTTGCGTGCGTTAATGCCTGTTTAACGCCATATCGTTTTGCGTGGGTTACTGCCAGTTTAACGCCATATCATTTTGCGTGCGTTACTGCCAGTTTAACGCCATAGTGTTTTGCGTGCGTTACTGCCAGTTTAACGCCATATGGTTCTGTGTGCATTACTACAAGTTTAACGCCATATAGTTTTGTGCGTGAATGCCAGTTTAACGCCATTTACTTCTGTGTGCATTACTGCCAGGTTAACGCCATATAGTTCTGTGCATCACTGTACATTTTGCGCATTATATTGAATTATAATGAATTATAAAATGCACACTACACAATACACATGCATGGATTGTGTATTGTGTAGTGTGCATTTTATAATTCAGATGATGTATGTGTATTTTCTGGTTTTCAGCAATCTATCATGTATATTGCCTTTTATGGATGTATACGTTAAGTGTAATGAATTGCAGTTGTTTTTTACCCCTGATGCAGATGTCACTGATTAAGTCTTTTTGGAATGTGGAATCTCTTCAGGACTTCGAGGCTCCCTAGCTTTGAGGGTCTTCAATCATTTAATCTGGAAGAAAGTTTTTGGTATAGGTTTCATGGGCACAATTAACACCCAAAGACCAATTTTTCTGCACTTTTCTGACAGGTACATATCACTGGAATTTTTTACAGCAAGGCAAATTCTTGCTTACATCAAGAGTACCTCTATAGGGTTATGGTGGGAAGGCACCACCGACACCCAAAGACCAATTTTTCTGCTCCTGTTTGACAGGTGCATATCATTGCATTTTTCCTTGTCAAAAGAAGTTTATTGAGTATACAATATTATAAAGATACATAAAGTAAGTTTACAAGGATCTATAAAGTAAGCTCATTGTTTTACAGTAGGGTGTATATAGGTAAATATCATGAAATTTCAAATATTAAACATTGGGTTCACGTAAACCTAAATTAAAGATATATATCATTTCCTTAGCTACTTTTGTAGGTATTTAAATGATTTATACCTACTATACATATTGTTTACAGGTAGAGTGTATATTGGTCAAATAAATTCTGATAATGAGCTTTAATCGTAAGGTGGAGAAAAGGAAAGAGAAAGAAGAAAAAGGGTAGAAAGGCAGAGGTATGGTCCACAAGGTTGTCCCGCTCGTCAGTTTATTATTCTTTTTAGTTCTCTTTGAAGCCTTAGAATGGGTGTCTCTGTAAGTCATTTAATCTGTTACCATGGCAACAGGACAGAGTAATTGAAATTTGACAGGAACTGTTGTTTTATCCAAGGATGCCAAAGTTTTTCAAATTTTGGAATTTGATTTTGATCGATGGCTACCATCTTAGCATGGGACATTGTATTATTCATTCTGTGAATTGTTTCTGCTAGTACCAATGTAGGAGATTTCCATGCCTTGGCCACTGTTTGTTTTGCAGCCGTTATTAGTTGGATCATAAGTTCATATGCTGTGCAACCTCAAAAGGCCCTTGCAACGTAGAATAAAAACATATTTATTGATCTACAGTATATTTGTAATATTTTTTTAACCCTAGAAAAAAAAAGGACCCCAATAAATTACAAAAGAAACAAAAAATGGCTGCAAAAGGGGAGTGGGCAAATACACTTGTTGCTTATACGGAAAAAATTGCTGTCCTACAAAAGGTGTTTTGGGGGGAGGGAGTACCAAAAAATATGTAGCCCATCACTGTAATCTGCATATAATATGGTATCTCACCCTATGCAGAACTTTAGGCTCTCCCCTACAGCTCCTGCACATTCTGGCAACTAGGGAAAGGCGAACGGTTCCGCCCGAGCATAAGTTCAGGCCAAACTTCAGAGAACAGCCGAACAAACGGGACGTTCGACCGTTTGTTCGCCCCCCGAACCGACCACAATGCATTGGAGTTGAACAGTGCATTGCAAGCCCTGATTGGCTGAAGCAGTGAAAGTTTCAGCCAATCAGGACACAGAGCACTGTCAGAGTCATGATTGGACATTGTCATCATGACTTTATCCAATCATGGCTCATTCCCACCCCACAGTATAAAAGTATTCTTTCAATGGAAGCCATTTTCAGTGTGATTTTGGTGTGGAGAGAGATAGAACAGGGCTCTGTTCAGTGCTATTAGTGTGCTATACTATTTTGCTTCAATTGTCAGTGTAGAATATTAGTTTAGTGTCAGTCTAGGGATAGTGTGAGTGTAGTGAGGAGGACCATCATTCAGCTTTTCATAGTGTGCAGCTAGAGTAGGGACAGCTCAGATAGTTCCAGTGTAGTGTAGTGAGACCGTGTCAGTAATCTTAACATTAGTATATAGCTAGAGTAGGGACAGCTTCAGTGTAGTGACGGTTAAACACCATCTATTTGATTGCCTTACTGCCAGTTTAACGCCATATTGTATTGCGTGCGTTACTGCCAGTTTAACACCATATCGTTTTGCGTGCGTTACTGCCGGTTTAACGCCTTATCAATTTGCGTGCATTACTGCCAGTTTAACGCCATATAGTTTTGCGTGTGTTACTGCATGTTTAACGCCATATAGTTTTGCGTGCGTTACTGCCTGTTTAACGCCATATAGTTTTGCGTGCGTTACTGCCGGTTTAACGCCATATAGTTTTGCATTCATTACTGCCAGTTTAACGCCATATAGTTCTGTGTGCATTACAAGTTTAACGCCATATAGTTTTGTACGTTACTGTCAGTTAAACGCCATATCGTTTTGCGTGCGTTACTGCCAGTTTAATGCCATATAGTTTTGCATGTGTTACTGCCAGTTTAACGCCATATAGTTCTGTGTGCATTACTACAAGTTTAATGCCATATAGTTTTGTGCATTACTGCCAGTTTAACGCCATATCGTTTTTCGTGCGTTACTGCCAGTTTAACGCCATATAGTTTTGCGTGCGTTAATGCCTGTTTAACGCCATATCGTTTTGCGTGGGTTACTGCCAGTTTAACGCCATATCATTTTGCGTGCGTTACTGCCAGTTTAACGCCATAGTGTTTTGCGTGCGTTACTGCCAGTTTAACGCCATATGGTTCTGTGTGCATTACTACAAGTTTAACGCCATATAGTTTTGTGCGTGAATGCCAGTTTAACGCCATTTACTTCTGTGTGCATTACTGCCAGGTTAACGCCATATAGTTCTGTGCATCACTGTACATTTTGCGCATTATATTGAATTATAATGAATTATAAAATGCACACTACACAATACACATGCATGGATTGTGTATTGTGTAGTGTGCATTTTATAATTCAGATGATGTATGTGTATTTTCTGGTTTTCAGCAATCTATCATGTATATTGCCTTTTATGGATGTATACGTTAAGTGTAATGAATTGCAGTTGTTTTTTACCCCTGATGCAGATGTCACTGATTAAGTCTTTTTGGAATGTGGAATCTCTTCAGGACTTCGAGGCTCCCTAGCTTTGAGGGTCTTCAATCATTTAATCTGGAAGAAAGTTTTTGGTATAGGTTTAATGGGCACAATTAACACCCAAAGACCAATTTTTCTGCACTTTTCTGACAGGTACATATCACTGGAATTTTTTACAGCAAGGCAAATTCTTGCTTACATCAAGAGTACCTCTATAGGGTTATGGTGGGAAGGCAC
This sequence comes from Lithobates clamitans, assembly GCA_037952925.1. NCBI lineage: Eukaryota > Metazoa > Chordata > Amphibia > Anura > Ranidae > Lithobates > Lithobates clamitans. The sequence goes on along the minus strand of JBBGZY010001306.1, from coordinate 1,625,652 downwards.
CACCGACACCCAAAGACCAATTTTTCTGCTCCTGTTTGACAGGTGCATATCATTGCATTTTTCCTTGTCAAAAGAAGTTTATTGAGTATACAATATTATAAAGATACATAAAGTAAGTTTACAAGGATCTATAAAGTAAGCTCATTGTTTTACAGTAGGGTGTATATAGGTAAATATCATGAAATTTCAAATATTAAACATTGGGTTCACGTAAACCTAAATTAAAGATATATATCATTTCCTTAGCTACTTTTGTAGGTATTTAAATGATTTATACCTACTATACATATTGTTTACAGGTAGAGTGTATATTGGTCAAATAAATTCTGATAATGAGCTTTAATCGTAAGGTGGAGAAAAGGAAAGAGAAAGAAGAAAAAGGGTAGAAAGGCAGAGGTATGGTCCACAAGGTTGTCCCGCTCGTCAGTTTATTATTCTTTTTAGTTCTCTTTGAAGCCTTAGAATGGGTGTCTCTGTAAGTCATTTAATCTGTTACCATGGCAACAGGACAGAGTCATTGAAATTTGACAGGAACTGTTGTTTTATCCAAGGATGCCAAAGTTTTTCAAATTTTGGAATTTGATTTTGATCGATGGCTACCATCTTAGCATGGGACATTGTATTATTCATTCTGTGAATTGTTTCTGCTAGTACCAATGTAGGAGATTTCCATGCCTTGGCCACTGTTTGTTTTGCAGCCGTTATTAGTTGGATCATAAGTTTGAATTGAGAGAGTGTTAAACATTCCGGTTTTAGATTAAGTAAAGTTATATATGGATCTGGTTGTATTATTTTTTTAAATATCTTAGATGCAATCACGAAGACTTCCTTCCAGAAGGTTTGGATTACTGGGCACGTCCACCATATGTGTAAATGTGTGCCTATTTCTGGGCATCCTCGAAAACAAAGAGCTGAGGTATGGGTTCGAGTATAAGGGCAAATAATAAGGGAGATAATGGGCAACCCTGTCGGGTACCTCTTTCGATATTAAAGGCATCAGATTTGTATCCAGCATATTTTATATAGGCTTTGGGTTTATTATATAATGCTTTGATCCATGTTAAAAAGTGGGGTCCAAAACCCCATTTTTGTAATGAATATTGCATATATTGCCAGGATACTGTGTCAAATGCCCTCTTAATATCGAGAGATAGAAAACATAAAGGGATTTTCCGTTTTTTAGCAATATGTGCCAATAACACTGCCCTGCGTATATTATTGCCTGCCTGTCTATTTGGCATGAAGCCTACTTGATCTCTATGTATTAATTTTCCTATAATGCTATTGAGGCGTTTTGCTATTATTTTTGCTAATAATTTAATATCAAGGTTTAACAGAGAGATAGGCCGATAATTCACACAGGAAGTATCATCAGAAAGGGGTTTTGGGATCATACAAACAATTGCCATTAGTGTTTCTTGCCGAAAAGAATGTCCTTCTAGAAGTTTGTTAAAAGTTTCAGTGAGAATGGGAGAGAGTATTTCTGAGAATGTTTTATAGTATAAAGCCAAGTAGCCATCTGGGCCTGGTCTTTTGTTAAGTTTTAGGTCTTTTATGGCGTTAGCAACTTCATCTATAGTTATAGGCTCATCCAAACTGCTTTTTTGATTCTGAGACAACTCAGGTAAGGTTATTTTTGAGAAGAAGGATTCAGCCTCTGTAGGATTAAATTCATTGTTTGTTTTGTATAAAGTTGCGAGATGTGAGTGAAATTTATGGACTATTTTAACTAGATTACAAGTATAAACATTTTTTGATAATTTCAAACGTATTGGTTTGAAAGATTTGTTAGTTGAATTTAATGCCCGAGCCAAATATGTACCTGGTTTGTTTGTATTCATGTAGAAATTGTGTTTGGAGCGTTTGAGGGATTTATCGACTGACTCAGTGAGAAATAGATCGTATTCCAATCTAGATTTTTCCAGATGAGATTTTGTACTCTGAGATGGATTATCTTGGAATGATATGTAGGCTGCATTAAAATTGAGTTCTAGTTTTTTTGCTAGATTTTTGCGTTCCCGTTTAAATAGTGCCATTTGTCTTTGTATTGTACCACGCAAGACAGGCTTATGAGCTTCCCGCAGTGTTATTGGGGAGATGTCTGTTGTATTATTAATTGATATGTATTCCTTTAAAGCTTGTTCAATGGCCATCTGATGTAGTGGGCGTTTGAGCATTATGTCCGGTAAGTACCACGTTGGGTCATGCGCTTTTGGTATGGCAGAGGCTATAGTAGTGTATACTGCATTATGGTCAGACCACGGAATCGGAATTATATCTGATGCAATAATTTCTGGTATCATTCCTATTGTTAGAAAAATATGATCTATTCTGGTGAAGGTTTGATGAGGGTGCGAGAAATAAGTGAATTTCTTTTTCATTGGGTTACTTTCTCTCCACGAATCTACCAGATTGTATTTGGAAAGAAGTTGAGAAAAAGGCAATCTAGAGGTTATTTTGGATGGTGTAAAAGGTGATTTATCTAGAAATGGGAGGAGGACCTGGTTCGAATCCCCGCACATTATCACTGTTCCTATTTTGTGTGTATTAATCACTTGTAATATATGTGAGAGGAATGGTGTAGGTTGTTTGTTAGGAGTGTAGTAGGAAATCACCGTGATTGCTGTATCCATTATATAACCCATGAGTATCAGGTATCTACCTTCTGGGTCTTTAATTTCTGATGATAAGGTGAATGGTGTGGATCGGTGAAATGCAATTAGAGTTCCCCTTTGTTTGGTACAGGCAGAAGCCGTGTAAATTTGTTGATAAAAAGGAGAAATATATTTTGGAGTAGAATCTTTGGTGAAGTGTGTTTCTTGGAGGCATACTATGTGAGCCTTCTTGTTATGGAAAGTACGGAAGGCTTTGGTCCTTTTTTGAGGGACATTTATTCCCTGAACATTCAGGGAAAGTATATTCAGTGGTGCCATGGCAACAGATCAAATAATTTTGACTTACTTTTTGTTATGCAGAGCTGACTGCGCAGATCAACCTGTGTGGACTGAAGAGATGAAAAGATAGAAAAGAAACCAGTGAATTCTGGAGTAAAGAGTAAACAAAAAACATATGAGATTAGATGATACATTGTATAAATTATTTTTTGCAAGTAATCACAATTTACCCGTGAAAGAGAATAAATATCTCTCTCAGGGGAATAAGTGCCTTCGTCACACTCCCACATAATATGGTTGGGAGAATGAGGAGGGCTAATGGGGGTACACGGATCTTCCGCTTACAGGAGAGAAGTGCTATGTCAAAAGACAATAAAAAAAATGATGATTCATTAATTGGAGTGCAGAATATAGTTTTTGTTGAAATTATTTATTCCAGGGTGGTTGTATATGGTTAGTCTTGCCCTAGGCTAAATAATTCAGTTAGAAAGGTACTGTTAATAACTTTGGTATTGATGAAGATAGTTTGAATTATTTTGGGATTTTAACCCTTTTAGAGTAAACAATTACATATTTTATTCATATGTAACTGTTTAGATATGTTAACTCATAAAATTGAGGTTGTATTGCTTCAGATTAGAATAAACAAAAACATTGTTCTAGGAACTAGTTAGGTAATAATATATTTGTTTTAAGAAAAGAAAGAAAAAGCTTCCATTACTTCTGGATTATTGAACATATTTGTCCTAAAAAGTAATAAATCTATTTTTATTACCTGAAAATATATAACTGAACAAGAATTTCCTTATTTCACTTATATATTCTAAGGCTATATGAATCAGAAGTAATAAGAAATATAACTGGAATGCAGTTACATTCAGTTATAAATACAGGTTTTTTATAGAGAACCATCTCTTAGTATAATAAATGAAGAGATATCAGGAATTAGGATGTCAGTCCATTGAATCTTCTTGGTCCATGGATGATGTGGCATAACGGCCTCTTTTGTGAGAATGATGATTCCCATTTTGTTCTGAAATTTTCTGGGTGCTGCCTGAAGGTGAAGATGATGCCATTCTTCTGCATGTGGGAGAGTTGCTGCTTGTGGGTTCTGTCAGATTTAATTTTAAAAGGGTTTGTTGTAGTTCATCTGCTGATCTGCTTCTGTAAATTGTACCTTGGTAGTTAAATCTGACTGAAAAGGGGAAGCCCCATTGATACATAATGTTGTGGCGTTGCAGTTCCATTAGTTGGGGTTTCATGGATCGTCTTTTAGTAATAGTAAGTTGGGATAGGTCAGCAAAAATTTGATAATTGTGTCCTTGAAAATTAAGTTCCTTTTTTTCTCTTGCAGCAATTAGTAGTTGTTCTTTCGTTCTGTAATAATGAAATTTTGTGATTATATCACGTGGGGGTCCATCTTTCTTTTTGACTGTGAGGGCTCTGTGTACTCTGTCCAGTTCTAAACGTTCAATAGGGATATCTGGCTTTAGTTCTTGTAATAGAGCAGTAATAGTAGATTGCAGGTCTGTCACAGTTTCAGGTATTCCCCTTATGCGCAAGTTTGAACGTCTGGCTCTATTTTCGTAATCTTCGAGCTTAGTTTGAAGTATTAAATTCTCTTCTTTTAATTGTTCCAATTCTGTTATATTTTCTTGGGTTGTAATTTCAATTTCATCCATTTTTATTTCTAAGGCTGCGGTGCGGTTTCCCAGCTCTCTTATTTCTTTGGTTAGGCTTTTTGTTATTTGGTCTGAGGTTTGTTTTAAAGCCTTATGAAGCATCTTTTCAAATTGTAATAATATTACTGGGGATGCTGAGGAGGCTTGTGGAGAAGTTTGTGAGAGGACTTGTTCCGTATCTGACTCAAATGGAGAGTCTTGCTGTGACTTTTCTGTCTGTGAGAGCGCCCTGATGCTGTATATTGAGAGGTGACTGGAGCTGCTTTAGTTGCAGTGAGTGCCTGTGAGCTCTTTGTGAGGTGATTTTTATTTCTGCCACGGTTTCCTCCCAGTACCATATTTCCTGCCCAAACTTTCACAGTTTGTTCCCTGGGGCAAAAAGGTTCAAATGGATACCTTTTGAGCCTGCAGGCTCCGCTTTGTCCTTCTCTTCTCTCCTCAGCGGTGCGGAGCTCTAACAATGCATGTCTGCTCCGCTAGACTCCGCCCATCTCCCCTCATCATTGCAATTTTATACAGCAAGGCAAATTCTTGCTTTCATCAAGATTATCTCTGTAGGGTTACGGTGGGAAGACCGATACCCTAAGACTAACTTTAACGCAGCCGTTACTTCTATCCAAAATCAAAGTGACACCAGAATGTATCCAAAAAATCTCTAATCTTGTTCCCAGTGCACTACATTGTGGCCTCGTCATACACACTGGCTCCCCAGCTGTTGCTGAGCAAAATAAAGGCAGCTTGCAGGAAAAATGTCATTTTTTTTGGCTTTATAAATTCAATTATTGCTGCAGCAGATTCTAGACATGGTACAAATCTGCCACTTTACAGTAAGACTAATGCCCTGTACACACGATCGGACATTCCGACAACAAAATCCATGGATTTTTTCCGATGGATGTTGGCTCTAACTTGTCTTGCATACACACAGTCGCACAAAGCTGTCGGAAAATCCGATCATTCTGAACGCGGTGACGTAAAACACGTACGTCGGGACTATAAACGGGGCAGTAGCCAATAGCTTTCGTCTCTTAATTTATTCTGAGCATGCGTGGCACTCTGTGCGTCGGATTTGTGTACACACGGTCGGAATTTAATCGATCAGATTTTGTTGTCGGAAAGTTTTATATCCTGCTCTCAAACTTTGTGTCGGAAATTCCGGCGGAAAATGTCAGATGGAGCCCACACACGATCGGAATTTCCGACAACACAATCCGATCTTTTTCCGTCGGAAAATCCGACCATGTGTACAGGGCATAAGGGGAACCCCCTGGCACTATATTGGAAGGAATTTTAAATTTTTAGGCTTTCACTTTAAAAATAAAAAAATCACTGCTCATTTTAAAATGACGTTTTTTCACAAACTTTTTTTTTTTATTGATCCATGTCCCCCAGGGCAGGACCCGGACCCCTAATTACTTGCATTTAAGCCTTCAAAATGGGCACTTTTGATATTTAACGTTCGGGTCCCATTGAATGGCATCCTTCAATGGGGTTCGGTGTTCGGGTCCGAACGTTTGCAGTGTTCGGAAGTTCTGGTCCGAACCGAACAGGGGTCCGGTCGGCCCATCCTTACTGGCAACATGGCTGCTGTGGGGCTCAGTTATCTATTTCTACAGATTATTGGCTAGGGCAAGGGATATGCATTGCATGACGGAAAAGCAGCAAACATTGGCATTAATATGGAGTTTGCAATCCTGGTGAAACCCAGGTACTTGCCTTGAAACCAAGATTGCAGTGCTCAAGCCTCTTGGTATGCTAAGCAACTTCTGTCTGTGGTGAGATGAGATAATTTTTCACAGTATATTGACATAATATCATTTCTGATGCTCTGGACATTCATCTAACTGACCCTTTTATCAGCTGACCTGCTGACATCAGTATGTACGCACAACAGCGCTAATCAATGTGTGCTGCTGCCATCCAACCTGCTGCAACATTCTGTACATCCACAACAGCAATTAAAGCGGTAGTAAATCGCTGTTTTTTTTTTCTGACCTGAAAGGTAATGTCATAATGTGCTAGTATGTATCACCTGAAAACGAAGCCATCCAGTGCCACACTGTCACCACTGGAGACCGTTTCCATCGTCACACGGTCTTCCTTCCGGGTCTGCAGACTCTGGCTGTGTGACTGGCCGTATCCGCGATTACGTCACTCCCACGCATGAAAGGGGGAGCCACTGTTTATGGCACAGGGCTCTGAAGGAATGGCCCCGATGGGCTGGTGACATCATCAGCTGCAGCTGTACCTATAAGGCTTACTTACTTACTTACTTACATCAGAGATGGGAGTTTACTTCCGCTTTAAGCAAGGCACAGGGAGCCCGATTTGACCATCACAAATGAGCTTCCTCACTCTCCCAAAGCTGCCGAAGACACAGACAAACTTTTGTGAATACAGAAAATACAATTTACAGACAAAAAGAAACAACAATTGTAAAGAGTATTTAATATTTTTTAAACAAAATATTTTTGGGACTATAAAACATGCCGGGGCATTAATCTGCATCTTGATTTTCACTGACACATTTATTTCAAACCAATAAAAATTAGAGAGAGGACATTTTTACCCATTCTCTTAGGAACCTGGTGAAGAAGTAAATGTTATCCCCTTTGGCGGACTCACCCTCATCTCATCAACAGCTATCCCTCTATTTCTCAGCAGCTGGTTCTGCACTCGGCACATTTTTTGCACTTTCCGATAACTGATCTGCATTTTCAGTTCGTGTATCTACCATTCGACTACAGGACATTAAAGAAAAAAAATGGTAGTACTCCATACAATCATTATATACTTCTATGTGCAAGTAATGAGACATGCATAATCATTGCATAATGATTTATTATTACAAAACTGTATTATAATCACATGTATTCTGCTGTATGGTGTTCCCAGCGAGAGGGTTTGGAGGGCCACAGGGGACGAGGTCGGTGCACTCCTTACTAACTGTTACATCTGGGCAGAACAATAAACAGGAATGTTGCAAGTTCTTTCAGATGAAAATCAATAAAAAAGGAGGCACTTAGGGGGGCATAGTAGTAGTCAGTACTGTAAATAGAGGCCAGAACCACATGAGGACATTGTAGGTTGAAACGATCCTTATGAAAGTGAGGAATATTTTATATCAACTGACTTTCCAAGAGGGAGTGGGGGTAGAGTGGGGGATAGTATTGCCAAACATAGGCCTTGATCAATGTAGGAAACAGAGGGAAGATGTACATTTGGTTACAGTGACTTCAGAAAGTGAGGAGGGTAGACTAAACAAGTTTTCCAATTGTAGCGTGTAGCTAAAGGGTACAGTTTGAGCATCCACACTAAGAGGAGGTAGTTTGCAAACAAGGCAATAGGGGGAGCAAACAATAACCTACTGGTAAAAGGCAGGATACGTCTTTAAGCAGAATGTTTCTGGCTTCAAAATATATGGTTTGAGTGGGAAGCAGACACTGGTCACCTATGAGGTACTACTGCTGTGGTAGATAAAGAATGGGATACTTCTGATCCATCTGCAGATCTAGTAGGTATGTAATATGTCATTGTAAAAGGTGTGGCTGAAGAGATGGCTTTCCTCAAAGAGTAGTAAATAAGGCATTCTTTAAACATCCTTCACTTCCCTTCCATGTAGCTAAAGTGCTCTATGCCTTAGAACAGACAAATTCCGTATGTGAGAGACAAGAGTAGATCCTTGTAAAAGACCATCACAACTAAATCGTTGGGCTCCAGATATTTGTCTTAACTTTCCTGAAGGAAGCAAGGCTCACAAGAAAACACATAGACTTTCTGTATCTCTCCTGTATCTGAGTTGCATTATTCTATTATTTGTTATATGAAATAGATGGCTGTAATTTATGGTTGAAGGCTTATTAAATTAGCAAGTCTGTTTTTTATATGTTGGATATGTGTATCAATTGTATCCATTTACACTATATTTATTAATAAAGTGTAGATTTTTCTACATTTGTATCTGGCTTATAATTTATGGTTGCAGGTAGTGACACTAGAGAACCCCCTTTTTACCTTGTTATCTCTTATGAGAGAGATGGGGTTACATTGAAAGGTTGTTCCATAGTTCCTGAACTAGATCACACTCTGTGGGTCGCTAGGACAGTACAAAAATGTCCAGAGTCCAGAGTCTCATATCCAGGGCTTTTTTTCTCCGAACATAGGTACAGGAACTCCATCATGACCCCCCCCCCCCCCTTACACACACCCTCCAAACCACCTCAAATAGTGGGTGTGGTCAAATTTCACTAACAGTGGGGGGGTCTAAACAGGGCCGTCAAATACTAGAACTGCATTATATATTGAGTGCAGAGTTCGGGGAGGGGGTTACACACAGACTGCAGAGTTTGGGGTGTGCTACGTAAATAGTGCAGAGTTCAGGGGTGTGCTGCATACAAAGTGCAGGTTTCAGCCTTCTTCCATAGCTGCTTACCTCTGCATCCCCCATCCACATCTCACTTTCACCCCTCTTCAGTTCGGCACGGTGGGGAGACGTGTGGGAATCCCTCACGGTCCCCCCTCTTTATATGCTCTCATACATGGTAGGACTTTCAACATCTCATCCACCAGAGGGAGCATCACCGTGGCGGCGGCGTTCTTTGATCTCCACTGGACGTTCAACGACGCGGCGTGCACCGGAGGCTGCGGCCCCATGTGCGTGCGGTGCCATGACGTCAGGTGATTACAACAGTGGAGACGGCAATGGCCGGAGCCTCGGCTCACAAGAACGCAGAGGGAGCAACACGATGACCGCCAGTGGCGGTGGGAACAGGGAGGGGGTGGAGTGTTTGGAACGACACCCGTCATCAATTAGCTTAGATACTACTTAAGCACCCTACTTCCTGGGGATCTCGATGGGATCCCAGGCTAACTCCCCACACATATACATTGGAAGGACTCAGACTAAATGTAAGTACAATATCCAGTATACTAGACTAACCTATGTATCAGTGCATACAATTCAAGTGCACTCTCGATAATTGTTAATTGAGCATTGAAGTTCTTTTAATCGCTCCTTTACTTTATTATATACCCATTAGGAGGTTATACTAGTTGGACCACACATTAGGCAACATCACACTGATTCAAAAATTATTTAAAAATGATTCATTAACTTTAATTCACTCACAGGACACATCATAATTTGCTCACATGGTCTTATTCATTTTTTCACAGTTCATGTTTTTTTGCCTTTCTTGTTTTTTGTTTTTGTTTTTGTTTTGTCTTTTGGCCTGGTTTGTGCTGTTTATTTGTTTTTCACACACACATGCTCACACATTCACATATCACTTTTCCACACACAGGCTTTTCATACCCATAAACACACATTCACTGTTTACTTCTATACAGATGCACCTACCCATCTCACTTTCATGGTTTATGATTTATGAACCATCACACCCTAATAGGGCGTACACACGGTCGGACTTTGTTTGGACATTCCGACAACAAAATCCTAGGATTTTTTCCGATGGATGTTGGCTTAAACTTGTCTTGCATACACACGGTCACACAAAGTTGTCGGAAAATCCGATCGTTCTAAACGCGGTGACGTAAAACACGTACGTCGGGACTATAAACGGGGCAGTGGCCAATAGCTTTCATCTCTTTATTTATTCTGAGCATGCGTGGCACTTTGTCCGTCGGATTTGTGTACACACGATCGGAATTTCTGACAACGGATTTTGTTGTCGGAAAATTTTATCTCCTGCTCTCCAACTTTGTGTGTCGGAAAATCCGATGGGAAATGTCCGATGGAGCCCACACATGGTCGGAATTTCCGACAACACGCTCCGATCGGACATTTTCCATCGGAAAATCCGACCGTGTGTACGGGGCATTACACGTTATTTGTTAAGACTACGCTATTTATTTCACTCATATTTTCGTTGGCATGAGATTGCCACAATAATTAGGATACATTAGCAACAACACATTGCATCTCAATAGAACTGTATTCTTTTAATATAATATATATTTAATTAAGAACCAACACATTTGGATATATAGGTGCAGATGAGCCTATTGGGGATTATGATTACCGTATATACTCGAGTAGTAGTCGTTCCAAGTATAAGTCGAGGCCCTAATTTACCACAAAAAAATGGGAAAAACTTAGTGACCCGAGTATAAGACGAGGGTGGGAAATGCAAAGCTACTGTAAGTGGAAAAGAGGGTCAACAATGCCCATTTGCAGCCTCACTGTGCCCATTTGCATGCCTCACTGTGCCCATTTGCAGCCATAGGTCCCCCGAACTTCAAACTCGGTAGTTAAGGGTTCCTAGATGCCCCCTAGCTGCAGCCAAAATTTGGGGTCTCTGAACCCAAATGGTCCAGAAATGACATTACTGCAGATGGACACAGTTGACCGACTTTGGGGCCCCATATATCGGGGCCACTTAGTGCTAGGAACCCCAAATTTGGTGTGCAAACTCCTAGCACCTAGTGGCCTTGAGATACGTGGCCCCAAAGTTGGTTCAGAAAATGTCAAGCACTTTTCTGCAGCAGAGAATTACATTTTCCGAACCGATTTTGGGGCCCCGTATCTCTGGGCCACTTAGTGCTAGGAACCCCAGCTTTGGATATGTTGTGGTACCTGTTTCACTGGGTTTGCACACCAAATTTGGGGTTCCTAGCACAAAGTGGCCCTGAGATACGGGGCCCCAAATTCGGTTTGGAAAATGAAATTTTTTGCTGCAGAAAAGTGCTTGACTGGAGTATAAGTCGAGGGGGGCACTTTCAGCACAAAAAAATGTGCTGAAAAACTCGACTTATACTCGAGTATATACGGTACTATTGAATAAATATAAATACTCAAGCATTTATTGGAAAATATTCCAGGTACCTTCCATCCCCTCCCCCTCCATTGTTTCAATTACGTGTGACTCCTTGCAAGCCTCCTGGTGTTGGCACCCGTCGGGAGGGGTGGGAATTGACCAATGAGGACCCCTGAATTAGTGTTTCTACTTAGGAATCTCTGGATATGTGGCACTTTTTTGGAATCCATTTTTTAAGTGGTAACTATACTAACAGACCATTTTTATACATAGATGCCAGTGCGCTATAAAGTGTTGGAATAATAAAATCTTTTCTTTGATGTGTTTCACTTGAATACAAATCCCTAAAGAAGAATTCTAGTATTCTATCCCCTCCTTTCCTCCCCCCTCCCCCCTCCCTTCCCCCTGTCCACCCCTCCACTTCCCCTTGCCCTCCCTTCACCACCCCATACCCCCCCCATTCTTGAGCCGCCCTCCCCCCGGGGGTATTGATGCCTGCATCACAAACCGTATTCAGCAACTGCTGTACAATTTCCCCAGGTGGTTTGTGTAGACATCAATAGCCAAGACGTCCGGACGCATTTGTTTTGTTTTTGTCTACCCATACATGTTTCATGTTTCCCTAGTCTGTGTTTGGTTTGTACTTGATCAAAACAGTCTTTTGATCAATTTTATAAGGGCAGTATCTTCATACTTTTTGCGATCATGCTTGTGCACATATCTCCATGTATATCCATTTTGTACCAATAAATATATATTTTATATTGACCACATACTGAGTGTGCCTTCCCCTGAGCCCCGCTTTTCTTTTTTGGTCCCCCTCTGTTTGGGACAACCTGTTGCATCCCTAAAGAAGATTGCATCATTGGTCGAAACGCGTCGGGGTATTCATGTGGATATCAATTAATTTATAATATCTGAAATGTACTTGTAGCGCTGGCAGATTTGCAATCTACCGCACATTAGGAAAATTTAGTAACTTGTTCGTTAGGAAGGTTAAGTTTGCCTCTGTTCCAGCTTGGCTGACGTTATGTGTTTCCATGCTGACCGGTGGGTGTCGCTGTTATCACTGCTTAGTGTTGGAAAGGCAACGTGTTGAAGCGTATGGATGCTCTTCTGTCCCGGAGACAACTCGGTGGAGGTGGTCCTCCGAGTTGCATTCTGGGCGAGGGTATTTATGGGACAGACGCCATATTTTGGGGTTTGTTTTTCAGCCACCTGCTGGCCCTCCTGGCCGACAGGTATGCGTTAAGGAGCTACCTCGTGGTCCTCCATTCTGGAGGCCCACGATACTACGGCGCAGACATGGGTCCAGAGGCTTGTCTGGGGCCTACCACCATGGCCAAGGAATGGTCCTGAGCTGTTGGTCCTGTGTGACGAAGCTGGACAACCGAGTAGATCCCAGGGGAGGACCCATCTTGGAGGGATCACGCAATGTGCTGGTCTACAGAGGGGCCTGATGACTCGGTTGGAGGACGCATCCGAAAGTAACTATACAGAATAGTGTTGCCAGATTGGCTTAAAGGTTCAGGCACTGTGACTGACATTCATTACAGAAAATCTGATACATCCTGTGGCAGAGGATCGTATGGATTTTGTTCCCAAGCAAGTCTGTGGCACAGACTTTGATTCGTGCTGTGTGCTGGCTGCTAGGCTGGTGAGAGAGGCCTATCCAGACGAGCAAGGAGTGTGTCCCACGAGGGGAGCGCATTCCATACAATATCTTAATTCTACCCGAACATTTGTTAAAAGAACCCTAAAGGAAGATGTTTGAGTTTCTTCTGCAGTTTCCCTTTCGTCTCTTTCCTGCTATTTCCTAAGTCAAGTGTTTAATTAAGCATGGAAAACGTACTCCAGTGTTGGTGCGTGTATCGTCCAGAGGTAAACTCAACGGAACCCTAGACCCGGTGACGGTGAAACAGAGGGAAGCAGAGTAAAGGTAACAGACCCGCTTAAACCAGCAGCTCCACCGTGAGTTATTTCTACATACTGCATTTTCTATACCTAGATATAACACTCTTTGAGACATGCCTGTAACCAGAGTACATATTCTTCTGCACAATTGATGATTAGTCTGTATGTTACTGTTTGTATTAATAAATTATTTTAATATACTCTTATTATATGATCCATACACTATTATGCCACTTAAAAGCCCCCCTGGGGAACTTTCCAATCCTCTCTTCAGTTCTTACCTCTGCATGCAACCCCCCTTGACTGCCCCCATCTTCTCCCCTTCTCCACCATCTTCTTATTTTTGTTGCTGTATTAAGCTGAAGCACCCAGTCGGCTCTAGTACCTCCCCACATACTGTAGTTGGCTCCTCCTCTCTCACTTGTGGGGAGATCATCCAGTGGTCATATTAGTATTTGTACTGCACCCCAGGCACCTGCATCTCCCTTGTCCCCATCCCACTTAGTGGGAGGCACTCAGGAGATCTGATCTGTGGGAGCTGTTCGGGAACAAGCTGTCACTTGTAGGCATAGAAGCTGGACTTTTGTGTTTTCAAGTAATAGTGGTGAGCAGAGGGCCTGAGTCAGAGGTGGTGGAACTGAGTTCCACCAAGTTCCAGCTGAAAAAAAGCCCTGCCAAAAAGCTTAAAAATAAATTTTTTGGCTGGAGCTACACTTAAAAAATGTACCTGTTCCAATTACAAACAGATTAAACTTAAGAACAAACCTACAGTCCCTATCTTGTTTGTAACCCGGGGACCACCTGTATACTGCTGTTTAGAGTATATAGGGCCTGGGGGCCCCACACCTTTTCTTTTTTTTTATTTGGGTGCGGGGTTCCCCTTAATATCCATACAACACCCAAAGGGCCTGGTAATGGACTGGGGGGTTACCCATGCCATTTTTCTCAATTATTTTCATCCATATTGCCAGGACCCGACATTACATTACAGCCGCAAGCAGTTTTAAATTACTTTTATTCCTGTCATTTTGTGCAGGGACTGTTCTAAACACGGGAAATACGCTCCACTTTACAGGCATACTATAGACACCCCCAGGTACGATATTTAAAGGAATATTTCACTTTTATTTTCTCACTTTAAGCATTATTAAAATCACTGCTCCCGGAAAAACGGCCATTTTTAAAACTTTCTTTTGAATTGATACATGTCCCCTGGGGCAGGACCCGGGTCCCCAAACCCTTTTTAGGACAATAACTTGCATATTAGCCTTTAAAATTCACACTTTTGATTTCTCATGTTCGAGTTCCATAGATTTTAACGGTCTTCGCATGTTATGAATGCGAACCGAACTGGGGGGTGTTCGGCTCATCCCTATTGATTAGCACCTGGAACCCACCTGAAGCTGGCCCCACCACTTATTAAAGAATGAGAAGCACTGAATTCATCTTACTGCATCTTTATCTAGAGAGTGAGCTTTTGTAATGCTGGATGATTGTTTAAAGGTGTTGTCCTAAAGAAAGGAACAACACATACAGGAGAGGTACAGCAGCTGCACACCCCAAAAAATCTCACTTAATACTCCGTAGGTTCCAGCACCCTTCACCTCTCACACCACCACTCACGCCTCACATGTTTTTGTACCCTTGTTTATTTCACTTTGCACTCACTACATTCCTCTTCCCCATCTATCATAACACATCCACTCATCTCATACCCTTCACATCACATTTTTTCCCCTTTCACACAACAATATACTAATTGTCAGAACAACACATCTACATTTTATCCAATTAATACAAACTAATTACTATAACAATATATGACCATCTTAATACCCAACAAACATATGGAATCTGTTTGGCATTTGGTGTTCCAGATCTTCATAAAGGAGAAAGATATTAATGAACAATTGGAATCCATCTGACATTTTGTAATAAGTTAGGACTTTTTGGAATCCCCTCTTGATGCACTGATTTCATTGGGAATTTGCTGCAGGTGTTGGCCTCCCTTACCCTCTGAGGGTTTCCTCAGCGTCACTGCTTGCAAGTCGCATCCGTCGATCCTACCCGCCTTTGGGACACGAATGGGGTATGGACCCTCGGGACTCATTCAACCGTTTTACATTTCTGGTCAGGAGTTCTCTCTTTTCACCTTTCAGTGATAACTATACCTTGAAAATATATAAATGAATACATGTTGGATTATCTCCTTTTGAGATACTAAATATATTTCTTTATAGCAAACCTACCCCCTGTAGAAGACCACATGGGTCGAAACGCGTCAGATCATCGCCACAACAGACCAATGATATGTGATGCTGTAACTTTGTGTTTGCTTTCTGTAAATGTGAAGTGTGTTTGTTATCCCCTAACCAAATAACATATACTGTATGTCACGGCAACTTACTATTGACCCTATGTGTTTCCAATAAAATACTTTTATATAATCCATTTCTGAATTGTCTGCATTGCTGTTTTAAAGCCCCCTGGGGAAACCTTCCTATGCTACACTAAAGGTGTTGTCCTATTTCTTTCCATTCCTGGTTGGGGACATGTCTCCGATCTCTACGTAAACCTACCTGTCTATAGGTTTGGGTGAAGACAGGGAAGAACACTAGGAAGGACACTGTCTTTTAAAAGGTAGGCTAGTAAGTCCATGCTGGGAATCTATTACTTCAGTGTTGTAGTGTGGACAAAGCAGCAATATAATGGTAAAAAAAAATGAAAGTAACAAACAAAAATAAATACCATGGAAGAAAAAATAATAAAGGAATGATTGGTAAGTAATCTTAGTTGGTTGGGGAACAGAAAAGGCATTAAGAAATGGTAACTGAAGAAAAAGCCAAGCTCATCCTCATGAGTCATCCAGCTCTCTTGTTCTATATGGAATTCCTAAGGTCCATAAAGGCTTCTCAGCATTAAAATATCAGCCTATAGTATCCGGTTCAGGCAGTTTAGTTTTTCTTCCCAAATCATATGATAGGGAATTTCCATATGACTTTGCCATAAACAGAATGGGCATCAGTTCCCTGTACTCTGTCCTAACGAGTATTGCTGCTGTTAAACATTTCTTAACTAAACAGTTCTCTTTGATTCTCATGGAAATCATCTTACAGGGTTTAGAGCTCATTGTTGAAAACAACTACGGTATTTTAGATTTGAAGATTCCATCTACAAGAAACTCTGCAGCACTGCGAAGGAAATCATCTTTTGCCAATATTTTTGTGAGATTCGTTGAGGAGAAGCAAACTTTTCTTTCACCTATGTACCAATGCCATGTATGGTACTTACCTGGCGTCACTGCAAAGATAACATTTTTATTGTATGGAAAGGTACTTCCACTGATTGTGATATGTACAGTGTATAATGATTTTATTAAATCCATTCACTCTAGCATTGAATCTAATCCTAGTTAGCCCTAATTAACCACTTAAGGACCAGTTAAGGACCTCCCTATAGCAGATTTACTGCACAGAATCAGGTATATATACCTGATTCTGCACCTTCCCACCTAGGGGGTGCACGTGTGGGCCGCTTCTGCTGTGATTACTCACAACCAGAGGCGGCTCTCTAATTAGGCAAATTAGGCCTTTGCCTAAGGCCTCGCAATCTAAGGGGCCTCGCAAAAGCCTAATTTGCCTGTAGCTCAACCTCCCCAGGATAGTCCTGGCGAATCAGAGTCCCTGCATGCCCGTGGGGTGTCTTAGTTCCCATGAGCAACGCTTTGTATGGCAGCCGCAAAGTGGCATCTCTCCCCGGCTGACACACACATACGGAGCTCTGCGCACCTGACCCCGCCCCCTCCTGCTGTGATGTTTTCCTGGACACAGAGGAGGAGGTGGGGAGGAAGCACGGCCATGCACAGGGGCGGGGATGCAATTGCCCCCTGGGCTGCTCTAATGTCCTGCACAAAGGCCGCTGAGCTGGCCGAGGGCGGCTGCTCGGGTGGAGGGCACGGCCGGATTCAGTACTGCAAGCCAGTGATGAGCTCTGTCACAGGGCTGACAGTCTGTGTTAGCCCCGCCCCTCCCTCCTGCACACGAAGCTCTGGCAGAGGCTGGATGGATCTGCTTTTTCTTTCCCCGCCCACACTCCGGGCAGCCCAGCCCACACTCTGTGCAGCCCCGCCCACACTCCGGGCAGCCCGTGTGCTGTCTGTGAAGAGGATGTGTGGGCGGGAAAGTTAAAACTGAGCAGTCGGCTGAGCTCAGCAACCACAGTCTTTGAAAGAAAAAAAAAGTGAGCCTCCTGGGACTAGTGTCCATTGCGTCCAAGTAAGTGACAAGTGAGCTTCTCCTCCCTCCCTCCCTTCCTGCTGTCTCTTCCCCTCTCTGCAGCTTAAGTGTTATATTACAACCTGTGACAGTACCTTGCCCTCCTAGATGTTATGATGTGGGTTCACACTGGCATACTGCAGTGCTGGTGTACTGGCAGTCTTCCTGCATGTTACCCCCGGCCCCATAGACTTCTATTAGGTTGTACATTTTTGCTGCATGTTCTGAAAGTGCACAAGAAGTCCTGCATGCTGCATCTTTGGTGCAATTCGAGAAAATGCAGCAAAACGCACAATCTAATTAGAAGTCTGAAGGACTGCGGCTATGGAAAACCGCCAGCACAGTGGCAGCCTGTCCATTAAGGACGCACAGGCACTGCCCCCTCCATTATGCCACTCCCTGTATGTAAAATGTATAGATTCATGCACTGCATTAATCTATCCATGGCCACCGTGGCTACCCCCTGTTCAGGCGTCTGGCCCCTTCTCAAACACCAGGCGCCTGAATTACAGTGGTGGGGGTGTGTTTTTTTTTTTTTAAACCACCTGCTTAGTGCCATAGGCTTCAAAAAAGGTGGACTCAGAGTGCAGAGTATTGCACCATGAGCCCACCCAGGCGTGTTAAAAAAGAAAATTTTTTAACACTGAACCACCTCTCCGCCAATCAGGAAGTACGGGTCTAATACCCGTCACCTGATTGGCTGAAGGCACAGGCATTCCTATTGGACATCTAGCAGACCAGAAGAAGAGATGCACGGGAACCATGGAGGACACAGGACAGGGGCATCACCTGACCCACTGCATGTCCCACAGCTCGCCGCCATCACCCACTGCCTGACCCGTCACCAAGATGGGGTAAGTGTCAGTCAGACAGCAAGTGGGCGGAGGGGGTGTCACAGTGGCTGCATTTAATGGGGCACAGTGGCTGCATTTGATGGGGGCACAGTGGCTGCATTTAATGGGGGCACAGTGGCTGCATATGATGGGGCACAGTGGCTGCATTTGATGGGGGCACAGTGGCTGCATTTGATGGGGGCACAGTGGCTGCATTTGATGGGGGCACAGTGGCTGCATTTGATGGGGGCACAGTGGCTGCATTTGATGGGGGCACAGTGGCTGCATTTGATGGGGGCACAGTGGCTGCATTTGATGGGGGCACAGTGGCTGCATATGATGGGGCACAGTGGCTGCATTTGATGGGGGCACAGTGGCTGCATTTGATGGGGGCACAGTGGCTGCATATGATGGGGCACAGTGGCTGCATTTGATGGGGGCACAGTGGCTGCATTTGATGGGGGCACAGTGGCTGCATTTGATGGGGGCACAGTGGCTGCATTTGATGGGGGCACAGTGGCTGCAATTGATGTTTTTTTTTCAGTTTGCTTGCCTACCCCCCAAAAAAAATTTTGAGCATCTGTGTGAGCCCAAAGGCTTGCACTCTTAGCAGGCACTGCCACTCCACTGAAGTGATCAATGCTTAGGTCGCTTTTCAGAGGCATTTGACAGGCAGTGAGGAGGCGATGTCTAATTTCCTCCCTGCCTATTTTAACCTCCATGTCTTCAGTCTCTGACCATCTCTTGTATCATGTCCGCAGTTCGATCATCTATTGTATAATTTACACAGTCTCTGACCATCTCTTGTATTATGTTTGCAGTCTGACCATCTCTTGTATCATGTCTTCAGTCTCTGACTATCTCTTGTATCATGTCTTCAGTCTCTGACCATCTCTTGTATCATGTCCGCAGTTCGATCATCTATTGTATAATTTACACAGTCTCTGACCATCTCTTGTATTATGTTTGCAGTCTGACCATCTCTTGTATCATGTCTTCAGTCTCTGACTATCTCTTGTATCATGTCCGCAGTTCGATCATCTATTGTATAATTTACACAGTCTCTGACCATCTCTTGTATTATGTTTGCAGTCTGACCATCTCTTGTATCATGTCTTCAGTCTCTGACTATCTCTTGTATCATGCCCGCAGTTTCTGACCATCTATTGTATAATTTCTGCAGTCTCTGACTATCTCTTGTATCATGTCTGCACAGACCTTTTTCTGTATCATATCTGCACAGCCTCTGACCATCTACTTTATTGTGTCTGCAGTCTCTGGGGGGGGGGGGGGGGGGTTGTTACAGAGGAGTCAAGAGCTGGAGCACTGCTAGGAGGGGGGTCACAAGAGGAGTTGGACTTGTGTGGAGTAGGATAATATAGGATGAAACTAGAGCCACCAAGCTGGAGCCCAGAGAGGACCGTCTGGCTGAGCCCTGTACGGTGCACCTGAGATGAGGTCAGTGGCAGCGTTGCAAGGATAGTCTGATGGGGGTCAGTGATGTAAGGGGGGAGTGAATACAGTAAGGTAAGGGGGCACTGATATAAAGGTTCCCCCTTATATTAGTACCCCCCCCTTTTACCTTAGTGTATTCACTCTGTGGGTGGTCTGTGGTCACCAGCGTATTCCCCACATTGGAGTTCTCATTTTAAATGCAAGTTGGAACTCCACGGACCCTGATAAAAAGGGGAACTCTGATGTAAATGGGAATGCTGTACACTCTGATATAAGGTGATCTCTGGTCACCAGAGCCCCCCTTACTTTAGTGTTCCCCCTTACTCCAGTCTGCAGCATTTCCCCTTGCACTGTAAGGGGGAATCTTGCAGACTCTGATGTAAGGGTTAACTCTGTGCTGGGTTATATTAACCTGAGCTTTATGTGAATGAAGAAATATGATTTTTGACTTTTTTTTACTACTACTACTACACATTACTAGTAGCAGCTGCACAAATTGTATTTATATTTGTGTGCATGTAATATATATATGTTTAATGATAATTTGCTAGAGAAAATTCTAGAAACTGTGAAATTATAGTTCATAGTGTTTAAGGCTTTTAATATATACAATTTATACAGTTCATTTTTATCGCTTTAATTATTTTTCCCATTATGGGCGTGAGTGGGGCCTCATGTCTAGGTTTTGCCTAAGGCCTCACAAAGCCTAGAGCCGCCTCTGCTCACAACAAAAGCCGATCTGCGGGTGCCGGGCAGTGGATGTCCCCCGGCACCCTCCAATCATCGGGCAGAGACACGGAATGAAGCTATGCCTATATAAACAAGGCAGATCTCCGTTCTGACAGGGGGGAAGGGATGGATTTTGTGTACCTAATATCCATCACTTCCCTGAGTAAAAGCAGCACACATAGTAGAGTAAAATTCTGGCTGGGCACACAGTTAACCCTTTGATTGCCCTAGATGTTTAACCCCTTCCCAGCCAGTGTCATTAGTACAGTGACAATGCATATTTTCAGCACTGATCACTGTATTAGTGTCACTGGTTCCCACAAGGTGCCAAAAGTGTCAATTGGTGTCCGACCTCCCGCCGCAATATCGCAGTCCTGCTATAAGTTGCTGATTGCCGCCATTACTAAATGGCAAAAAATGAAAAACATAGTAGTGATATTAAATACACCAAAAGAAAGCTCTATTTGTGGTAAAAAGATTACACAAATGTTACTTGGGTACAGTGTTGCATGACCCCGTAATTGTCAGTTAACATAAAGCAATACCGTATCGCAAAAAAAAATAAAAAATGGCCTGGTCATGAAGGGGGGTAAATCTTCAAGAGTTCAAGTGGTTAACACCCCTTCTCACCTTAGCTATTATTTTTCTATTTTTTTTTTAATCTCTTTTTTTCAACATATTTTTCTTTATTTGTACTCATTTTGCTTGTTCTTTTTTTAAGGGCACTTTAACAAAATGTGCAAAATGTAAAAAAAATGTATTTAATTTGTAAATACCTTTGTGGTGCTTTACACTGGAGGACTAATTTTAGTATTATGAATGGGTTAAATTATAGACTAAAATGGCTACATATATATATATATATATATATATATATATATATATATATATATATATATATATATATATATATATAATTTTTTTTAAATAGTTCCCCTCTTTGGTACTTCCAAAGAATAAGGAGGTTAAACAAGCTCACAGCTGCAGTAGTTTATTTTTAATCAGTGGGCCTAGCTCCTTACTGTATATGTGATCCGGGGGGCTATTCGGGGGGCTATTGAGCCACCAGATCACTTTTACGTGGATTGCAGCTGCCAGCACCCTCCCCAGTGGTTCTTAGGCTTGTCTGCTCCTCCCAGGAACCCTAAACCACAACAAATGACAATATAATGTACAATGGGAAGAGCTCATGAAACATCCCTGATCTCCTCTGCAGAAGTTTGAAATGGAAGCACTTATCTCTAAGCACTTCCAGTTCAGAGGTATCAGAATCCCTGGTAGAAATCTGGGTAAAGAGCAAACCAAGTACAGTGCTGTGCTTGGTCAGCTGTATCAGAGGGAAGGGAAGACATTAGGTGTTCTAAGAGACCCCAAATGTCTTCATAAAGTATAAAAGTAGTAAAGTGTTTGCATCCACTAAAAATTATTTTAGTATATTTTGTATTGAAAATATAGATTTGATCAACGGTTGCCTAAATATTGTGCAACATAAAACTACCATCTTTTTATTCTACAGGGCCTCTGCTTTCAGGAAATATATATACGTTTTCTGGTTTTTTTTTTTAAACACTTTTCGAATTAAACACTTGTACAAAAAAAAATAGCTTCAGAGAGGAAGCTGTTAAACTAACAATGTTCAACATAGAAAAACTTGTGTTTCCTACTTTGTTTTTATATTTCTGTCTAGAGATTGCGTGGAAGTAATAACTTGCAAGACAGTTTCACCAAAAGAAAGCATTGTTTTTCCGGATTAAAAAAAACAACTGTTTATATATTACTCTGTAACTTTAGAAAATGTTATCACCAAATAAACAGGTCCATAGCAAAAATGTGAAAAAGGCTCCCAACCATATGGAATGTAGAGGCACAAGAACAGGTGTGGTTAACATAATTTGATTTTTTTCTATTTTTTTGAGGCAAAATTGGCCACTTGTTTCCCAGGGAGCTTCTTTTTGTCTTTTCTGAGCGAAAACTGCTTGAGTTGTAGAAAGCTGAACCTATGTCTTATGTATTGCCTAGTTGTAACTAAAATTAGACTTTAAAGGGTAACTCCACTTTTGTGGGAAAAAAACATTAGCCAATAAAAAATATATATATAGCATATACAATTGCGACACAAGTCATATTGTGATTGAATGTAATTAAAAATTACCTTTCCTTTTCAATCTGCAGATCTGTCATTTTCTGTAAAATACAATGCAATATGGCTACCTGGAGGTGTTCTGTGCACAGATGGTGTACAGAACGCCCCCAGAAATGTAATTTACTGCTTGTGTGGCTCACTGATTTTCCAAGTCTGCACTAAGATACAAATCAGATTTTCAAAAATATGTCATTTTTGGTGAGATACTCTCAAAGGGAAATCATGTCTAAAGGGATGCAGACCCTGCAGCTTCCCTCATTAGAACCCTGCAGGTGCAGCAGCTGATTGATACTTATAAAACCACTCCCATACAAATTCACTAAGCACACTGACACAAACAAACAGCAATTTCTTCAGAATAACAAAAGGTAGAAATCTGCAAAAATATTTGTTAAAATCCTTGTAATGTACATAGATCACCCAGAGGGGGACGTTTTTTCTCAACAAAAGTGGAGTTACTCTTTAAGAAGAATATAGCTGAAGTATAGCAGATTTTATATAAGGACTTAAAACTTCTATATGCTTTCATACATGTACTATGGCGCAGAGTATATCTGTTAAGCAAGATGTAAAGTACGGTAAATCTGAGGAAATGATTTTGGAATAAATGTTTAATTCAATTATTGTCACATTACAGGAATACATATAATTGATATAATGCTTTAAAATATTTACTATGCCTTTTTAACAGAAATGAATCAATATTTAATAGTAAAATAAACATGACAGTCTTTAGATAAACATGTGTATACCATCAATTGAAAATTGCAGCATTTACTATATGTAAATGAACATCATGTTCAGTTCAAGCAGCTGGGAAGTAACATGTCAAACACTTACAATTCATTACACCATTGTCTGAGTCATTTATTCAATGTTCAATGTGTCAAAAGCTTTATGTTAAGGCAAGGAGCTTATCGGCAATATTTAATACCTAAACCATGGTAATAATACCACTAATGCCCCGTACACACGATCGGACTTTCCGACAACAAAACCGTGGATTTTTGTTCAAAGGATGTTGGCTTCAACTTGTCTTGTATACACACGATCACACAAATGTTGGCCAACAATTACGAACGTATTGACGTACAAGACGTACGTGATATCTCCATTACGTATGCTAGTTATATCTCCGGCTCGTACTTGATTCGGAGCATGCGTGGACTTTTGTCCGGACTTGTGTGCGCATACGATCAGAAAGTCTGATAACAAACATTTGTTGGCGGAAAATTTGAGAACCTGCTAGCCAACATTTGTTGGCGGAAAGTCCGACAACAAATGTTCGATGGAGCATACACACAGTTGGACTTTCCGCCAACAAGCTCACATCCAACATTTGTTGTCGGAAAATCCGATCGTGTGTACGGGGCATAAGGCTATGTACACACGATAGGATTTTCTGACAACAAAACCGTGGATTTTTTTCCTGAAGGATGTTGGCTCAATTTTGTCTTGCATACACACGGTCACACAAATGTCGTCGGAAATTCCGAACACCAAGAACGTGGTGACGTACAACACGTACGACGAGCCGAGAAAAATGAAGTTCAATAGCCAGTGCGGCTCTTCTGCTTGATTCCATACATGCGTGGACTTTTGAGCGTCGGAATTGTGTGCACACGCTTGGAATTTCCGACAACAAGTCTTGTTGTGGCAAAATTTGAGAACCTGCTCTCTAACATTTGTTGGTGGAAATTCCGACAACAAATGTTCTATGGAGCATACACACGGTCGTCCTTTCCGACAACAAGCTCATATCCAACATTTGTTGTCGGAAAATTCTATTGTGTGTACAGGGCATAGTAGTAGTGATCAATCGCTACACATATGGAACGAATGGCTATGGCTTGGGGTACACGAGTAGCATGTAGACGTAATTGAATAGTTGTACAATGCTCCAAATGTGTGCGATTAACCACTACTATGATCTATTACACGCTGCTTGTGTACTGTACCTCACTCCATAGAAAGGTATTTGTAACTTTTGTGTCGTGACTGATTGCTATTACCAGCAATTAATCAGTAGTGATTTTGGTAGTGCTTCCGGACTAAATTTACTGAGTTGCCTAATACTTTATTACATTAAAGTCATTATTTATGCACCAAACATATGGCTAATATCCCTCGGGCATTGGGGAGACCGACATGTAGTCCGGCTGCCATGATGTTCCCAGTCTGCATGCCCATTAGCATTGTGAGGGGGCTTTGAGAAGAAGATGCACCCCTAACAAAGCATGGGACCCAAGGCTGATGAGACCAATTATGTGATGATAATTTGTGTAAGCAGGCTTGAATTCTCTTCAAGTTCCTTTGTCATCTCCTCTTCATTAGATTGTAGCTTACTTTGGAGTTTTATAAGTTCTTCAGCCAGGTCCCTAATCTCTGCAGCTTCCTTGGTTTTACAACCATTTTTTAGATCCCGTGCTCCCTTTACAATAAAAAATGTATCCATAATTAAAAACAATCCAGCAAGAACCCCAGAAAGAGCCGTAATCAGACGGGCCCCTTGGGCTGCTGCTTCGGCCCCTCGAGCTGCAGTTGCAATTATTCTGCCCAGTCGAACCAACCTGCCTACCTGAACTGCTGCATTTGCGACTATGCCCCCAACTGTGGCAGCATTATTGATGTCATTGATACCCAGTTTTTTAAAAACACTGTGCATTCTTTTAGAAATCTCTTGTATCTGCTCAATATGTTTCTGTATTTCTCCAACAATTTCTTCTACTCTTTTGAGTTTCTTTTTGATGTTCTCATTGTCAAATACAGAGGCAACAGCACCCGTGAGTCC
Source organism: Lithobates clamitans (assembly GCA_037952925.1). NCBI lineage: Eukaryota > Metazoa > Chordata > Amphibia > Anura > Ranidae > Lithobates > Lithobates clamitans. The sequence continues at coordinate 1,600,161 of JBBGZY010001306.1, read as the reverse complement.
TCCTGCTGTAGCCACACCCATGCCAACTGCACTAACGATCAAAGAAGCGCCAAATGTAATAGGTGTCAGGGCCAGGCCTACTATAGTAGTGATCCCTCCTGCTATGCCCACAGAACTTCCAGTTACACTAGCAATGGTGGCTTTTCTATGAAACTCATCCATGCAGTTTGCAATGTCACGCATTTCCTCGATACACTTGCTAAGATGCTCTTGCAGCATATTTTGGGTTTCTCTGAACTCTTTCATGTACTGTCCAATCTGCACAAAAGAAGTATAAAAAAAAGTATATAAAATACATGCCAAGAGAAAAAAATATAATCTTTGCAGTAATCAATTGAATAGGATATGTAGTGTATGAAAATATCCGTGTATACTAGAGGAGGGGGGATACAACACCAACTAGACTAGTTATTTGTTATGGTGTGTATTCCATATCTTGCAGGAAAATGCTTTTAGTAACAATCCTCTCTTCATGCCGCCTTCATGGTCATTAGATATTGCCCTGATATCGCCTTCATGGTCATTAGATATTGCCCTGATATAGCCTTCATGGTCATTAGATGTGCACTGTTTTAACCTTTCCAGTGCTGTATGGGTTAAAACAAGGGTGTTTTCTGAAATTAGGGGGTTTGTGTGCCAGATGGGTCCCCTGGCCCGCAACAAGGGAGAGCCATGCTACTCTCTAGTCACCTACATATACTTTTTTTAACATCCCTTACACAAACTATATGTGTAGCAATAAAGTGTTGCACATAGTGTGCCACAACGAATGATGGCAGTAGCCAGACTGCATTAACAGTGAAGGGTCCTAAAAGGGCATGGTAAAATAAAGCCTGAGTAACAGACATGTACAACACATAGCACTCATTATTATTTAACTCTTTCATTAAATTTGCTTTTCAACCTACCTTAAAGCGGAACTTTACCTATAACTATGATAAAAAAATAATGTTCTTTTGCAAAGAACATACATTCCACATTAATAATTATGCTACCAAAATTAGTCCGTGCTGTAAATTACTTCCAGCATTGCTCCTGTTTCTTCTTGGTGGAGGCTGCTATTTTGTTAAAGCCCGGAGCCCCTGAACAGCAGTAAATCAAAAAGCAGTACTAAACCCATTGATTTAACACTTTTAAAGCAGTTACATTCCTGGAATGCTGGGATTGCTAACTGTCACTCTCAACCAAACTGTCAAACCGTCAAATGGCTGGTGTCATATTTGATCATATATGCAGCACCATGGCAGTTGCAGATCACACAGAAGCAGCTTCCTTGGCTGTAAAGGATAGGAGGGTTTAATTCCACTTTAAGGCTGTCAGGAGATCGGCCTCTACAAACTCGGCAGTGCCTAAAAATGCCTAAAAATGGAGAACAACTGAGCATGTGAGACAGTGTATTACTGGATTTTAAACAGTATAGGCACTTATTTTTAATGTGTTACATAGCTATACCCGCAAAAGGGGCCAGCCTGAAGTGATCTAGCAGGACTTTATATGCTGACTAAAGTTCCACTTTAAGGAAGAACTTAATAAAATAGTCTGTATCTACTTAGCAACCAGGAAGCAAGTGAAAACTCAATCAACTCAATCAAGAGACCCATTTACATCATGAGTTCCCCGGCTGACATCAGTGTTCCCCAATTGACATCAGGATCCCCCCCAGTTCACATCCTAGTCCCCAGTTCACATCACAGCCCTTAGCAACCAACAACATGGGGGTTTACAGTGGAAAGTGAAGAGGCGAGCACAGGCAGCCCCAGATAACCTAAATCCTCAATGTGTTCACTCACTATCCCCTCTGAACATGTGTGCATGGCACACTGCACACACTGAGGATACGTCACTGGGTTATTGTATTACAAATGCATCACATTCTGTGAGCGGGCAGTGGAGATTCTGTCATTCATCTGCTCCTCATCCATTCACAGAACAGGATGCATTGTGAGAGAATAGCAGTATGAGATCTCAAGGTCTCTGTATTGCAGAGAAGACAGAGAGGGGTGGGGTGAACATCACAACTTTTTACATTAGCAGAGACATCTGTTAACACTTATGCCCTGTACACACGGTCGGACATTGATCGAACATTCCGACAACAAAATCCATGGATTTTTTCCGACGGATGTTGGCTCAAACTTGTCTTGCATACACACGGTCGCGCAAAGTTGTCGGAAAATCCGATCGTTCTAAACGCGGTGACGTAAAACACGTACGTCGGGACGATAAACGGGGCAGTAGCCAAAAGCTTTCGTCTCTTAATTTATTCTGAGCATGCGTGGCACTTTGTGCATCGGATTTGTGTACACATGATCGGAATTTAAATTTTATAGCAAGCTCTCAAACTTTGTGTGTCGGAAATTCCTATGGAAAATGTGTGATGGAGCCTACACACGGTCGGAATTTCCGACAACAAGGTCCTATCACACATTTTCCATCGGAAAATCCTATTGTGTGTACAGGGCATTAGAGCTTCAGAATATAGCTGCTCAGAGCAATTCTCGACAATCATGAAGGTGGCATGATGGAAGCAGCAGTATCAGGTGATGGGATACAAACCCTTACATGTAACTAATGTGTTTGGTGCTGTAACACCCCCAAAAATTACTAAACTTTAGCTTTGAGCTAACAGCATATTGTGAAAAAAAGACTGCACCATTTTCGATTTGTAAGACAGTATTAGAGCTTTGTCTTATATCGGTGATTGGTAACAAGGCAGGTTCACTTCAGGACAGAGAGATTGATGCTTTTATTGGACAGCCTCACCAGGAACGGTATTAAAACAACTCATTTAATGGGCTGCATCTGTCAAAAATGTAGCCCACATCAGTCCTGTACTTATGGCATTACATCAAGCAGTCAGTCTGTCATAGTTCAATATTGCCAGAGTACCAAGTGTGCAGGGCCGCTGATGAGGCAGTACAGCCTGCCCTTTTGTACTGGGCCCAAGCCTCATCAGTTCAAAAGGGGGGCTCAGGAACCTGTTGAGCAGGAGATCTGGCTGTACTGTCTTATTGCAGACACCGATCCTCTTCTGCCTCCACCTGCAGCTCTGCCAGCTTCTCCTCTTCTTTCCTCCTCCGGCTGCAGGGGGATAGGTTCTAGCACATGCACCCCTTCCATCTGCTGTCTGAGCCCCCCCTGTGTGCCCCTTTCCCCCACAGCGTTGCCAGCTTCCCTCCTCTCCTCTCCTGCCGGAAGCTGCTGAAGGCACACAGGGTGATGTTTCAAGATGCAGAGCAGTGGAAGGAGCCGGTAAATATGTAATTGACTTGCTCCTTTCTTTCCTGAATTGGTACCAATCACTCCTGTGTTCATTCATCACTGAAGCATAGTACACTGTGTTAAATATGCCTCAGTTTGTGAATGAGCAGGAAGCCTCAGACACTTCCTATTCATTCATATGTGCAGCTGAGGCTACAGAGAAAAAGACTGATAACTCTATGTCACTTTCGGACGGGGGAAGAGGGTCCTGTCAGGTAGGCCGTATGAGGCCTTGTAATTTCTAACAGAAGCTCTGCATGTCTGTGAAAAACCTCCTGTGAGATTCATCTGATCTGTTTGCCTGCTGGTGTTAATTGCAGTGAAGTTTATGTTACTGTGGCTGTATGTGCCATTGTGTAGTTTCTGGGAAAGGGGACACTAAATAGTCTAGTGAGTTGCCAGGGGCCTTTCAGAGCCTGGATATGACAGATTTTCCATTAGGTTGGCCTCTTAGAAACATTAAAGCCAAGTTCAATTCAGCTGATTGTTGTTTATGCATTGTTTTACTTTTAAGTCAGAGTATTACTAAACTATATCTGTAACAAGGGTTTCTCGATGTTGATTTGTTTAGGTACACTGAAGTGGGTGGGTGTACTATCAGGCATGAGCAAGCATTTTCTCAGTAGTAATATCATGGCAGAGCCCCCCTTTCACCCCCTGTAATTATATGCTTTTTCAAGAAATTCATCTTCAAAGTTCACATCAGAGACACTGGAATCACATCTCTTTTCCCTTTTACTTTCTATGGTAGCTTGGCAGCCTGACAGCCCTCTGATGTAAAACATACTGCAAGTGTTTCTAGGCTGTTAAACTAAATAAAAATAACTTTAGAAATTTTGTTGTGATCTTTGAGGATTTTTTAAAATCAATTACTTCACAGTACATGCAGCTAGAGAGGTCAGTGACAGCTTGTTCTAAAGCTCTTTAACTGCTTGTTATGAATATGTAAATATTTAAATGTCCATTTTAGTACAGGAACAAATCTGGCTTTGCAGTATCTACATTTTATTATTTATATAGTCTAAGAGCCCATTGGGTGCTTGGCAGTTGGTACCCGGTACCCGCTGAGATGACATGACAGGTGCTTGATTTGGTTCTAAAGGCAGAAGGTTTTTTACCCTAATGTGTTCTATGCATCAAGGTAAAAAACCTTCTCAGTGCAGCTACCCCCATCCCCCCTTATACTTAAGGAACCCTGAGCCTCATCTCAATCCAGCGATGTGCATGAGAGCAGCGTCTCTTCCTGGTGTCTCTTTCCTCATCGGCTCACACAGCAGCGGGAGCCATTGGCAATCACAGCCAGTGAGCCAATGTGGAGAGACCGGGGGCGGGGCCGAGCCACACTGTGTGTGAATGAACAATGTCCATTCACAGAAGCGCAGTTCTTGAGGGAGCCTGCTTGAGAAGAGGATTGGGGCTGCTCTGTGCAAAACTATTGCACAGAGCAAGTAGGCACCCCCATGCATTCGAGAACTCAAAAGCTCCATGCAATTTCTCTGCAGTTGTGTTTTTAAAAAGGTGCAGGAACCTTTTACCTGCATTTCCCACAGGTACAGCAGACCAATAAAATGAATGATCTGCTATGCCCACGCAAACATGAACTGCAGCAAATGTATAGTTGTGAACCTAGGGTTATAATGTTTAGATATCTTATTTGATATTATTGTTTTTACAGGAACATAAACACATTTCTATTATATTATAGTAAAAGCAAATACGTCTACCTGAGAATGTAACAAAATAGTAAGCTAATACCTTTTCCTCTAGTTCTGATATATCGGAATCGAACTCTGTGATTTGAGAATTTTTCCACTCAGAACTTGTGTCCATGGTGTCCATTGCAGTTCTTCTGTTTGAAACCAATAAATATTTTTTTTTATAAATATGTACTAATCAGTTTAAATCTTATAAGTAAATACATCAAAACAAAAAAGCATTGCATCTTGTTCTACCACAAAAGCCCCCATCACACAAAGTGCAGTATTACTACATTTATGCATATCCTTACTGTAATTTATATCCTTACTGTTACTTTAGAATTTGTCCTTCCAGCTGTAACTGCAGTCTTTGAAGAATAAAATGAATGTAATGAAAAAAATAGTTTAGCGTTTTTTTGAGGAATATACAGTAGGGATGCACCAATATCATTTTTTTTACAGCGAGTATGAGTACTGATACTTTTTATTTAGTACTCATCGATACCAATTAGGAAAAATGGATGAGTGGCCGCACACACTCCGGAAGGGTGCCAAAATCTTTATTGTAGTATTCAACAAATAAAAGCATAGACAGCACAGCGAGCACCATGAGATGAAAATGTTAACGCGTTTCACGCAGATAACATCACTTAATGATAAAAGCACTGTTAAGCGCATTAACATGTTTATTTCCCTTTTGATCTCAGAGGTGAGCACTTCTGATTTGGAAGGAACACTAGACTCACACCTTGAGCTGTGTTTCCTCATCATTGGTCTCGCTGAGACCAATTACCGATACCTACCGGCAACTGTTCTGTTTACACTTTAGCTGTCAGCAATAATTCAAAGCACTGAAAAGTTAGTTACAAATTAAATAAATATATTTTTTTTAAATTTTGAGTTATTTTTAACGTAAACCGTGTAAATATATGTTAAAGGTGTAAAAATATTAACGAACAAAGCAAACAAAACCAAAAAAAATGTTTTATTAATAGTTTGTAAAATAGAAGTGAGCAAGAAAAAAAAAAAGGGTTAATAAGGGGTTAACCACTTAAGCAACTGACAATTGCGCGGTTGTGCGTCGTGGCTCCCAAACAAAATTGATGTCCTTTTTTTCCCCACAAATAGAGCTTTCTTTTGGTGGTATTTGATCACCTCTGCGGTCAAAAAAAGAGTGACAATTTTGAAAAAAAAAAGCAATATTTTTTTACTTTTTGCTATAATAAATATCCCCCAAAAATATATAAAAAAACCAACTTTTTTTCCAAGTTTAGGCCGATAAGTATTCTTCTACATATTTTTAGTAAAAAAAAAAAAAAAAAATCGCAATAAGCGTTTATTGATTGGTTTTCGCAACAGATATAGCGTCTACAAAATAGGGGATAGTTTTATGCCATTTTTATTATGAATTTTTTTTTTTTACTAGTAATGGCGGCGATCAGCGATTTTTACCGTGACTGCGACATTATGGCGGACAGATCGCACACTTTTGGCGCTATTTTGGGACCATTAACATTTATACAGCGATCAGTGCGATTAAAAATGCACGATTACTGTGTAAATGTGACTGGCAGTGAAGGGGTTAACCAGGAGGGGCTCTGCAGGGGTTAAGTGTGTCCTAGAGAGTGATTCTAACTGTAGGAGGGGGGCTATGTGTGACACGACACTGATCACCGCTCCCGATTACAGGAAGCTGTGATCAGTGTCCTGTCACTAAGCAGAATGGGGAAATGCTTGTTTACATTAGCACCATTTGTGCAGCCGTGCCATTCTGCCGACGTATTTGTACATGCAACAGTCGGCAAGTGGTTAAACAGAACAACATTTAATTAAAAAAAAAAGGACAAAACTTTTTTTTACTTGACAGGTTGCTTTAAACTGACTTCATCTGTAGATTGAAATTCATCCCTTTGATCTGTATATGAATAAACAGAAAGATGAAAAATGAAACAATGTTTCTTTTTATCTTTCTGTTTTAGCCCTGAGCAATGTTGTTGATAAACATTGTCAGTTTGCTTTTTTTTGACAGCTCCAATTGCTGGGACTTTGTTTACACTTCAGCTGTCAACAAGGGAACCCCAAGGATGTGGTGGACCCATTCCTTAACCACTTGTCGACTGGCTCACGCAGATACATGTCAGCAAAGTGGCACAGTGCACAAAACAACGTACCCATACGTCGCTGTGTCAGGCTAACAGGCGCGCCCGCGCACTCGCCATGCACCGCAGGAGCGTGCCCGCGGACTCCATGTTTGCCAATGGCCCGTGATCATGGCACGGAGAGGCAGAACAGGGAGATGCCTATGTAAACAAGGCATTTCCCTGTTCTGCCTAGCTGCCTAACAGCAGTGATCTCTGTCATGTTCTAGTGAGCCCATCCCCCCTATAGTTAGAACACGCTGAGGGAACACAGTTAACCCCTTGATCGCCCCCTAGTGTTTAACCCCTTCCCTGCCAGTGACATTTACACAGTAATCAGTGCAATTATTTAGCACTGATCGCTGTATAAATGCCAATGGTCCCAAAATAGTGTCAAAAGTGTCCGATCTGTCTGCCGCAATGTCGCAGTCATGATAAAAATCGCAGATCGCCGCCATTGCTAATAAAAAACAAAATTATTAATAAAAATGCCATAAATCTATCCCCTATTTTGGAGATGCAATAACTTTTGCGCAAACCAATCAATATACGCTTATTACGATTTTTTTACCAAAAAAATGTAGAAGAATACATATTGGCCTAAACTGTGAAAGAAATTAGTTATTTTATATTTTTTGAGGGGGATAATTATTATAGCAAAAAGTAAAATAATATTGCTTTTTTTCATAATTCTCGCTACTTTTTTCTTTATAGGGCAAAAAATCACAGAGGTGATCAAATACCACCAAAAGAAAGCTCTATTTCTGGGAAAAAAAGGTACAACGTCGCGCGACTGCGCAATTGTCAGTTAAAGCGGCGTTGTGCCGTATCGCAAAAAAGGGCTTGGTCAGCAAGGCGGTAAATCCTTCCAGGGCTGAAGTGGTTAACAACCAATAATTGCCACATTTTTTATTTTACATTTCAGCTGTCAGTGAGGGAATCCTGCTGACAGCTGAAAGAACCAAGCCTGAACGTATTGGTTCCAGGTAATGGAGCATTTGCACGAGTACCTATACTTGTGCAAATGCTTAGTATCGACACCGATACCGGTATCAGTGCAACCCTAATATACAGTGTTTTTATAAAGCATATGTATACAGGTAATGTATATATTTTATATGCTATAACAAATGTGTAAACTGTTTGTACAAAATCTTTAAAGCTGACCTTCACCCTTCTCAACCATTAATAAAATACAGACACCATTATAAGGCCTCTTGCACCCTGCCTAAAAACTCAGCATTTTTAGGCATACAGGCATTTTTTTTTCACTGATTTAAATTCAGCCTATTGGTTTCAATGTGCCTGTACACACAGGTGCGTAAACATGTGCTGTGTATAGATGAGTGAAAAAAACCCTCATAAACTATTTTACTTGCGCCCCTGACGACGTTCCTATTGGACAAAACGCTGCGTAGGGTGGAGCTCTGACGTCACAACAGTGTAACGCGCCGACTGCAGACATTTTTGTGGTTGGAAACATCTGCTATCCATGACGAATTGCAACTTTTGATATGCCTGTTTTTATTTCTAAAAATGTGAGTACCCTGGCTTTTTATAAGAAATATTTGGCCTGTGAAAAAAAAAAAAAAGAAAAACACAAACGCCCAAAAAATAAAAATTCTGTTGGTTTGGTCCCCTCAACCTTTTCAGGTAGACCCAGGGTGCGAATATTGTTCTGTCTAAGACGATTTTCGGTATCAATAATCAATCAATAATCAATAGCAAAGTCTTCAGCTCCTTAGAATCTGATTGAGTTGAGTCTTCCAGCATAAAGACCCTGCTTTCCACCTCTGAGACCCTGGCTTTGAACCCATATGTCTGATGCTATAAGATCCATTTGCCCCTTAAGAATCTCTTTACAGTCCATAATGGCTGCTAAAATGGCTGCGGCTGAAGATGAATCCTCCACAGAGGTGGCCGGTGCATCATTGGACGGTTTTAAGATAGCAGTCATCCCTGTTTTTACTATTTTTGCTTTCCTTGTAGGTAAAATAACTGTCATAGAGATTGGGTCTAATAATGATTTACTTGATGTCACTGAACGAGTTTAAGGCTGAGACATTTATCCCCAGCCAAAAAAAGAAAAACTGCTATTTCTCCCAGGAGATAGAGACAGTGTTTAAAGTCCTATAAATGTAAAAGTGAGCTAAAATTATGTGTAGAGGAAAAAAAACGCTCACAACTCACATAAAAAAAAAAAAAAAAAAAACCCCAGAAAATTCCTATCAAATACATACCGTAATTTTCCTTTTCTGATGGACTCCATGGCAGCATACGTGTGGGTTTAGTCCTGCCTTTACTACTACCTTATAGGACTCCACTCCCATAAATCTTTGCTCTGAGCCAGTGGTCCTGTTCAATAACTAGCCTACTCCAGCCATTGGGAGGGAACTCATGCTGCCATGGAGTCCATCAGGAAAGGAAAATTACGGTAAGTATTTGATAGGAGGGGGCGTGGCCAAGATGGCGTTGTGAGAGGTGGCTTGTTAAGGGAGCTCCGCTGATCCGTAATATATATCCGGATCCATCGACACTAATCCTTCTCCAAAACTACTCCTGCTGACCGAGGGGTACCTGGGGAAGACTTGTCTGCTGAGGGGGGAGAAAAATTTGCTGTCCCAGGGCCATGATCGGCACTCTGCTGACGCTTCGGGCCTACCTCGGACGTATAGGCCGGAGCCGCGGCCTTTCCTGGCGGACCGTGCTGCGGACCGGGAGCTCCTTTCCGCGATCGGCTCTGCTGCGGGGTACCATCGGCTACCAAGGACCTCGGCTGGGGGCGGGTGAGGCGACCCTGGATTGATCTTAGGCTGGGCTTGGGGCCTGAAGTCTCTGCCCCCTACGGTTTACTAGGCCGAGACCGTGGCCTTTCCTGGAGAATCGGAGCCCTCGGACCGGCTGGAGGGGGGCCCGAACCCCGTGGCCTAGAGGAAGTGACCCTGTAGCGGCTTGGGACAGCTGCCTGGGCAGTGGAGGAGCTCCTGGACACCTCCACCCCTGACATCTCACTTGTGGAGGAATCTTAAAAATCAGCATCAGCAGGTCTTTAAGCCAGCGGATCTCTTTCACATGCACCGCCGATCATCCCGACCAGACAGAGGAAGGGGTAAGAAGCTGAAATTCCCCCCCGAATCGGTGGAGACAGAGGCGACCTGTGCAGGCCGCGTGGGGTCCGGGAGGCGCGCTATCAACAACATGGCGTCCCAGACAGAGCAGCCAGAGCAGTCTCCCTCTACACAGCCAGGCCTGGCTGATGTCCTGGCTGCTATAGGAAATTGCCAAGCTTCCCTTACCACCCTTACTTCCAAGGTAGATGCTGTGCAATTAGATGTTGGTCTAATAAGGCTGGACATGGGTAAAATAAGGGGCAGACTTTCTGTTGCAGAACAGCGTCTGGGGCACGTGGAGGACACTGTAGAGTCTCATGGTGCAGACTTACGGGCCCTGCAAACCAAAATTAGAGCACCGGAATATAAATCTGAGGATGTGGAAAATCGTAATAGGAGGAACAACCTCCGTATTGTAAGTCTGGCGGAGGGAGCTGAGGGGAAATGTCCGACGGAGTTTATTGAAGACCTCCTACGTTCCCTCCTACCGGGGGCTCAATATTCACCTTTCTATGCGGTGGAGAGGGCTCACCGGATCCCTCCCAAGCCGGGCCCCCCTGGAGCACCGCCACGCACATTTATCCTAAAGTTTCTGAACTTCCGTGACAGGGATGAAGTGCTTCGGGCTGCTAGAGTGCAGGGAGAAATACACCATCAAAATAATAAGCTATTTATCTTCCCTGACTACTCTGTAGAAACTCAAAAGCTTAGACGCTCCTTTGACCAGGTGAAGGCAGCCATGCGTCTTAAGGGCATTCGATACAGTGTTCTGTTTCCAGCTCGGCTGAGGGTTCAAGACGGGGAAACTACCAGATTTTTTACATCCCCCAGGGATGCCAATGCATGGCTGGAATCATTGCCCCCCAACAGTTAAACGCTGCAGCATGCTCTTCTACACTCCTGCTCTGATTATTGACCGCTGATTGCTTAAATCTGGACAGGAGAATTAATCTTGCACCCGTTGTGCCTTTTGTATTCCCTGTCGGTTTACAATATAAGTGTTGTGCCCCTGGCTATGCCAGGTGATATCTACTTTCAAGCTTGCCACTGTTTGAATCTACTGTGGGATAACCTTTTTTGCCCTCTACAAGATGTTCCTGAGATGCTGGGATTTTAGATTGCTTATGTTATACTGACTTACTGCAGCAATGACTTGTTTGGCTCTTATAGAAGCTCAGATTTCAGTGGTGCTCTTAATTCTTAAAGGATGGTCACTGGCGGACTCTAGTGACCGTTACACGTATTGCAGGATCAATTCTTCCTCTTCTTTTAATTGCAAGTGATATACACCTGTTATTATGATTGCCTAGTCTGAAATTCCACTCTAGGAGACAATTAATTGCTAACCACATTCGAAGGAGATAGCACTTTTCCAGATTACCTGCCTGGAGGATGATATACCCTGTCTTCCTGAGCTACAGGATGATCTCCCTCACTTATCCTAAACAGAGAACATTTTTATTTTTTATTTTTTTTCTATTTTTCGCGTGCTCCTAGTTTTATCCACGTATCTACTCACCCACATTGGTCTGAATATGAGACGGTCCGAAATAACCCTTTTTTTTTTTTTTTTGGTTGGAACGTTATTTTTCTCCTAATTCCTAATGGCGGCGGAGTCTCTCGTCACCTTACGTGGACAATTATCTCCACTAAGTGTCTACACCCACTGGTTCACGCTCCCTGAACTTCGGGTTTTATTTTTCTTTCTTTTGATGTTTGGGGAACAAGGCATTCCTAGGTTGGGGTGGGGGATGCGGGGTGGGGGGCGGGGTGTAATGCTGGGATTGTTTTTGTTAACACTTTTTTGTTGTTTTTAGGTGCTTTAGATTTGACACATGTTTGAACAGAACCATTTACATAGTGCTATGTAGAATAATATATGTGTGGCTGGACTGGGATGCTACCTGTCTGGTATGGTACATAACTGCATCTCCCCTATACCTCATATTTCATGGCTGAGTTAAAGGTAATTTCATGGAACGTTCGAGGGCTTAATACTGCTGTTAAGCGTTCCCTGGTGTTCCGTTTCCTTCGCTCCCACAACCTGCAGATCTGTATTCTCCGGGAGACACATCTGCCGCAAAACAAGACGGTATGCCTTAGGAAAGCCTGGGTGGGCCTTAATTATCATTCCACCTTTTCCACCTATGCCCGAGGGGTTAGCACCCTGGTCCACAAGACACTACCGTTTAGGCTGATTGAGGTTAAAACAGATAAAGAAGGGAGATTTGTTGTTATACATGCTAATATATTTGATAAAAATGTGGTATTAGTTGGGATTTATGTTCCTCCGCCAGCATCTGGCATGGTCCTTCACGAGATCATGCAAATAGCGGTGCAATTTGATACCGCATTGGTATACCTCATGGGGGACTTTAACATGGTTCCACTGGTGGAACTTGACCGGCTACAATCCTCGGCTCGGGACACTCCGGACCTCAGGCAGTGGCAGAAACTTTTGCCCTCACTGACGTTTGGAGGCACCTGTACCCGACATTGAAAGTCTTCACTTGCCATTCAGCCTCCCACAAAACGCTGTCTAGAATAGATCTTGTCTATGCTTCGGGCCCTGCACTACAATATGTACATGACCTATCTGTGCTTCCCAGGGGAATTTCAGATCACGCGCCATTGTGTTTCACACTGACGCTGTCTGTTCCACCAGGGACTCGCCTGTAGCGCTTATCCAGATTTTGGGCTAATGATGAGAGATTGTTGGAACCCCTAACGGCCTCTATCTGCAATTTCTGGACAGACAATGCTGAATCAGCTGCTCCTTCTGTTGTATGGGACTCCTTTAAAGCTTGGAAACGAGGGGAGTATGGGCATAGTATCACTCGGCTCAAGCGTGACTCAACTCGCTCCATAGATGAGCTGGAGGCACTGGCAGGCAGGTTGGAGGCTGAATATGTTTCTGCTCCTGGGGAGGACCGATGCAGGGCGTGGAAAAAGGCTCTGCGTGACCTATCCACCACTAGGATGGCCCAGACGGACAAGGCCTTGCTATACTCCGCTCAACGCGTGTTTGAACATGGTGGTAAAAATGGGAAGCTCCTTGCGTGGCTGGCTAAAGGAAACATACCTTCAACCCCCATAGGCTCCATTAGAGACAATACTGATCAGATCCTTACTGCCCCTGTTAATATTAATGACCGTTTTTCGAGAATACTTTCAAGAGGTTTACTCCTCTAGAGATGTTGCAACGGATTCATCCATGTCCTCATTTTTTGTCTCCCTGTCTATCCCTGTTTTGTCTGAGGAAGCAAGGGAGGGGCTGGAGGCTGACATCACACTTGAGGAGATCCAGGTTGCCATAGGACACCTCAAGGGAGGGAAGGCCCCGGGTGCAGATGGCTTACCATCTCAATTTTACTCCAATTTTTCTGAACTACTGGCCCCTAAGTTGACTTCACTACTTTCTAAATTTGCAACTCTGCCAGCCCTACCTGACTCAATGAATGAGGCGGTTATCATACTGGTTCCTAAACCAGGAAAAGACCCTCTTGATTGCGCATCGTACAGGCCCATCTCGTTGCTTAATGTCGATGCCAAGATCTTTGCTAAGGTCTTGGCAACCCGACTATCTCATGTAATAGAAGACCTAGTGGGTATAGACCAGACGGGATTTGTGCCAGGCAAGGGCACAGATATAAATATTAGGCGCCTATTCTTTAACTTAGCAACATCGCATGACAACACGGGGCCCAGGGTTATTGCCTCTTTAGATGCCGAGAAGGCTTTCGACTCCGTTGAATGGAAATTTTTATGGGAGACTTTGCGTAGATTCGGATTTGGTCCCAAATTTATTCACGGAGTACGATTGCTATACCGTTCCCCCCGAGCACAGGTTCGCACTAACAATTGGGTCTCAGACTCCTTTGATCTGTTTCGCGGTACGAGGCAGGGATGCCTGCTCTCCCCCAGCCTGTTCGCCCTGGCGCTGGAGCCCCTGGCAATTGCCATTAGGAGTGCACCGGACATTCTGGGCCTACGGGTGGGTATGATGGAAGAGCGCCTCTTCCTCTATGCCGACGACGCATTATTGTACCTAAATGATGCTAGGCCCTCTCTTCAAGCTGCCTTGCGTATTTTTGACAGTTTTGGTGGACTCTCAGGAGTTAAAATAAATTGGACCAAATCAGTCCTATTTTTTATAGATGATGGACCTAACTCTGGACCCCTCTCCTCCCCGTTACAAAGGGTTAGGGAATTTAAATATCTTGGTGTTGTGATCACTAGAAATCCCTCTGAGTTTATTGTAAAAAACCTGGCCCCTGTCCTGAACACCCTACGTTCGAAATGTGCCGCCTGGGAGAATCTCCCTCTGAATCTTCTGGGTCGCATTAGCCTCCTTAAGATGATGATACTGCCCAAATTATTACTATCTGTTTAGGAATTGCCCGGTTTGGGTCCCCGTCTCGTTTTTTAGGGAGATTGACCGTATAGTGGGATCCTTTATTTGGTCGGGGAGGAACCCTAAGTTGGCACGTACTACGTTGCGTTTACCTGCAGATTTGGGCGGACTTGCCCTCCCAAATTTCCAGATATATTTTTGAGCAGCCATGTTGGTGACAGTACACTGGTGGTTCCAGGGTTCTAGATCCAATGTGGCAACCTGTCTCGAGGCGAATATCCTAGGTTCACTGACGGACCTTCGGAATTTTCCCTATAGAGGACCCAGGGCATATTGTGAGGTCCCTGGGCCTACTAGGGCAACTTGGAGAGTATGGGAGGCAGCTAGGCGCAGATATTTGAGACCTGGCCAATTGTCTCCAGCTCATCCCTTATGGGGGAACCCACGACTTGAACACTTCCGTATGATACCGGACCCACAGGTGTGGGCCAGATATGGTGTAACCATGTTGGAACACGTAATGTCTGGGGGACAACTGCTCTCCTTGCATGAGCTTACGGCTAAATTTGGGTTACCCCGTTGGATGGGGTTCCGGTACCTACAGCTGAGACATGCGGCCAGGGCTCAATTCCCGCAAACTCCCCTGTTACAGACGGACCCCATTGAAGATCTCCTATCTCCTGGAGACTTGACCCTATCCTCTCTATATAATGCGTTACTAGGAAGGGATTCCCCCAAGATAAATGAACTATGGGAAAGATGGCGGGCTGATATCCCGTCGCTAGATAAAGAGGGATGGGAGGACTGTCTAGAGTATGGCCCGAAATTAGTGATAACATCCAAGGACAAACTGATTCAAGTTAAATTTATACACAGGATCTACTATACCCCGCAGAGACTCCATCGCATATTCCTTGAGAGAGACCCCATGTGTCCTAAATGCAAAGTCCATATAGGCTCATTTATACATATGTTCTGGGAGTGCCCAGTTGTTGCACTATTTTGGACTAAGATTGTAGGTGAAATCAACTCAGATTGCAGACCTCTATTCCGCTCTTACCGGCTATGGCGTTGCTGGGGATACATGATGATGAGCAGAGGCCATATCATCTTAAATTACTAATTTCCTTCCTTCTTTTCTATGCCAAAAAAGAAATACTCATGAAATGGATAGATTCTTCCCCTCCATCCTTTTCAGCCTGGGAGGCTGTAATCCCCATGGATAAAATGTAAATCCCCATGTATAAAAATATAAATATATAAACCGTGGCTGTTCGTGGAAATTTGAAAAAGTTTGGGCTCCGTGGATGGCCTCGTAGAAAAACACTCAGTTCACTACGATCATCTTCCCCAAGAGGGGAGGGTTTTGGAGGGTGGAGGGTGGACGGTACTTGTTGAGAATGGTACTATTATCCTTACGTATTCCTTACGTATTGCTTGCGGGTTTTGCATATTATCTTCCCTATCCTCAAATATGTAATCTACGTATGTAGTGTATTGTACTCTGTTGAATGGTATTCTCTAACTCTAATTTATCTTTTACAACAATAAAGCACCACTGTTTTTGTTAAAAAAAATAAAAAGTATTTGATAGGAATTTT
Source organism: Lithobates clamitans (assembly GCA_037952925.1). Lineage (NCBI taxonomy): Eukaryota > Metazoa > Chordata > Amphibia > Anura > Ranidae > Lithobates > Lithobates clamitans. Next base: position 1,584,000 of record JBBGZY010001306.1, on the reverse strand, counting down.
CCGTTTTCCTGACAGACTCCATGGCAGCCTACGTGAGGGAAATAACTCACTGTACACACCTGGGTGGGCAAAATGCTGAACAAAGATTTAACACCGTCAACCGATAGTATTTTTACACCAAAATTAACGGAAGACAGAGCAGCTGGTTCAACACAATAATGAGACATAAGTGTGTTGATTGATGACCAGGAAGCCGCCCTGCAGATAATGTCAGGCGCAACGTGACGTGAGGCTGCCTATGAAGTTGAGACACTTCTGGTTGAGTGCGCTGTCACCACCTCAGGAGGAGCCAAGCCCTTCTCTTTATAGGCCCATTGAATGGCTTGGATGACCCATGCAACAATGGATCTGATGGAGGCCCGGAGCCCCTTGTTTTTTCCTGGAAAAGAACAAAGATAATCCGACTGATGTAAAGGAGCCGTGGCCTCCAAGTATTGTTTCAAGGAGACTCCTACATCGAGGGGATGTACTTCTAGACTTCCAGCTGATCTAAAGGTGGGAAGTGTGATCTCCTGATTTTCATGAAAAATTGAGGTGACCTTGGGGTTTGCCCCTCACATCGGAATTAGAACCACTCTGTCCGGGAAGAATGTTAGAAAGGGTTCTTTTGACCCTAAAGCCTGGATTTCAGATATTCTCTTTGCCGAAGTTATGGCTACCATAAAGGCAGTTTGGAGGGCAAGCTCTCTGATCAAAAGTGGTTTGTTGAGTTGTGAGAAAAACTCAAGGACTAGTGGGAGATCCCATATGGGGAACCTGGGCTTCCTTTGAGGCCTGAGCCTAACTGCTCCTTTGAAAAATTGCTGAATAAGGGTGTGTCTGGCCCACGACACACCAGTGAAGGCTGAGATCGCTGATACCTGTACACAGAGAGAACTGACAGATAGGGCCACATCAAGGCCCGACTGTAGAAAGCTTAAGATGTCTTGAACTGCCAGTGCACTACATGAATTGGCTCTAGAAGACATCTGGATTGTGAATTTAGCCCATATTCGTTCATACACCCGATTGTTACTTCTTCTTGCAATCAGGAGAGTGGAAAGGACCTCTTTGGGGCACCCTAGTGCCTCCAGCCTTCCCCTCCCAGGAACCAGGCCTTTAATTGCAGGTGAGTCTAGCACGGGTGAAGTATCATGCCCTGAGACAGCAGATCGGCTCTGAGTGGAAGAGGAACCGGTTCCTGAAAACTGAGAAGCATTAGGAGGGGAAACCAAGGCCTGTTAGGCCAGTAAGGAATTATGGCTATTACCTCCGCTTTTTTCATCCTGAGTCTCTGCAGGAACCGAAGGATAATGGGTTCGGAGGGAAGGCATAGGCTCTGGGGAACCACCATCGCTCCATCAGTGCGTCTATCCCGTAGGCCTGAGGGTCCCGGAACCTTGAATAGTACCTCGCCAGCTTTCTGTTGCACGAGGAGGCAAAGAGATCAACTTCTGGGGAGATCCCCAAATTTAGGATCCGATCCTGAACACTTGCTCGTAGAGAGACCACTTGCTGTTGTCTAAGCGGACTTGAGAGAGGAAGTCCGCCTGGACATTCTGGATCCCAGGTACATATGTTGCCATTATGTTGACCAGGTTCTTCTGTGCCCAGGTCATAATTGGTTCCACTTCTTGTAGCAGGGACAGGCTTCGGGCACCCCCTTGTTTCTTTATGTAGGCCACTGCCATTATGTTGTCTAATCTGAGTAATACAGATGCCCCTGTTGTCAGATGGCAAAATGCCAGCAGAGCCTGGAATGCTGCCCGTAGCTCTAGAATGTTCGACACTGTTCCTCGAGAAGGAAAATCCCAGGAGCCCTGAGCCACTTCCGCTAGACAATGAGCACCCCAACCTCTGTTGCTGGCATCGGTTGTTATTGTGACCCATGTGATGGGAAGGATAGAGTGACAGTTGCATAGGTTTTCCCATTGAAGCTACCAGTGGAGGGAACCCCTCATGGCCGGAGTAATGTGAATACGTTGGACTTTGTTGCCCAACCACTGATGAAGAAAACCCTTCTGGAAGGGCCGCATCCTCCACTGTGCCCACTTCACCATCGGTATCGTGGCCACAATGGTGCCAATTAGGGTTGTCCCGATACCGATACTAGTATCGGTATCGGAACCGATACCGAGCATTTGCGCGAGTACTTGTACTCGCACAAATGCTCCCGATGCCTTAGCCGATACCTTGGAATGGGAAAGACAGGAACTCAGCGGGCGGAGTCAGCGGCGGAGTCAGCGGGTGGAGCAGAGAGCTGATCGGAGAGCGAGTCCTCAAGCAGGTAGTGGTAGTGCAGAGTGCAGGGCTCGGCGACCGGAGCCGTCACATTCGGTAATGGAAGTGACGCTCTGTGTTGCCATTACACCGTCGTCAGTCAGTGCTTAAAAATCCCAATGCCCATCTTGGTACACCCTGCTAGCAGCAGACATCTTGTTATACCCAGCCCATATAGTTCAGGCTGGGTGTAAGAAGATGTCCGCTGCTGCTTTATTGAGGCCGAGTGAAAGGTGTATCAAGATGGGCGTCGCAGAGGCAGCATAGAAAAATAAATGCTCTCATGCCCATAGGTGCCAGCCATCAATCAGTGCTCATCAGTGCCCATCCAGCCAGTACCACTGCCAGCCATCAGTCAGTACCAGCCATCAGTGTGTGCCACCTATCAGTGCGTGCCACATATCAGTGCCCATCAGTGCGTGCCACCTATCAGTGCTTATCACCTATCAGTGCCACCTATTAGTGCTCATCAGTCAGCGCCATCATTCAGTGCCAGCCATCAGTGCGTGCCACCTATCAGTGCCCATTAGTGTGTGCCACATATCAGTGCCCATTAGTGCATGCCACCTATCAGTGCGGACCACCTATCAGTGCATGCCACCCATTAGTGTGTGCCACATATCAGTGCCCATCAGTCAGTGCCACCTTTCAGTGCCACTGCCCAGCCAACAGTGTGTGCCACCTATTAGTGCTCATCAGTGCTGCATAATCAGTTCCACCTATCAGTGCACTGCTCATCAGTGCCATCTATCAGTGCACCTCAGTCAGTGCCAGCCATCAGTGCGTGCCACGTATCAGTGGCCATTAGTGTGTGCCACCTATCAGCAGTGCCACCTATCAGTGCCCAGCCATCAGTGTGTGCCACCTATCAGTGCTGCATAATCAGCGCCACCTATCAGTGCTCATCACTCAGTGGTATCTATCAGTGCCAGACAGTCAGTGCCATCCATCAGTGCATGCAACCTATCAGTACCCAGCCATCAGTGTGTGCCACCTATCAGTGCACTGCTCATCAGTGCTGCATAATCAGTGCCACCTATCAGTGCTCACGGCTCATCACTCAGTGCCATCTATCAGTGCCAGCCAGTGCCACCCATCAGTGCCCATCCATCAGTGCGTGCCACCTATCAGTGCCCATAAGTAAGTGCCACCTATCAGTGCTGCTTAATCAGTGCCAGCTATCAGTGCTCATCAGTGCTGCATATCAGTGCCACCTAATCCTATAAGTGCCCAACAGTGCTGCATATTAGGGCCTCCTCATCAGTGCTGCCTCATCAGTGCCACCCAATCCTATCAGTGCTGCATATTAGTGCCTCTTCATCAGTGCAGCCTATCAGTGCCACCTCAGTGCCCCATCAGTGCAGCCTCATTAGCAGTAGCAGACATCAGTGAAGGAGAAAAAGTACTTATTTACAAAATTTTGTGATGGAAACTAAGAAAGGCTTCTTTTTTTTAAAAACAAAAAATAAAACCCAGCAGTGATTAAATAAAATAAATACCACCAAAAGAAGCTCTATTTGTGTGAAAAAAAATTATTTGAGTTCAGTGTAGCATGACTGCGCATTGCGCAATTGTCATTCAAAGTGTGACAACGCTGATAGCTGAAAATTGGCCTGGGCAGGAAGGAGGTGAGAGTGCCTGATATATAAGTAGTTAAACAATGGACACTTTGCGCTTAATTGTTTATTTCATTTTTTTTCACCCAGGGTCGAGCAAATTATCAGAGCCGTTCGATGCACACTGCACAGAGACACCAGCAGAATGTCAGCTGTGTGGAAGTATTTGAAAATTAACGAGGACAACCTACGGATTGCAGACTGCAAACTTTGTTCTGCAAAATTATCTAGAGGTGGTACAAAAATCAGTTCTTACAATACCATTAATGTGATAAAGCATTTTAAATGAAGACATAAAAGTGAGCATGGAGGATTTACCGCTATCGCTAGCAGCAGTAGCACTCAGCAGCCAACTCTGCAGCAAACTTTTGCCAGAAGAGAAAAGCTGTCAAGAGACAACCCCAAAGCTGTAAAAATAACAGAGGCGCTCACCCAATTTATTATTCTGGATGATCAACCTCTTTCAATTGTTGAGAACATGGGTTTTCATCGATTTTTTATTGTGTTGGAGCCAAAGTATGACATTCCCAATCGCCATTACATAACAGACATCATCTTACCAAAGATCCACAGCACGGTTAAAAAGAACATTACCATCATGTTGCAGAAGGACATAAAGGCAATTAGCTTCACCACCGACATCTGGAGCAGTAGTGTGAGTCCACTGTCTCTCATCAGCTTAACGGCGTAGTGGATAGATGGCGAATTCTCTTTGCATCAGGCCATGCTCCACTCTACGAAATTTGAAGGCTCCCACACAGGTCAAGCAATAGCAAACATACGTGAGGAAATGCTTCAGACTTGGGCGATTCTCAAAAGTTCTGTTCATGTTGTGGTCCGGGACAATGCCAAAAACATGATAAAAGGTATGGAAGATGCTGGACTTTCCAGTGCAGACTCGTTGGAACAGCACATTTTACATGCTGAAGTCTCTGATTGAGCAGAAACGGGCCCTTGGAGTGTATGTGTCTGAATATGAGCTCCCTGCCACCATTACTGCAAACCAGTGGAATCTGATGGAGAAGATGGTCAATATCTTGGCTCGCTTTGAAGAGATGACTCGCCAAGTGAGTTGTTCAGATGCATTTGCCTCTGATATAATTCCTGCAGTAACAGTGCTACAGAAAGTTTTATCAAAAGTGGATGAGGACCAAGGTGTCAAAACAATGAAGAGCACTTTGCTTGCTGCTTTGCAGAAGCGCTTCTCTGATACTGAGCGAAACCTACTTTACTGTATCGCAACTTTACTCGATCCAAGGTAATGTTAATTTTTCTGCTATTAAATGTAATTGTTTTCTTAATTCACAGAAAGAATATGCTGCATTCATTCATTGTTGTTTATTTTTTTCTACTAGGTATAAAGATCGATTTTTCTGTAATTCAGACACTTCCAGGGAGGCAAAAGAAATGTTAATACTGGAACTGCAAAACATTTTTGAAGAGACAATTGTATCTGAGGAGCATGAAGAACAAGCTTCCAAAAGGCCTCACCGTGACCAGCCAGGTACCAGTCTGGACAGTGTATTTGCAGAAATTGCTGGTGAAGGTTCACCTACGTCTGAGAGCAGTGCTTCAAAAGCTGCTACTATACAGCTGGAAGCTTACCTGGGAGAGATCACTGTACCTCGTTCAGAGAAACCCCTAAAGTATTGGGCAGTTCATAAAGTGAGATTTCTAACTCTGGCTAAAATGGCCCAAAAATATCTTTCTGCCCCATGCAGTAGTGTGGAAAGTGAAAGACTGTTCAGCTTAGCGTCTAATGTCCTTACTGATAGCAGAAACAGGCTTATGGCTGAACATGAGATGCTTTTATTCCTTAAAAAGAATTTGCCACTAACTTTTGAGAAATAATAATTCTATTAGCTATATTGCCTGTAACTTTTCTTTGGTTGTGTGATTTTTTTACATTTGTTATTGTTATTAATATATTTTGATGTTGTAAAATATATTTTTTGTATTTTTCAAAATGTTCTTTGATAATTCTTTGAGTTTACTGTGTGACACAAGCAAATAAAGAGACTGCGAAGGTTCCAACTGACTCTTCTCTAGGTTCAGGAGCCACCTGAATTCCCGGAGAGTGGAGATGACTTGACCTCTGTGTTCTAGGAGACGATCTCTGTCTTAAACCAGCAGGAGGAGATCATCTAAGTAATGATGGACGGTTATTAAGGGTTTACTGTGTATCCTCAAAGGGTGATGCTGTGGATACACATGTAAAAATGCGCCAACGTCCCAATAGTATTGGAAAGAGATTTGGATTTTTACAAAAATGGACTTTGTAGGCACATAGGTTTGATATAAAAATACAAAAGTTTTTTATTTTAATCGAAAAAACAGATTGTGTAACACATAAAAAGAAAACGTCGTGACAATGACATAAAATAGTCTGACCCTAGGGACTAAAATATCGCTACAGTTATAGTTGTAAGAAAAGCAAATAATAGTTATAATAAATAACCAGTAGCACTGATCAAGGTAGGTGGAGTGCGTAAAGTGGTTGAGTCCAAATAGTGTCGCTTGACTAATCGCTCGACATGTTGCGCGCCTGGCAGCGCTTCTTCATGAGCTAAGAATCTAACAGATACATAAAAAACATGCAATAAAGATACTGATAGATACATGTAGATTATGTGATTCAACATAAAAAACAAAAGTATATAATTGAAAAAACACGATTATACAAAGTGGTATCCATCTGGAGGAGTGAAGAACCGTTAGCGGTGACCACCGGGGGCAGAGAGGCAAAAACCAATCAAGGGGGGCACAGCAATACACAGCAGTAGATAGAAATAAAATAAAAAGGAAAGTAGATATGAAAAATAAAATGGAAAATAATAATGAGTACTCACATAATATAAAGGTCTGTATCATATAATGGGCAGGCAAAGTATAGAATACTTCAAGAGGGTAATCCTTGCTGATAAGCTATTAGTGCAGATCTACAAGAAAATATGCAAGCGGTGGTAGTAAACCTCTGCACATTTGCAAAATATATATATATATATAGTCTTTGTCTAATGGATATGGAAAAGTAACTATATATAGATAACATTTTTTGGAATTCATTATGGGAGTGCTAAATTAATAGGCAAAAATGTACACTACATTAACATAATATATTGAAAAGCTTACCGGCAATACAGAGAAGCCTACATAGAAAAATATAGTAATGATCGGTAGCAAGCAAAAGGGGTTGAAGTAGGGAGTGGTCTACCAGCACGATCACTTCTACCAGTGAAGATTTAGGCTGCAGCATTGGCCAGTGAGGCTCACTATCCAGAGTTAGAGAGGACCTCAGAGTAGTTGCTATCTAGTAGGTAAAACTATAGAATTCAATAGAACAGAGAAGGAACATGTAAGAATACCAATATTCCAGAAATGGGATAGATGGTAATTGGCAGCAATAAATCTGTTTTTACCTTGTATTAGCAGCTATCAGCTGGTGAGCCCTGCAAACCCCCCCACAACAAAGTGAACAGGCCTAAATGACTGAGCCGGCAGCAGCTGTATATAGCTGTGTCCCAACCGGACAGCTCCAGGGCAGAAACGGCGTATCCGGCTTGCCCACAGGCTTCCGCGCATGCGCAACGGCCCACCGCTTGAAGCAGTGAGGGATAGCTATGGCAGCGGGAGCAAAGGCGGGATGAAGCGGGGAGGGCAGCGCACACTCATGGTGACGTGGGAGCCACGCCATCACTTTCGAGGATGACACGCCCCACCCGATAAACATGCATCGAACTGAAGCAGTGGGCGGGCGAGGGGCGGAACTTAGAGAGGCTGGTGCCAAACCCAGAAGCCCCGCCAATCACCACCCACCCGGTCAGAGAAGCGAACGGGTGGGCAGTGTTAGGCGGGCACAGTGAAGAAAGCATTCCCCAGTGTAACCCCGGGGTCACCAAAACAGGTCCAGCCAGATGGATAACACATAACAATCGACCAAATTGTACAACCAATATAGCTAAATTAGAGGTGTTATAGAAACCAACCATCTAAAGCTAAATAATTACAAACATAAAGTATGGTTGGTGATCCATAACCTTAAGTAGTCATAGAAGACTAGTTGTATTTAGACTAAACAGACACAAATACTATATCAATTGAAAGGGACATAAGGCATGATTACAGGACTAGAAATTGAATGAAAAATACAATAATAGAATCCTAAGCACTAGGATGGTAAATAGAATACAGGAATATAATTAATATAATATAATATAATATAATATAAATACTTTTTGCCAATATTATATTCTATTTCTGTATTCTATTTGACCATCCTAGGATTCTATTATTGTGTTTTATTGGATACCACTTTGTATAATCGTGTTTTTTCAATTCTATACTTTTGTTTTTTATGTTGAATGACATAATCTACATGTATCTATCAGTATCTTTATTGTATGTGTTTTATGTATCTGTTAGATTCTTAACTCCTAAAGAAGCGCTGCCAGGCACGCAACATGTCGAGCGATTAGTCAAGCGACCCTTTTTGGACTCAACCACTCTACGCACTCCACCTACCTTGATCAGTGCTACCGGTTATTTATTATAACTATTATTTGCTTTTCCTACAACTATAACTGTAGCGATATTTGAGTCCCTAGGGTCAGACTATTTTATGTCATTGTCATGACGTGTTTTCTTTTTATGTGTTATACAATCTTTTTTTTAACTTTATTCGATTAAAATAAAAAACTTTTGTATTTTTATATCAAACCTATGTGCCTACAAAGTCCATTTTTGTAAAAATCCAATTCTCTTTCTAAGTAATGATGGAGACGGATCCCTCTGGTTCTCAATAGAGCCACAACAGCCAACAAGACCTTTGAGAAGACATGTGGAGATGTCGACAGCCCAAAGGGAAGGCAAGTAAATTGTCACTGAAGTTGACCTATGGAAAACTGGAGAAGCTGTTGAAAATCTGCTGCCACTGGAACATGGAAATAAGTGTCCTTGAGGTCTATAGAGACCAGCCAGTCTCCTGGTTGGACTGACTGCTGGATTGTGGACAGCATTTCCATTTTGAATCGTTCTTTCCTGATGAAACGGTTCAGATGGGTCAGATCTATGACAGGCCTCCTTGCACCGTTTTTTTGCACCAAAAAGAGTGGAGAGTACATCCCCATGCCTCACTGGTTGTCTGGGACAGGAATAGCAGCGCCTTGTTCCAATAAAGATTTTACGTAGGCTGATAGGATCTGCCTTTTTTCTTCTGAGGCCAGAAGAGACGTAGGAACACACCTGAGCCTGGGAGTGCTGTTGAAGGTCCAGGCATGACCTGAAGAGACCATTCTGATGGTCTAGAAATCTTGGATCGAGGCCGCCCAGACATACCGAAAGCAGAGAAGGCGAGCCCCCACCTGGCCTGTCTGAGCCGTCCCAATCTCAAAAGGACTTGGTCGGTTTCCTCTCACCTGTCAAACCGCTCTTGTCGGTTTTCTTGAAAGACGACTGTCTTGCCTTCCAAGATCTGGAAAACTCACGGCCTGGCCTGTAACTACGTGCTTCCCTGGCACGCTTCTGGTTCTGTTTCCTTGGAAATGATCTTCTCTGGCCTAGCAAACACCGGTCCTGAGGCAGGAACTCTGACTTACACAAATACTATATCAATTGAAAGGGACATAAGGCATGGTTACAGGACTAGAAATTGAATGAAAAACACAATAATAGAATCCTAAGCACATCACCGGATAGACACAGATCAGTGGGGTGTGCGGATCATGCGATGCCACTGCCCACAGGTGTCACCCCTCTTGACTGGCCCCTAGTGTTAACCCCTTCCCTTAGTGGTGTCACTAGGGTTGGTGTCACCCAGTGCAGAAAAAATTGGTGTCACCCCCCCTCCACCAACTATAGTCCCCTTTCAGTACACACCCCCCTCCCACAGTACTGACCCCCCTCCACTAACTACAGACCCCCCTCCAATAAGTACAGACCCCCCCACTAAGTACAGACCCCCCTCCCGCAGTACTACCCCCCTTACTCAGTATAGACCCCCTTTCCTTAGTATAACCCCCTCATTAAGTACAGACCCCCTCCCACAGTATAGACCCCTCACCCTCAGTACAGACCCTCTCCATCAGTATAAACCTCCCCCTCAGTACAGACCCCCCTCTTCCTCAGTATAGACACCCATCCTCCATCAGTATAGACCCCCCAGTGCAGACCCTCCTCCCTCAGCATATACACCCTCCTCCATCAGCATAGACACCCCTCAGTGCAGACCCCCCTCCATCAGCATGGACCCCCCCAGTGCAGACCCCCTCTATCAGCATAGACCGTCCTCAGTGCAGACCCCACCTCCATCAGCATAGGCCCCCTCAATGCAGACCCCCTCCATCAACATAGGCCCCCTCAGTGCAGACCCCTCCTCCATCAGCATAGACCCCCCTCAGTGCAGCCCCCCCTCCATTAGCATAGACCCCCTCAGTGCAGACCCCCACTCCATTGGCATAGACCCCCCTCCATCAGCATAGACCCTCCTCAGTGCAGACCACCCTCTCCACTTGTGCTAGTAGTCCCCCCTCCCATCGTGCGATGCCGCTGACCCCCTGCCTCCCCCTAGCAACGCCACTGCCTTCCCTATCAGTGACATTTACACAGTAATAAGTGCATTTTTATAGCACTGTCGCTGTATAAATGTCAATGGCCCCAAAAATGTGTCAAAAGTGTCCGATCTGTCCGCCGCAATGTCACAGTCCCGCTAAAAATCACAGATAGCCGTAATTACTAGTAAAAAGATAATAATAATAAAAATGCCATAAATCTATTCCCTATTTTGTAGAAGCTATAACTTTTGTGCAAACCAATCAATAAGTGCTTATTGCGATTTTTTGTTACCAAAAATATGTAGAAGAATATATATTGGCCTAAACTGATGAAGAAATTAATTTTTTTACATTTTTTTTGGATATTTATTATAGCAAAAAGTATAACATTTTTTTTTTTTTCAAAATTGATGCTTTTTTTTGTTTATAGCACAAAAAATAAAAATCGTAGAGGTGATCAAATATCACCAAAAGAAAGCTCTATTTACGTGAAAAAAATAACATCAATTTTGTTTGGGCACAATGTCATACGACTTCGTAATTGTCAGTTAAATCGATGCAGTGCTGTATCGCAAAAGATGGCCTAAGGGGGAAATCTCCTGGGGCTGAAGTGGTTAATGCACAAGGTTTGGAGTTTATAAGGGGTATTGTTTCAATTCCAAACTTTCTACATATGCTCAATTCACAAAACCAACACATCAGGATAAAATTATCTCTTTTCAAAAGAATGACTTTTATTTTCAGCCATTGAGTTCATTGAGATTTAAAAAACTACAGTCAGATAGATAAAATAGAACTTACCTATCCTTGTGTTAAAGTTCTGCAAATTCAGCTAAACTCTGTAGATATACATGGACACTAATGCAGCTGTATTATTTTTAGGGACTCAATGTCAGGAAGGAAAAGGTGTTTCCCATTTTCACATATTTCCTCCCTGGCTGCAATGTCATGCATGTGAAAAACATAGCATAGATTTCGGCAACAGGCACTGTAGACCTAATCATCCAAACCAGATTGCACGATTGTGCTATTAACTGCATGGATATGCATGTACAGCGCTGAATTTACTAACAAGCGTGGTTAATTACAGGATGTAGATACCAACAGTGGAATGTAAACTGGCTAAGTGCCCTAATGTACATACACACTTCTGTGGTCAAGGCAGTACACATAAATGATTTCATAAACTGGTGTCTTTAATCTAGTTTTGGTGGTAATAATGTTTTGCTCTAACAGTGCCCCCCTTTGATATTTGCATGTATGTTTCATTGCTTAGCAAAGTTTAAAACATTTTTTGTCAGGTAAAATGTTGACCTGTACATTCTTTAGTGCACCCCGTCAGAGAAGCATAAAAGCAGCATTGCTGAATGTGTATTGCACACAGCAATCTAGGAATGCACTGTAGACATTGACTATTCACATATGATTTGTTAGTTATACAGATTATACAGAGATTGCATTCACAGGTGACTGCACTGTCTTCATCAGACAAGACAATTGTGGCACCACCAGATTCTTCCTGCATTCTTCCCAGCCACCACACGAATGACCTAGCATAATAAAGAAATGTAACATCTCTGCCCATACTTATAAGACCAGGTATCTGTGGTCATATGTGCCCTGCCACTAACAGCATGTAAACAGGTAATAGTTAATGCTGCCCCAGTCAGGAAGTTGGGAGTTAATGGTATTCCCGGGTTTTTCTTTTGGTGGGCTTCACTGGGTCCAACCCACTGGTTCCGTGTGTTATAAAAGGAATGGGGGGCTCAAGTCCAGGGGGGAAAACCTAGGAAATACCTGGGGGTTTTGGTGTTGCTGTTCTTCCGGAGTCCAGTCTGGAAAGCTAGTGATGTGCAGAAGTCAGAGTTCCCACTACCCAGGAAGATCACTGAGAAGTGCAGTCCCTCTTAAATAGGGATGAGCCAAAAAAACCCAGATTCAGTTCGCACAAGAACATGCGAACAGACAAAAAATGTGTGCGAACATCTGAACACCGTTAAAGTCTACGGGACATGAACGTGAAAAATCAAAAGTACTCATTTTAAAGGCTTATATGCAAGTTATAGCCATAAAAAGCATTTGGAGACCCGGGTCCTGTCCCAGGGGACATGTATCAATGCAAAAAGAAGTTTTTAAAATGGCAGTTTTTGTCAGGAGCAGTAATTTTAAGAATGCTTGAAATAATAAAAATGAAATATTCCATTAAATATCATGCTTGGGGTCACCTTAGTCTGCCTGTAAAGTAGCGCATTTTTCCAATGTTTATAACAGTACCGCAGCAAAATTACATTTTTAAAGGAAAAAATATACTTAAAAAAATAATTGAAAAAAACGGCGTGGGTTCCTCCCAGTCCATTACCAGGCTTTGGGGTGTGGATATTAAGGGGAACTCCATGCCAAAATAAAAAAAAAAATGGTGTGGGTGTCCCCCCAAAATCCATACCATGTACCACATACCCATTTACATAGGTGGGGGCGGGATCTGGGGGCCCCCTTGTTAAAGGGGGCTTCCAGATTCCAATAAGCCCCCACCTGCAGACCCCCCCAACCACCAGGCAAGGGTTGTGGGAATGAGGCCCTTGCTCCCATGTGGCCTGCCAGGTTGCATGCTCGGATAAGGGTCTGGTATGGATTTTGGGGGGATTTTTTTTGGCGCAGGGTTCCCCTTAAGTCCATACCAGACCAGAAGGGCCTGGTATGGATTTTGGGGGGGACCCCACGCCATTTTTATTTACATTTTGTCATGGATTTCCTCTTAAAATCTATACCAGATCCAATTGGCCTGGTATGGAGGGGGGACCCATGCTGTTTTTTTCTTAATTCTGTCATAGGGCTCCCCTTAACCACTTCAATACACTATATTATATATTGTACACTGCACTATATACCCTGTACTGTATTATATATACTACACTGACTGCACTATATACTCTGAACTGCATTATATATACTATACGGACTGCACTATATACTCTGAACTGCATTATATATACTATACGGACTGCACTATATACTCTGAACTGCAGTATATATATACTATACGGGCTGCACTATATACTCTGCAGAAAAATTGGGCCTTAGGTGTTGGTGGTGCCAGAACACTGTAACCCCTCACAGTTGCTCTTGTTGGGCGCAGGAACGGGCCCTGCTGTTAAATATAATTTCAAAAATTTAATTACATGCCCCTGTTTTTCTGCCCTGTTAGGGGCAGAAAAATTGGACCTTGGGTGGTGGTGGCGCCCTAAACCAAAAACATGCTGGATGCAGGACAGGCCAGTAGCTCAATTGTATATTAAGCAAGTTCTGGTCAGTGGTCCATCCTCAAGACCCAGTAACCCATTGGATGTTCTGTTGGAAAGGTCTCAAGTCTGCTCTTGCCCCTAGATATTCCTGCGCCATATCATGCAGATGCTGGCTATGGTTGCTGGAACCTATCAGACCCTGGCGCTGAGGACTGAAAAATTGTTTAAAGGCATCGGTCAGTCGGCCACCTTCTCCACCACTCTTTCTCTGACCAAACAGAGCCTCAGAAACATGTTGTCCAGCACCAAGAAATGGTAACCTCCCAGGGTTTGGAAATGCGTTACACAAACTTTTCTTCAAGGCCTCCTGAAGATGTTTCATCCTCTGCGAAGGCAGGATGAGTTCTGCAACCTTACCCTTGTAACGTGGATCATGAAGGGTTGCCAGCCAGTAATGATCCCTCTCCTTGATACCATGAATCCTAGGGTCCTTTCGCAGGCTTTGCAGAATCAGGGAGGCCATGCAGCGTAAGTTTGCAGCGGCATTCGATTCTGAGCCCTCTGGGTCACTAAAGATCACATTATCCGTAACTACCTCCTCCCAACCATGTACAACTGTTTGGGTTTCTGGGGACTGAAAACAATCCCTTGAAGACTGCTGTGTGTTATCCTCGACATCCATGCTGACACAATCCTCCTCCTCTTCTTCCTGTGTGTTTAGTGGACCCGCAGGAATGCTATCTGCAAAAAGGGGGCCTTGAGAGGAAAGGAAGTCCTCCTCTTGCTTCTGCCTCAAGTGCCCTGTTCATGATACCATAAAGCCTGTGCGCCAGCAGGAAGACTAGAGGGACACTGTCACTGATGCATGCATTGTCGCTGCTCACCATCTCTGTGGCCTCCTCAAATGGTGACAGGACAGTGCATGCATTCTTGATCAGTAGCCACTGGCATGGCGAAAAGAAGCCAAGCTCCCCTGACCCTGTCCTGGTGCCATACTTGCACAGGTATTCATTGATGGCCCTCTGCTGTGTGGGCAGCCGCTGCAGTATTGTCAGTTTTGAGTTCCACCTGGTGGGCATGTCACAAATGAAGCGGTTGGTGGGCAGGTTGCATTCCCTTAGAATGTCGGCCAGCCGAGCACTGGCATTGTATGACTGGCGGAAATTACTACAGACTTTTCTGGCCTGCTTCAGGAGATCTTATAAGTCTGGGTACCAGGTCAAGAAATGCTGCACCACCAAATTCATGACATGTGCCAAACATGTAACATGGGTCAAGTGTCCCTGTCAGAGGGTGGAGAGAAGGTTGGTGCCATTGTCGCATACAACAATTCCTGGCTGAAGCTGGCGTGGCGTCAACCACCTCTGAGCCTGCCCCTGCAGAGCTGACAGAATCTCTTCCCCAGTATGGCTCCTGTCTCCTAGGCAGACCAACTCAAGCACTGCATGGAATCTTTTTGCCTGACTGCTTGTGTAGCCCCTTGAGCGCTTAGGGAGCACTGCTGGTTCAGAGGACAACCCTGCAGAAGAGATCATAGAGGAAGAAGAGGAGGGAGGGGAGCATACAGATGTTGTGGCAGAATCACCATTAGCTTTTTGGAGGCGTGTTGGCAGAACAAGCTCCAACACTGAACCCTGTCCTGCATCCTTTCCAGCTGACAGCAGAGTTACCCAGTGCACCGTGAAGGAAAGGTAACGTTCCTGCCTATGCCTGCTGGACCATGAGTCAGTGGTAGTATGAACCTTACTGCTGACCGCCCTGTCCAACGAGGCCAAAACATTGCCTTCCACATGGCGGTAGAGAGCCGAAATGTCCTTACTAGTGAAAAGAAATGGCATTTTGGAACCTGCCACTGTGGTACAGCACATTCCACAAATTCATGAAAGGGTGCTGAGTCTACCTGCTGAAAAGGCAGCAGTTGCAGTGCTAGCAATTTGGCCAAGCTAGCATTTAGATGCTGAACATATGGATTACTGGGACTGAATTTCTTTTTATGTTTAAGCAACTGGGGTAGGGAAATTCAACTGATGGTGTACTGCTAGCAGATTGGCTGCAAGTACTTGTGACACCTATTGCTATACCTTCATTCCATTCAGTGCAGGTTTTTGAGAGGACTGGAGGTATAGTAGGGTTTGGGATCCCAGATGAGGAGCAAGGAGAAGTCCACCTTTTTCTATCATGTCTTTCAGGTGCTGCTACCAACGGACTGCATGGCAGGTCATCATATGTCTGGTCAAGCATGTGATGCCCAAGTGGCTGCTGTTCTGGCCACGCTTGATCCGCTTCAGACATAGGTTGCAAACAGCAATGAGGCGATCTTCTGCACACGTGTCGAAAAAGGCCCACACCAAGGAACTTTTAAAAATCAGCGGTGAGTCAGCAGCGCCCTGCACCTGCGGAGCTCTGTGGTGTGATGCAATAGGGTGGCTGCCCTTAAGCTGCCCTCTGGAGGACATAGTGCCTTGTTGGAGCTGTGCCTCCTCCTCCTCACTTTCCTCCTCTCTTCTCTCAGGCATCCAAGTATGGTCAGTGATCTCATCCTCCCCTTCCCTCCTTGTCACTGGAGCAAACTTGGCAGTATGCTGCAGCTTGAGGAACACAACTGCCAGTTTCTTCTCTTTCTGTGTCACTCCCTCTTTCTTTCTAGGCTTACGTTACTTCCTTCCTCAATCTGGGAACCAACATCGGAGCCTTCAAATTGCTGCGCATCCTCCAGCTGCATGTAATCGACACTGGTCGAATAATTCTGGGGACTCCTCCGTTCCAGATGGTGGGGCTATGGAAGGAGTAACTGTGGACAAGGAGCACGTGGAATAGGCCGCTTTGGCAGCTGCGTTGGAAGGCAAACTACTATGAGCCTGGGTGACAGAGGGTGAGGAGGATGAGGACGGCTTTGTTATCCACTCCACCAACTCTTCTGCATGTTGTGGCTCAATAACACGGCCAGAAAAAAAGGACAAGCATGCCCCCACAGCCACCTGCAGAGGATGCACCATGTCCAGGACCACCACTGTTGACTGTAGACACAGAGGCTGCTTGCCCTCTTTTAGTGGCCTGTGAGCGTCTGCCTCTCCTTGGTGGCCTTCCGGACATGGAGATTTTTTCTTTTCATAGCACACTACACTGTATTATATACTGTGTACACCACCTGCACTGTATTAGAAACTGTTCACCGGTTGCACTGTATTATATACTGTGTTCACCGCCTGAAGTGTATTGGAAACTGTACACCACCGAATGCACTGTATATATAGGCTACACTGAATGCAGAGTGTATATATATATCTATATACAGTGGGGACAGAAAGTATTCAGACCCCCTTAAATTTTCCACTCTTTGTTATATTGCAGCCATTTGCTAAAATAATTTAAGTTCATTTTCTTTTCCTCATTAATGTACACACAGAACCCCATATTGACAGAAAAACACAGAATTGTTGACATTTTTGAAGATTTATTAAAAAAGAAAAACTGAAATATCACATGGTCCTAAGTATTCAGACCCTTTGCTCAGTATTTAGTAGAAGCACCCTTTTGATCTAATACAGCCATGAGTCTTTTTGGGAAAGATGCAACACATTTTTTACACCTGGATTTGGGGATCCTCTGCCATTCCTCCTTGCAGATCCTCTCCAGTTCTGTCAGGTTGGATGGTAAACGTTGGTGGACAGCCATTTTTAGGTCTCTCCAGAGATGCTCAATTGGGTTTAAGTCAGGGCTCTGGCTGGGCTATTCAAGAACAGTCACGGAGTTGTGAAGCCACTCCTTTGTTATTTTAGCTGTGTGCTTAGGGTCATTGTCTTGTTGGAAGGTAAACCTTCGGCCCAGTCTGAGGTTCTGAGCACTCTGGAGAAGGTTTTCGTCCAGGATATCCCTAAACTTAGCCGCATTCATCTTTCCCTCGATTGCAACCAGTAGTCCTGTCCCTGCAGCTTAAAAACACCCCCACAGCATGATGCTGCCACCACCATGCTTCACTGTTGGGACTGTATTATACAGGTGATGAGCAGTGACTGGTTTTCTCCACACATACCGCTTAGAATTAAGGCCAAAAAATTCTAACTTGGTCTCATCAGACCAGACAATATTATTTCTCACCATCTTGGAGTCCTTCAGATGTTTTTTAGCAAAGTCCATGCGGGCTTTCATGTGTCTAGCACTTAGGAGAGGCTTCCGTCGGGCCACTCTGCCATAAAGCCCCGACTGGTGGAGGGCTGCAGTGATGGTTGACTTTCTACAACTTTCTCCCATCTCCTGACTGCATTTCTGGAGCCCAGCCACAGTGATCTTTGGGTTCTTCTTTACCTCTCTCACCAAGGCTCTTCTCCCCCGACAGCTCAGTTTGGCCGGACGGCCAGCTCTAGGAAGGGTTCTGGTCGTCCCAAACGTCTTCCATTTAAGGATTATGGAGGTCACTGTGCTCTTAGAAACCTTAAGTGCAGCAGACATTTTTTGTAACCTTGGCCAGATCTGTGCCTTGCCACAATTCTGTCTCTGAGCTCTTCAGGCAGTTCCTTTGACCTCATGATTCTCATTTGCTCTGTTATGCACTGTGAGCTGTAGGGTTTATTTAGACAGGTGGGTGGCTTTTCTAATCAAGTCAATCAGTATAATCAAACACAGCTGGACTCAAATTAAGGTGTAGAACCATCTAAAGGATGATCAGAAGAAATAGACAGCACCTGAGTTAAATATATATATAATTAGGCAAATTAGGCGGTCGCCTAAGGCCTCGCACTCACAGGGGCCTCGCGGCTGCCTAATTTGCCTGTTCTCAATCACTGAAGTTGACGCCGGCGGCTCCGCCTACCCCCACTGGGACTCTGTGGCTTGGGAGCTGACAGACAAATCAGATACTGCCTGCAGCCTGAGGAATAGCTGCCTCATCACGGAGCGTCCCAATCCGTGGGGCCTCATGTGTAAGTTTTGCCTAAGGCCTCACAAAGCCTAGAGCCGCCTCTGTATGAGTGACACAGAAAAGGGTCTGAATACTTAGGACCATGTGATATTTCAGTTTTTCTTTAATAAATCTGCAAAAATGTCAACAATTCTGTGTTTTTCTGTCAATATGGGGTGCTGTGTGTACATTAATGAGGAAAAAAATTGAACTTAAATGATTTTAGCAAATGGCTGCAATATAACAGAGTGAAAAATTTAAGGGGGTCCGAATACTTTCCGTCCCCTATGTGTATATATATATATATATATATATATATATATATATATATATATATATATATATATACATATATATATATATATACACACACATACATACATATACACACCGGCCGAAGTGTACACCACCAAATGAACTGTAAATATAGGCTACACTGAATGCAAAAATATATATATATATCTATATATATAGATATATATATTTAAATATATATATATTTATATACACTAGACTGTGTATATATATATATATATATTTAAATATATATATATATACCGCCTGAAGTGTGATATGGCTCTCTCAGCAGAGCGCGCTATGGTTGGCCAAAGCATGCAGGTCAGGTGCCTGCTTTGGACAATCATCAGATGCTAATGCACTCGAATTTCCCGCGAACGCCCCATAATGTTCGCTGTTCTCGACTCGAACATCAAGTTCATCCCTACTCTTAAATATGACAACTATGGACTTTGTCAAGGATGGACTCTTTTCTCTACAGGTATGCTGGGGCAGCCACAAGCCTAAGTTAGGAACTAGGGATCTTAGGAAAATTACTGCACTTTCTTTTGGACTGTTATCTGGAAATATTAAACTTTGCCTCTGCCTGGTCTGAAGTTACTAAAGGGGTGTCATGCAAGTAACCGGCACATATACTCTACAGCTTGGGTCACTAAACACATTGGGGTATGATGACATCAGTACAAGAGTTAACGCAGTGTGAGGATACAAGTGGTTACCAAGGGTAACTGAGGTTTCTCTAGCAACCTCTCATTAAGCGTGTATATGTGGCAGGTGATATAGCCTCTTGCAGAGGGGGAGATGTTGTCTGCACTCCTTCGGCTGCGATCCATAACAATGGGAGCAGATCTGCACCACCAGGGCCCTCATCCTGTACACAGGTACGGAAAGGAAAGAGTTAAGTGAAGTGTATGCATTGAGTCCGCGCTAGGTGCACAGTGGGACCCCATACCGTTACTGGGATTGAGTTAATTGTGATACCAGGGCATTGGATCTGAATGCTCTTAAATGCACAAGTAGTCATAGCGATGAAGAGTACATCAAGAGAGTTTACTAGAGCTCGTTCATGTTTAGTCATCTGTCCAGGTCGTGAGCTTGGCTCAAGTAAAAGTTATCCCATGCACAGTAGTGACCTTGTACAAAATGCCTAGCGTAGCCCAGAAGAACCCAACCTGTGGTAGGCCTTTCATGTAACCCTTGCTTGGTGCCCAACTAGAAGGGAGGCATGTGACAGTCACCACATGACACCTACCCCTTACAAGCAAGGTCCACTGACACAGACACACTACATTCCACATGCTGGGTGCCTGCCACTGTGGGGTAGCACAGGACATGAACACAGAAAAGGGCTGATTCGATGTACTGGAGCAGCTGTAAAAGAAAGCAATTTGCCAATCTGACATTAACATTCTAGGCGTGGGCATGGGTCTTCTCCTGACCCTCCTCAACATGGTCTAATGGCCTTTTTCCCTGCTTGAGCTGCCTTACCCTAAGCCTCTGCAACCCCTTGTGAGACTTCCCTCCCTGTCATTAAAAGCTGCAAATTTGGCAGGAGAATTGTGAAGGGGATGCAAAAAGTGAGGCAGAAAAATGCCAGTAAGCAGCTCCTGCCTCTGGACAAAATCCTCCCTCGCTTCTCATCTGCCTCTCCCTGAGAACTCCTTCTTCTCCAACAGGTGGCACCCACAAATGGTTTGGCACCTCATCATCCACTCCCTCCTCATTGCTGGAGCCCACTTTGCAGTAAGTTCCAACTGCTGGAACATCACTGCTTCTAGCTGCTTCTGTCTGATTCCCCCTGCCTCTCTGGTCATGGGCCTATTACTCATCTTCAAATATCCGAAACAAGAAATACTTGTACTCAGAGTCTCTTGAAGATAATCAAGGAAATGTAATGGAGGAACGTGGGAAAGTGACCTGGGGTGTGCCGTGGTCACGTGCTCAGTATGCCTAAAAGGGGGCATACCCAAGAAGTAATTGGAAATAAAGAAAAAGTAAAATAAAGGGAATGGGTGGGTGGGATAAAGGGAAGAGAAACGCAGACGGAAAGGGGAGGAATAGGGGCAGATATTTATAGGGCGAGCCTCCTCCTACTTGTCATACATCACCCTCCTGCAGCCCATCAGGGATCATGTGATCAAATACATCTGACTCCTTGCTGCCACTTGGCGGGCTATTGCGAGGCTAATAGAAGAGGAGAAAGAAGAGGGTGCATCAACAGCAGTTGTAGACAACTGGCTGTTCTGTACCAGTGAGGAAGAATAAGAGGAAAGCTTTGTAGGCCACACAAATACCTCTTGTGACTGAATAGAATGGCTGCTCTAAGATAGAAAATGCAGACATTCCCGGAAATTTGTCTTCAGAACCTGCTTGCCTTCTGCTACCTCTGTGCTCAGAACCCCTGCATTCTACTCTGCATCCCCCCTCCCCCCCAAAAAAAGGGCAGAGCAACATAAAATATATCACCAAAAAAAGTTAGGCTCAGTTCACACCTATGCAGCTTGCTTTTGATCCGTTTCTGCAGTGCTTTTTCTGGTGCATTTTATGTCTTTGCACGTACATTCCAAAAAAGAACCAGCTGAAAAAAGCATAGATGTGAACGTGTCCCATTGGAAGCCATGGTAAATGGACTGTAGTGCGTTTCTGTAAAAAGCACTAAAAAAATGCATACAGTGCCTTGAAAAAGTATTCAAATCCCTTGAAATTTTCCACATTTTGTCATGTTACAACCAAAAACTTAAATGAATGTAACAAAGTGTTAATGGGGGTTATGGCGCTTCCTTATGGGGGGGTATATAAGTGAATAAAGTGAATAAATAAAGTGAATAAAGTGAATATCAAAATACCATACGCAAAAAGTTAAATAACATTAGTGCAACAAATCTCATTGCTCATACATTGATTAATACCATCAAAGAATTGAAAAAAGTGAAAAAAATTAAAAAAATAAAAACATCCCATCCACATATAGTGGGTAAGTGTGAAGTATTAATCAATTGCAAATGCTAACCAATTAAGTGCTAATTTATATATATATATATATATAGTGCATGTGCAACTCATTAATCCGACGTGCTCCAAAAGTTGATGACAAATGCAAGCCAGTAGGAGAAAATGATAATAGATGAAAGAAAAAATAAAGTAAAAAGTTCAAAAAGTCTAATCAAAAATTGTATATTCAAAAATATATATGAATAGCAGAACAGAGTTCCAACTGCATTGGTGACTGTGGTGCCCACAAAGAAGGATATCCGTGACTTCTGTGCTCCCCCTTTTGGCTCCCCACTCACCGACTCCCGATACCCCTGCAGGGGTGACAGACACTATAAGATTCCAATGCCGTCCTCTTGGGTGGTATCTCGTGGTTGCTGAAGTGTGGTTATCCTCTGTCCCAGGGTTCCCAGGTCAATCATCCATAGCAGCTTCCACCACCACATCCAAGAAGGGGAATCGCCAGAGAAAAAATCCTCATAGGAAAAGATATCACTTCATAGTGTAGTATATATTAAAAAGGCTTTATTAAAATAAACTAATCCCCATGTGGGAACAAGAATAAAAAACCGCAAACACTACACTATGGGTGAAGCCGATACCAGGAAGAGCTTTCCCGCAGCGTGCAGTTCAGCTGCGTTCCAGGCTCGCTAGCTCCGTACCCGGAAATGACGTAAGTGCGTAGCCCCGCCTTACGCGTTTTGTCATCGACGTTATCAAAGGCGGCGCCATCTTACTACACCTCACAGGTTATATGGTAAGCGGAAATGCTGGGTCCTCCCTTCTCCCATCGTTATAGGGGATGTAATTGGATGTTCAATCGTAGAGCCCCCCCTCCAGGTACAGCCCCATTAGAAGAAATACAATCCAAATACTCTTATCCATAGGCAAATATTGTCACGGACCCATGCATCTCCGCTGACCCTTTCACATAATGGCAGACATATTTGGCACATAGAATAACATTGGCATCATACATCTACTATTTAATATGTAATACAGACTGAATTGTCCAGATAGGTATATCACATGAGCTGAATCCTCAGTGGTGAGTTCAGGTACTACATGTTCACCATCTTGCAAACCCAGTAACTATCTTGTAAAAGTACAATAAAAATGGATACAAAACTGAAGTCCCGCTAAAGGTATATATGCACATAAAAATAAAAAAAAAGGTTCTGAATGTATCAATTAGTGTACTTTATGAGGTACCAGCCTCAAATCTCAAAACAAAAAGGGAAATTTTACATCTAGAACATAAAAATTAGTGCAGACCGGTGTTTCTAAAACCACCCAAGTATTACATACTAATAGCCACTTAAGTATAAATACAAGAGATATCAGTAAGAAGGATGCTCATAGACACCCCTATGTTGGACCGATATATTCCTGAGTACAAGTGTAACATAGGCATTTATAAATACAGAAAACTATCTTCATATAGGTAGTGTCCCACATGCACAAACCCTCCCAGTGGTAAGTTCCGGTATTGCACGCTCTCCCCTGCAAACCCAGATATTACTTAGCAAACCTTCTCCAAAATAATACCTGCGGCCCTGGGGGGGCCCCTACATGTGTACTAGGGTGCCAGAAATTACTAGAACATATAAAATACATGATACCATCCCGGGGATAGAAGTTGCATGCAGGACATGAAGAATATAAGAGGAACGGACAACTTCAAGGAAGAGTGTTTCCAGGAAGAACATTAGTAGAAAGGTATATCCATATATGGAAGCAGTACCCATATACATAAATGTTGCACATAGCGCCGTACATCTGGGTATAGGTACCAACCCCTATCCCTATATATGCACATTTATCATATTGTTTATGTATGCTAGTGCTGCTTGGTTTACTACCTATGTACAAACCCATACACCAAAACCGTTTAAGTCATGTCTATGGCGTTACCCACTCATGTCCCATATATCCACTATTTACCTCACAGGGCAGGCACTGCAAGAGCAGTGGATTAATTGCCTGATGACATAGCAAATTATTGCATTGTAATCATACCCCTTTAAGGCAAAGAACAAAAAAGCAAAAAACACACACCAGAAAAAAACGTGGGGGGGGGGTTGTTTTGCACCCCAGATATTAATGATATTAATCACATCTATGGATTAGCTATAAAACAGTTGAGGTCTATGTCCAAATTAAGGCCCCTAGGGGCAAATAGACCCCAACCGATATATCCAACCGGTCTCATTCCTAGAGACCAATGTCTCTTTGTTGCCCCCTCTCCAGTGGTCTTTCACCTGATCAATACCATAAAAGATAAGACCACTTGGGTCTTTTTGATGGAATTCAGCAAAATGCCGCGATAGATGATGTTTAGGGAACCCTTTCTTGATATTTTTAATATGTTCCCGTATTCTAACATAGAGGGGGCGAGTGGTTCTTCCCATGTACTGCAAATGACAAGGGCATTCAATAATATAGGTAACGTGGGTGCTATGACACGTTATCAACTCCTTGATCTGATATTCTTTATGGTCCACAGTTGACCTAAACTTTTTCTTCTTTCTTGGTTGGGGTTTGCTAACTCTACAAGGTAGACATCTGCGACATCTTTAACCACTTCAGCCCCGGAAGGATTTACCCCCTTCCTGACCAGAGCACTTTTTACAATTCGGCACTGCGTCGCTTTAACTGCTAATTGCGCGGTCATGCAATGCTCTACCCAAACGAAATTTGCGTCCTTTTCTTCCCACAAATAGAGCTTTCTTTTGATGGTATTTTTTTTTTTTTTTTCTTTTTTCTTTTTTTGCCACCTCAGCAAACTTAATCCAGAGACAGCTTTCAGCTTTGTACTCATATTTGTCTCTAATTTAGTTACATCATTGTGGCTTTTCAATAATCCAAGTTGAAATTGTCCTATTATTACCAAGTTTTAACACATAAAACACATATCAAATACATCTAGCCCATCTGGCCACAATCTTCTTGTTACTATTATACGTGGCTATAAGATATTGCTTTTCTATCTAATATACCCTTTCCCCCCACCCCCCAATAACCCGACATTATTAAGCTCACCTAGTTTTCAGGGCACGCCCAAGAGCTAGCTACAGTTCTATACATTGTTCCCTCATGGCTTTGAAACTTTAAGCTACACCTGATTCAACATCTCTCCCTTATTAGAGAGACGAGTGCTCTCAACACTAATGTAGCACTGTTAGAGGACACGGCATTGCTTGTACCCACCAGTTCCATAGTCTCTCAAACCTGTTATAGTTACCTAATCTAGTATAGAATGTCCTTTCATTCCCCACTGTTGAGTTGACAGCTCCGACCCAAGCTTCCGGGGTCGGAGCTGTTCTTGATTGCCAGGATTGTGCTATTAGTTTTCTGGCTTGAAACAGACATCTTACTACCACTATAGCTGTGCTCCAATCGCTGGGCCCGGTGTTAACATGTCCCAACGCGCAAGTCTTGGGGTCGAGCTCTAAGTTGGTACTGAATATGGTATTTATTTTCTTTAAAATCTCAGACCAGTACCTAACTAGTTTTGGGCACCTCCAGACCATGTGGATTAAATCGCCAGATCCTCTGCATCTAGGGCACTCGTCATTGGTTCTACGACCAAACATAAACAGCTTTTTTGGTGTATAGTAAGTTCTGTGCAGCAACATCAGGTGGGAAGCTTTTTGTGCTGGGGAGACCGACACTTCTGATCCTAACTCCAAAATCCTTTTCCACTGCTCGTCCGTTTTCTCCCAACATCAGCCGCCCATCTGTCCCTACCCCCAAGGAGACCTACCTGTGCGTTTCTTCTCTTTGT
Source organism: Lithobates clamitans (assembly GCA_037952925.1). Classification (NCBI taxonomy): domain Eukaryota; kingdom Metazoa; phylum Chordata; class Amphibia; order Anura; family Ranidae; genus Lithobates; species Lithobates clamitans. Next base: position 1,558,363 of record JBBGZY010001306.1, on the reverse strand, counting down.
TAGTTGGTATATGCCTCTGTGATTAAGCCCTTGGTGGACTCTGATTTAATTATTGTTTGTAGTAGTGGCATCCTACACCAATTAGGGGGTTGTCTGTTAAGCTGTTTGTTAAGGGCATGCCTAATCTGTAGATAACTATAAAAGACTTGACTTGGTAACCCGTACTCCTGCCTCAGGTCCTCAAACGATTTCAGGATAGCCCCCTCATATAATTGTGCCAGCCGGTTTATCCCACAGTTTTCCCACATCCTATTTCTTTCGACAGTTAGCAATTCATGCAAGTGCTTATTATTCCAAATTGGTGAATATTCTGAAATTCCTTTATACCCCATTATCCTCTTGACTGTTTGCCAAACCCTAGTGACCAATTTAAACGTCAGGATCTCCCCTTGCAGTGAGTCTGCCTCCAGCGCTTCCACTAGTGAACTGTGTAGGCTCCCCTGAAGGATAATCTTGGCGCACTTACTTCCCCCTCCCTCAGTAGCGCATCCCCCCAGTTGTTGTAGCTGGGCTGCCAGGAAATAACTAAACGGATGAGGAACCCCCAATCCCCCCTCCGTGGCGGGGCGCTGCAGTTTTTGTAGTCCGATCCTGGCCTGCCCTTTTTTCCATATTAGCTCCCTAAAGAGGGATTGGATTTTTTGAAACCACTTCTCCCCGATCCATACTGGGGGGTTGTGGAGCAAATATAACAACTGCGGCATCCATAACATTTTGATGAGATTGACTCGACCCGCTACAGACAGAGGGAGTCTGCTCCAAATATCACATTTTTTTTTGAATTTTAATAAAAGAGGGATCAGGTTGTCCTCAATAAACGCACTAGGGTCCTTGGACATCACGACACCGAGATACTTAATTTTCCCCATTACCTTCAGCTGGGGCAAGCACGTCAAGACAGGGTTGACCAGTGGATCAATCGGCATAAGCGACGATTTCTCCCAATTGATAACGAGTCCCGAGAACTTACCGAAGTTCTCTACCAGTTGCATCACTTTCTTCAATGAGGAGGTTGTGTCCCCCAAGAAAAATAGGACATCGTCCGTAAAGAGCGCTATTTTCTCTTCCACCCCCTCTCTATGGAATCCCTGCAATTCAGGTGATGATCTCACTGCTCCTGCCAATGGTTCCATGGCCAGAACAAACAGCAGGGGGGACAAGGGACAGCCTTGTCTTGTCCCTCTTTCGAGGGGGAAACTTTCAGAGTATTCGTTGTTTATCCTGAGCCTTGCCCTTGGGTGGTTATATAAAATTTTAATCCAGCTAATAAATACGGGCCCAAATCCAAACTTCTCTAGCACCCTCCATAAATAATCCCACTCCAGGGTGTCGAAGGCCTTAGCAGTGTCCAGGGACAGTATGGCTCTAGATCCTGCATTTTTTGTTGGTACCTGGACGTTCAGATATGCCCTTCTGATGTTAGTGCTGGTAGACCGGCCGGGGATAAACCCCGATTGGTCCAAATGCACAAGTTTTGCAATACACTTATTCAGTCTGGATGCCAGCACCCTTGCTACAATCTTGGCATCTGAGCACAGCAGTGATATCGGTCTGTACGAAGAGACTTCCAGTTGATCTTTCCCCTCCTTTGATATCACTACTATGTCGGCCTCCGACATTGATGGAGGCAGCCTTCCATCCTTTGTCGTCTGTTCCAGCACTTTTAGAAGCTCCGGGAGCAGAACCTCCCCATACTTCCTGTAGATCTCCAATGGCAGCCCATCGGGGCCCGGAGATTTCTGGCCTGACAACTCTGCAACTGCCTTTTGTAGTTCCTCCAAGGCCAAGGGGGACTCCATCTCACTCCTATCCCTCTCCGTGAGTACGGGCAGGTCTATCCTTTCTAAGAATCCGTCCATATCGCGCCGGTCCAAACCCCGCCGCAACCTGTACAAGTCTCTATAGAACATGGAAAAAGTCTCTAGGACCTCAGCGGGATTAGATGTAATCTTTCCAGCTGGTGTCCTAATTGAGGAGATGGCCGATGAGGATAGATTTGACTTGGTTAAAAGTGCAAGCATCCGGCCTACTTTCTCCCCTTCGCCAAAGTAGCTTTGTTTCTGGAAGAGTCTCTTGTTCTCTGCTCTTCTATTGATTACCTCTTTATACTCTTGTTGTTTTTTAAGCCAAATTTCCTGCTTTTCAGGGGTTGGATCTACCACGTATTGTGCTTCTGATTCTATGGCTTCCCTGCTAGCCCTCGCCTCCCATTCCCTTGACGATTTCTTTATTATAACAACCTGCTGATGTAATAGTCCCCTGAGGTATGCTTTTAGGGTGTCCCATACTACCCCTACTGGCGCTGTACCTGAGTTAATTATTACAAACTCTTTTAGTTTGGAGGTTATATCTGCTGGGCTGCTTATCAAGTCCAACCATAGCGGTTTTATTGCCCACCTTTTCTGACTAGATCTAATATTTAAGTTTAGGGTCAAAGTTAAAGGTGAGTGGTCCGATATTCCCCTCGGCCTATACTCTATATTTCTAATTAATCGCAGGGATTCAATGTTACCCACTGCCATATCTATACGCGAAAGCGTAGAATACGACCCTGAGTAGCAGGAGTACTGTCAAGCATTAGGATTGTGTGATCTCCACAGGTCGCACCATCCGATCTCTTCAAGAAGTTGGCCTAAGCGCCCCTCTGGTACCCTTTCCGCCCGGGTCGCGGGCGGAAACCGATCCATATTATTATCCAGGACTGCATTAAAATCCCCCACCACTACTATTGGGACATCTATCTCATTATCCACAAACTCTAACAGATCCAACAAGATCTCTGTTTTAAACGGAGGGGGAATATAAACATTTGCTATGACAAGAGGCCTATTTTCCACAACGCTGCTCAGGAAGACATAGCGTCCCAACACATCTATCCTGGTTCTCCTGCAGGAAAATGAAGTACCTCTCCTCACCAGTATGCTTACCCCTCTTGAGTAAGAGGTATGAACTGAATGATACTGTTCTTGGAATTTATAACTCCGAACATGCAATTTAGTTTCATTAGTAAGATGAGTTTCCTGCAGGCAAACCAGTTCGACCCCATAGGCCTCCATTATCGAGAACACCGCTGCCTTTTTAACAGGATCGCCCATGCCCCTAATATTCCAAGAACCTATTTTTAGCGTTTTAACAGGCATCCTAAGGAAAGTAAATAAAAAAAAAAAACAGACAAGCAAAAAAAAAATAAAGAATAATAAAGAGAACAACGCCCCAAAAGAAAAAGGGTGGTTCGTTTGTGTCTTTGTATGTGCAAAGCCTACCATCGTCTCTATAGTTGTGTCAAACAAAAAAAAGTGAAAGGGGGGGAGGGCGAGGGATCCCCGCGTCCAGGGACCACCCCCCCCTCTCCCTTTAATTGCAAATACAGACCACATGTGCAACTATATTTTATTTTTATAAACCCCCTCCTCCTAGATACACGTGCCTTACGTTCACCCCGTTGCCGAACCTTGTAGCTCGCTATATACCCCCCCCCCCAACTTCTACCTGACCCATCCCCCTTTTTCCCTCCACCCTTCTTCATGTCCCTCCCTCTTGCCTAACTAGGCTAGCCCTGGGGGCTGTGCTTGTGACCATTTTCCTCCCTCCCAACCATCCAAAAAAAAGCTCACCACTCATATACTGGTCAAGTGCTTTGTGACACATTTTCAAACTCCTCCCCCCCTCCCCCCCTCCCACAGCCTGATTCCAAAACACCAAAGAAATCGCATCCTTCATCCGTGCTTCCATCCATCACACCCCCCCCCGCCTCCCCTCCTCCGTGCCATCCACTATATGCTGTGTACAAAAGAAACGAAAAAAAAAAAAAAAAAAGGAGAAAGAAAGGAGAAGAGGAAGAGGGGAAGGAAGAGAGAGGGAAGGAAGGAACGGAAAAAGGAAAGAAAGGAAAAAAAGAGGGGTGAGGGGAAAGGTCAACCTGTTGAGCTGTTAAACCCCTATAACTGCTCCCCCCTGCATAATAAGCTATGACTAAAAAAAAGGGAGAAGAGCTGCAGCAGCAGGAGAATACCAGCTCTCAAACGACTCGTTCATCAAAAGAAAAGGGGAACTTAGCAGCAGCAGCCGCAGCGGCCAAACTGGAAAAATTTGCGCACCCCTCTACCTCATCACCATCTAAAAGCACCCAACAGCAGCAGGAGAAATCCCATGTGGGGGGCCCTGGGGATAGGAAGAGCCTAGGAAAAGGACCGACGGCTACACACACTACAAAAACTGCGAGCAGTAAAAACCCTGCAGGCGAATCCTCAGGAATGGCAACCAGCAATATTGCCGAGCAAAATATATCACTAGCAGCGGAGCCCACATTGAAAGACGTTCTATGCGCTGTCAATTCCTGCAAAGCCTCCCTAAGTGATCTGTGCGACCAGCTGAAAGGGTTAAAGGAAGAACTAATTACAGTAAGCCAAGAACTGCAAAGGACTGTCGTTAGAACAACCATGTTAGAGGAGAGGCTGAGCCAGGCCGAGGATGATTTGACCCCATTGAAGCAAGAGCTCAAAGCAATGAAAACGCAGATTGACTTACATAAAGCCAAAATAGAGGAAATGGAAAATAGGTCTCGCAGGAGCAACGTGAGGGTGGTGGGCCTACCGGAACGGACCGAAGGTCCCCACCCCGAGGAGTTTTTGGAGAACTGGCTTAGGGGAATATTTGGGTCGGAAACTTTCTCTCACCTTTTTACTATCGAAAGAGCCCACAGAGTGCCAACCAGGGCTCCGCCACCAGGGGGGTATCCCAGACCAATAATTATGAAATTTTTTAATCACAGAGACAAGGTAACATTGATGCGTAGGGCCAGAGAGAAGGGGGATATTCTGTACAACGGGGTTAAAATTTTATTTTTCCCCGATTACTCCCCAGGCCTGCAGAAACAAAGGGCCGAATTTAGGGACATCAAGCGCAACTTACGGAGTTACAAAATTTAATACGCCCTGCTGTACCCAGCACGTTTACGTATTACTGCCCTAGGGGCTACTCATTATTTTGATACAACGGCAGGGGCAACAAAATGGATCGAAGATAACAAAATGAACCTGCAGAGTTAAGGGCTATACAAGGCTGGTTGAATTGTCTTTTGATGGTATTTGATCACCTCTGCCGTTTTTATTTTTTGCGCTATAAACGGAAAAAGACTGAAAATTTTGAAAAAAAATGATATTTTCTACTTTTTGTTATAAAAAAAATCCAATAAACTAAATTTTAGTCATACATTTAGGCCAAAATGTATTCGGCCACATGTCTTTGGTAAAAAAAATGTCAATAAGCGTATATTTATTGGTTTGCGCAAAAGTTATAGCGTCTACAAACTAGGGTACATTTTCTGGAATTTACACAGCTTTTAGTTTATGACTGCCTATGTCGTTTCTTGAGGTGCTAAAATGGCAGGGCAGTACAAACCCCCCCCAAATGACCCCATTTTGGAAAGTAGACACCCCAAGGAAATTGCTGAGAGGCATGTTGAGCCCATTGAATATTTATTTTTTTTGTCCCAAGTGATTGAATAATGACAAAAAAAAAAGAAAATTTACAAAAAGTTGTCACTAAATGATATATTGCTCACACAGGCCATGGGCATATGTGGAATTGCACCCCAAAGTACAATCAGCTGCTTCTCCTGAGTACGGGGATACCACATGTGTGGCACTTTTTGGGAGTCTAGCCACGTACGGGGCCCCGAAAACCAAGCACCACCTTCAGGATTTCTAAGGGCATACATTTTTGATTTCACTCCTCACTACCTATCACAGTTTTGAAGGCCATAAAATACCAAGATGGCACAAACCCCCCCCCCAAATGACCCCATTTTGGAAAGTAGATACCCCAAGCTATTTGCTGAGAGGCATGGTGAGTATTTTGCAGCTCTCATTTGTTTTTGAAAATGAAGAAAGACCAGAAAAAAATTTTTTTTTTCTTTTTTCAATTTTCAAAACTTTGTAACAAAAAGTGAGGTCTGCAAAATACTCACTATACCTCTCAGCAAATAGCTTGGGGTGTCTACTTTCCAAAATGGGGTCATTTGGGGGGGTTTTGTGCCACCTGGGCATTCCATGGCCTCTGAAACTGTGATAGGCAGTGAAGAGTGAAATCAAAAATTTACGCCCTTAGAAAGCCTGAAGGCGGTGCTTGGGTTTCGGGGTCCCGTGCGTGGCTAGGCTCCCAAAAAGTCCCACATATGTGGTATCCCTGTACTCAGGAGAAGCAACAGAATTTATTTTGGGGTGTAATTCCACATATGCCCATGGCATGTTTGAGCAATATAACATTTAGTGACAACTTTGTGCAAAAAAACAAAAACAAAAAAACAATTTGTCTCTTTCCCGCAACTTGTGTCACAATATAAAATATTCCATGGACTCGACATGCCTCTCAGCAAATAGCTTGGGGTGTCTACTTTCCAAAATGGGGTCATTTGGGGGGGTTTGAACTGTCCTGGCATTTTATGCACAACATTTAGAAGCTTATGTCACACATCACCCACTCTTCTAACCACTTGAAGACAAAGCCCTTTCTGACACTTTTTGTTTACATGAAAAAATTATTTTTTTTTGCAAGAAAATTACTTTGAACCCCCAAACATTATATATTATTTTAAAGCAAATGCCCTACAGATTAAAATGGTGGGTGTTTCATTTTTTTTTTTTTCACACAGTATTTGCGCAACGATTTTCAAATGCATTTTTTGTGGAAAAAACACACTTTTTTAAATTTTAATGCACTAAAACACACTATATTGCCCAAATGTTTGATGAAATAAAAAAGATGATCTTAGGCCGAGTACATGGATACCAAACATGACATGCTTTAAAATTGCGCACAAACGTGCAGTGGCAACAAAATTAATACATTTTTAAAAGCCTTTAAAAGCCTTTGCAGGTTACCACTTTAGATTTACAGAGGAGGTCTACTGCTAAAATCTGCCCTCGATCTGACCTTCGCGGTGATACCTCACATGCATGTTGCAATTGCTGTTTACATTTGATGCCAGACCGACGCTTGCGTTCGCCTTAGCGCGAGAGCAGGGGGGACAGGGGTGCTTTTTATTTATTTATTTTTTTTTTTTCTTTATTTTTTTTTTGCTTTTTTATCTTATTTTTAAACTGTTCCTTTCATTTTTTTTTTTTTTAAATCATTTTTATTGTTATCTCAGGGAATGTAAATATCCCCTATGATAGCAATAGGTAGTGACAGGTACTCTTTTTTGAAAAAATTGGGGTCTATTAGACCCTAGATCTCTCCTCTGCCCTCAAAGCATCTGACCACACCAAGATCGGTGTGATAAAATGCTTCCCCAATTTCCCAATGGCGCTGTTTACATCCGGCGAAATCTAAGTCATAAAATGCTCGTAGCTTCCGGTTTCTTAGGCCATAGAGATGTTTGGAGCCACTCTGGTCTCTGATCAGCTCTATGGTCAGCTGGCTGAATCACCGGCTGCATTCTCAGGTTCCCTGTTGAGACAAGAGAGCCAGAGAAAAACACGGAAGACGGTGGGGGGGGGCATTCCCTCCCACTGCTTGTAAAAGCAGTCTAGAGGCTAATTAGCTGCTAGGATTGCTTTTACATGAAAGCCGACCGCTGGCTAAAAAGAATGATACCAAGATGATACCTAAACCTGCAGGCATCATTCTGGTATAACCACTCAAAGTCGTGAATGGCGTACCTGAAGACAAAAAAATGGTTAACAATAAAGCACAGTAAACGGTAAAGTTTAAAAAATTGCATACCTGAAAAACAAACATGATAAAACATAATAACAATAAAACATTGCAGAATAGAATACAGTAAAAAAGAGCAGAACAATAGAGATAGAATAGAGAGAGAGAGAACAATAAAACGACAACTATTTTTTTTTTTTTTTTTTTTTGTGTTTTTTTTTTTTTACACTTTTTTTTTGTAACTGTAACTTTTATAACTGTAACCAGTTCCAGGTTCGGGTCTCTCAAAATGCGATGGCATCTTGGGAGACCCTGTGAAAGTGCGCCTAGTCTGTGCAATGCTGTACCCTACGCTAATACTCAACTAGTGAATGGTAGCGTTCAAAACATTCACCAATGCAAAGACCAGGATTGTCAGGACAGGAGGGACAATAATAGTGGGTGTCACGTCTATATCCGCGCTTGCTGCAGACACAACATCTTTTTTGGGGGGGGTTCGTTGGGTAGGGGTACTCGGGAGGATATATAAATGCCTCTCATGCAGCCGACTGCATTTGGTTGGGGATGTGAATGGGGGAAGTACGGGCACTGCAGAAGCGGTGGGTTCCCAATTAGGATTGGCGAATGCAGCAGGAAGGGCACTATGGGCACGACGGGCCTGTGTTTGTCTTTTTGGTGGCAGCGGGACACTACTTGTGCTTGCCACCTCACCAGCTTGAACTGCACTTATGGGACTCGCCATGTCACCAAGTGTTACTGCAGTGCTGGTATGACTACGACCGGGGTGTACTAGGCCGCTGGTGCTTGCCAGTTCACCAAAACGCTACAAAAAAAAGTGACAGTGATCGATCGATACTGCACTTGGGTGGGCTGGGCCGGGCGGAGGGGCAAAACGCAGGTGCTAGCAGGTATCTGGGCTGATCCCGCTAACACTGCGTTTTTGGGAACCCTAAACTGCTGGGGACGCTAGTATAGATCTGATCGGATCAGATATTGATCTGTTCAGATACTATACCAATAAGGGAGGTGTGCGGTGCGTGCGTGGGTGTTAGCGCTACTGGCGCTAATCTGACGCTGCCTGGGGCTGGTGCTTGCCAGTTCACCAAAATGCTACCAAAAAAACTGTTAGCGATCGCAGGGATCAGGCCTGACTCTGCGAACGCTGCAGTTATGCGTTTAGTGTTTTGTAAGTGTCAGTGATCAATCGATACTGCACTTGGGTGGGCTGGGCTGGGCTGGGCCGGGCGGAGGGGAAAAACGCAGGTGCTAGCAGGTATCTGGGCTGATCCCGCTAACACTGCGTTTTTGGGAACCCTAAACTGCTGGGGACGCTAGTATAGATCTGATCGGATCAGATATTGATACGTTCAGATACTATACCACTAAGGGAGGTGTACGGTGCGTGCGTGGGTGTTCGCGGTACTGGCGCTAATCTGACGCTGCCTGGGGCGACGCATATCACCGCCGGGCGATCAGGGGGCTAAACCTTTATTCGGTAATAAACGGCGGGTGCCCTGACACTATAAAAAATAAACGAACTAACCAGCGTCACCCGTAACGGTTATACGGTGATCAGTGGTGAAAGGGTTAACTAGGGGGCAATCAAGGGGTTAAAACATTTATTAGATAGTATATGGGGGTCCCTGTCGCTATAAAACACTGACGGCGAACCTAAATATTTACGTCCCTAACTAGCGTCACCAGCGACACTAATACAGCGATCAGAAAAATGATCGCTTAGCGACACTGGTGACAGGGGGTGATCAAGGGGTTAAAACTTTATTAGGGGGGGTTAGGGGGGTACCCTAGACCTACATGGGGGTAACACTCACTGTCCTACCACTGCTAACTGTCACAAACTGACACTATGCAGTAATCAGGAAAAAAAAAAAACCTGCTTGGTGTCAGTTTGTGACAGCGGGGGGGGGGGGTGATTGGGGGGGGGATCGGGGGGCGATCGGGGGGGGATCGGGGGTGTTTAGTGAGCCTGGCATGTTCTACTGTGTGTGTGTGTGTATGTTGGTGCACTTACATGTCATCTCTCCTCGGCGCTGGAACGGAAACTGGCCAGCTGAGGAGAGATGACATCACATCCTCTGCCTCTGTGTACTATACAGAGGCAGCGGATGTTTCTCATTGGCTGGGAGCGATCGCGAGGGGGGGCCACGATCGGATGGCCTCCCCCTCGTCTCTCAACTCTCCCAGCCAAATGCCGACCGCAGCTGGCACCGGGGGGGGTCCGATCGGACCCCCCGCCCGCGGGAAGGCAATCACGTACCAGGTACGTGATTTTGCCTGCCCGTGCCGCTCTGCTCACGTATATAGGCGTGAGGCGGTCGGCAAGTGGATAAAAACCCTTCATATCAGGTATGATATAGATTTGCTTAGGGGGGTCAATGACATTATGTACAAGATGGTTGCGAAGAGTAGGGGCTTTCCTATATACAAACTTCGGTTTATTAGGAAGAACTTTGGCTAGCACGCAGTCCTCTTTTAGAATGGGCCAATATTTTGGGCAAATATGTGAAAAGTGTGGCGTGCATTTGTATTCAGCCCCCTTTACTCTAATACCACTAACTAAAATCTAGTAGAACCAAATGACTCCAGAAGTCACCTAATCAGTAAAAAGAGTCCACCTGTGTGTAATTTAATCACAGTATAAATACAGCTGTTCTGTGAAGCCCCTCAGAGGTTTGTTAGAGAACCTTAGTGAACAAACAGCATCATGAAGGTCAAGGAACACACCAGACAGGTCAGGGATAATGTTGTGGAGAAGTTTAAAGCAGGGTTGGGTTATAAAGAAATATCCCAAGTTTTGAACATCTCACAGAGCACTGTTCAATCCATCATCCGAAAATGGAAAGGCACTGTAGGCGTGAACCAGGCCTTAAACCTATTTCACACTTACTAAAATCAGTTATGAATAACTTGCAAATTATAGAGGACCGACACTTCCATAGGGGCATAGGGCCACACAACATAAGCACAATATCATCAGTTGAAGTACAATGCATCAAATTAGGCAGCCCACTGAAAATGAACGTGCTGTGACACACTTCAGCATCCAAAACTTCAGTGCTATTTTGTTTTTTATGCCCACCAAAAAGAACAGGGGAGTAAAATAGGCACTAATATTAACTCCCAGCTTTGGTGTCAGTGGCTGCAATAATATCCCCCAACATTGATGTTGGTGACTATAATATGAGGAGTACGGGAGTCTTTATTGATCTCTCAAACACAAGCAAACAAAAATAGCTTTCTTCAGCAAAAGTAAAAGGTAAATAGTCCAAAACTCTGTTATAATTAATCCAACATAACGACTCACTGCCAGTATACCAGTCCCACACTTCTGTTCAGGTTTTGCGTCTGCTTCGGGGGTAGCAAAAAGACAGCAGGTGCTCAGCAAACAAGTATCTAAGTTGCCACAGTCCACACAACTACTCCACCCCACCGACAAGTGCTGCCTCCTTCCTGCTCCTTTTTAGGCCTCGTCTGTCGGTGGGCTAACCCTTTTAGGACCAAAATCCCTGTAATCAGGGTTTGGAGGCTCTTTTCCAACCGAGGTCTCACTGAGCCTCGAAACTTGAAACGGGTCTGAAATGAGGACTTACCAATCATGAGATCACTGTAAGCCAGTCCTCTCCTCTTTAACTGGACTACTCCAGAATTCTTCACCCTGCATGGGTGAGAACCCCTGAGCATGCAAAAATGTATTCACATCACCCCACCTTAAAAGGACCACAACCCAATAGTGGGGACAGTTATCCCCTGTCCAGAACCCATCCCTGGCCTCTTGTACATGACCACAACAATAACCCCCAGAGTGGTGTCTGCGGTAATATCTCCTACATTGATGGTCAGTGGCAGTGTTATTTCAAGCCCCCTTCATTGGTGGTTAGTGGCAATATGTTAACACCTTTAACCCTCTCCCTTTATTGATGGTCAGAGGAAGTGCTATTAATACCCTGTCAGGGCTGGGCTCTCAGCCCTTCCTTCTCTGTGCTCAGGTTCCTCAGCTGTCAGTTAATTGCCAGTACTCATCGTTCCACAGTGGCTCACCTGTTGATCATCTCCTGCTCGTCAGTCAAGCCCGTAGCCAGCCCCTTCTGGCTATTTAAACTGCCTGGTTCATTTCATCAATTGCCTTCACCTTGGTCAACATATCTAGAGACTCTGTGCTGTGTTCCTGTTGAAGACTTGCCTGGCTGATGTCCCTTCTGGTTCCTGGTCCTGTCTGCTGCCTCTGACTGCGCTGATCTCTGGCTTCCTGATTTCCTGGCTTGTTCTGACTACCCGATTTGGCTACCGAACCCTGGCTATGTTTTGGCTATGTTTACCAGCTGTACCATTTTTACCATTGTATTAAAAGGTGTGCTTTTTACTGCATTTTCTATCTCTGTTTGTTTCATGGTTCCTGACACACCCTCACCACCATCACCCACCTTCATTGGTGGGGAGTGGCAATGCTGTTAACCCCTCTTTAAACCCTTGTTACATTGATTGTCAGTGGCAGTTCTTTTAATTCTCACCTCTTGCATTGATGGTCATGGTCAGTGCTGTTATCCCCCACCTCACCCCACCGCACATTGGTCAGCAGCAGAGTTATCTAACCACAAACAGTTTTCACGTCCCAGATCACCCACGCCTCTGTTTTTCTTTCCCTGATGATGTCAGGCCTGGAGTATTTTTCTAATGTCAAGTGGAGATATCTTTGCCTGACAGTACTGTGTTCATTTCAGTGTGCAGGAATGCAGAGTGCCTCCCCCAACATTTCCTGCCTTTACTTTGTTTTCCTATATATACTGGAAAGTTTTAAGAGACTGAAACCATTATTCGCTACTTGATTTGCCCAAAAAAGCATTATGGTAACATAACATTATTTTAAGCTTATACTCTAATTCCAAGAAATTAGATGATATACTGTACTGTGTTGTCCATCGTTTTGTGTTCATTTGAAGCTAACTTCCAGATAATACTTTATAATCAGTAACAGCAAACAGTTTCTTCCTTTTGGGATAAAGGTTTTACATAAATAAATAAAAACTGATTATTTTAAGCACCCCTGCCAGTGTTAAATGGTTTATCTCATCTTTGTAACTGCAAAAGAGCTTTTCTGTTGAAAAACAAAAGGCTTATTGGCCAAATCACCAGATAAATATAAAAGAAAAAAAGCCTAAAAAAGTAAATGAACACAGCCATCACATCTAAAAATTGGTAAGTTGCAGTATAATAAATGTTTGCGTGAAAAGACTCCTGCGCTGTCAAACGAATCCTATACTAAAGGGACACTGCTGCAACACACAAAACTGCTCCAAAACAGACAAAACAATAGTAGAATAAGGGGGTGGTGGTTGCGCTGTGATAGAGGAGGGGGAGGGGTGGGGGGGCAGAGGGAGGGGAGCTAAACTATAATGAATACAAAAATAACAAATGACCTAAATATATGAGTAAATTATGTGAACAAGGACTCACAGATGCAAATATATAAATCAAGAAGTGAAATATAAGCACAGACAAATATCACTAGGTGGTGCATAACAAAAGTGCTATGATCAAACAAAAAAATATATATAAAAAGTAATAGAATGAAGGTATATACCAGCAAGCAGTGTACAAGGGTATGTGAATCTGCTTCAAAAGGTGCATAAATCCAAAGTATATCAAATATCACGAAAACTTATCAAATGAAATAACTTGAGACGTGTATATATATGTGCTGATATTATGATCAACTGATGACATAAGTACACAAGTGAATAATTATTAACAATAAGAAAGAAAGAAAAAATGTGAATGAAATATATATAAAATTATTTGTAAAAGTCCATTAAATAGTCCCAGTAGTTGATGTTGGTGACACACCGACACTTGGCGAAAAAAATATATAATCCAAAAAGAGAAAAAATAAAAAAAAATAAAGTGACAACAGTCCCACCACCAAATGTGACACTTCTGGATGCAGATAAGGTACTGATGGTGGATCAGGGAGGGGAAAGAAAGTGTACTCCAAGTGGGGGCACCTCCGTGTTTCCAGGCCCCTTACCTTACAGCTGTAAGGTATACAGCATATGTAGTGGAGACCCAGCAGATGGGGAAATCCAAAGGTACAGCAGATGGCGTTGTTTGGTGATGCAGTATATCATATGCAGAGACAAAAACGAGCGGCATATAGTATAATTCCATTTGATGTGAAGGACACAGGTGGGGGGGGGGGGATGAAGTGGGAGAGGGGGAGGGGGGTTGCACTCACTTTTAAGCAATGAGCGCACGCCTCAACCCACGAGCGCCGAGCTCGTATAATCCCAGGCTCTGGATCTTCCAACAAATCTCCCCGCTTCCTGTTCCTCACCGCTCGTTATGCAGAGTTATGTTGTGCGGTATAAAAGATCCCGTATACCATATACTTTATTAAAAGAGTAAAGAAATATCATGCACTTAATTTAAAAAACAGCTGGGGGGTAAAACATCCACGAGTGCCGAGCTCGTCACATCCAGCTAGTGTGTGGCAGCGTCCCGTACTTAATTCTGCATAACGGGCGGTGAGGAACAGGAAGCGGGGAGATTTGTTGGAAGATCCAGAGCCTGGGATTATACGAGCTCGGCGCTCGTGGGTTGAGGCGTGCGCTCACTGCTTAAAAGTGAGTGCAACCCCCCCTCCCCCTCTCCCACTTCATCCCCCCCCCCACCTGTGTCCTTCACATCAAATGGAATTATACTATATGCCGCTCGTTTTTGTCTCTGCATATGATATACTGCATCACCAAACAACGCCATCTGCTGTACCTTTGGATTTCCCCATCTGCTGGGTCTCCACTACATATGCTGTATACCTTACAGCTGTAAGGTAAGGGGCCTGGGAACACGGAGGTGCCCCCACTTGGAGTACACTTTCTTTCCCCTCCCTGGTCCACCATCAGTACCTTATCTGCATCCAGAAGTGTCACATTTGGTGGTGGGACTGTTGTCACTTTATTTTATTTAATTTTTTCTCTTTTTGGATTATATATTTTTTTCGCCAAGTGTCGGCGTGTCACCAACATCAACTACTGGGACTATTTAATGGACTTTTACAAATAATTTTATATATATTTCATTCACATTTTTTCTTTCTTTCTTATTGTTAATAATTATTCACTTGTGTACTTATGTCATCAGTTGATCATAATATCAGCACATATATATATATATACACACGTCTCAAGTTATTTCATTTGATGAGTTTTCGTGATATTTGATATACTTTGGATTTATGCACCTTTTGAAGCAGATTCACATACCCTTGTACCCTGCTTGCTGGTATATACCTTCATTCTATTACTTTTTATATATATTTTTTGTTTGATCATAGCACTTTTGTTATGCACCACCTAGTGATATTTGTTTGTGCTTATATTTCACTTCTTGATTATTTGCATCTGTGAGTCCTTTTTCACATACTTTACTCATATATTTAGGCCATTTGTCATTTTTGTATTCATTATAGTTTAGCTCTCCTCCCTCTACCCCCCCACCCCTCCCCCTCTTCTATCACAGCGCAACCACCACCCCCTTATAATAAATTTTGCTTTTTGGTTGAATACTGCTTTAATATCAACATTTTGTTGATGACCGTCATATTATCTAATATGATTTGAGGACTTTATAACAGAATCTTTTATTTCATTTACCATTACATACTTGTACCTAAAAAGTCCTATTCATTGTTGTAGGGTGAAGAAATGGTATGAAAATAATTTTGGTATGCAAAGTATTTGAAAAGTTATTGTTGAATAAACTGTTGCATACCAGGATTTCCATGCATATCTGCTTGAAAGCAAATTGGAAATGAAATGTGCAAGAACACTTTAAATATATCTCTGGGATCTGTAGAGCAAAGCAGAGTCCATCCAACGGAAGCGCCCGTGTGAAAGGGCCCTTACTGGTTGCTTTTGTCTTTTTTTTTATATTTAGTGCTAATGCATTTTTACACACTGCATGCACAGCAGTGTTGTGGTGTGAATGGGGTACATAGAAAATGTTTGTTTTCTTTGTGCTCTTGTGGTGACTGGAATTTATCCAGTGCAGAAAGATTCCAGTCACCGCACATACCGGTAGTTAAAGCATTTCAATTGTAATCAAACAAAAACAATTCCAAGCATGCCTTAGTATTGAACAGACTTCAAGTGCATTCTGCTATTGTATAAAATGTAAAAAAAATGTGATTAGCAACTGGTGAAGAAATACATACAGTTCGCTGGATAGTGAGAGATGTTAGCTGCGTAGTGGTCTGTCTTCATCTGCAAAGTGAAAGCAAAACTATGATATCGATGTAAGAAAAACTCCATCTTCACCCTTAAATTAGGACTTTTTTTAACCAAGATTAGACTTTGTATAATAGTTTTTTAAGGTTGCTCAAAAAAAATTGATAAGGTATGGAAACCATGGGTGGCAATGCATCAAACCATTTTCCTAGAAAACAATACTACATACACATACAATTTTATTTTCGTATTGTTTTGCTTTCTTTTTTGTAAATGCAGGAAAAAAGGACAGACAGTCTAGGACGTTTGCATTGTTTATTGCGGTTCTTCATACAGATGTAAATCAAGCAGGTTTGGGAGAATGCAGCAAATGCATAGACAATATTCTATTTACTGTGCAAATGATGCTCCAACCATACCTCCCAACATTTTGAAATCGGAATGAGGGACACCTACTAGCAAATGTATGTAGGCATAGGACACGCCCCCTGTCACACCCCCTTAAAAGAGAATTAACCCCCCCCCCAAAAAAAATAATAAATCCACAAGGGCTTTTTTTTACCACTATTATTTCATTATATTGGCTTTTAAAATTTACAAATGCAGCAATTTAGAATTTAGATGAAAGGTTTAGCACTGGGAAACACTTTTTGAAAGATAAAAAGTGCATTTTATATACAACTATATGGACCAGACCATAATGAGGGACAAATGAGAGGGAAAGAGGGACAGAGGGACTTTGCTTCAAATCAGGGACAGTCCCTCGAAATCAGGGACAGTTGGGAGCTATGGCTACAACATTTGTTAAAGCGGTATTAAACCCAAAACCAAAAAAGTCAAAAAAAATTACATCACGAGCCAGCTGCCTTTAGCGCCTTCAGATTTTAGCCTTAAAATCTCATGTTTTTTCTATTAAAATAACAAACATATTATACTTACCTGCCCTGTGCAGTGATTTTGCACAGAGCAGCCCCAAACCTCCTCTTCTCAGGTCCCTGGCTGGAGCTCCTGCCCCCCCCCCCTCCCCCACAGTAAGCAGCTTGCTTGACTATAGGATTCGTCAACTGCGGTCTTGCACATATCTTAAACCTATAATAACCACACAACGCTGCGTGACATGGGTTTTAATGGCCACAACAGCCTTTTATTAACCAAAATAAATATAACCATAAACATAACAATTCTTAACACCAGGAGGGGGTCTTTGGGGTCCCATTTTGCTCAATAACAACTGTGACCTCAGCTGTGCCCCAGCCGGCTCGAGGACATTGCGACTTTCCAAATTTCTCTTTCCCTTGGGACCTAAGTCCTGGGAGAACCACCAACAACCAACCAAGGTGGGATCCCATACCCTGTATGGGTCCCCCAAAATTTAATAAACTGTTTCAATTCTTGACCCCCCAAAGACCCCCTGACCCGCCAGCTGCTGTGACAAATTTTTCAATAAAAACTATAAATATATATGTGTATACATTTTTTTTTTTTTATTCCCTTTTTTTTTTCTCTTTGTTTTTTTTTTAAAAAAAAAAAAAAAAAAAAAGAAAAACCCATAACCCAATGTAGGGCAGGAGGGAGGGAACTTCTACCAACGAGGAATAACCTGGAATGATTTCCCAACAGCCTGTGCAACATCCCAACCCTTTTCCAGCTCCACCCAAACACCTGACTTGCTCCTCCAATAAGGTAAGCTACCCTTTTCCCCAACTAACTCAGTAAAAACTTAACCCTTGCCGACCTGTTCCTCCCATAGTCATGCCGACCCTCCGTCTAGATTTTCCTCCGGGTCACACTTGACTATAGGATTCGTCAACTGCGGTCTTGCACATATCTTAAACCTATAATAACCACACAACGCTGCGTGACATGGGTTTTAATGGCCACAACAGCCTTTTATTAACCAAAATAAATATAATCATAAACATAACAATTCTTAACACCAGGAGGGGGTCTTTGGGGTCCCATTTTGCTCAATAACAACTGTGACCTCAGCTGTGCCCCAGCCGGCTCGAGGACATTGCGACTTTCCAAATTTCTCTTTCCCTTGGGACCTAAGTCCTGGGAGAACCATCAACAACCAACCAAGGTGGGATCCCATACCCTGTATGGGTCCCCCAAAATTTAATAAACTGTTTCAATTCTTGACCCCCCAAAGACCCCCTGACCCGCCATGCGAGCTTGAGTGACACCTCACTAAAGCGAGTCCCTCCACACCTGCAGAGCCCTCTGAACCCCTTCCTGCAATCCTAAAAACCAAAAATCGGTTCCAACCGCATTCAAATGTACACCGTCATCCCTCCAATACCTAATAGATAGGTCTTCCAGATCCCGATGGCGAACCACCACACCCCCAAGGCGAGACACAAAACGCCCGATCTCCCTGTTGGCCTTTATCCGTGCTTTATTCAAGCGTTCAACGGAACGCGCATGTCGCCAAGTGTGTCGTGCCACTATGTCTGACCACACTATGATGACCCCAGGGAAGTCACGCATCAGTCGCAGAATGTCAAACTTTACATCCCGAACAATGTCCCTAGCTGCCCGGACCCCCATATCATTTCCTCCCACTGAGAGCACCAAAACATCAGGAGGCCTGTCCACTCTAGAATAATAGTGAAATTCCGGAAGAACCCGTCCCCACATCATGCCTCTAACTCCCAACCATTTGCATACTGCTTCACTCCGGGGAACTCCAAGCTGTCTCCCTTCGGGCCGCGCATCCGCTCTGATCGCCCCCCAGAAGACATAAGAGTCGCCCAGAATCCACACCAGGCCTTGGGGAAAACCTGTAACAGACAACCAAAGAAAAACATATAGCCCAAAACATAACTCTAACAAATCAATAACATCATGAAAAACATTATAGCATGTGCGGACGTACATAAATTTTAAAACGATCAGATTCCCACCTCCCTATGCGCATAACCATCTGTGGACTCAAACCCCAACGAGCTGCCTCCGTAGCTGCCCCTACCCGAAAAGAATGAATATTAAATTGAGAGGCTGGCATTCCAACCGTCAACAAACAGCGCTTAAAAACTGCCACGAACTGGAAACGCGACAAGGATGAACCATCCTCGTGCTGTAAAAAAGACCTTTGCACGCCCCTCCGAACCTGAGCGAAGCGCTGAACTGAAAGTACCGGACACACTGCCTCCGGAAGCACCTTAAATAACGTCACATAAACCCCTTTCCCCAATTGATCAGTTTTAGATCTACTAATAAGGAGCTGAACGCTATCCGCATTGATCTGTACCTCCGAAAACATCAAACCCCCCACACCGCGTTTATTTTTGCTCACCAGCTCCCCAATCCTCAAGGCTCCAAAGAAAGCCAAAGAAAAGGCAACCGTAAACAGTTGAACCTCATAAGGCGAGGAACAAACCCTGGGCAAGATTCCTACCATATCCTGTAGCAGCCCAAAGGACACAGGGCGCCTGGTGTCTCTTACCACGCGTCCGCGCCGGAAACCCTTCATGGCCTGACGCACCATAAAGTCCTTCGTAATATCCCGCAGGCCTTGTAGCTTATGAAGAAAAGCCAACGCAGCCAATCTCCGGTTCATTTTCGATACCGACTCTCCCTTGGAAAACTGCATCCCAATCACATACAACAACAGGGAGAGCCTGTCCTGATCCGAAACACAACCCCCCCACGGAACTTACCAGTTCGTCCCATTCACGCCAAACCGAAGAGTAAGCCGCCCATGTTCCCGCACTCACCGAACGCTGTACCAGGCCACCCGCTATTCCAATGCCAGTCTCCACAGATGCGTAGGACAAGGAACCGACCTCTGCTCCGCCGCCGGCGCCATCTTCCGGAACCTGTCCCACTGAAAACGAGACAAGGCATCAGCAATGGAATTCTCCACACCTGGTACATGTACAGCTTTTACAAAACAATTCAAACTCAAACAACGAAGGACCAAAAAACGTAATAAACGCACTACGGGCGGAGACGAAGCAGACAGACTAGACACAACTGCCACCACCCCCATGTTATCACAGTGAAAACAAACTCGCCGATTTTGAAAGCGAGACCCCCAAATGTCCAGTGCCACCACAATGGGGAAAAGCTCCAATAACACCAGATTACTCAAGAAGCCCGCGACACGCCATTCCTCCGGCCACGCCTCTGCGCACCATGCCCCTTGACAGTACGCCCCGAAACCCAAACTGCCCGCTGCATCCGTGTACAAATCGAAATCAAAGGCCGACACCACCGGAGCCATCCACAAGGATCTCCCGTTATAGGTGGCCAGAAATTCCTCCCATACCCGCAGATCAGCCTTGTGTTCAGCCGAAAGCCGAATAAAATGATGTGGCATTCGAACCCCAGCAGTGGCGGCACTCAGGCGACGGCAAAAAATGCGCCCCATCTGGATGATGCGGCAGGCGAAATTAAGCTTCCCCAGCAAAGACTGTAATTGCTTCAGCCTAATTTTCTTCGCCTGTAAGGCCGCCCTCACCAACAATCGCAAGTCCTCCAATTTAGCCGTCGGCAAGCGACACTCCATTGCCTGTGTATCAATGATGATACCCAAGAATTGCATTTCTGTCGAAGGCCCTTCCGTCTTCTCTGGCGCAAGGGGAATCCCGAAACGCCGCGCCACGTCTTCCAATGTTCGTAACAAGACCGAACAAACCGTGGACTTTGGGGGGCCAATACAAAGAAAATCATCAAGGTAGTGCAGAACCGAGCGCACTTGTGACTCTTCCCGAACCACCCATTCGACAAAGGTACTAAACGTCTCAAAATAAGAACAAGAAATAGAACAACCCATGGGAAGACAACGATCCACAAAAAACTGACCACCCCAAAAACAACCCAGCAACGGCTGGCTATCCGGGTGAACCGGTAATAAACGAAAAGCGGACTCAATGTCCGTCTTAGCCAATAATGCCCCCTGCCCATATCTCTGAACCCAACTGACGGCCGTATCAAATGACGTATAGGACACCGACGTCAAGTCAGGCTCTATTGCATCATTCACCGAAGATCCCTTAGGATACGACAAGTGATGTATCAGCCGAAATTTATGTGGTTCCTTCTTAGGCACCACCCCCAAAGGAGACACATGCAACCCAGGTATGGGTGGGCGATCGAATGGGCCAGCCATTCTACCCATCTCCACCTCCTTAGCTAACTTATCCGTCACCACCTGAGGAAACTGAGAAGTAGATTTCAGATTCTTGGGCACTGAATTCCCAGACAAGGGTAGCGAACAAGGAATGTGAAAACCATGGGCAAAGCCCTCGGCAAGAAAAACCGCCGCCTCCCTTCTGGGATACCTACTTAGGTACGGCAGCATCTCGGACAGATTTACCGGCGTCTTCCCTTTTTGAAGCGGACTCACCAGATTGCGGCTTCCCCTTCTTGAAGCATTTGGCAAAACCGTGGGAGCCTCCGCATCCGGAGCACTCGTGACGGAACCGACAGGTCGTGCCAAAGCGGCACG
The DNA here is from genome assembly GCA_037952925.1 of Lithobates clamitans. NCBI lineage: Eukaryota > Metazoa > Chordata > Amphibia > Anura > Ranidae > Lithobates > Lithobates clamitans. Next base: position 1,537,012 of record JBBGZY010001306.1, on the reverse strand, counting down.
CTCCTTCGTTGAACTGCCAACAGTAGTTTCTTGGTTGTGAGGCCGGCTGCCCAGTGCCTGAACCGCCGGCCCCCCCTGGAAAGGGCTGGCCCGAAGCCCGAGCCTGCACCATGAGCTTCATCCAAAGCCCAATATCCTTATGGTCCCATCTTAGCTGAGGCCTGACAGCTTTTCGCTGGCGAAACTGTTCATCATAGCGAAGCCATGCCAGTCCCCCATATACTCTATAAGCCTCCCCAATCGCGTCTAAATAGCAAAAAAGCGGAGAACAATTCTCCGGCTCCTTTTCACCTATGACGCTGGCCAATATCGCAAAGGCTTGCAGCCAGTTAGAAAAAGTCCTAGGGATAAGCCGCCAACGTCGTCTTTCCTCCTCCTCCTTTTTACTCTCATCTGCTTTACCTTTATCTATATTAAACTTCTCCAGCGGCAAGAGGGAGAATATCTCCACATATACCCCCGCCAAATCCTCTCCCTAACTTCGGGCTTGAGGTGCACCCCCAACGGACCCTCGAAGCACACATAAACCTCACCATGCGCTCTATCACCCAAACGAACCCCATCGTCCCCCGACTCCTTAGCCTTACGCGACTCCGTGCCACTGGCCCTCACCGTCTGAGAAGCAGACTCAACTACCGTCGAGGATAATGGGATCTCTGTATCCGTTTGTCCTTCCCACTGTGACGCCGTGCTCACCGCCGGCGACAGCATAGAACTACGCACAACGGGGGCATCACGGCCCAAACCATCCGACGCGGTCACTGCAGGGACCCACGCCCCCGTCGGCCCCGCTACTGGTCCTGAGGGCCCAGGCGGGGCGCAGCGGTCCAACAATTCCCGAAAACCCGCAAAAAATTCCGCCAGACCTGCCACACCAGGTTCCCTACCTAACTGACCCGCTTGCTCCCTGCCCCGTGACCCCTCCTGTCCGCCTGCCGTAAACCCACCCCCTTGCCCCACAGAAGTAGCAGAAATAAAACTGGACTCACCAGGCTGCCTGCGCACCAAATCCCGAGCAGCCGCACATCCGGATCCCAGCTGACTCCGCACAGTAGGGCGCACGGTCGGTGATCGCCCATCGCCGTCATCGCTGGACACCTCGCCGGATTCTGCTGACGACTCACGCACGGACTGTGCCGCAGGCGTCCTTCCCCTCGATTCTTCCGGTTCCGTACGCCCCGGCGTATCAGCATCCTCATCCGCCTCCATCTGACAGCTGCGGGGTTCACGTGCACCCCCAGCTGTGGAAGGGGGTCTCCGGCCCTTTAATTGAGCTTGGCCACTCCCCCGTGCAGCTGTCACTCTCACATTGCTTGAAGATGACTGTAATGTCTGAGTAGAAGCAGCAGAGGGCGCCAACTGCCTTCTGCTGCCTGTTTCACTAGCCTTCCCACGCCGAGCCGACGCTCCAGCCACAGGAGAGGTAGCTGAGCCTGCAGATGAAGCGGCTGACGATCGCAGGTACCGGACCTCCTGGCACACAAGGTCCGCTCTGCCCACCGCTCCAGAAGGGACAGAAGGGACAGGGCTCCCGCCCCTCCCTGCATCCGACTGTCTCCCGCGCTGGGCCGGCCTCCTGCTAGGCACATCAGCAGGAGAGCCGGCCGCAAGGTCCTGTGTCACTGTAGAGGGGGAGGAGGGGGGAAGAGAGTGCAGCGTCCCCCCCTCCCGCAGGTCCCGCCGATGCTGGGGATTCCTCCCAGGCCCTGATGGCCAGAAGCTGATGGCCCAGCAGGGGACACTGAAGGGTTCCGAGTGGAGCTCCCATGCGGCCGCCGGACCCGGGGGGTATGTGATGGGCTCAACCGCTCAGGAGGGCGAACCCTCCTAGCGCGCTTAGATGAAGGGGGAGATCCAGGAGGAGATGGATCAACCCCCGACCCCCCTAACATGCCCAATAGCTGTTGCTGGAGCCACTGAGGACCCCGTGTAGAGGCTGCAGCCCTGACCTGCTCCCACAAGGCCTCCAAATCGCTCATCTTGCCTGTATTTCTCTCCGCAGGGGCCGACAGAACTTCTACCAACGAGGAATAACCTGGAATGATTTCCCAACAGCCTGTGCAACATCCCAACCCTTTTCCAGCTCCACCCAAACACCTGACTTGCTCCTCCAATAAGGTAAGCTACCCTTTTCCCCAACTAACTCAGTAAAAACTTAACCCTTGCCGACCTGTTCCTCCCATAGTCATGCCGACCCTCCGTCTAGATTTTCCTCCGGGTCACACTTTAGGTGCACCCTAGCCAAGCTGCAGCTCTGTGTATCCATCCGTGTATCTATTCAGACACGGAGCTGTGGTTTGGCCCCACTTTGTCTCAGCCAATCATGTGGGAGAGTCCCGGATGGCTGAAGCACTTGTGGACTTCGCTGAATAGAGATATGTGCTCTGGTAAGTATTAGGGGGGCTGCTGCACACAGAAGTTTTTTTTATTCTAGCCACTTAAGGACTGCCCACCACTTATACAGTATCTCACAAAAGTGAGTACACCCCTCACATTTTTGTAAATATTTTATTCTATCTTTTCATGTGACAACACTGAAGAAATGACACTTTGCTACAATGTAAAGTAGTGAGTGTACAGCTTGTATAACAGTGTAAATTTGCTGTCCCCTCAAAATAACTCAACACACAGCCAATAATGTCTAAACCACTGGCAACAAAAGTGAGTACACCCCTAAGTGAAAATGTCCAAATTGGGCCCAAAGTGTCAATATTTTGTGTGGCCACCATTATTTTCCAGCACTGCATGGGTTTCCTCCCACACTCCAAAGACATGCTGGTAGGTTAAATGGCTTCTGTCCAAAATTGGCCCTAGTATATGAATGTGAGTTGGGGACCTTGGATTGTGGGCTCCTTGAGGGTAGGGACCGATGTGAGTGTGCGATGTATGTGTGAAGCACTGCGTAAATTGACGGTGCTATATGGGTACCTTAAATAAATAATATATAATAGAGGCGTATCTTAATGAGACACAATGTACAGGGGTAGGGACAATTGTAGACACGCACCCACACTCACTCAGGTTGAACTGGATGGACTGGTGTCTTTATTCAACCTTCCTAACTATGTAACTATATGCCTTAACCCTCTTGGGCATGAAGTTCACCAGAGCTTCACAGGTTGCCGATGGGGTCCTCTTCCACTTCTCCATGACGACATCACGGAGCTGGTGGATGTTAGAGACCTTGCGCTCCTCCACCTTTCCTTTGAGGATACCCCACAGATGCTCAGTAGGGTTTAGGTCTGGAGACATGCTTGACCAGTCCAGCACCTTTACCCTCAGCTTCTTTAGCAAGGCAGTGGTTGTCTTGGAGGTATGTTTGGGGTCGTTATCATGTTGGAATACTGCCCTGCGGCCCAGTCTCTGTGTGTACATCCCTTGTAATAGGAATGAAAGTGACACAATTTTTTTTTTTAAACAGTGTAAAAATAAATAAAATCATGTAAAATAAATAAGAAAAAAAAAAAAATGTTTTAAATACCCTGTCCCGACGAGCTCTCGCGCAGAAGTGAACGCATATGTAAGTAGCGCCCGCATATGAAACGGTGGTCAAACCACACATGTGAGGAATCGCCGCGATCGTTAGAGCGAGAGCAATAATTCTAGCCCTAGACCTCCTCTTTAATACAAAACATACAACCTGTAGAATTTTTTTAACATTGCCTATGGAGATTTTTGAGGGTAAAAGTTTAACACCATTCCACGAGCGGACGCAATTTTGAAGTGTGACATGTTGGGTATCAATTTACTCAGCGTAACATTATCTTTCACAATATAAAAAAAAATTGGGCTAACTTTACTGTTGTCTTATTTTTTTTATTCAAAAAGGTGATTTTCTTCCAAAAAAAGCGCGCTTGTAAGATCCCTGCGCAAATACGGTGTGAAAAAAAGTATTGCAATGACCGCCATTTTATTCTCTAGGGTGTTAGAAAAAGACCCAAAATATAATGTTTGGGGGTTCTAAGTAATTTTCTAGCAAAAAAAAATGTTTTAAACATGTAAACACCTAAATTCCAAAACGAGGCTGGTCCTTAAGTGGTTATACCCAAAAATGTAATATATTGAAACGTACCAATCTTTAGATGATGTTTTCTTTTTTTAGGCTTTTTTCCCTGTGTTTTTACTGGATTATCTGGTCAATAACACATCTCCTATATTAGAGTGCCCCCACTCTGGATGAATGATCACAGGGAGCACCTTTTCACAGCAGCATTGTTAATCTGGGGGTGGGAAGTGTTAGATGTACTAGCAAATTTAAATACACTAACAAATTAAAACCAAATAGCAACTAACACTTTACAGGCAGTTATAGCAACAGTTTTCTTTTATTTTTTGAATAAAGGTTAGACAGGAATTAATAAAAGCTGTAAGCACCTGTCAGTGGTAAATGGCTTGTCACTACCCTCTATTTGCTACATTTGCAAGATAGCCTGTGCCGTTAAAAAATAACAGACCGGCACGATCACCTGGTTAAAATATTGGAAAACAAATAAAATGAGTGCAGCCATCACATCTTATGCCGCGTACACACGGTCGGACTTTTCGGCTACAAAAGTCCGACAGCCTGTCCGACAGACTTTCGACGGACTTTTGGCAGACTTTCTTACGAACGGACTTGCCTACATACGATCACACAAAAGTCCGACAGATTCGTACGTGATGACGTACACCGGACTAAAATAAGGAAGTTGATAGCCAGTAGCCAATAGCTGCCCTAGCGTGGGTTTTTGTCCGTCGGACTAGCACACAGACGAGCGGATTTCTGGGTCCGGCGTAGTTACGACGTAAAGATTTGAAGCATGTTTCAAATCTAAAGTCCGTCAGATTTGAGGCTGCAAAAGTCCGCTGAAAGTCCGCTGAAAGTCCAGGGAAGCCCACACACGATCGGATTGTCAGCCAGCTTTACTCCGTCGGACTTTTGTAGATGAAAAGTCCGACCATGTGTACGCGGCATAAGAATTGGTAAACTGCATTATAATAATTGTTTGCTTTTAGGTTTAGTACCACTTTCATTGAATTATCATTTTATGCCTTCATTATTTACCTTACAACTCTGGTTACAAAACATACTGTATATATTTACAATAAATCTTAAATAAGCATGGCTGTACCTTGCCCATTTTTATTTTCTTCTGTTAGGTGCAATGTAAAAAAATTACAATTTACCTTAAAAATACTTTTTTTTAAAACCATCAGCAGAGCATTATGCCGCGTACACACGGTCGGACTTTTTGGCTACAATAGTCCGACAGCCCGTCCGACAGACTTTCAACGGACTTTTGGCGGACTTGCGGCGGACTTTCTAACGAACGGACTTGCCTACATACGATCGCATAAAAGTCTGACGGATTCGTACGTGATGACGTACACCGGACTAAAATAAGGAAGTTGATAGCCAGTAGCCAATAGCTGCCCTAGGGTCGGTTTTTGTCTGTCGGACTAGCATACAGACAAGCGGATTTCTGGGTCCGGCTGAGTTACGACGTAAAGATTTGAAGCAAGTTCCAAATCTAAAGTCCGTCAGATTTGCGACTGGAAAAGTCCGCTAAAGGTCCGGTGGAGCGCACACACGATCGGATTGTCCACCAGATGTGGCCCATCGGCGTCCGTCGGACCAGTCCGGTCGAAAAGTCCGACCATGTGTACGCGGCATTAGATTTACATATTACAGATTTAAAAAGCAAACCTGTATTTCAGTATTAAACAACAATTTTCTTTAATTAATTCCCCCAATCCCTTACTTACCTGCAGCTCCACCCAGCACTAGGAGTTGAAGGGAAAACCTAATACATCCAGGTATGGCTAAACCATGTGACTGACTTCATGGGACAGCACTGGGCCAATCAGTACTGTCACAGAAGGAGTCTATAGTACAGTGCGAGCTATTTGAAGGAGCAGGGAAGCAAAATGAAGCAGTGGTAGACAAAAGGGGCTCCTGTGCCTAAATGATGCCTGTTCCCCTCTTTTCTAACTAAGCTATAATTAATCGTATTTGGCCCTAACAACAAAACAAGTTAAAAGGCTGGCCATTGGCTAGCCTGAGTTTGTAGGAGGAGTCTGGGGCATATAACCCCCCCCTCCTACTCACTCGTCGGCTAGCGTTTTTCCTAGTGAGGAAAGCAGTGGACACGTCACTTTTGGGTCAAGCACAGCGTGGAGTTCCTGTGTCGCTCAGCCCCCCATCCAGCTTTTCCATCGGGTCGGAGTGTCTCAGCTGTCAGGCGCTTTGCAGCGCACATCTCAGGAAGCTCTTGTCACTGCATTCCGGATCAGGCACGGGCTGTATCGGTGACATCATTCAAGGGTTCGTCTGGTGGGAGATTGGCAGTGGGGACGCTCCATTCATCTTCGGCTCTCGTCCGGTCAATCGTTGCAGCCATACGGTGCAGGTACCAAAAGCACTCAGCGGTCCGGGAGTGGTGGGGCCAGGAGGTGGGGGAGGGGGCGAGGGGGACATATGCAGTGTCATACTATCGGGCTGGTTGTTCCATAGGACTGCTGTGTCATTTTAATCAAGGGGGTTTCACCTCAGGCACCTGACACAGGTGCGGGACCGGAGGTTCAGGGTTTTGAGGGGGGGAGGTTTGGACAGGTGGGCACACAGATCTCGTTTTGTGCCCCCACACAGCAGGTATTGGCGGTCTGCACATTTGGGGTCAGAAGCAAAAAAGAAAAGAAGTTGCGCTAATAAAAATGAAGATAAGCAAGTTATTGTGATGTGATAAACTAATAGATTGATTTGACAAATAGATAAAAAAAGATTATGAAAACCCTACAGTAATGAACTGATAGGAGATCAAAAATAAAAATGAAGTGACATACAAATGAAGTGGCATACAATAAACAAATGAATCCTGTGCGGTGATAGAGACAAATGGCTTATTGAGTGAACAAAGGCAACCGATTCAACAAATATGTGAATATTATGAATTAGAAAAAATCATGAATAGGTGAGCAAATAAGCATACAAACTTAAATAAAAAATAAAAAAAATGTGAATATAAAAATAAAAGTCTCTTCCATAATGTTTCCCAATGGGAAATAAATGATGAAAACACCCTGTGAAGAATCTTCTATATTTAAAGGACTCCACCACCACATAAATTGAAGGCTTACCAGCTAAACAAGCTGTCAAAGTTTGTGGCTAATACCTAGCCAGGGCCTTTAGATCCTCCGGAAACCTCCAGGGGCTAACAAGCCGAGTGTTCCTGCAGAAGAAAAATCAAGTGAAAACGGAAAATTGTTATCAATACTCACCGTAATTTTCCTTTCCTGGTCCATCCTCACGTCAGCACACTATAGGTTAACTGTTCCCCATTAACCCTCAGGACCACCTTCTTCCAGCGTTATAAATCCCTGTCCTCCCTTCCCCCTCATGTTCTTTTGTAGCGGTGACAGGCCACTTAGGGAGGGAAGCAAAGGGGTGCTGATGTGAGGACGGACCAGGAAACGAAAATTACGGTGAGTATTGATAACAATTTTCAGTTTTCCTGGTCATCCTCCCGTCAGCATACTATGAGATATACCAAAGCCAATATAGGGTGGGAAAGAAACGACAAAGACTCTTCTATGCTTCATCACACTTTTAATTAATTATGTGATCAAAGGAGTCGAAACTATTGCCGCTTCAAACGTCAAAGAGCTAGCAGCCACTACATCTTGTAGTGCCAAGCAAAAGTCTCACAGGAGCTCCAGCAGCAGTCCTGCATATGTCTTCCACTGGGATCTTTGCTACGGACACCCAAGAAGCTGCCATCTCTCTTGTAGAATGAGCCCGTATAGTCTGCGGAGGAGCAAGGCCCTGTTGCTTGTATGTTAAGGAGATAGTCCTTGTGATCCAGGTGGATAAGACCCTTGATTTTGCTGCCTCCCCCTTCTTGGGTCCCGAAGGGAAGATGAACAAAATATTCAATTTGCGTATCTGTTGTGCCCTTTGAAGATATGTTGATAACAAGCCGACCATATCCAGAGGTCTCAAATCCAACTGGTTCGCCTGCTCTGGAGGTTGTGTAAAGCAAGGTGACACGGAGTCTCAGTTTACATGAAAACTTGAGTCTACCTTAGAGGCTAGAGCTGAAGAGGGTCTCAAGATCACTCTGTCCGGATAAATAATGCATAACGTTTCTTCACAGGATAAGGCTGCTTATTCTAATACCCTTCTGTCCATTGTAATGGCAGTCAAGAAGACCAGCTTGATTGTCAGAGACCCCAGTGTGCATGAGTCCGCTGGACTGAATGAGGGCTGCAACAGCGCTTTTAGGACCGTGCCCAAGTCCCAAGTTGGGAAGAGGTTCTTCCTTGGTGGCCGTACTCTTATTGCGGCTCGGAGGAATTGTTTTATCAAAGGTTCCTTAGCCCATCTATGTCCGGTAAAGCAGGACAGGGCTGACACTTGGACTTGGAATACCCGGAGTTAATGGGGAGAAATTATGCTGTAATGCAAAGTCCACAAATCTCCTCCAGATCCTGGAATATGTGGTATTTGTTGTAGACTTCCTTGCCCCTAGTAAGGTAGCAATTACTTCCTCTGAGAGGCTCTATGGCTGCAGTCGATTCAACAGGCCGTCAGCCGCAATCTCTGCGGGATGGGGTGCATCCATTGCTCCTGCTGTAACAGATCTCTCCTGGGGGGGGGGTGTACTGGCGGGGCTGATGCCATCTGCAGGAGCAGCGGAAACCATGGTCCCCTGGGCCAGAAGGGTACAATTAAGATGGCATGCACCTCTTCCTTCTCAATCTTCAGTAAGGTCCTCATGATTAATGGGATTGGAGGAAACAGGTACACTAGGGGAAACCGCCACAAGATCAAAAAGGCGTCTTGGGCTATTGCCCTGTTTTACCTGAACCTTGTGACAAATTCTGGTACTTGAGCATTCTCTGGTGTGGCCATAAGGTCTACACTGGGTGTCCCCCATCTGGCAAAAATTGGTTGAGTATAGCGACTGCCGATTGCCCATTATCCCTGGCTGGGAAATCTCCCGGTTCAAGCGGTCCGCTATCTGGTTTTGACTGCCTGGAATGTACACTGCTGTTAAATCTTCCACATGAGTCATGAAGCTTGACTCGAGCTCCCTAAATCATCCCCTTGAATGCCATTAGGGCCATGTATGCTGCTTGAAGCTCCAGTACATTGGAGTGTCTAGTTTTTGTCATGCTCCACCTGCCTTGAACCTGCTTGCCCAGGCAGTGAGCCCCCCAGCCCTGGAGACTGGCATCCAAAGTAATTACAATCCAGTCTCCCGTGCTGAGAGGCATGCCCCGGGACAGGGTTTCTGGCAAGGTCCACCAGTTCAGACTCTGTCAGATTCGTCCCGGTACCCAGATCTTCTGGTCCAGTGACCGGCCATCCCATTGTCCCAGGAAGGACGCCTGGAAAGCTCTCATATGGAATCTTGCCCAAGGTAATGCCGGGATAGCTGCGGTGAACATTCCCAACATTGTCATGCAGTCTCTTGCCTGACAGTGTCGGAGCCTCCATTACCCTGTAGACACAGGCTTTTAGTTTGGCTACTTTCCGATGTGGTAGGAGAATCCGACCTGACTGCGTGTCAAACACCATGCCTAAATACTCCATCTGTTGGGAAGGAATGAGATTGCTATTTTGACTGTTTATTAGCCATACAAAGTTGAACAGGATCACTATCACCTTGTCGCGTTGTAGAGCCAGCTGTTTGCTTGAACTTGCCACGACAAGAATGTCGTCTAAATAATGGAAAATCTTTATTCCCTGCAATCGGATAAATGCTATAGTTTCCAAAAGGATCTTGGAGAAAACCCTGGGAGCTGTGTTGATGCCGAAGGGCAGACATCTGAATTGATAATGTCTTTCCTCTACTGTGAATCTGAGGTACCTTTGATGATGTTTGTAGATTGGGACATGTAAGTAGGCATCTGCCAAATTGATCGAAATTAGCCAATCTCCTTGTTGAACTACTGATGCTATTGTATATATTGATTCCGTCTTGAATCTTTTGGGCATGATGAAAAGATTTAGGGACCTCAAGTCCAACACTGGTCTGAGCTCTCCGGATGCTTTGGGTACTAGGAATATTGGAGAATATACTCCCTTCCCCTGGCACTCCTGTGGTACTGACATAATTGCTTGTTTCCGAGATCATTCGGCAACGTATTCCTGCAGGCACTTGCGTTTCTTCGGATCCTGTGGATAATATGTTTGGACAAAGATGTTTGGAGGTTGCCTTCTAAATGTTATCTTGTATCCATGTTTGACTGTCTGTCGGGTCCAGCGGTCCTTCACATTTGTTGCCCATTCCCTCCAGTATCTTGCCAACCTGGCTCCAACCTGGAGGGTTTGGACTGATTGACCGTCAAAAAGACTTTTCAGACTTTTTCGCCGCCTGTTCTGCGGTCGACTTCACTTTGCGCAGAAAAGAGCTCTGTGTACCCCTCCATTGCGTTCTGTTGTATTCCCGGCCTGGTCTATATGACCTGGCCTCGTGGCCCCTTCTGGGATCAAACTGACTAGACTGAAAAAAAGGTTGCTGTCTTTTCTTAGAGGTCTGATGTAACAGGCCTGACTTTCCACCTGTGACCCACTTGATTGCCTCCTCCAGGGTCTTTCCGAACTACATCTTACCATTATATGGAAGATTGCATAACGCCTGTTTAGATGCCGCATCTGCGGTCCAATGTCTGAGCCATAACACCCTCTTTATGGCCACTGCGTGTGGCATCAATCTCGCCATTAATCTTACCAGATCAATCGAAGACTCAGCCAAAAAAGCTGCTGTCAGGTTGAGTTCCTCCAGTGCATCAATAACTTTAGCTGCTTCCACTCCAGCCCACAGTGCCGTTTCCACATTCGAAACCCAGACTTTTAGGGCTCTTGAGATTGATGTTAGGGCTATGGATCGGCGACAGGCTGCTCCTGCAACAGCATAAATTCTTTTAGGATCAGCGTCTGTCTTTCTATCCATCGGATCTCTAAATGTTGTGGAATCCTCCATTGGGAGGGTGACATGCCTTGCAAGGCATTGTAGGGCTGCATCTATCCCTGATGCCGATTCCCAAAAAGAGGCATCTGATGGGTTAAAGGGATAGAGTTTATTAAAGCGGTTTAGGATTCTCGCTTTTCTCTCTGGCTTCTCCCATTCATCCTCCATCACTTCCCGGATTTCTTTCATAAATGGGAAGGATGGCCCTTGCTATCTTAAATTAGGAAAAAAATCTCTTAACCTTCTCTGGAGGTTTTGAGTCCTGATCCCATTCTATGCCCTCCCTTATGGCCGTAACATATGGCTCAATCAGATGATAGTCGAACAAATGCTGGGGCATGTCCTCTGTCTCTGATGAGGAACCTGATAAGATCTCAGAGATCTTTGACGATCCTTGCCTTTGATCTGTGGAGGTGCCTTGTTTAAGCTCCTCTTTAGCGTAGGATGCGCTGGAAGCTAGCTGCATACTTTCGGTCACTGCTTCCTGTATATAATCCTTAAGCCTCCGGGCTTCTGCTTCCTTATCCGTGGCCACATCTTTTATGCATTCGGCACATAAAAGTTTCCCGGCAATAGCTGGTGCCGCACAAGCCCAGCATTAGCCCTCTGCCGGTCTCCCGGACTGCCGTGGTTCCACCGCTGAGGATCTACTGCAGCTTGGACCACTAGGAGATCGATCCCTCCGTTTGGAGTGGGACCTAGAACAGTGGTGGGATTTTTCATTCCGGGAATGTCTTTTTTTAGGGCTCTTGCTCCTAAAAAAATTTTAAGCAACACGTTACTTGCGTGTGTAGCACTCTTTTACAGTATCTTGTCCCCCGTAGACCCCTCCTACCTTTCCGCAGATCTTCGTGCAAGGAGAGTGTAAGACGCACAAAAGGCATTTCAAAAAAGTTTGGGGAGAAGGATCGTGAAATCACCTACCGGAATCCTCTGCAAAACACTGCTGTGGTGTCCGGCTTTATGGTGTGCTGGTTACCCCGGCAACGCACGGCTGCTCCCGCTAAGCCCCGCCCCCCGTGAGGTAATTCGGCAGCGACCTAGGCTCCAGAGGGGAAGATGCAGGTAAAATCCTCTTCAGCTCGCCACAGTTAAGTGTATCCTTTAGACAACAAATGCTCACAGCCTGGCACAAGGCGTTCAGTGTCATAAGAGGCTTTACCTCTATCCATTCTGGACCCTCCAACCCCAGGAGAGGCTCAACCTGGGGGGGGAAAGGTTCGGTAGGGGAGTGTAAGCTGGAATTCAGTCCGGTGGCCTGAAAATCAATGAAAAAAGAACACGAAGGAGAGGGGAAGACAAGGATTTATAACGCTGGAGGAAGGTGGTCCTGAGGTTTAATGAGTAACAGTTAACCCATAGTGTGCTGACAGGAGGACGACCAGGAAAGAGCTTATCTGCAGCCATGCCACCGAAAGAGCCGCTTGTAACAACAAATTGCGTGTTGTCTGTCCATGGACAGGGTGTTTTCATCATTTACTTCCCGTTGGGAAACATTATGAAAGAGACTTTTATTTTTATTTGTATTTTTATATTTATTCACATTTGTTTATTTTTTATTTACGTTTGTATGCTTATTTGTTGACCTTTTCATCATTTTTTCTAATTCAGAATATTCCCATATTTGTTGAATTGGTTGCCTTTGTTCACTCAATAAGCCTTTTGTATCTATCACCGCACAGGATTCATTTGTTTATTGTATGTCACTTCATTTTTATTTTTGATCACCTCTTATCAGTTCATTACTGTAGGGTTTTCATAATCTTTTTTTATCTATTTGTCAAATCAATCTATTAGTTTATCACATTACAATAACTTGCTTATCTTAATTTTTATTAGCGCAACTTCTTTTTTGCTTCTTACTTGTTTGGTGTGTATTTCACTTTTAAGTTGCAGCTTTTTTAGTTGTTTTACTAGCGTAGTTTTTCCCTTAGCATTTGGGGTCAGCATAGGTTCGTCACACGTGCAGGGCACCAAGCTAGTCACAGGGGGCGGTCACTGACCCTGTGGTGAGGGATCCGTCACGGCAGGTTAATCTGTCAGGGCTGGCTGCGTTTTTCCTCCGAGGGTTGCATTTAGTCACCTGACTTCCACGTGCAGGGTATCACTGGGTCTGCCACAGTGTTGGTTTGGCCAGCGTCAGCCTTTCCAGCACCAGGGGCTATAGCACTGGGCACACCACTAGTGCCATTCTTGCTAGCTGCTGGGCCTTATTGTTCCACTAATGGTGGCCAAGTTCAGCCCCTCATGGGGTGCCACATCACGCATGGCAGCACGATCAGGGCAGGCAGGGCTTGGCTCCAGGGCCCACAGTCCTGTGCACGTCACTGGTGTGACTCGGGCAGTTCACTGTGTCGCATAGTCACATGGTTTGGTGGCCACTCTAGCCCCTCATTGGGCTGACACTGTCACGAGCATTTGCACTATGTCAGCTCACGGGGGGGGGGGGTCGGGTCACGCACTGCCTGTTCCCTCAGCCCCTCACATTTTTCTGTAGAGGGGGTTTCATGATGTTCTTTCTCCGCTGCACTTTCACCATTCTTTTTCCCACCACAGAGCTCACGCTTCACTCTGGTTAGGTGGACTCTTGTTTTTTATGTTGCTGTTAAGTTTTTGATTTTCTGTTTGTTCATGCCATCATTCTATTTAGTGCATACCTCATGATGTTGTTTCAGGTGGATTCAAAATTTTACGTTCAGCAACAACAAGGTGTGTTCTGTGTGTCTTTCGGTCAGGGGTCATAGCTAGTGGCATTACATACCAGGATCTGTCATGTCTACAGATCCATGCAGGCTGAGGTTTTGTTTTTAATGATTGTAATACTTGCAGTCGTCTCGCCTGTACTTCATACGTCATACGTTGCACGTCACTTACATTCCTATTTCTACCTACCACAGTCTGTAGGTTACAAGCTCTGAGTGTTCGTTTTTAATTACCTGTCTTTGCGCTGCAGGTTACTCAAGCTTGCTTACTACATACACACAGCGGGGTTTGATCCCTAGATTCACCATCCCACGCTGTTCCCGTGTATTTGCTTGGTTTCACCTTCATTTTATTCAGCGTTAAGCATGGTAGGGTGTTTTTGTTTGTTCAGCATTTGAGTTTCCGGGGTTTGATGGTCTAAAGTTGTTTTTTTCCACAGATTCGGACATATCGCATGTTTCGGAGAGCGACAAATTCGCCTTTATCCCTCCTACTCCTGTTAGGGGTTCAGAGCACGGCAGCGCCCCATCTCTGAGAAACTTACCGAAGCTCATTGCAGAGCTCCAATGCAGGGGCATTCCATTCTCAGCTATGGTGAGGAAAGCGGAGCTGTTTAGGCAGTTGTTTTCTAGCCCATCCCAGCCATAGCCTTCCACTAGTGCAGAGAATGTGTCATTGCTTACGTCACTAACCCAGATTCACACAGTCCTCAACACACTTTCCACTTCTGTTCAACTGCTGCAAGACAGGATGTATGTGATGGAGGCCCGCCCAGCCACGGTGGAGGTGGCTGCTGCCCCCCCACGGCCGCTGTACTGGTTGGCACCTCTACAGGTAATACCAGCGGACCATTACCTGTAGCCATTCCTTCTCCACTAGCAGTGCTGCCACCCATATTCCCTGCGCACTTCATCCCTGCCAACCTCAAAAAAGATATCTTAGAGGGGAAGGACATAAATCTGGCGTCCCTGCTCATTGCATCACAAGATGCGGTCAAAAACAAGTCTTATGCTTGCGGGGAAGTCTCTGTGGTTCTCAAAACTAGAGACCCGAGGCTTAATTGTAAGCTTAGCATAGCGGAGTTTGTTCTGTCCTTTGGTATTTACAGAGACGTCATTTGTGCTGTTAGTCCTGGTAGGAGAGAGCAGTGGGACCTGTATTTACATAAGGTGGTGGATCTGGCTCACAAGTACGGTGGCTCGACCTTCTACGACTAACACCGGCCTTTTTCAGCGAAGGTCGCAGCTACATTATTCACAAACTTGTCAGGTCCCCTGTTTGTCTCTAGGAAGGAATTGCAGTCTCTGTTAGGCATGCTTAACTTTGTCATGAGGATTATTCTTCAGGGCAGGTAATTTGTGTCTAGGTTGTTGGCTCTCCGACCTTTGTGCCAGGACACAGACTCAGCTGTGAGGTTACAAGCCGACGTTGCTGCTGATCTGCTCATGTGGGACAAATTTTTGAATAATTAGAACGTTATCTCCATGTTTATCCATCTTCCTACGTCCATGTCCCCAAGGGTTTTTTCGGATGCTGCAGCCTCAGTGGGTTTTGCAGCTATTTGTGGATGTCAATGGCTGGCTGGTCCTTGGCCCCCCCAAGGTTTTCAACATTGCCAGGTTTTCCCAGACTTCGGAGCTGTTTGAGATTTATCCAATAGTCACAGCAGCGGTCACTTGGGGTCCCACTTGGTCTGGACACACAGTCCTTTTCTTTACAGATAATTCAGCCACAACCGAAATCATCAATAAGGGTAGATCCGGGTCGCTCATCATAATGTCCTTCATGCGCAGGCTGACATGGTTGGGTCTCATGCACAATTTTCATTTTCAGGGCGAGTTCATCAGTGGTGTCTGTAATGTGGCTGCTGATGCCTTATCTCGTTCTGATTTTCTGCGTTTTTTCCTACAGCATCCGGAAGCAGATCGGGTGGGCAAGCCGGTACCTAATTTTTCCGCGTTGACAATGGACTAGCCGCTCTCAGGGTGCAGGCCACCAACCTGGTGAATTCTTCATTGTCTGTGAGTACACTCAAGACTTACAAGACGGCTTGGAGGTGTTTTTCCAGGTTCATGTCCCTTTATCCTTGTGATTCAGTCAGGGATGTCAAACACATGTTAGCGTTTGTTGCCTATTGTCATGGCGAGTCGTCACTTTCATTCAATAGCATAAAGTTGCACTTCTCGGGTATTCAGCACTTCAGGATCCTGATAGACCATTATTTTTTGCGGCTCATCCCATTAAAGCCATTCTGAAAAGTATACAGAGAAATCAGGGTCAGTCACGTTTGACACGTTCTGTGGGCTGTCTGATTTGTTGTCCCTGTCACCGTTTGACTCAGGCCCCAGCCTTGTCCTCAAGGCTGCTGTCTTTCTGAGTTACTTTGGTTTCCTTAGACCCGGGGAGGTATCCCAAGCCAGGCATTAGTGGGTGTGCAGAGGTAGGCAGAGAAGGAATTACAGTTTGGGGTGCACAGGTGAGCAAGAAGGGGATGTATGGAGGTAAGGAAGGTGGGTGCAAAGATGAGCAGAGGAGGCAGGTAGAGTTAAAGGTGAGGGAGAGTGGAGAGGATGGGGGAGGTTTGGGTGCAAAGGTTAGCAGAGGTTTTAGGATGCAAAGGTGTACTGACAGGGTGGATAAAGATGTAGGTCAGCCACTTATTTTAATGGGTCGCTCTATGCGCTAGACATGCGGAAGAAACTCCTAAACCCTTTTCCAAAATCACACGGTGCCAAGGCACATGTAAGCAGATGCATGAGGGTGTCATTAACAATTAATGGCACTGCTATGTATCTGCTAAAGGGCAGCACATTTCTGTGGTGTCAGGAAAGCAATTTTGCATGCTTTCCCAACACACACAAATGTGAACGCAGGCTAAATATATCAGTTACATTGGTGGTCAGTGTAAATCTTCTCATTACATTAGTGCTTGGTGTGGAATCCTTTCATTCACACTAGTGGCCAGTGTGAAGGTCCCCCTTATATTGGTGGTCAGTGTAAATCCCTCCTTACATTGGCAGTTACTGTGAATGCTTCTATTACATTAGTAGTCAGTGTTAATGCCTTTTACATTGGTGGCCAGTGTTGAAACTCCTCTTTATATTCAGGGCCGGATTTGCCCCAAGGCCACCGAGGCCAGGCCTCGGGGCGGCAGTGGTGTAGGGGCGGCGCCGCTCCTGCAGCGACTTCGCGGCCGCCCCCCCTTTCGTGCTGTCTATTATGGGCACCAGTGCCCAAAGAAAACATGGCCGCGAGCCGACCACGCAACTGCGCATGCGCCGTTCCGAAGCCGGCCGGGCTCGGGAAAGTTCGTAAGCGCTCGGCCGGGCGGCGCATGCGCAGTAGCGTGATTGCGCCGCGTGGTGCCATTTTTAAAAAATCGAGAGTATCTAGTAATGTCAGCGGTGCGGCGGTGGTGGAGAGAGATGACATCTCTCATTGCCCGCACCGCTGTTCCGCCCTCCTCCTCCTTCTGATGGCAGGCAGCATGGCAAGGGACATCCCAATCTGGTGGCAAGTGACATCCCCATCTGGTGGCAGGGAGCATGGCAAGTGACATCCCCATCTGGTGGCAGGCATAGTGGCAAGTGACATCCCCATCTGGTGGCAGGGAGCATGGCAAGTGACATCCCCATCTGGTGGCAGGCATAGTGGCAAGTGACATCCCCATCTGGTGGCAGGCATAGTGGCAAGTGACATCCCCATCTGGTGGCAGGCATAGTGGCAAGTGACATCCCCATCTGGTGGCAGGCATAGTGGCAAGTGACATCCCCATCTGGCGGCAGGCAGCGTGGCAAGTGACATCCCCATCTGGTGGCAGGCATAGTGGCAAGTGACATCCCCATCTGGTGGCAGGCAGCGTGGCAAGTGACATCCCCATCTGGTGGCAGGCAGCGTGGCAAGTGACATCCCCATCTGGTGGCAAGTGACATCCCCATCTGGTGGCAGGCAGCGTGGCAAGTGACATCCCCATCTGGTGGCAGGCAGCGTGGCAAGTGACATCCCCATCTGGTGGCAGGCAGCGTGGCAAGTGACATCCCCATCTGGTGGCAGGCAGCGTGGCAAGTGACATCCCCATCTGGTGGCAGGGAGCATGGCAAGTGGCACCCCCATCTGGTGGCAGGCATAGTGGCAAGTGACATCCCCATCTGGTGGCAGGCATAGTGGCAAGTGACATCCCCATCTGGTGGCAGGCATAGTGGCAAGTGACATCCCCATCTGGTGGCAGGCAGCGTGGCAAGTGACATCCCCATCTGGTGGCAGGCAGCGTGGCAAGTGACATCCCCATCTGGTGGCAGGCAGCGTGGCAAGTGACATCCCCATCTGGTGGCAGGCAGTGTGGCAAGTGACATCCCCATCTGGTGGCAGGCAGCGTGGAAAGTGACATCCCCATCTGGTGGCAGGCATAGTGGCAAGTGACATCCCCATCTGGTGGCAGGGAGCATGGCAAGTGACACCCCCATCTGGTGGCAGGCAGCATGGCAAGTGACACCCCCATCTGGTGGCAGGCATAGTGGCAAGTGACATCCCCATCTGGTGGCAGGCAGCGTGGCAAGTGACATCCCCATCTGGTGGCAGGCATAGTGGCAAGTGACATCCCCATCTGGTGGCAGGCATAGTGGCAAGTGACATCCCCATCTGGTGGCAGGCAGCGTGGCAAGTGACATTCCCATCTGGTGGCAGGCAGCGTGGCAAGTGACATCCCCATCTGGTGGCAGGCAGCGTGGCAAGTGACATCCCCATCTGGTGGCAGGCATGGTGGCAAGTTTATCATCGCTCCTTTTCGACCAAGTTTTGCTCAGTTCCAAGTGGTGACGGTGTGAAGTAACATAGACACAGAGCTGTTTTGCCCGCATTTTGCTGGGCTTAAACCACCAGTTTGTGCCACTTGCCAATCATCCACTCACACTGCTTACTGGTGCCCCAATTTGGAACCCCCCCTGCTACCAGGGACATCCAGGGGTTCAGGCACTGCACTCCCGACCCCAGTCCATTCGGCACCTTGTGACAAGTTAGGCCGGCCCATTCATTTTCTAGGCAAATCACAGATCTGCAATAATTTAAATCTTGGTTCATGCAATTACAGCCAGTGCCGTCTTTTACACATCTGCACCAGTTGTTTCAGGGCTCACCCCAAGTCGGCCTGTAGACTGAGACAGAACAAACCCCTGTGACTAAGCCGCATCAATGTGCCCTTTTTACAGGCTTGTTTAACCTCCCATCCGTCACCATGGTTGAACAAATTTTTGGTGGAAGGTTTCACGGGGGGGTTTCCAGACTGGGTTTGTTTCCTTACCGACAGGCACTTTTGAGTGTCAGAATCTGAGGTCATCTGCCACAGTTGTAGAGGCGGTGGATATGTTACTACAATCAGAACTCAGGAAGGGTTTTGTTATTGGTCCTTTCCCAACTTCCCCTTTCCAGGTTTGGAGGGTCAACCCCTTGGGCCTTTTCAAAGGGAAATTTTCCAATAAATTAAGGTTAATTTATGATTTGTCAGCACCTCATTGTTTGCAGGTGCCTAGCCATAACTCTTTAATACTATCTGAGGAGTTTTCACCTAAATATGCATCGGTGGATCGTGCATTGCGGCTTTAGACATCCCACTGGCAGTCAAGAAAATAGAAGGGCCAGTTACTAGACTAACCTTCCTGGGGATCATGCTTGATACTCAGTCTATGCAGGCCAGTCTTCCCACAGACAAACTGGTAAGGATCAGAGAATGCATGCATGCGTTCACGATCTCCCAAGTTTGTACCAGGTTTGAGTCATACCTCCCAACATTTTGAAATGGGAATGAGGGACACCTACTAGCAAATGTATGTAGCCATAGGACATGCCCCCTGCCACAGACCCTTAAAGGAGAAACCCCCCCCCCCCCCAAAAAAGGTTTATTAAATCCACAAGTGCTTTTTTTTACCACTACTATCCCTTTATATTGGCTTTTAAAATGTACAAATGGAGGCCACTGTTCTCATTGGGACCTTCAATGCTGCAGACATTTTTCTGTACCCTTCCCCTGATCTGTACCTTGATACAATCCTGTCTCGGAGGTCTACAGACAGTTCCTTGGACTTCATGGCTTGGTTTGTGCTCTGACATGCATTGTTAATGGTGGGACCTTATATAGACCGGTGTGTGCCTTTCCAAATCATGTCCAATCAACTGAATTTACCACAGGTGGACTTCAATCAAGTTGTAGAAACATTTCCATGACATTCAGTGGAAACAGGATGCACCTGAGCTCAATTTTGAGTGCCATGGCAAAGGCTGTGAATACTTATATACCTGGGATTTTTTCATTTTTTATTTTTAATAAATTTGCAAAGATTGCAAAGGTGTCAGGACAAGTCTTATTATTGGAGGAGAGCACAGCTAAAGAACTGACCACTGTGTGTTCTCCTGTTTAGTGTGGTCCGTTTCTAATAGGAAAGCAGAGGGACTGGCAGGAACACCAGGGATTTCACACAAAGGAAGCAATATAAGTGTAAGGCTGACCGCAGGTCAGCCTGTGTTTGTGGGAGGAGCCTCCCCTCCGTCCCTCCTTCCCTGTCGAAGGTGGATCGCGTAGGCATCATTTCCAGGCGACATGGACATCACTTCTGGTTCTTCAGGGAGATCGTACGGTCACTTCTCCTCCTCTCTTGTGTAGGACAGCGGCGTCCGCTCTATTCAGTCGGGGGTCCCGTGTGGTACGAAGCTTGTAAGGGGGAGTCGTTTCTTCCCTCCGGTCCTTGGGTCAGCAGTTCTCCCACTACCGAGAACATTCAGGAAGCAACACTACGCAGACACCCGGCCATCCCCCGGGACATACATATCTGTCAGGGCTGGCTCAGCCCTTCCTTCTCTGAGCTGGCCGCTCAGCTGTCGGCTAATTGTCAGCTCTTATCTCTCTCCACAGTTAACCAGCTGTTGTGGATCTGCTTGTCAGTCCCGCCTACTTAAAGATCTCCAGCTCACTTCATTCCTGCCTTCGCCTTGGTCACATCACAAGAAACCATCTCCTGCGTTCCTGTTTAATGACTGGCTTTGCTGACATCCCTTCTGGCTCCTTATTCTGCTTGCTGTTCCTCTATTTGGATCCCTGACTTCTGGCCTGGCTGATTTCCCGATCTGGTTAGTGAACTCTGGCTTGGCTGATTACCCGATCTGGTTACTAAACTCTGGCTTGGCTGACTACCCGATCTGGTTACTAAACTCTGGCTTTGCTTTGACTACGCTTACTCTATTTACCTTTTTATTTTTATTAATAAACAAGTGTGATTTTACTGTACTTCTGTCTCGGTCTGGTTCATGGTTTCTGACAGTAGTCGAAGGCCATGAATTTAGAAGATACAGTCAATCCACTTGTTGGTAATATTTTTTCCAGATTGGATGAGCAAGATAACCGCATGGATCAGTTTGCCATGGCGTTACAAACGTCCTGAGTCGCACAGCTCACCTGGAATCCCCCACTGTGGCTGCTCCGGTACAACCTGAGTTGCAGGCCGTCCCTGCTGCTACGCCAGTCTCTGTGCAGGTACCCACCTTGAGTATTACCTCTATAAGAGGTATGTCTGGTTCTGCCCCGCTTCCCCAGCGATTTGGGGGCGATCAAGTTCAATGCAGAGGGTTTCTCAACCAAGTTGAGATATACTTTCAGATGCTGCCCCAGACGTTTCCCACGGACAGAAGAAAAGTAGGGTTCGTGATATCTTTGCTTTCTGAGAGAGCCTTGGCCTGGGCTAACCCTCTATGGGAGACGCAAAAACCTGTTGTCTTGAGTTACCCAGAGTTTGTGGCCTCCTTTTAAAAGGGTATTTGACGTTCCCGCACGCTCCGCTTCTGCTGTCAAGTGCCTCATGTCCATCAAACAGAGTACGAAAACTGTTGCCGACTACGCCATTGAGTTCCGTACTCTGGCAGCAGAGGTTGCTTGGAACAATGAGGCCCTCGTGGCTGCTTTTTTCTCATGGTCTCTCGGATTCCATCAAGGATGAGATAGCAGCCCGAGATATACCCGCTGAGCTTGAGAGCTTGATCTAATTTGCCATCCTCATTGACTCCAGACTCAGAGAAAGACTTTCTTTTAAGGAACGCTTGCGGAAGCCTCCAGTACTTTTGCCTCCGAGCTTTGCAGTCCCACCCGTGCCTCCCTCACCTCCCATGCCTCCTGGAACTGAGTCAGTCAGTGAAGATGAACCCATGCACTTGGGTTTCACACGTCTCTCTGTGGATGAGAGAGCCTTTAGGAGGAGGGAGAGATTGCGCAATTGACCTTCAACCTGGTGCCATTCCCCTCGTAGCCGGGTTTACCCTTTGTCGGTCTTGGAGGGTAAAGCCATGGAGGAGTATGTTGCAGATGCACTTTCTCGGGGTTTCATCCGCAAATCCTCGTCTCCTGCTGGCGCTGGTTTCTTCTTTGTGAAGAAGAGGAGCGGTGAACTTAGACCTTGTATTGATTATAGGGGTCTCAATCATTTCACGATTAAGAATGCCTACCTGATCCTGTTATTTACAGAGTTATTTGACCACCTCAAGGGAGCAACGGTTTTCACTAAGATTGATCTGAGAGGGGCTTACAATCTCATGAGGATTAATGAGGGCGACGAGTGGAAAACTGTGTTTAATACCAGAACAGGCCATTATGAGTATCTCGTAATGCCTTTTGGCCTTTGTAACGCCCTGGCAGTTTTCCAGGAATTTATTAACTATGTCCTCCGAGATTTGTTGCAATTATGTGTTGTGGTTTATCTTAATGATATCCTCATATTTTCCAAGTACCTGGAGAGCCACCACACAGATGTCTGTCGTGTGCTTCAGAAATTAAGAGAGAACAATCTCTATTGTAAACTGGAGAAGTGTGAGTTCCATCGGGAACAGGTTAAATTCCTGTACTATGTCATTTCCACTGCTGGTTTTTCGATGGACCCAGAGAAACTTTCGTCAGTCCTACAGTGGCCTCGACCTGTGGGGTTACGTCCTCTGCAGCGTTTCCTGGGTTTTGCCAACTATTATCAGAAGTTTATTGGTAACTTCTCGTCTCTGGTCAAGCCCCTGACCGATATGACCAGAAAGAACGGTAACCCACAGAGTTGGTCTCTGGAGTCCATTAAGGCCTTTGAAAGTTTCAAGGCTGCCTTTGTTTCTGCTCCTGCGTTGACACATCCTGATCCTACATTACCTTTTATCCTTGAGGTTGATGCTTCTGAGACTGGTGTTGGCGCCCTTCTGTCTCAACGTCCTATCTCTGAGTGTGCTATGCATTCTTGTCACCTGCCAAGTGCAATTATGAGATTGGTGACAGAGAGCTGTTGGCAATCATTTTAGCCCTGAAAGAATGGAGACATCTCCTCGAAGGTACCACTGTGCTGGTTCTCATTCTTACTGATCATAAGAATCTCACATTCTTGTCTGAGGCTAAACGGCTCTCTCCCAGAAGTGCACGATGGGCTCTTTTCTTGTCAAGTTTCAATTACATTGTTTCATTATTACCCGGTACCAAAAATGTAAGGGCTGACGCCTTGTCACAACAATTTTCCTCCACTTCCAAGTTGGAGTCGGTTCCGGTTCCTATGATTCCTCCTGATCGTATTCTGGCTACGGTTCGAACCAGTCTTACTTCTCCTTTGGGTGACAAAATTCTTGCTGCTCAGGTCGATGCTCCTCAGAAACCTTGTGACCACTGCTTTGTCCCAGAGTGTCTCTGTACTGCCGTGCTCCAGACTTACCATTCTCCCAAGGCAGCTGGCCACCATGGTAAGAATCAACTCGTTTGGGCCATTTCCCAACAATTCTGGTGGCCTAGTCTATGTGCTGATGTAACTGCCTTCGTAGCTGCCTGTTCCATGTGTGCTCAGAGTAAGACTCCACGACACCTTCCAGTGGGCCTCCTACAACCCATACCCAATGGAGAGAGGCCCTGGACTCACCTGTCTATGGATTTCATTGTGGAGTTGCCCAACTCCCAAGGCAACACAGTTATCCTTATGGTGGTTGACCGGTTCTCAAAGATGTGTCATTGTATTCCACTTAAGAAGTTGTCCACTTCTAAGAAACTGGCTTCCATTTTTGCTCAGGAGATCTTTCGCTTACATGGGCTACCCAAGGTGATTGTCTCAGACAGGAGTAGTCAGTTTGTGTCCCGGTTCTGGCGAGCCTTTTGTGCACAGCTGGGAATTCAGCTTGCTTTCTCCTCTGCCTATCACCCGCATTCTAATGGGGCCGCAGAACGAGCCAATCAGTCCTTGGAGCAATTTCTACGTTGCTATATTTCTGACCATCACAACAACTGGTCAGACCTATTACCATGGGCAGAGTTTGCTCACAACAGTGCCTTGAATTCTGCTTCCCGATTGTCTCGGTTTCTGGCGAATTATGGTTTCCAACCTTCCATGTTGCCTGACTTGTTTGTTCCGCAGAGTATTCCTGCACTAGAGGAGCATCTCCGTGGTCTTTGTTCCACTTGGGCACAAGTCCAGGAGGCTTTGCGTCATGCTAATGATAGGTACAGACTCCATGCTGACTGCAGACGCCTGCCTGCACCTTCCTACCAGGTTGGGGACAGGGTCTGGCTGTCATCTCGCAATCTCTGATTTCCTGTTCCCTCACTGAAGTTCGCACCTCGGTTTATTGGGCCTTTCCGTATGCTTCGCAGGATTAACCCAGTGGCTTACGCGCTGGACCTTCCTCCTAGTATGCACATCTCAAATGTGTTTCATGTCTCCTTATTTAAACCGTTGATCTGCAACCGCTTTACCACCATGGTGCCACGTCCTCATCCTATACAGGTTGAGAACCTTGAGGAGTATGAGGTACAATCCATTGTTCATCACAAGAAAATCTCCTGCGTTCCTGTTTAAAGACTGGCTTTGCTGACATCCCTTCTGGCTCCTTATCCTGCTTGCTGTTCCTCTACTTGGATCCCTGACTTCTGGTCTGGCTGATTACCCGATCTGGTTAATGAACTCTGGCTTGGCTGATTACCCGATCTGGTTACTGAACTCTGGTTTGGCTGACTACCCGATCCTGTTACTGGACTCTGGCTATGCTTTGACTACGCTTACTCTATTTACCTTTTTATTTTTATTAATAAACAAGTGTGATTTTACTGTACTTCTGCCTCGATCTGGCTCATGGTTTCTGACAATAACTTTGTATCCCCCCCACCAGGAAAGGCGCCCCTCAACTCCTCCGCCAGCCCCCATGTATTCACCATGTCCCCTCCTCCAATTCTTCATGCAGGGACTCACACATCGCTAGGCATCAGGCTGAGGGGAGACACGGGTAGGCTGCACTGTTACCAGGACAACCGGAGAATCTCCGCCCCTAATCTCTGCTCAACACTCTGCATGGATTGAGATGTAGATGGAGGTCCCGCCCCCTGCTGTGCGGTGGGATGAGTAGTGGCAGACGGAGCTGGAGATTGTATACAAGGAGGTCACGTGGCAGAGCTAAGGAGACCCGGGGAGCTGTGGAGCTCTGTGATATCCTCCCTATATAGAACCCATGGTAGTATCTGTACAGAGCGCTCCCTCCAATTCTCCCTCATTCTCTACAAGAAAATCCCAAAACACCTCGTTGTCTGCACATTACTTGTGAAAAAACGTTTATTGAAATGGTAACCCGCCTCAGGTAGGTATCATTTTCAGAGCAGAGGTGGTTTTTATTTGTACAGAGGGAATGTTTTCATTTCAGAGGATATGTTTGCATGTTCGTTTGGCTTGGTCCCACTTTGACACCAATGCCCTGTACACACGACCGGTTTTGCCTTCGGAATAAACTCTGAAGGTTTTTCCGACGGAGTTCCGACAGAATTCTGCTCAAGCTGTCTTGCATACACATGGTCACACCAAATTCCGACTGTCCAGAACGCGGTGACGTACAACACGTACGACGGCACTAGAAAATGGAAGTTCAATAGCCAGTAGCCATAAGCTTCTGTCTCGTACTTGCTTCAGAGCATGCGTTGTTTTTGGTGTGTCGGAACAGCATACTGACGAGTGTTTTTTCCGATAGTAATTTGTTTCATCAAAAAAATATAGAACATGTTCTCTATCTAAGTCTGTCTGAATTTTTTACGGAAAAAGTCTGATGGGGCATACACATGGTCGGAATTTACAATCGAAAGCTCCCATCGGACTCTTTCTGTCGGAAATTCCGCTTGTGTGTACGCGGCATGAGTCTCACTTCTCCTGCTGCTTTACAGATTATCATGTTTCAGCATGGTTTCATTTCAGGCTATGGCCAGCAGGGTACCCCTTTCAGGTCAGGGGGTCATATAAGCATGCGTGTTTTCACGGCATACGTAGGGTAGATGAATCCTGGTCCTAGTTTAATCGCTTTCATGTTGCACGTATTCGTACTAAATTGTAGTTTTGTATGCTTATGTCCGTTTTTTCCATAGTTGGTTTTCTACACATCAACATGATGCAAAGTGCTATTTTTGCAGTTTTAGACACTTTTCAAGTAGGTATCATTTTGTTTTCTTCATGACGAATTTTCAGAGGTGGTTATTTTCATTTCTCGAACCCGACTCGGTACATACGTGTTGTTTCTAAGTGGTAGCTTTGTGTTTGTTTTCTTTCCACAGTGGTGTTACTTCATTTCAAAAGATTCTCTGAGTTATTTTTGTCTTGTTTTCTTCCCGGTTCAGTTCATTTCAGGTTGGTTTTCTTTTTCTCCCATTTCACAATACATTTCGTTCTTACAGCTTGAGTCTCACGGCCATACACCACTGTAGCATTCACCCATCACGTCTATGGGTGCCAACGGATTGAGGTGATCGTTTTTAATTGGCTTGTACAGTGGCAAGTCTCCTCATCCGTTCTACGCTTCTTACGGTTAAATTTTCTTACTCTAACATATTTCACTACTCTTGTCATTTGGCTGGGCATTTTTCAGGTTCCTCAGGCTTGAATTCACGTTGGGTGGCCTGCTAGGCCTCAGGTGGTCACAAAGCAGACACGTTAGTCCTGCTACACATCCTTTCTAGAATTTGGTTCTCATGTAATTTCTGTTATCACATTTATGTTAGCATCACATCTTCATAATTAGGTCATGGCGTCACCACTGCAGCACTACCTATCATGTTTATAGGTACGTACAGATTGAGATGGTCGTTTCTAATTGACTTGAACAGTGGCAAGTCTCCTCATCTGTTTTCACACGACCCACGCTACAATCATTTCTCTACCCACATTGGTAACCTGACATGTTTTCAGGTTTCAAAGGCCTCAGTTTCCCGTTGTTAATTTGCCTGATTACGCCTCAGGTTACTCGGCCTGGTAAATTCACAAAGCTATCACATTTCAGTCCTGTTCAAATGTACCTTTGTCATTTCATGGGAAAAAAAAAGAGGTGGGAGGGGCAGCCGGTTGGTGTAAGGTATCCCTCCTTCTCTGGCTAGGGGTTCGGAACATGGTAGCACACCCTCCTTGAGAACCTGGACCATCCCGAGACTTATGGCTGAGCTGCAGCGCAGGGGTATTTCATACACGCAAGGCTGAGCCGGCTTCAGCACGCAAGGCTGAGCTGTTCAGGTTACTGGTCCCCTTTGCTTCAGGCTCTAGTGCGGAGCAAGTTATACTTCGGACTGTCGCCTCATCCCTTTCTCAAATTCACGCTACCCTGAGTTCCCTGGCCTCTTCCTGCCAAGAATTTCGTGCTAGGGTGGAGGTGTTGGAGGCCACTCCAGGGACATCTGCAGGTCCCGGGACCCCTTGGTACCAAGCCCTGTACCTATAGGCCCAGGAAACAGTATGGGTGTTTCTCCTATTAACCCGGCTCAGTTTATTCCCATTAACATCAGGAAGGACATTCTCGAGGGCAAAGATGTCAATTTAGCATCTCTATTGATAGCCGCCCACGATGTTGCCGATAATAGGTCATACACTTGCGGTGATGTTTCGGTGGTGGTTAAGACTAGAGATCATAGGCTCAACCACAAACTCTCTATTCCGGAATTTGTCCTGGCCTTTAGCTTATACAGAGACGTCATTTGCTCGGTGAGTCCACTCAGGAGGGAAGAGCTGGACCATTACCTTTACACAATGGTAGAGTTTGGTCAGAAGTATGGAGGGTCAAATTTTTATGATTATCATCGATCCTTTTCGGCCAAGGCCGCTGCCTGTTTTGCTCAGTTCCAAGTGGTGACAGTGTAGAGTAACATAGACACAGAGTTGTTTTGCCGGCATTTCGCTGGGCTTAGATCACCAGTTTGTGCCACTTGCCAGTCATCCACTCACACTGCTTACTGGTGTCCCAATTCGGAAATCCCCCCGCTACCAGGGACATCCAGGGGTTCAGGCACTGCACTCCCGACCCCAGTCCATCCGGCACCTTAAGACAAGTTAGGCTGGCCCATTCATTTTTCAGGCAAATCACAGATCTGCAATAATTTCAATCTTGGTTCATGCAATTACAGCCAGTGCCATCTGCACCAGTTGTTTCAGGGCTCACCCAAAATCAGCCTGTACACTAAGACAGAACAAACCCCTGTGACTAAGCCGCATCAATGGGCCTTTTTTACAGGCTTGTTTAACCTCCCATCCGTCACCATGGTTGAGTAAATTTTTGGTGGAAGGTTTCACGGGGGGTTTCCACACTGGGTTCGTTTCCTTGCGTGGGCACTTTTGAGTGTCAGAATCTGAGGTTATCTGCCACAGATGTAGAGGCGGTGGATATGTTACTACAATCTGAACTCAGGAAGGGTTTTGTTATTGGTCCTTTCCCAACTTCCCCTTTCCAGGTTTGGAGGGTCAACCCCTTGGGCCTTGTCAAAGGGAAATTTTCCAATAAATTAAGGTTAATTTATGATTTGTCAGCCCCTCATTGTTGGCAGGTGCCTAGCCTTAACTCTTTAATACTATCTGAGGAGTTTTCACTTAAATATGCATCGGTGGATCATGCATTGCGGCTTTAGACATCCCACTGGCAGTAAAGAAAATAGAAGGGCCAGTTACTAGACTCACCTTCCTGGGGATCCAGTGGCGGAACTACCGCCATAGCGACACACGCGGTCGCTATGGGGCCCGCGGTCGCTATGGGGCCCCTGCACGCTGCCAAGTGGGGCCCTCAGCTGGGGGCCCGCTGCCGAGTGGCATTGGCAAGCTCCTGTGACTGTCCTGCACAGAAGACAAAACACCGGCCCGACGCCATCCCCATCCCAGAGGCGTGACGTCACTCGGCCGGAGGAGGGAGGAGCGTCGAGAGCTACTGCAGAGCCTGCAACCAAGAGGAGCCAGGCAGCGCCGCTGAGCAGGAACCTCTACTGTATTGCAGAGCGCCAGAGACAGATTCAGAGATCATTCACATTTCACTGGTAAGTAAGCAGCAAGTAGTACACTACCATCCACAGCTAAATTAATCTGATGCATTCAGTGATGCCATACGGTTGGAGGAATATAAACTGTCTGTTCTCTAATATGCAGCATGGCGGGGGGAGGGGGGTAAATGTCCTACACTGGAGTCAAGTAACTGCTGTATTAATGTCCTGCAGGCTGAACTGGTCACCTCACGGTCACTGATGAATGATTGTACTGGTCACCTCATGGTCACTGATGAATGATTGTACTGGTCACCTCATGCTCATGTTCACTGATGAATGATTGTGCTGGTCACCTCATGGTCACTGATGAATGATTGTACTGGTCACCTCATGTTCACTGATGAATGATTGTACTGGTCATGTCACAGTCGTTGATGAATGATTTTACTGGTCACCTCACGGTCACTGATGAATGATTTTACTGGTCACCTCACGGTCACTGATGAATGATTTTACTGGTCACCTAACGGTCACTGATGAATGATTGTACTGGTCACCTAATGGTCACTGATGAATGATTGTACTGGTCACCTCATGGTCACTGATGAATGATTGTACTGGTCACCTCATGGTCACTGATGAATGATTGTACTAGTCACGTCATGGTCACTGATGAATGATTTTACTGATCACCTCACGGTCACTGATGAATGATTTTACTGGTCACCTCACAGTCACTGATGAATGATTTTACTGGTCACGTCACGGTCACTGATGAATGATTTTACTGGTCACGTCACGGTCACTGATGAATGATTTTACTGGTCACCTCACGGTCACTGATAATTGATTGTACTGGTCACCTCACGGTCACTGATGAATAATTGTACTGGTCACCTCATGGTCACTGATGAATGATTTACTGGTCACCTCACGGTCACTGATGAATGATTTTACTGGTCACCCCATGGTCACTGATGAATGATTTACTGGTCATCTCATGGCACTGATGAATGATTGTACTGGTCACTTCACGGTCACTGATGAATGATTGTACTGGTCACCTCATGGTCACTGATGAATGATTGTACTGGTCACGGTCACTGAGAAATGAATTTACTGGTCACCTCACGGTCACTGATGAAAGATTGTACTGGTCACCTCACGGTCACTGATGAATGATTGTACTGGTCACCTCATGGTCACTGATGAATGATTGTACTGGTCACCTCACGGTCACTGATGAATGATTGTACTGGTCACCTCATGGTCACTGATGAATGATTGTACTGGTCACCTCATGCTCATGTTCACTGATGAATGATTGTGCTGGTCACCTCATGGTCACTGATGAATGATTGTACTGGTCACCTCATGTTCACTGATGAATGATTGTACTGGTCATGTCACGGTCATTGATGAATGATTTTACTGGTCACCTCACGGTCACTGATGAATGATTTTACTGGTCACCTCACGGTCACTGATGAATGATTTTACTGGTCACCTAACGGTCACTGATGAATGATTGTACTGGTCACCTAATGGTCACTGATGAATGATTGTACTGGTCACCTCATGGTCACTGATGAATGATTGTACTGGTCACCTCATGGTCACTGATGAATGATTGTACTAGTCACGTCATGGTCACTGATGAATGATTTTACTGATCACCTCACGGTCACTGATGAATGATTTTACTGGTCACCTCACAGTCACTGATGAATGATTTTACTGGTCACGTCACGGTCACTGATGAATGATTTTACTGGTCACGTCACGGTCACTGATGAATGATTTTACTGGTCACCTCACGGTCACTGATAATTGATTGTACTGGTCACCTCACGGTCACTGATGAATGATTGTACTGGTCACCTCATGGTCACTGATGAATGATTTACTGGTCACCTCACGGTCACTGATGAATGATTTTACTGGTCACCCCATGGTCACTGATGAATGATTTACTGGTCATCTCATGGCACTGATGAATGATTGTACTGGTCACTTCACGGTCACTGATGAATGATTGTACTGGTCACCTCATGGTCACTGATGAATGATTGTACTGGTCACGGTCACTGAGAAATGAATTTACTGGTCACCTCACGGTCACTGATGAATGATTGTACTGGTCACCTCACGGTCACTGATGAATGATTGTACTGGTCACCTCATGGTCACTGATGAATGATTGTACTGGTCACCTCACGGTCACTGATGAATGATTGTACTGGTCACCTCACGGTCACTGATGAATGATTGTACTGCTCACCTCATGGTCACTGATGAATGATTTTACTGGTCATGTCACGGTCACTGATGAATGATTTTACTGGTCACGTCACGGTCACTGATGAATGATTTTACTGGTCACCTCACGGTCACTGATGAATGATTTTACTGGTCACCTCATGGTCACTGATGAATGATTGTACTGGTCACCTCATTGTCACTGATGAATGAATTTACTGGTCACCTCACGGTCACTGATGAATGAATTTACTGGTCACGTCACGGTCACTGATGAATGAATTTACTGGTCACCTCACGGTCACTGATGAATGATTTTACTGGTCACCTCACGGTCACTGAAGAATGATTTTACTGGTCACCTCACGGTCACTGATGAATGATTTTACTGGTCACCTCACGGTCACTGATGAATGATTTACTGGTCATCTCACGGTCACTGATCAATGATTTACTGGTCACCTCATGGTCACTGATGAATGATTGTACTGGTCACCGTATGGTCACTGATGAATGATTTTACTGATCACGTCACGGTCACTGATGAATGATTTTACTGGTCACGTCACGGTCACTGATGAATGATTTTACTGGTCACCTCACGGTCACTGATGAATGATTGTACTGGTCACCTCATGGTCACTGATGAATGATTGTACTGGTCACCTCAGGGTCACTGATGAATGATTGTACTGGTCACCTCATGGTCACTGATGAATGAATTTACTGGTCATGTCACAGTCACTGATGAATGATTTTACTGGTCACGGTCACTGAGAAATGAATTTACTGGTCACCTCATGGTCACTGATGAATGATTTTACTGGTCACATCACGGTCACTGATGAATGATTTTATTGGTCACATCATGGTCACTGATGAATGAATTTACTGGTGATGATGGCGGGGGGAGGGGGGTAAATGTCCTGCACTGGTCATAGTAACTGATGTATTATGTACTGCCATTGGTCACAGTCACTGAGGAATGATTTTACTGGTCACGGTCACTGATGAATGCATTTACTGGTCACCGCCACTAGGGCTGGGCAATTTTCTAAAAAAACAAAAAAACTGCGATTTAAAAAAATAAAATTATTATATATATATTTTTTTTTTTTTGGACACCGCACCGGTCCTGAGGAGCTGCGGGCAGGAGTTTTTAGGCTAGGCCGCGGCTTCGGCCTAGTCCACGGCGTCCGGCCTCACGGACTAGGCCGAAGCCGTGGCCTCACCTAAAAACTCCTGCCCGCAGCTCCTCAGGGTCGGTGCGGTGAAAAAAATGAAAATCTAAAAAAATCGATTTACTTAAATTTTGATTTGATTTGACCTCTCAACTCAATTCAAGATTTAAATCGATTTTTTTCCCAGCCCTAATGGTCACTGATGAATGAATGGACTGGTCTCAGTCTCTGATGAATTATTGTACTACCACTGCTCACTGCTGATCTTGGTCACTGATGGCGATGATTATGAACTGTGACTGTGATTTTTCTAATATGCAGAATGGCGGGGGGAGGGGGGTAAATGTCCTGCACTAGTCATAGTAACTGATGTATTAATGTCCTGCAGGCTGTACTGGACATAGTAACTGCTGTATTAATGTACTGCCACTAGTCACAGTTACTGATGAATGAATTTACTAGTCACAGTCACTGATGAATGATGTTACTGGTCACGGTCACTGAGGAATGATTTTACTGGTCACTGAGGAATGATTTTACTGGTCACGGTCATTGAGGAATGATTTTACTGGTCACGGTCACTGATGAATGAATTTTATTGGCAGTGTTTTTGTTTTGTTATTAACTATGTAATTGAGGAGTAAGGGTCTTTCCTTGTACTGTATTTTTCAGTTTCAACCATAATGTTCAGTAGGGATGAGCCGAACACCCCCCGGTTCGGTTCGCACCAGAACCCGCGAACGGACCGAAAGTTAGAACCCCATTGACGTCTATGGGACTCGAACGTTCGAAATCAAAAGTGCTCATTTTAAAGGCTAATTTGCATGGTATTGTTCTAAAAAGGGTTTGGGGACCCGGGTCCTACCCCAGGGGACATGTATCAATGCAAAAAAAACTTTTAAAAACGGCCGTTTTTTCGGGAGCAGTGATTTTAATGATGCTTAAAGTAAAAAAAAAAAAGTGAAATATTCCTTTAAATATCGTACCTGGGGGGTGTCTATAGGATGCCTGTAAAGTGACGCGTGTTTCCCATGTTTAGAACAGTCCCTGCACCAAATGTCATTTTTAAAGGAAAAAATCTCATTTAAAACTGCTTGCGGGTTTAATGTCATGTCGGGTCATGGCAATATGGATGAAAATCAGTGAGACAAATGGCATGGGTACCCCCCAGTCCATTACCAGGCCCTTTGGGTCTTGTATGGATATTAAGGGGAACCCCGCACCCAAATTAAAATAAGGAAAGGTGTGGGGCCACCAGGCCCTATATACTCTGAACAGCAGTATACAGGCGGTGCAAACAAGACAGGGAATGTAGGTTTGTTGTTAAGTAGAATCTCTTTGTAATTTTGAACATTTTTTACGTGTTTAGCTCCAGCCAAAAAATCTTTTCTAAGCTTTTTGGAAAACATAGGGAAGGGTTATCACCCCTGTGACATTTGTTTTGCTGTCTTTCCTCCTCTTCAGAAGATTTCACCTCACTTTTTTGTCCCAATGAAAAATGTTTTTTGAAAATTTGGGTTTTTTTGTGGAACAAGGATTGGAAAGCATCAGTGGAAAGGAGAAATTGTTTTCCCATATTAACTCTTACAGGAAAGAATTTCCCTTCCTAGGGGTAGATTTCATCTCACTTCCTGTTGTCTCCTTCCGTTTGCAAGTAGGAGTCGTTTGTAAGTTAGATGTTTGAAAGTAGGGTCCTGCCCTATATACTCAGCAGAAATTTGGGCCTTAGGTGTTGCTGTGGCCACAACACTGTAGGCCCTCACAGGGCCCTGCTGTGAAATATTAGATCAAGAATTGTAATTACATGGCCCTGTTGAACAGGAGCTGAAAAATTAGGCCTTAGGCACTGGTCCTGGTGCCACAACACTGCAACCCCTCACAGGCACTCTAGTTGGAACGCAGGAACGAGCCCTGCTGCAAAGTATTGCATCAAAAATTGTAATTACACGCCCCTGTTAGACAGGGGCAGAAAAATTGGGCCTTAGGCACTGGTGCTGGTGCCACAACACTGCAACCCCTCACAGACACTCTAGTTGGAATGCAGGAACGAGCCCTGCTGCAAAGTATTACATCAAAAATTGTAATTACACGCCCCTGTTAAACAGGGGCTGAAAAATTGTTCTTACAAGCTATCAGCGTGATGATTGAGGAAGAGGATAATTACTCAGGGATAGTCACTCAGCATCAGCATAGGCAGTCTTTGAAGGGATCTGAGATTTAAAAAAAAATTATTCGGTTACATCAGCATCAGGTGCTTGGTAGCTGGTGGTGATCCAAGACTGATTCATTTTTATGAAGGTCAGCCGATCGACCGAGTCGGTGGACAGACGCACCCTGTGATTGGTTACCACGCCTCCAGCAGCACTGAATGTGCGTTCCGAAAGAACGCTGGATGCAGGACAGGCCAGTAGCTCAATTGCATACTGTGCAAGCTCTGGCCAGTGATCCATCCTCAAGACCCAGTAACCCAGAGGATTTTCGGTGGGAAAGGTGTCCAAGTCTGATCTTGCCCCTAGGTATTCCTGCACCATGTAAAACAGACGCTGGCGATGGTTGCTGGAACCGATCATACCTTGGGGCTGCGGACCAAAAAATTGTCTGAACGCATCGGTCAGATGGCCACCTTCTCCACCGCTCCTTCTTTGACTGACCGAAGCCTCAGCAACACGTTGTCCAGAAACAGGAGTTTGTAACCTCCCAGTCTCTGGGAACGCGTTGCACAGACCTTTCTGCAAGGCCTCCCGAAGATGTTTCATCCTCTGCTCCCTCTGCGATGGCAAGATAAGGTCCGCAACCTTACCCTTGTAACGTGGATCAAGGAGGGTTGCCAGCCAGTATTGGTCCTTCTCCTTGATACCACGAATACGAGGATCCTTACGCAGGCTTTGCAGGATCAGGGAGGCCATGCAGCGTAGGTTTGCTGAGGCATTCGGTCCGGAGTCCTCTGGGTCACTAAGGACAACAACGTCCGCAGCCACCTCCTCCCAGCCACGTACAAGTCCATGTGTTCCTTGGGACTGATCCCTTAAAGACTGCTGCTGATGCTGAGTGCCAGGCTCCACCTCCATACTGACACAATCTTCCTCCTCCTCCTCCTCCTCCTCGTCCTCTTCCTGTGTGATCGGCGGGCACGCAGGAACACTGTCTGGATAAAGGGGGCCTTGAGAGCTAAGGAAGTCCTCCTCTTCCTGCCTCTGTTCTGCCTCAAGTGCCCTGTCCATTATTCCACGCAGCGTGTGCTCCAACAGGTGGACAAGGGGGACAGTGTCACTGATGCATGCACTGTCAGTGCTCACCATCCTCGTGGCCTCCTCGAATGGTGACAGGACAGTGCATGCCACTGGCGTGGGGAAAAAAAACCAAGCTCCCCTGACCCTGTCCTGGTGCCATAGTCGCACAGGTACTCATTGATGGCCCTCTGCTGCGTGTGCAGCCGCTGCAGCATGGCCAACGTTGAGTTCCACCTGGTGGGCATGTCACAGATTAGGCGGTTCTTGGGCAGGTTAAACTCCTTTTGGAGGTCCGTCAGCCGAGCACTGGCATTATATGACCGGCGGAAATGCACACAGACTTTCCTGGCCTGCCTCAGGACATCCTGTAAGCCCGGGTACCTGCCCAAGAACCGCTGCACCACCAAGTTAAGGACGTGAGCCAAACAGGGCACATGGGTCATTTGTCCCTGTCGGAGGGCAGAGAGGAGGTTGGTGCCATTGTCGCAAACCACCATTCCTGCCTTAAGTTGGCGTGGCGTCAACCACCTCTGAACCTGCCCCTGCAGAGCTGACAGAACCTCTGCCCCAGTGTGGCTCCTGTCCCCCAAGCACACCAGCTCAAGCACCGCATGGCATCTTTTGGCCTGCGTACTTGCGTAGCCCCTTGAACGCCTACGGAGCACCGCTGGTTCCGAAGAAGAGGCCATGGAGGAAGAAGAAGAGGAGGGGGTGGAGGAGAGAGGTGTGTCACAATCAGCATTTTGGAGGCGTGGTGGCGGAACAACCTCCAACACTACTGCACCTTGTCCTGCATCCTTCCCAGCTGCCAGCAGAGTCACCCAATGCGCCGTGAAACTTAGGTAACGTCCCTGTCCATGCCTGCTGGACCATGAGTCAGCGGTAATATGCACCTTACCGCTGACCGCCCTGTCCAGCGAGGCATGGACATTGCCTTCCACATGCCGGTAGAGAGCCGGAATCGCCTTCCGTGAGAAAAAGTGGCGTTTGGGTACCTGCCACTGAGGAACCGCACATTCCACAAACTCACGGAAGGGGGCAGAGTCTACCAACTGAAAAGGCAGCAGTTGAAGTGCTAGCAATTTTGCCAAGCTAGCATTCAACCGCTGGGCATGTGGATGGCTGGGAGCAAACTTCTTTCGGCGGTGCAGCAGCTGGGGCAGGGAAATTTGCCTGGTACAATCTGACGTCGGTGTACCAAAAGCAGATTGCCCACAAGTACTTGGCTGTGACACACCTAATTCTACACCTTCATTCCTCTCAGTGCAGGTCTCAGAGAGGACTGAAGGTCTAGTGGGGTTGGAAATCTCAGCTGATGAGGAGCAAGGAGAGATCCTCTTTGTTCTTTGGTGTGGGTCTTTTAGATATGCTTGCCAACGAACTGCATGGCAGGTCAACATATGTCTGGTCAAGCATGTGGTACCCAAGCGGGAGATGTTTTGGCCACGCGAGATGCGCTTGAGACATATGTTGCAAATAGCAGCGGTGCGATCTGATGCACTCGTCTCAAAAAAGGCCCACACCAAAGAACTTTTTGAATAACGCGCAGAGACTGCAGCGCCCTGCACATGTGGAGCTTTGGGGTGTGATGCAGTCAATGTGCTGCCCTTAGGCTGGCCCCTGGAGGGCATCCTGCCTCGTTGGTGATGTGCCGCCTCCTCCTCCTCCTCCTCCTCTCTCCTATCAGGCACCCACGTTGAGTCAGTGACCTCATCATCCCCTCCCTCCTCATCACTGGAGCAAACCTGGCAGTATGCTGCAGCAGGGGGAGCATGACTGCCAGATTGCTGTCCTTCTTGGGCACCCCCTCTGTCCGTGCTCATGTTACTGCCTTCATCGAGCTCAGTATCATCATCAGAGCCTTCCAAACGCTGGGCATCCTCCTGGAGCATGTACCCAACACTGTGGTCAAACAGTTCGAGGGAATCCTCAGGAGGACATGGTGGAGCTAGGGAAGGAGTCACTGATGACATTGAGCTGAGGGAAGAGGCCACTGCTTTGCCAGACAAAGCACCCTGGGCATGGGTGAGAGAGGATGAGGAGGATGAGGACGGCTTGGTCATCCACTCGACCAAGTCTTCCGCATGTTGCGGCTCAACACGGCCAGCTGCCGAAAAAAAGGCCAAGCGTGTCCCATGGCCACGTGCTGATGAGGATGCACCGTCTCCACGACCAACACTAGACACAGAGCCTGCTTGCCCTCTCTTATTGGCTTGTGACTGTCTGCCTCTCCTTCTTGGCCTTCCAGACATACTAATGGCCTGTAGCTGCACTAAGCTGGGATAGAACACCTGTAATTTTCTTCAGGTAGCTTTATATACTGTAACCAGACAAGCCTGCCTGTCAGTAGGAAGATAACAGGAACGGATCTAGCTGAACACTGTGAGCAGGACACACTGTACTAAATGTAAATAGTCTAGCTGCCTGACCGTGGTACTAATAGGATCAAATAGAACACCTGTAATTTTCTTCAGGTAGCTTTATATACTGTAACCAGACAAGCCTGCCTGTCAGTAGGAAGATAACAGGAACGGATCTAGCTGAACACTGTGAGCAGGACGCACTGTACTAAATGTAAATAGTCTAGCTGCCTGACCGTGGTACTAATAGGATCAAATAGAACACCTGTAATTTTCTTCAGGTAGCTTTATATACTGTAACCAGACAAGCCTGCCTGTCAGTAGGAAGATAACAGGAACGGATCTAGCTGAACACTGTGAGCAGGACGCACTGCACTAAATGTAAATAGCAGGAACGGATCTAGCTGAACACTGTGAGCAGGACGCACTGCACTAAATGTAAATGGCAGGAACGGATCTAGCTGAACACTGTGAGCAGGACGCACTGCACTAAATGTAAATAGCAGGAACGGATCTAGCTGAACACTGTGAGCAGGATGCACTACACTAAATGTAAATAGCAGGAACGGATCTAGCTGAACACTGTGAGCAGGACGCACTGCACTAAATGTAAATAGCAGGAACGGATCTAGCTGAACACTGTGAGCAGGACGCACTGCACTAAATGTAAATGGCAGGAACGGATCTAGCTGAACACTGTGAGCAGGACGCACTGCACTAAATGCAAATAGCAGGAACGGATCTAGCTGAACACTGTGAGCAGGACGCACTGCACTAAATGTAAATAGCAGGAACGGATCTAGCTGAACACTGTGAGCAGGACGCACTGCACTAAATGTAAATGGCAGGAACGGATCTAGCTGAACACTGTGAGCAGGACGCACTGCACTAAATGTAAATGGCAGGAACGGATCTAGCTGAACACTGTGAGCAGGACGCACTGCACTAAATGTAAATAGCAGGAACGGATCTAGCTGAACACTGTGAGCAGGACGCACTGCACTAAATGTAAATAGCAGGAACGGATCTAGCTGAACACTGTGAGCAGGACGCACTGCACTAAATGTAAAAAGCAGGAACCGATCTAGCTGGACACTGTGAGCAGGACACACTGCACTAAATGTAAATAGCAGGAACGGATCTAGCGGAACACTGTGAGCAGGACGCACTGCACTAAATGTAAATAGCAGGAACGGATCTAGCTGAACACTGTGAGCAGGACGCACTGCACTAAATGTAAATAGTCTAGAAGATAACAGGAACGGATCTAGCTGAACACTGTGAGCAGGACGCACTGCACTAAATGTAAATAGCAGGAACGGATCTAGCTGAACACTGTGAGCAGGACGCACTGCACTAAATGTAAATAGCAGGAACGGATCTAGCTGAACACTGTGAGCAGGACGCACTGCACTAAATGTAAATAGCAGGAACGGATCTAGCTGAACACTGTGAGCAGGACGCACTGCACTAAATGTAAATAGTCTAGAAGATAACAGGAACGGATCTAGCTGAACACTGTGAGCAGGACGCACTGCACTAAATGTAAATAGCAGGAACGGATCTAGCTGAACACTGTGAGCAGGACGCACTGCACTAAATGTAAATAGCAGGAACGGATCTAGCTGAACACTGTGAGCAGGACGCACTGCACTAAATGTAAATAGCAGGAACGGATCTAGCTGAACACTGTGAGCAGGACGCACTGCACTAAATGTAAATAGTCTAGAAGATAACAGGAACGGATCTAGCTGAACACTGTGAGCAGGACGCACTGCACTAAATGTAAATAGCAGGAACGGATCTAGCTGAACACTGTGAGCAGGACGCACTGCACTAAATGTAAATAGCAGGAACGGATCTAGCTGAACACTGTGAGCAGGACGCACTGCACTAAATGTAAATAGCAGGAACGGATCTAGCTGAACACTGTGAGCAGGACGCACTGCACTAAATGTAAATAGCAGGAACGGATCTAGCTGAACACTGTGAGCAGGACGCACTGCACTAAATGTAAATAGCAGGAACGGATCTAGCGGAACACTGTGAGCAGGACGCACTGCACTAAATGTAAATAGCAGGAACGGATCTAGCTGAACACTGTGAGCAGGACGCACTGCACTAAATGTAAATAGCAGGAACGGATCTAGCTGAACACTGTGAGCAGGACGCACTGCACTAAATGTAAATAACAGGAACAGATCTAGCTGAACACTGTGAGCAGGACGCACTGCACTAAATGTAAATAGTCTACATAGAAGATAACAGGAACGGATCTAGCTAAACTGAATACAGTGTATATATATATATGCAACACCTGGGATGCATATATATACACAATACACTGTAAGTGCAGCTAACTGACTGACTGTTCTGCCTAATCTATCTAACTCAAATCAAATGACACTGTCTCTCTCTCTCTCTATCTCTCAGCACACCGGAACACACACTACACAGGGCCGCCGTGCAGGCGGCCTTATATAGTGTGGGGTGTGTACTAAATCTCCTGAGCCATAATTGGCCAAAGCCACCCTGGCTTTGGCCAATTACAGCTCTCTCTACTGACGGCGCTGTGATTGGCCAAGCATGCGGGTCATAGTGCATGCTCGGCCAATCATCAGCCAGCAATGCACTGCGATGCCGCAGTGAATTATGGGCCGTGACGCGCCACACGAATTTGGCGCGAACGGCCCATATCGTTCGCAATTCGACGGACGGTCGAACAGCCGATGTTCGAGTCGAACATGGGTTTGACTCGAACACGAAGCTCATCCCTAATGTTCAGTTACCATCACAAGCGTAAAAAGAAAAGGGAAGACACCTACAAAACGGAGAAACTTCCAAAAATCACACATTTTTTTAATGTGCCCAATGTTGGTCAGAGCTCTACAGCAGACCATGATGCAGAAAAAGTTGCTGAGGCAAGCCCAGAAAGCCTTGACCCCACAATTACTGACATGCCAGTACAGGAGCAATTGCTACTTAGCCAGTTTCCCCTGAATGAACCAAGTACAAGCCAGGAGTTAGGTGGTGTTACTGAGGGAAATATTGAAAACGACAATCCTGAAACTGAGCCATTTGCAGCAGCCGATGTTTACTTGACTGGTAGTGACATAGCTGTGTTAACTGACATTGCATCTACAAAATTTGTCACAGACAGGGCAAATTTTCCAATTACAATTACAGATGCACATGTGAAGAGATTTATAATCACAAATGGTCCTTGCAGACCTACAGGGCCCTTTAAGAGAGACAATGATGAGGAACAGAGGTGTTTTTCAGTAAAATTTTATGAAAAAAACAACAAAAACAGGACTTAAACTACCCATTACCTGGCTCTGTTATTCTCCTAAATTGAATGTTGCATACTGTGAACCATGCTGGTTATTTGGTGACCGTAAAAAACTAGGCTCTGAACCAGCATGGGCAAAGGGGATACAAAAATGGAAAGGCTTGTCAACAAAAATACAGGTTCATGAAACATCTCAAACTCATATAGATTCTTGCATAATCTATGATCAGTGGCATAAAAAGGGAACAATTGATGAGGAAAGCGAAAAACAATTAAAAGAAAAAACTTTTGGAGAGATGTTTTAAATAGAATAGTGAATGTCACCTTGACTATGGCTATGAATAACATGGCCTTCCGTGGCCACAGAGAAAAAATAGGAG
Organism: Lithobates clamitans; assembly: GCA_037952925.1. Classification (NCBI taxonomy): domain Eukaryota; kingdom Metazoa; phylum Chordata; class Amphibia; order Anura; family Ranidae; genus Lithobates; species Lithobates clamitans. The sequence continues at coordinate 1,495,405 of JBBGZY010001306.1, read as the reverse complement.
AAGTCAACAGTGGAAACTTCCTGGCAATAATTGAACTGCTAGCTGAGTATGATCCCATATTAAAGCAATTGCTACAGTTACCACAGGGAAAAGTCAAATACCTTAGTCCAAAAATTCAAAATGAAGTCATGGATATTTTGTCAAAACAAGTTCTGAATGACATTTTGTCTGAAGTGCAAAACGCACAGTTTTACCCGTTGATTATAGATACTACTCAGGATATCTCTAAATGTGATCAAATGAGCCAGGTGCTCCGATATGTTTCTATTGAAAGAGATACAAATACGAGAGCAAAACAAATTAACATACATGAGGCATTTCTTGGATTTAATGCTATTCATGACCAAAGTGCTGCAGGTATAGAAAAAGAAATACTTGCATTTATTGATGATAAAGGAATTTCTCTGGATAAGTGCCATGATCAGGGCTATGATGGTGCTGCCACAATGAGTGGAATCTATTCTGGTGTGCAGACTCGAATTTTGCAGAGAGAGGAAAATGCACTTTATGTTCATTGTGTTCATTGTGTAGCACACAATCTTAATTTGGTCCTCCAAGATGCTGTGGCAGAGATTATGGAGGTCTCAAACTTCATGGGTATGGTTCAACATTTACACAATTTTTTGGGGGACAGTGGAAAGCGGTGGGAGATCCTGTTTTCATTTACCAGTGAATCCTCTGTTACACTGAAGAAATTGTGTCCCACACGCTGGTCATCTCGCTATGAGTCGCTGCTTGCCTTGCTTTTTCGTTTTGTAGATGTACTTAAAGCGCTATCAAAAATAAGCCTTGTAGCTACCAAAAAAAGTGAAAGAGAAGAGGCAATGGGGCTGAAAAAAAAATTAGAGTCCTTCCAAACTATATTTCTAACTGTTCTACAAACCAAAAAATTCTCAAGCATAAATTCTCTGTCTAAACTCCTCCAGTCAGAGAGCATGGACTTGTCCAAAGCTTCTCATTTAATTAAGACAGCCTTGGATGAGCTATCCAAATTTCAGAAGCAGTTTTGGGGAAGCCAGAAATAATGCTGTATTGCTTGCACAAAAATGGAATATTATCCCTAGATTTAAAGCAAAACGAATTTGCACTGTCAGAAAGCATTTTGATGAATTGTGTGTTGATGAGAGATCAGAGGACCTTGAAGAATGTTTCAAAATCAACGTTTCTATAGGTGCTTAGACATAATAGTAAAGTAGTTGTCAAACAGGTTCCAGGGACTTAACCACTTGACGACCGCCTCACGCCGATGTACGTCGGCAAAGTGGCACGGACAGGCAAAATCACGTACAGGGTACGTGATTTGCCTTCCGCGGGTGGGGGGTCCGATCGGACCCCCCCCCGGTGCCCGAGGCGGTCGTCGTTTGTCCAGCGGCGATCGGTGATGAGGGGGAGACCATCCGTTCGTGGCCCCCCCCTCGCGATCGCCGCCGGCCAATGAGAACACTCCTTTGCTGCTGTATGCTAAACAGCAGCAAAGGAAGTGATGTCATCTCCCCTCGGGTCGGTATTTTCCGTTCCGGCCCGAGGAGAGACGACATGTGAGTGAGTGCACCAACACACACACACACAGTAGAACATGCCAGGCACACAAAACACCCCGATCCCCCCCCCGATCGCCCCCCGATCCCCCCCCAATCACCCCCCCCCCCCCCTGTCACAAACTGACACCAGCAGTTTTTTTTGTTTTTTGTTTTTTTTTTTTCTGATTACTGCATAGTGTCAGTTTGTGACAGTTACTGTGTTGGGACAGTGAGTATTACCCCCCTTTAGGTCTAGGGTACCCCCCTAACCCCCCCTAATAAAGTTTTAACCCCTTGATCACCCCCTGTCACCAGTGTCGCTAAGCGATCATTTTTCTGATCGCTGTATTAGTGTCGCTGGTGACGCTAGTTAGTGAGGTAAATATTTAGGTTCGCCGTCAGCGTTTTATAGCGTCAGGGACCCCCATATACTACCTAATAAATGTTTTAACCCCTTGATTGCCCCCTAGTTAACCCTTTCACCACTGATCACCGTATAACCATTACGGTTGACGCTGGTTAGTTCGTTTATTTTTTATAGTGTCAGGGCACCCGCCGTTTATTACCGAATAAAGGTTTAGCCCCCCGATCGCCCGGCGGTGATATGCGTCGCCCCAGGCAGCGTCAGATTAGCGCCAGTACCGCTAACACCCACGCACGCAGCATGCGCCTCCCTTAGTGGTATAGTATCTGATCGGATCAATATCTGATCCGATCAGATCTATACTAGCGTCCCCAGCAGTTTAGGGTTCCCAAAAACGCAGTGTTAGCGGGATCAGCCCAGATACCTGCTAGCACCTGCGTTTTGTGCCTCCGCCCAGCCCACCCAAGTGCAGTATCGATCGATCACTGTCACTTACAAGGCACTAAACGCATAACTGCAGCGTTCGCAGAGTCAGGCCTGATCCCTGCGATCGCTAACAGTTTTTTTGGTAGCATTTTGGTGAACTGGCAAGCAAGCACCAGCCCCAGGCGTCAGGTTAGCGCCAGTACCGCTAACACCCACGCACGCACCATACACCTCCCTTAGTGGTATAGTATCTGAACGGATCAATATCTGATCCGATCAGATCTATACTAGCGTCCCCAGCAGTTTAGGGTTCCCAAAAACGCAGTGTTAGCGGAATCAGCCCAGATACCTGCTAGCACCTGCGTTTTGCCCCTCCGCCCGGCCCAGCCCAGCCCACCCAAGTGCAGTATCGATCGATCACTGTCACTTACAAAACACTAAACGCATAACTGCAGCGTTCGCAGAGTCAGGCCTGATCCCTGCGATCGCTAACAGTTTTTTTTGTAGCGTTTTGGTGAACTGGCAAGCACCAGCCCCAGGCAGCGTCAGATTAGCGCCAGTACCGCTAACACCCACGCACGCAGCATGCGCCTCCCTTAGTGGTATAGTATCTGATCGGATCAATATCTGATCCGATCAGATCTATACTAGCGTCCCCAGCAGTTTAGGGTTCCCAAAAACGCAGTGTTAGCGGAATCAGCCCAGATACCTGCTAGCACCTGCGTTTTGCCCCTCCGCCCGGCCCGGCCCAGCCCACCCAAGTGCAGTATCGATCGATCACTGTCACTTACAAAACACTAAACGCATAACTGCAGCGTTCGCAGAGTCAGGCCTGATCCCTGCGATCGCTAACAGTTTTTTGGTAGCGTTTTGGTGAACTGGCAAGCACCAGCGGACTAGTACACCCCGGTCGTAGTCAAACCAGCACTGCAGTAACACGTGGTGACGTGGCGAGTCCCATAAGTGCAGTTGAAGCTGGTGAGGTGGCAAGCACAAGTAGTGTCCCGCTGCCACCAAAAAGACAAACACAGGCCCGTCGTGCCCATAGTGCCCTTCCTGCTGCATTCGCCAATCCTAATTGGGAACCCACCGCTTCTGCAGCGCCCGTACTTCCCCCATTCACATCCCCAACCAAATGCAGTCGGCTGCATGAGAGGCATTTTTATGTCCTACCGAGTACCCCTACCCAACGAACCCCCCCAAAAAAGATGTCGTGTCTGCAGCAAGCGCGGATATAGGCGTGACACCCGCTATTATTGTCCCTCCTGTCCTGACAATCCTGGTCTTTGCATTGGTGAATGTTTTGAACGCTACCATTCACTAGTTGAGTATTAGCGTAGGGTACAGCATTGCACAGACTAGGCACACTTTCACAGGGTCTCCCAAGATGCCATCGCATTTTGAGAGACCCGAACCTGGAACCGGTTACAGTTATAAAAGTTAGTTACAAAAAAAGTGTAAAAAAAAAAAAAAAATATGAAATAAAAAAAAATAGTTGTTGTTTTATTGTTCTCTCTCTCTCTATTCTCTCTCTCTATTCTGCTCTGTTCTGCTCTTTTTTACTGTATTCTATTCTGCAATGTTTTATTGTTATTGTTATTGTTATTGTTATTGTTATTATGTTTTATCATGTTTGTTTTTCAGGTGTGTAATTATTTACACTTTACTGTGCTTTATTGTTAACCATTGTTAACCATTTTTTTGTCTTCAGGTACGCCATTCACGACTTTGAGTGGTTATACCAGAATGATGCCTGCAGGTTTAGGTATCATCTTGGTATCATTCTTTTCAGCCAGCGGTCGGCTTTCATGTAAAAGCAATCCTAGCGGCTAATTAGCCTCTAGACTGCTTTTACAAGCCGTGGGAGGGAATGCCCCCCCCCCCACCGTCTTCCGTGTTTTTCTCTGGCTCTCCTGTCTCAACAGGGAACCTGAGAATGCAGCCGGTGATTCAGCCAGCTGACCATAGAGCTGATCAGAGACCAGAGTGGCTCCAAACATCTCTATGGCCTAAGAAACCGGAAGCTACGAGTATTTCATGACTTAGATTTCGCCGGATGTAAATAGCGCCATTGGGAAATTGGGGAAGCATTTTATCACACCGATCTTGGTGTGGTCAGATGCTTTGAGGGCAGAGGAGAGATCTAGGGTCTAATAGACCACAATTTTTTCAAAAAAGAGTACCTGTCACTACCTATTGCTATCATAGGGGATATTTACATTCCCCGAGATAACAATAAAAATGATTAAAAAAAAAAATATGAAAGGAACAGTTTAAAAGTAAGATTAAAAAAGCAAAAAAATAATAAAGAAAAAAAAACAAAAAAAAAAAAACACCCCTGTCGCCCCCTGCTCTCGCGCTAAGGCGAACGCAAGCGGCGGTCTGTCGTCAAACGTAAACAGCAATTGCACCATGCATGTGAGGTATCACCGCGAAGGCCAGATCGAGTGCAGTAATTTTTCCAGTAGACCTCCTCTGTAAATCTAAAGTGGTAACCTGTAAAGGCTTTTGAAGGCTTTTAAACATGTATTTATTTTGTTGCCACTGCACGTTTGTGCGCAATTTTAAAGCATGTCATGTTTGGTATCCATGTACTCGGCCTAAGATCATCTTTTTTATTTCATCAAACATTTGGGCAATATAGCGTGTTTTAGTGCATTAAAATTAAAAAAAGTGTGTTTTTTCCCCAAAAAATGCGTTTGAAAAATCGCTGCGCAATTACTGTGTGAAAAAAAAAAATGAAACACCCACCATTTTAATCTGTAGGGCATTTGCTTTAAAAAAATATATAATGTTTGGGGGTTCAAAGTAATTTTTTTGCAAAAAAAAAGACTTTTTCATGTAAACAATAAGTGTCAGAAAGGGCTTTGTCTTCAAGTGGTTAGAAGAGTGGGTGATGTGTGACATAAGCTTCTAAATGTTGTGCATAAAATGCCAGGACAGTTCAAAACCCCCCCAAATGACCCCATTTTGGAAAGTAGACACCCCAAGCTATTTGCTGAGAGGCATGTCGAGTCCATGGAATATTTTATATTGCGACACAAGTTGCGGGAAAGAGACAAATTTTTTTTTTTTTTTTTGCACAAAGTTGTCACTAAATGATATATTGCTCAAACATGCCATGGAAATATGTGAAATTACACCCCAAAATACATTCTGCTGCTTCTCCTGAGTACGGGGATACCACATGTGTGAGACTTTTTGGGAGCCTAGCCGCGTACGGGACCCCGAAAACCAAGCACCGCCTTCAGGCTTTCTAAGGGCGTGAATTTTTGATTTCACTCTTCACTGCCTATCACAGTTTCGGAGGCCATGGAATGCCCAGGTGGCACAAAACCCCCCCAAATGACCCCATTTTGGAAAGTAGACACCCCAAGCTATTTGCTGAGAGGTATAGTGAGTATTTTGCAGACCTCACTTTTTGTCACAAAGTTTTGAAAATTGAAAAAAGAAAAAAAAAAATGTTTTTTCTTGTCTTTCTTCATTTTCAAAAACAAATGAGAGCTGCAAAATACTCACCATGCCTCTCAGCAAATAGCTTGGGGTGTCTACTTTCCAAAATGGGGTCATTTGGGGGGGTTTTGTGCCACCTGGGCATTCCATGGCCTCCGAAACTGTGATAGGCAGTAAAGAGTGAAATCAAAAATTTTCACCCTTAGAAATCCTGAAGGCAGTGATTGGTTTTCGGGGTCCAGTACGCGGCTAGGCTCCCAAAAAGTCCCACACATGTGGTATCCCCATACTCAGGAGAAGCAGCTAAATGTATTTTGGGGTGCAATTCCACATATGCCCATGGCCTGTGTGAGCAATATATCATTTAGTGACAACTTTTTGTAAATATTTTTTTTTTTTTTGTCATTTTTCAATCACTTGGGACAAAAAAAATAAATATTCAATGGGTTCAACATGCCTCTCAGCAATTTCCTTGGGGTGTCTACTTTCCAAAATGGGGTCATTTGGGGGGGTTTTGTACTGCCCTGCCATTTTAGCACCTCAAGAAATGACATAGGCAGTCATAAACTAAAAGCTGTGTAAATCCCAGAAAATGTACCCTAGTTTGTAGACGCTATAACTTTTGCGCAAACCAATAAATATACGCTTATTGACATTTTTTTTACCAAAGACATGTGGCCGAATACATTTTGGCCTAAATGTATGACTAAAATTTAGTTTATTGGATTTTTTTTATAACAAAAAGTAGAAAATATCATTTTTTTTCAAAATTTTCGGTCTTTTTCCGTTTATAGCGCAAAAAATAAAAACCGCAGAGGTGATCAAATACCATCAAAAGAAAGCTCTATTTGTGGGAAGAAAAGGACGCAAATTTCGTTTGGGTACAGCATTGCATGACCGCGCAATTAGCAGTTAAAGCGACGCAGTGCCAAATTGGAAAAAGACCTCTGGTCCTTAGGCAGCATAATGGTCCGGGGCTCAAGTGGTTAATCGGGTTGTTCAGCTGTTTGAAATAATTCAGCCTGCAGTTCTAGTATCAGCATCGGATGATGATTTGTTTAAGGTGCATAAAATCTGCAACAAAAGTATGAAAAAGACCTCTCATCAACTTTCGCTGGTCAGCTTCTAAGTTTTAGATCAGCACTTAAAGAGGACATTCAGAAATTGTCCTCTGTGAAGGATCTTGCACATTTGCTCTTAGTTGAGAATAGTGCTCTTTCATCAAATCTGCCAGATGTGTGCACAGCGTTGCTTTTATTCCTAACACTACCTGTGACTGTGGCCACAGCAGAAAGATCCTTCTCAAAACTAAAACTAATAAAGAATTATCTCAGAAGCACTATGTCTGAGCAAAGGCTTTCTGGGCTTGCTATCCTAAGCATTGAAAATGCTAGAGCAAAACAGCTGGACCTAAACCACATTGTGGACACTTTTGCAGAATTGAAGGCACGCAGACGTGTTTTCTAAGATGTGGTGTTTTGTGAGTATACAAGTTGAAAGAGTTTTCAAAGTTTATGTTTGGTTTTGTTGCCAGCCATAGCCTTTCTTCTTTGGGTTAAACCATGGCGTCTATTTATAACCTATTCGCAGATCCATTCACCCTCTGAAAGTGTCAAAACATTTCTTTTTTGCCACTTGGCACAAAAAGATATGTTCTTTGTTTTTTGTTTTTTCAGGTCAAACTTATGGAATGTAATATTGTATTTTGACTATTAGATGAAGCTGAGGAGCATGGGAAATATGTTATAAATAGAACCCTTTGGTTTCAGTTTGGCAAATAATAAAGTGGAACTTTAGGCAAATATTTGAATAAATACATGGTAGAATTGGCAGCTTATGTTTGAGTGTGCAGACTTAGAAGGGGGTAAAGGTACAATGGTGCAAACCTGCCTGGCTTCCCAAGATCGCTTTGATGTGTGAAACCGAAAACTGGCTGAACTGAATTATAAGTATTTGGCAAATATTTTGTCTGAATGCTTATATGTATGTCAGCTTTGTACTTTGTTGTGTTGACTAGAGTTCCACTTTACTCGTTTAACTAGCCTCAGTTGTTGAATTGGCTTATTAACCGATACATTTCTTTTTACATACCTGTCCACAGCTGTCCCACGTGCCCACTTTGAGCATTGCAAATCAGGCAAAATTTCATCCTATGTGAATCAAATTTTTTTTTAAATCCAGTCAAAATTAGTTTTCTGCACACACTCTAAGTGTAAACAGGTGATAGGAGGAATGTCCTGATAGATACGGCACCTCATCCCTCGAAGAGTATTCAATTAAGAGCAAAGGGAATGGGATTATTGCGGTGCCACAAACAAATAAGAACCAAACTGTTTAAAAATTGTGTTTTTATTAATATCAAAAGCTAAAAAGTATATATAATTCATACATTAAACAAAAAAAGGAGCCAAAACAAGAAACACATAATACAGTTTCAAAGTAATGACCGTCACCACTGATGTTGAAAGGTGATCGCTGGTCAATTCATCCCAACTAGTTTCGCCAATACATTGGCTTCATCAATATACAAAATATACGCAAATGGTAAAAACACTGTAAAGAAAAAAATGTATTATTTAATGAATCCACATAGTATGGTAAAATAAAAATGAGCAGTCATGTCACAGAATGGTCAAAAGCTTTGTCCCGCCTGTATCCCCCGCCCCCCGGCCCCCATATCCAGGACATACCATGCGGGAATCCCAGGATGCTAGAAAGGCACCACCAAGCCACTGAGAACAATAGTCGCACTCAACCCTGTATTTCTACACGTCAATCTTCCACGGCTCGCACATACTCCTCTAAAGCACTATCAACAACCCCATTTCCATCCCTTGGTAGACCTGTATCCACACTTATTTCCTCGGATATCCCAGTAAACCTTCCACTTGGCACTACCACTCCTATCTCCTCAACTTCGGCCGGGTCAATTACTGGCCGTCGGGCAAGTGAACCCACTATATCCTCACTTTTCCCCACCAGTACACACTCCATCGATCCCAAGCTGGCACCTATTTTTTTAGGAAAGACACCAGATCTGACCAACCTTCCTCAACCCCTTTAAACACTAATTCATTGGAACTTGATTTGTTAATCTTTCATCGGTCAACCTTACAATTGATCAGATTCAAGTTTTGAAACTGGGTCTTACATTTTGTCCATCCATTGATCTTGATCGTTTTCAACTTATTAAGGACATACATTTATTCGCCAGACGTCTTCTATTTAAGGTGATCTATGATAAAACATCCTCATCGGGATCTATTGAACCTATTTTTTTTGAACCCTCTGAGCCTGAACTTCGAGCTCTGGAGGATCTTGAATGTCTATGGGAGGAGGGGCACAATGCGGATGATGAGTCACAAATCAATTCTTGTGGCATATCCGTCACATAGCCGGGAGATCCTTGACAACACACGTTGGTACCGCCCAATCTCTAAAACATTGATAACAAATTTTAACAATGAATATTACAGTCTAATTTTTGAGGCCTATCAATCTGGCATTATTGATTCCAGTACATGGAGCTATTTAAATGTGAAGGACCCAAAAATCCCTACTTTTTATTCCTTACCAAAAGTGCACAAATCAGTGGAGAAACCACCTGGACGACCCATTGTCTCGGGTTGAACAGAGAATGCTAGTGCCATGGTGGACAAATATTTAATACCTCATGTAACTGCTTTATTTTCTTATGTCCAGGATACTATCGATCTGCTACGTCATATAGATGGAAAACAAGTCCCTCCCAATACTTGGCTGGTGGCCATAGATGTTGAATGTTTATATAACTCAATCCCACATACTAAAGGTATTGAAGTAATTCGTACTCATCTTCAGGAACGGGGATCATCATTTGACAGCTACAGCCGGTTTGTCCTTCGGCTGCTTGAGTTCATCCTGACTAGAAACGTGTTTATGTTCGGTTCCTCCCACTTCCTCCAGGTACAGGGGGTGGCTATGGGGACCAAATGTGCCCCTTCCTATGCCAACTTGTACCTGGGGGGGTGGGAGAGGGACTTGTTTTCCCAAGAATCCATAACAGAACTGCTTTCACATATTGTAGCCTGGTATAGGTATATTGATGATGTTTTCATTTTATGGTCGGGTAGTCGAGATGAACTCTCTCGGCTGATGGACTCACTGGCTGTAAATGTCTACAACTTAAGTTTCACAATGGAATGCAGTCAATCTAAGATAAGTTTCTTGGATTTGCAAATACATGTAGGTAAGGATGGTGTTTTGCATTCATCTCTATACCGCAAGCCCTCGTCGGGCAACACAATCTTACATAAGGCTAGTGCACACCCTCAGCCTTTATTAGACAGCATACCCTACAGTCAATTTTTGAGGCTCAGAAGAAACTGTACTCAGGATTCAGATTTTCATCTGGCAGCCAATGATCTGTACAACAGACTCCGACAGCGGGGATATAGTCGTTCCCTGTTGAAGAGGTCCTTTAAAAGAGTTACCAAACGAAATAGACATGATCTCATCCATTTAACTAAATCTGTGAAACCAAATCCGTCGGTTAGCATTATCACGCAATTTTCCAAACAACATAGTCAGATGAGAAATATTTTCCAAAAATACTGGCCACTTTTGACGGCTGACAATACCATCAAAAAATATCTGAAACCATACCCTGAAATCACGTATAGGCGTGCTCCATCCATGAGGGATCTATTAGTTCACAGTCACCACATGATTCGAGGCCCCGTGGATTATTCCAACGTTGGCACCTTCTCTTGTGGTGCATGTGATTTTTGCCCTTTCATCTGCAATTCTAGAAATACTGTTCTCCCTAATGGCAGGATTCATCGGTTGAGACACAGAATTACCTGTAAAACGATTGGAGTGGTATATCTAGCCTTGTGTCAATGTGGCTGTTTTTATGTGGGGGAAGACCAAGCGTCCGTTTCTTAAACGCATTAAGGACCATATCGCACCCCTATATAAACATTTAACCACCACTGCCTTGAATAGACACATTGCAAATGAACACAATTATGATCCTCATGTCGTTCGTTTCGCTGCCCTCGAGCATGTTTCTCCACATGCTCGAGGTGGCAATATTGATAATATGTTGCTTCAAATGGAGACTAGATGGATACACTCGTTGGACGCTGTAAAATTCCCTGGTTTAAATGAATATATCAGTTTTAAATCCTTCCTCTAAATTGGGATATTTGTTTGTTCTTAACTGGTCTGTCCATTAAATGTCTCCTTACTGCCTGACTATTTTTGATCATTCGGGTCCCCAAAGTTCTGCTTTCAATCTTGTCCTCACTTCCTGCCTCCATCCTGTGCCCACTGCTATATTTGTCTCTCTAAGTAGGGACTAATTTTGTATACTAAGATGATGAATTATTGTTGTTATATATTTTTATGTTTTCTCTTATTCTCATTAGGGTGTATTGACAATTTGCACTTATTGATGATTGGAATGTTTTCCTGTTATGATGATCATATTTATGTATAAGTATATGAAATTGATCACAATATGTCTACTATCATATCACTACAAAAATGTTTTATTATTATATATTTTCTATCCAATCCACATTTTTCAATTCTTGTGGGCGTCCTATCCGACTGGTCACTTTCTGGTGGTCATGGTTATAATACATGTCCACTGGATTGGCTGTCCTGCCTGTGTCCTCCTGTCCTTGATTGTTCTGGCTCCCTCTCCCGGTCTGCCTAGCGGGTCCAGATGTACTGGGTGGCTCTGCCTTTATTCCATCTGGGAGCTTGTCCCATTACAGCCTTTGGCTGCATGGACACCCAATGGCTGACTTTCCAGTCAGCCCGCCCCTTCGGCCGGGACCTTCGCAGACACCCCTAGTCAACCTAATAGCCTCCTCTCCCCTTTCTCTGGATCGGTGTGATGGTTTCCATCTTTCCTCCCCCTTTCCTCATATAGGTCCGTTGCCTGTATTACATCTATCTACACCGCGTCACTGGTGAACATTACCATGTGATGCGGTTGACGCTCGGCCCTCTGGGTAGGGTAGGCCGTTGGCTTCGGCTACTGCGCATGCGTCTCGTCCGCCTTTTGTCCGCTCCCGATTGGCTGATTATGTCATGCTGACCGTGTGGGGGACTTATAAGGCTGCCACATCTCTGCATTTTTCAATCACTTGTTGTGGGATAAGTGTGGTGACCAGGCAAGATTTGTTAAAGGTAAAAGCATTGTCTTTTTTCTCATCTTATGTGGGAGCCTTTGTTCCCTCTATTGCTGTTTAACCTTGTAACGCCGGGAAGTTTCCATGCTGACATTATACTTATCTCAAATGGATTCTTATATAGATTATCAAGCTCACTGGTGTTATCTGAAGGATACCTAGGGGAGGTTCCTCTGCTCAGCCCTTATAACGGCAGAATCTCATGCCTAACGTGCACCTTTGCATTCATTGATATGCGCACTTTTGGTAAGCATTCATAGCTAATTAACCATCTGATTAGCTTTTTAATTTAATTTCTATTCTTATTACGAGATTTGTTACCAATTTGCTTAGCCTATTAAATACCATGACTATCCCACCAATACCATCAATTTATTTATTTATTTTAGTTATCCTTGGCTATATACATATTCTGTGATTCCTACATCCAAGTATTGTGCTGTGATTCATCCTGGGCACCCTTGGGTGTTTTTCTTCTACATAATTAGGGTAGGTAATTGAGGCTTTGTCCCCTTTCTTTTAAATAATGAATATTTGAATATTTATACGCCAAAAAAACATTTTCATCATTTTTTAGGCACCTCTTTGAGTCCCCTGTAACCAAATACAGGGTTGAGTGCGACTATTGTTCTTAGTGGCTTGGTGGTGCCTTCCTAGCATCCTGGGATTCCCGCATGGTATGTCCTGGATATGAGGGCTGGAGGGCGGGGGATACGGGCGGGACAAAGCTTTTAACCATTCTGTGACATGACTGCTCATTTCTATTTTACCATACTATGTGGATTCATTAAATAATACATTTTTTCTTTACAGTGTTTTTACCATTTGCGTTATTTTGTATATTCCCCTGATGAAGCCAATGTTTTGGCGAAACTAGTTGGGATGAATTGACCAGCGATCACCTTTCAACATCAGTGGTGACGGTCATTACTTTGAAACAGTATTATGTGTTTCTTGTTTTGGCTCCTTTTTTTGTTTAATGTATATGTATGAATTATATATACTTTTTAGCTTTTGATATTAATAAAAATACAATTTTTAAACAATTTGGTTCTTATTTGTTTGTGGCACTGCAATAATCCCATTCCCTTTGCTCTTAATTGAATACTTTTGTAAAGTGTGTGTAGACCTTGCCCATTTACCCATCTAAATCTTCTTTTTGATGACAAATTACACCTTTCTAGTCAATTAAATTAAAGGATGGCAAGTTTTTGGCTTCTGCACTGCCTGTTTGGCTGGAAAACAGCTTTGGAGAGAAATGGATAGTATCAAATAAAATAAATATAGTAAGATATTGTTAATTTATCATCATCGTATCTTCATATTTTAGATCAAGATTCACTCTTTTTCAGGTTGACTTTTTCTAATGTTCTGTTGCCTTACATTTGGCTTGTTTTTTGGCTGTTGGATGTTGAAACCATGGCTTCTTTTCCTTTGGTTATTTTTAAAAGACATGTTGAAAATATGCAAGTTAAGCATCATGGTCTAAATCAAGTAGGTGTAAACTCAAAAATTAAGAATTTTATGCCAAGTTAAAGTGCATAGAATGTAAGACCTAATTTCTTCCTTCCCTTACAAGGGTGTCATCCTGTTAATTCTCCTCTTAAACCGGTGCAGTTTGCGTTGTTTGCCCTTTACAAAACGTAAGTATAAAAGAGTAAGTGTAGTACACACAATGCTTTGAATTTTGCAATTTATTATATGGTTATGTAAATTTTTGTTTTGTTGTTCGAAATTAATATAAGCTGTTGCCTGGGCACTGTGCCACATGAGTGTGGTAATCTGTTGTTCAATGGAATTAGTTATTTTTTTTGTGGGGGAAGCTGTTTGCAGGGGGGGCCCCATGCAACATTTTGCTATGGGGCCCTGTGATTTCTAGTTACACCCCTGTCCTTAACTCTTCCTCTTCCGTACCTGTGCACAAGCTGAGGACCTCTGTTGTGCTGATTTGCGAAGATGGACCTGTCACGGAGAGAGTGCCGACAAAAACTCCTCCTGCAAGAGGCTATTCCACCTGTTACATGTACACACTTACAACAGGATGCTGGTAAAAATGTTTTTTTTTTGAGACAGATAGAGCTTTCTATTGGTGGTATTTAATCACCACTGGGTTTTTTGTTAAATAAACAAAACATTTCTGTTTTAAAATGTTGCAAATAAATACTCTTTCTTTATAAATTTAGGCCCAGATATATTTTGCTATGTTTCTTTGGTTAAAATAACCCAAATCAGTGTATATTATTTAGTCTGAGCAAAAGTTATACAAATGTTAGTGAGTTTACAAACTATGGTATATAATATGGTATATTATACAGTATGTATTTGAAAATTCATTGGTCATAATGTACTGACTGCATATCTCATTTCTTGAGGCCCTTAAATGCCAGGACAGTACAAATACCCTGCAAATGACCCATTTTTGGAAAGTAGACATTCCAAGGTATTTAGTAAGCATTGAGAGTGTTTTGAAGTTGTAAATTTCTGTCACAATTTTTTGGAAAATAAAAAAATTCAATAAAATTAGTTATGTTTCACAAAGCTGTCATTTTAACAAGTTATTTCTCACACACATCATATGAATACTTACAGTTAGACCCCAAAACACATTCTATTATGCCTCCTGAATATGGGGATACCACATGTGTGAGACTTTTTCACAACCTAGATACTTAGAGGGGCCCAAAATCCTAACAGCACCTTCAGGCGTTTTAGGGGGATAAATTTCACATCTAATATGCTGACCATCGATCACATTTTTGGAGGCCCTGGAGCACCAGAACAGTGGAAACACCCACGAAATGACCTGATTTGGAAAGCAAATACTCTGAGGTATTTTCTAATAGGCATATTGAGTCATTTTTTGAAAATCAGGAAAGTTCCTAACTCCCGATGATGTCAACTTTTGACAAACAAAATGCATAGGACGGTACTTCTGGCTGATGTCACATACAGAACCATAAGTGCACGGTGGCCATCTTTGGATATTTGGATAGCTGCAAATAGAAATTGAAGGCTTTACATTGATGTAAGTGTAATATCAAGTATTTTTATGGGAAATAAAAATGTACTTTCACAATGTAGGGTTCCTCTTTTTCCTAGGTATTTAAAATAAAGAACAAGTCCTGAGCTGTAATTATGAGTAATTCATTACTTATAACAAGGAGCTGGAAGAATATCTATGGGAGATCTATGGGAGAATTGGACTGACTTGCTAACACAAGGGGTCAAAACCATCTGGTGAGTGTGGTGTGAAATCCATGTGGTCTGTGTGTCTTTCTGAGGATCAATACTTTGGAGCACTTTTTTTCCAGGAGCACTACTGTATGTCACTGTTTTGGAACTGTCACTAAGCATGGACACTTACGTATGTTTTTTGGATTATATTTATGACTGTGAATTATATTTGATTATATTGAAGAAACTAAGGTAGCACTGTTAACCTTACTTACATTTGAGACTATTTGCCACCGTCAGCACTGTATAAACTGTCAAAAATTATCCCCTGTCACATTGGGCCTCTCAATGCGACCAATTCCAATGAATGGAGTTTTCTCACAACTGCGTACAAGACTTCTTGTGACTGGCTGAGCAGCCTTTGCCTATGCATTACCCCCTCCTTCTTGCACTACCCTTCAGCCTTGCACTGTGTATGTTAAATACTCTTGACACCAGCACTCTATGCTTGTATTCGGAGTCAATCTGTGGATAGTGTAGGAAAGGAACAAAGAGCAACAGAGAACATAGACCTGAGTTGTGCCTGGGTCACGTGGTCAGTATGCCTAAAAGGGGGGCATACCCAAATATGAAATGAAATAAAATGAAAAAGAAAAAGGGAATGGGTGGGTGGGACATGAGATCCTACGACCACAGGAAGGAGAAAAAGGAAGGCAGGCTTTATGCAGCCTGACTCCTCCTACAATTACAGGCTGACCTGCGGTCAGCCTTACACTTGTACTCGGAGTCAATCTGTGGATAGTGTAGGAAAGGAACAAAGAGCAACAGAGAACATAGACCTGAGTTGTGCCTGAGTCACGTGGTCAGTATGCCTAAAAGGGGGCAAAGATGACCAGTAGGATGATTATTATGCCAGATTATTACCCACTGAAATTACGTACAATCTACCAAATTGACAAACGCTTGTGGCATCTCAAAAAGTGGGACATGCCCAGAGAAACAAGACGACCTCCACCTACCCAAATACAGGCTGGGGCCCCTGGCACAAATTCGCAGAAGCTGCTCCTATCTCTTATGAATGCCAGAGTATACCTTAGGGACCAGACCCCGATTGGCCAAAAAACAGGATGCATTGAGCTACGGAGATGGGAGCGCTAGGAAAAGGCAACCGAGGACCATCCCTGGGTTTATCAGATGTAGCACTGCCGAACTAGTTTAACCCAACACCGGGTACCACGCCTTGCCAGGCTCCAAACCTGATGACAGTGCCGCCACCAGATTATTGCGTCTTGCGAGCATGCAGATGTAAACAGAGAAGGCCGGGGTGCAAAACCCGTTGATTCGGCCAAAAGCAATACCCCTGTCCTCAGGACCCCCAAAAGGCCGGGTATAGGGCTGCCTTGAGCACTGAGCTGGTACCCAACACAAAGGAGACCATGAGAACGTGACAGATACGACACGGAAAAATGACCCATGATGAGAAGTCTGCTGAACACAGCAGGAGGGCTACTCTTCAGGATCCCTGAGGATGGCTTAAACAGAAAATAAAGAAAGACCTGTCGGGGTCTACCAACAACATGAAATGCTGAGTCCCAACCAGATACGCCCCGACAGTGCTGTGCCTCATATAAGTTAAAAAGAGGCAAAAAACAAAACCAAGTAGGAAGCCTACTGATGCTGGCCTAGGGACTGAGAAAGTTCGGAATCCACTAAAGCCCCTGAGCCCGTAAAGGCTGCTGAAGCTGCCATGGCTGACTTACCAATAGTTCCATACTTTTACCAATCCTAACCAGACGTAGCTAGGAAACAAAAGGTCGTGTGCATTTGGACAGGGAAGAACCCGCAGTCCCCTGGGTAACCTACTCCGCACTTAAAAACTGGGCTTTCCGTGCCGAAGCCAGGAAAGCAATCCACTGCGTAGGGATACTGCCCTCGGGTCAAGAATTGAAGCTAGCCGAGTGTGAAAAATTTAAGCCTTGGGACGGACCAGGTTCTGAGAGAAGGTGAGCTACTGTGCTCCGACCCAACCAGCTGGAGAAGGAGGGAAAGAAGCGAAGATCCCAAAATCCGCTGCTTGAGACATGTCCTGCAAAACCGGATATTTGCAACCTGAAAACGTATCCAGGTCCTGAAGTAAGTGGTGCGATGTAATTTATAAAACAGAACTGAGATAAGAATGTAACCTGGATGAGAACAATTGCTGCTGCCCACGCCAATTAAAACCGACCAACTCAACCGAGAGGACAAAACATATGAACAGTACCCCGCAAAATGATTAAAACAGTAACCATGAACCGAGTGGCAGAAACACACCTCTGGGACCGCAACATGAACTATGAGAGAAACGTGAGCAGACTGAGAAACCTGCACCAGGAACGTAAGCTGCGTGAAGGAACAAACACATGTATAGCGCGAGCTGACGAAAACGTGAGCAGCATAAGAACCGAGGCTGCAAGAAAACCGCAAA
Source organism: Lithobates clamitans (assembly GCA_037952925.1). Taxonomy (NCBI): domain Eukaryota; kingdom Metazoa; phylum Chordata; class Amphibia; order Anura; family Ranidae; genus Lithobates; species Lithobates clamitans. Next base: position 1,477,816 of record JBBGZY010001306.1, on the reverse strand, counting down.
CTACATGAGAAACACTGGTAGCACGAGAACGTGAATTGATGAAAAGCGTGAGAACCTGAGAACGAGAGTAACCTTGGGAAAACATGAGAAACCTGGGAAAACGAGAAAAACATAAAAATGTGAGTTTATCATAGAAACAACAAATTGCATGAGAAACGTAACTAGTATGAGAGACGTAAATTGCATGAGAACCGTAAATTGCATGAGAAACGTAAATTGCATGAGAAACGTAAATTGCAAGAGAAAACCTAAATTGCAAGAGAAAACGTAAATTGCATGAGAAACGTGAGTTTGTACGAAATACATAAGCAGCGTAAGAACAGATGAGGAGACTTGCCACCGAACAAGCCAATTAAAAACGATCACATCAATCTGTTAAACCCATAGATGTGATGGGTAATCTGCAGTGGCAGAACATGAACAACCCAGCTGTTTGAAAGCAACCAGATAACATTACAGACAACCAGCCCAAGACATAACACCCCTGGTACCTGACAAGTATGATGATGTGGGTGCAGAAATGACAAGACCAAGAGCGCAAGAATGTTAACCTAATGACGACACCCCCCTACTGTATGCAGTGAGCTAGCCCGAGCAACCTGCAGCGCCAGGACAGGAAATTAAAACGAACACTCAGGGCTAAGGTACCCACAGACCGTGGTGTGTAGAAGTAAAGGTGTAATGGTGAACGTGCACGTATGACGTATGGAAAACAGGCGAGAAGATTGTGGGACAACAATCAATTAAAACGAAACCTCAGCCCGTACGGATCTGTAACCGTGACAGACCCTGAATGTGAGCACTAGCTAACGGAAATGCAGCGAACAGAAGGCTGTGACATAAAAAACATATGACATGAAACGTAAGAGACATGGGAAAACGAGAGAAGCATGGGAAAACGAGAGAAACATGGGAAAACGAGAGAACCAAGGGAAAACGAGAGAACCAAGGGAAAACGTGAGAACCAAGGGAAAAACGTGAAAACATGAGAAATGTAAGAAAAACATGAGGAATGTAAGAAAACATGAATAGGCACAAGAAGTGACAAATTGCATGAGAAACCGTAATTGCATGAGAACACTGTAAAATTGCATGAGAAAACTGTAAATTGCATGAGAAACGTAAATTGCATGAGAAACCGTAATATGCATGAGAAACCGTAAATTGCATGCAAAACTAACATGCATGAGCAACCGTAAATTGCATGAAAACCGTAAAATTAATAAGAAATCGTAAATCGCATGAAAACCATAAAATGCATGCGAAACCGTAAATTGCATGAAAACCGTAAAATAACCGAGAAATCGTAAATCGCATGAAAACCGTAAAATGCATGAGAAACAGTAAATTGCATGAAAAAAAAAAAAACGTAAAGTGAATGAGAAATCGTAAATTGCATGCAAACCGTAAAATACATGAGAAACCATAATTCCATGAGAAACCGTAAATTGCATGAGAAACCGTAAATCGCATAAAACCGCAACATGCATGAGAAACCATAAATTAATTACATGAGAAATCGTAATTTGCATGCCCCCAAAGGACCTCCACAGAATATCATGAGATGACAGGCGATGAGCAAGTGTCATGACAACCCCACAGCCTGAATTAACCCCTGAACCCTGTGTTTATGCATTCGTGGCATGAGGTAACCGGATGCTAGTAGCGTGGCCCCATGCAGGTGAAAAGGCAGCACCCGCAGGCTGCCCTGTCAGCAGACTGTACCATGGACACCCCCATCCGCATTAATACATTAAATACCTTAGCAATACCACAGCTGATCCCCTTCCCCCACAGCGCGAATACCGGGATGGCGGCTCCCACGTGGAGGTGGTTCTGCACAGGGAGAGGAGCAGCACAGGGAGAGGAGCAGACAGGTGGCCGATCACCCCCTACGTCAGCACTGGGAGGAGCGGACAGGCGGCCCCCTTAAAAACCAGAGCAGCATAAGGAGAGGAGCAGAGGGTGGCCGAACACCCCCATCACCACCCCCTACATGCACAAAGGCTTACCCCAGAGCCAACATGCCCCCTGCAACAGGCTGCCCCCCCCCCAGCCCAGGCCGGCACCTGAGCGGGACGGGTGGCATCTGATGTGGATGCTCTGTTGATGCCACCCGCTCACACCTACTGGGACCGCGACCACCGGGAGAGAGAACCAAAGAGAACCTTGCAGCCGACCATGCTGCCGCCCTGCAAGCCGAAACAGGAAGTGATCTGCTGTGACCTGCCCTAACCCGGAAATGACATGTCGACACGAGATCCTACGACCACAGGAAGGAGAAAAAGGAAGGCAGGCTTTATGCAGCCTGACTCCTCCTACAATTACAGGCTGACCTGCGGTCAGCCTTACACTTAACCACACCTGACCCCTGCACTCTGTATATTACCCATTCCTGACCCCTGCACTCTGTACTTAACATACTCCTGACACCTGCATTTTGTACATTACATGCTCCAGATATTTGCACTTTGTGTGTTACATACTCCAGACACCTGCACTCACGACACTTTTGACCCCTATGCTCTAATCAAGTTTTAAACCCCTTCCACACCCAAATATCACCACAATGCACACTGCCTGCAGGCTAGGAGGAGGGGTGGTTGGGTTCAGGCCCTGGCACTGTCAGGTGTGGGGACCCTGTCAGGTAGGCTGTAAGAGGCCGCATGATTTCTAATGGCGGACCTGCATACAGTTCTGCTTTACTTTCAGCGCTGGTGTAGGACAGATAGAGCTGATTAATGTGACTAGTAGGGATGAGCCGAACACCCCCCGGTTCGGTTCGCAGCAGAAAATGCGAACAGGCAAAAAAATTGTTCGAACACGCGAACACCGTTAAAGTCTATGGGACATGAACGTGAAAAATCAAAAGTGCTAATTTTAAGGGTTAATATGCAAGTTATTTTCATAAAAAGTGTTTGGGGACCTGGGTCCTCCCAGGGGACATGTATCAATGTAAAAATTTTTTTTAAAAACGGGCGTTTTTTCGGGAGCAGTGATTTTAATAATGCTTAAAGTGGAACAATAAAAGTGAAATATTCCTTTAAATTTCATACCTGGGGGGTGTCTATAGTATGCCTGTAAAGTGGTGCATCTTTGCCATGGTTAGAACAGTCCCTGCACAAAATGACTTTTCTAAAGGAAAAAAAAGTCATTTAAAAACTACTCGCAGCTATAATGAATTGTCTATGGGAGAAATCAAAAGTGCTAATGGTAAAGGATTTTATGCATGGTATTGTCATAAAAAGTGTTTGGGGACCTTGGTCCTGCTCCAGGGGACATGTATCAATGCAAAAAAAGTTTTAAAAACGGCCATTTTTTCGGGAGCAGTGATTTTAATAATGCTTAAAGTGAAACAATAAAAGTGAAATATTCCTTTAAATTTCATACCTGGGGGGGGGGGGGGGTGTCTATAGTATGCCTGTAAAGTGGTGCATCTTTGCCATGTTTAGAACAGTCCCTGCACAAAATGACATTTCTAAAGGAAAAAAAAGTCTTTTAAAACTACTCGCGGCTATGATGAATTGTCGGGTCCGGCAATACAGATAAAAGTCATTGAAAAAATGGCATGGGATCCCCCAGTCCATTACCAGGCCCTTTGGGTCTGGTATGAATATTAAGGGGAACCCCGAACCAAATTTTTTTTTTAAAATTGCGTGGGGTTCCCCCAAATTCTATAAAAGGCCCTTCAGGTCTGGTATGATATTAAGGGGAACTCTGTGCCAATTTTTTTTTTAAAAATGGCGTAGGGGTCCCCCTCAAAATCCATACCAGACCCTTCAGGTCTGGTACAGATTTTAAGGGGAACCCCGCACCAAAATTTAAAAAAATGGCGTAGGAGTCCCCCCAAAAATTCATACCAGACCCTTATCCGAGCACGCAACCTGGCAGGCTGCAGGAAAAGAGGGGGGAAGAGAGAGCGCCCCCCTCCTGAACTGTAACAGGCCACATGCCCTCAACATGGGGAAGGTGCTTTGGGGTAGCCCCCCAAAGTACCTTGTCCCCATGTTGATGGGGACAAGGGCCTCATCCCCATAATCCTTGCCCGGTGGTTGAGGGGGTCTGCGGGTGGGGGGCTTATCGGAATCTGGAAGCCCCCTTTAACAAGGGGACCCCCATATCCCGGCCCTCCCTGTTTGAGATGGTAGTGGGTACATTGTACCCCTACCATTTCACAAAAAAGTGTCAAAAAACCACAAGACACATCTTGAGACAAGTCCTTTATTAAAAAATAAAAAAATAAAAATGTCCCACGAAGTCCATTCATCTTATCTCGCTCCCCCGACGGACCGGAATTTTTTTTAAAAATAGATCCGCCTCCATGGGAGGCACCCGCCTTATGACGCTTCAGCATGATGACAGTTCTTTTATAACTGAGGGCGGGTCCACCCAGGTACGTAAACTCTGACTTCGTCTGACATTTTTATTTTTTAATAAAGGGCTTGTCCCAAGATGTGTCTTGTGGTTTTTTAACATTTTGACACTTTTTTTGTGAAATGGTAGGGGTACAATGTACCCGTTACCATTTCAAACAGGAGAGGCCGGGATCTGGGGGTTCCCTTGTTAAAGGGGGCTTCCAGATTCCGATAAGCCCCCTGCCCGCAGACCCCAACAACCACCGGGCAAGGGTTGTGGGGATGAGGCCCTTGTCCCCATCAACATGGGGACGAGGTGCTTTGGGGGGCTTCCCCAAAGCACCCTCCCCATGTTGAGGGCATGTGGCCTGGTACGGTTCAGGAGGGGGGGGGGCGCTCCCTCATCCCCCCTCTTTTCCTGCGGCCTGCCAGGTTGTGTGCTCGGATAAGGGTCTGGTATGGATTTTTGGGGTGACCCCCACGCCATTTTTTTTATTTTGCCGTGGGGTTCCCCTCAAAATCCATACCAGACCTGAAGGGCCTGGTATGAATTTTGAGGGGGACCCCTATGCCATTTTTTTTTAAATTGGCGCAGGGTTCCCCTTAATATCAATACCAGACCTAAAGGGCCTGGTATGGAATTTGGGGGGACCCCCACACAATTTTTTTTTTAATTTTGGTTCAGGGTTCCCCTTAATATTTATACCAGACCCAAAGGGCCTGGTAATGGACTGGGGGATCCCATGCCGTTTTTTTCAATGACTTTAATCTGTATTGCCAGACCCGACAATTCATTATAGCCGCGAGTACTTTTAAATTACTTTTTTTTCTTTAGAAATGTCATTTTGTGCAGGGACTGTTCTAAACACGGGAAAAATGTGCCACTTTACAGGCATACTATAGTCACCCCCCAGATATGAAATTTAAAGGAATATTTCACTTTTATTGTTTCACTTTAAGCATTATTAAAATCACTCCTCCCGAAAAAAACGGCAGTTTTTAAAACTTTTTTTTTTGCATTGATACATGTCCACTGGGGCATTAAAGAGTGAAATAGTTCAATGCCTTAGACAAGGTATGAAAACATTAGATATTTCACGAAAACTTAAGCATGATCATCGCACTATTAAGAGATTTGTGGCTGATTCAGAGTTTGGCGGGTTTTGTGCAGATAAAGGCACATTGAGGAAGATTTCTGCCAGACCCATGCATCGGATCAATAGAGCAGCTGCTGAAACACCATTACATAGCAGGAAACAGATATTTGAAGCTGCTGGTGCCTCTGGAGTCCCAAGGACATCAAGGTGTAGAGTCCTCCAGAGTCTTGCAACTGTGCATAAACCTTCCATTCGGCCACCACTAACCAATGCTCACAAGCAGAAACAGCTGCATTGGGCAGAAAAATACATGAAGACTAATTTTCAAACAGTCCTGTTCACTGATGAGTGTCGTGCAACACTGGATGGTCCAGATGGATGGAGTAGTGGATGGTTGGTGGACGGCCACCCTGTTCCAACAAGGCTACGACGTCAGCAAGGGGGTGGTGGAGTCATGTTTTTGGGCTGGAATCATGGGAAGAGAGCTGGTCGGCTCCTTTAGGGTCCCCAAAGGTGTAAAGATGACCTCTGCAAAGTATGTGCAGTTCCTGACTGACCACTTCCTTCCCTGGTACAGAAGGAAGAACTATGCTTTCCATAATAAAATCATCTTCATGCATGACAATGCACCATCTCATGCTGCAAAGAATACCTCTGGAACATCCTCAAGCAAAAGATCTATGAGGGTGGGAGGCAGTTTACATCCAAACAGCAGCTCTGGGAGGCTATTCTGACATCTTGCAAACAAATTCAAGCAGAAACTGTCCAAAAACTCACAAGTTCAATGGATGCAAGACTTGTGAAGCTGCTATCAAATAAGGGGTCCTATGTTAAAATGTAACGTGACCCGTTAAAATGTTTAAAAAGTTAAAATGTTGTTCAAAGTTTGGCTGAAATAGCTTTTGATTTCAGTAAATATGCTGCAAACACAACAAATGACAATTTTCAGTTCTTTACAACCTATAAAGTGTTTTGAAACTTACTGTGCATAATAATTTGGAACAGTGCATTGTATGTTTTTTATTTAGAAAAAAAACTGTCTCATTAGGAGGTTTGTTCAATAAAATTTGAATTGTACTCTTAATAGTTGATAACATGAGAATTATGCTGACTGTTGTTTACATCAATTATTTAGGTAAATGAGAAAAATATCATTGGCATAATAATTTGGAACAGGGTGTAAATTTACTGGCACAGCCAAATTTTTACTGCCATTTTCCAAAAGTTACATAATTACAGTTTTAAGTGCAAATTTCAGCACTTAAGCTATAAATATGTACAATCCTGCATTCTGTGTGAATGGACACAGATGTGGGACCCAGGTGCGTGCCCACACTGGTGTCCACCAAGGACAGCGATTCTCCAACGTAGACACTCGATGCGGGGCGGAGCCACCAGCGCCGCTGAGGGACCCCAGAAGAGGAGGACCAGGGCCACTCTGTGCAAAATGAACTGCACAGTGGAGGTAAGTATGACATGTTTGTTTAAAAAAAAAACAAAAAAACAAGAGTTTACAACCCCTTTAAGATAGCTATTAAGGTAAAAAAAAATCATATTTATTATGTTATTTTTGATATAGTAAGGACAGGTTATTATAACCGTTTAGATTTTGTCACCTATGTCCAACAGGAGAGATTTCCCCTTAATTTCTGTTCTATAGCCACCATAGAAAGTGAGGGATTTCCCCAGTTCTCAAGGCCTCCCGTCTCCATCACTCCATCCCTCTTTCACCTCTTGTCTCCATTCCTCCTTCACCTTCTGTCTCTATCACTCCATCCCTCCTTCACCTCCTGTCTCCATCACTACCTGTCACCACTCCATCTCTCCTTCACCTCCTGTCTCCATCACTACCTGTTGCCACTCCATCTCTCCTTCACCTCCTGCCTCCATCACCTCCTATCGCCACTCCATCTCTCCTTCATCTACTGTCTCCATCACCTCCTGTTGCCACTTCATCCCTCATGTCTCTATCACTGCATCCCTCCTTCACCTCCTGTCTCCATCACTCCATCCCTTCTTCACCTCCTGTCTCCATCACTTGATCTCTCCTTCATCTCCTGTCTCTATCACCTCCTGTCGCCACTTCATTCCTCCTGTCTCCATCACTCCATCCCTCCTTCACCTCCTGACTCCATCACTCCATTACCTCCTGTCTCCATCACTCCATCCCTCCTTCACCTCCTGACTCCATCACCTCCTGTCGCTAATCCATCCCTCCTGTCTCCATCCCTCCTTCACCTCCTCACTCCATCACCTCCTGTTGCCAATCCCTCCCTCCTGTCTCCATCCCTCCTTAACCTCCTGACTCCATCACCTCCTGTTGCCAATCAATCCCTCCTGTCTCCATCAGTCTATCCTGTCTTCACCTCCTGTCTTCATCACTCTATCACCTCCATCCAACCATCCCTCTGTTGTGGGTCCCTCCAACCTCTTCACCCTGCAACGCTTTCATCCCTCTGTTACTCTATCCCACCCTCCATCTTTCCATAACTCCATCACACTATCCTTTTATCCCTTGCTCCATCCCAATCCAATCTTTGTGCCCTATATCCCTCCACCCTCTGTTCTCTATCACTTCCATTCCTCTATTGTTCTGTCCCTCCCTCTATCTTTCCATAACTCCATCTCTCCATCACCCTATCCCTCTATACTTTGCGCCATCACTCCATTTCTCTGTCTCTCCCACCATCCCCCCATGCCTTGCTCCATCCCTTCATCTATTCATCTCTGCCACCCAATCTATACCTTCATCCTTTACCTACTCCTCACTCTTTCCATCTCCCTCCCCCATCACTCTACTGCTCTGTCTTTCCATTATAAACACATAAACATACTCTATAGCACTGCCACACCAAATGAGCTCACTACTTAGATAAAAATATATGAATAAATAAACACCTCAAGACCATCAAGCACAATACATAATCAAATATATTATGACCATACAGTATACACACACTATACAGACACACTGTACAAACACAATATACAGCAGCACTTTTCATCTGAAAATCAGCCTGATCACATTGTTGCTGCCTCTCCTCTCCTGGCATGCTTGGATTTGTAGTGTCCCAGACACATGAGGTGGTAATGCTGGAGAGGAGGCTGTGCCTGTGTACTATACTGGTGAGCACTGCATGTAATAGGTAGTGACTCTAGGGTGGTATAATAGAGATTTGGGGAGATCTCAGAAAACATCCTCCCTTTAGAAACAGAGCAGATCTCACACATAAAAAAACAATCTACTGTACAGAAGCCTGCTACAGAGCCCATCCTTTGCCCCATCCCCTCCTCCCCCCACTAAGACAAGCCACTGACATGACTGCATTTTGCTCAGCTTAGCTAGCTTACACTCTGCTAGGCTGAAGTTCGTCCGGCTCCACTGCAGGCTGTCTCCACTCCTCCCCCTCCCAGCATCTCCTGTACTGAAGTCAAATAAGGCACGCTGGGGAAGGGTACAAGTAGCAGCAGTGTCAGAAGGATCATCGGATGATCGGAGACTCTCGGCATGCTTCGGAACTGCACATGTGCAGTTCTGAGCCGGGACTGTCGCAACCTGAGAGTATATTTTTACTGGCAAGCTTTTTAGCTTATGGGCTTTTAAGGGCATGAAAAAATAGCCCGGTTTTTACGGGATGCCCATAAAAACACGGGCGGTTGGCAACACTGGTGCCCACGTTGAGACCTCCAGCTCTCTAGTAATTAAAACCACAGATCTCTGCATACATGTAAATGAGCGTTACAGGAGTGTGATTACTTGCAAGATCTTGTTCACATATGGGTGTACTACAGCATACAACCGTGTGAGTAATGCCTGCACAGGAATGCACAGGTGTTGCATACATCCCAGTGCAGGGAGTCCCATTCATATCCTTTGTAATGCAGCGGCTGCACAGACAGCCCCTGCTCCCAATTTGACAGTCATGCAGGTCCACGACCCCAAACACAGACAGTGTGCATTCAGGGCTGTGCACGTAGTACGCCCATGCAAATGAGGCCTAATACACATTGTTATTCATTTACTCACTGACTCAGGGAAGTAATATTCTCCTAAAATACGAGTTACCTTAGATAACCTGGACATTCTTTCTTGATATTTTTATGAATGCTTTTATGACTGTTTTACATGAGTACTTTTACATAATTACATTTTTTCTTTTATTTTATTACTTAGAGTAAACCTGTTACATATCAAGGCAATTTCAGGTGAACTTTTGGTGATATTATGCATAAGCAGGTTATGTTTAGTGAAAACTGAATGGCAATGGAAATGGAAATACTATCAGTAGGTCCCATGATATACAGTGGCTTGAAAAAGTATTCATACCCCTTGACATTTTACACATTTTGTCATGTTACAACCAAAAAACGTAATGTATTTTATTGGGATTTTATGTGATAGACCAACACAAAGTGGCACATAATTGTGAAGTGGAAGGAAAATGATAAATTGTTTTCCACATTTTTTACAAATAAATATCTGAAAAGTGTGGCGTGCATTTGTATTTTTACTCTGATGCCCCTAACTTTTTTACTCTGATACCCCTAACTAAAATTTAGTGGAACCAATTGCCTTCAGAAGTCACCTAATTAGTAAATAGAGTCCATCTGTGTGTAATTTAATCTCAGTATAAATACAGCTGTTCTTTAAAGCCCTCAGAGGTTTGTTAGAGAACCTTAGTGAACAAACAGCATCACGAAGGCCAAAGAACACACCAGACAGGTCAGGGATAAAGTTGTGGAGAAGTTTAAAGCAGGGTTATACAAAAATATTCCAAGCTTTGAACATCTCATGGAGAAAAATTACCTGTTTGCAAAATTTTAGAACTATGAAAGTTTTATTTTCACAATTTGCTGTGTTTTTTTGTTTATTTAGCAAATAATAAAAAACCCCAGTGGTGATAAAATACCACCAAAAGAAAGCTCTATTTGCGTGAAAAAAATGATAAACATTTTGTTTGGGTGTAGCATTGCATGACCGCGCAATTGTCATTCAAAGTGAGACAGCGCTGAAAGCTGAAAATTAGCCTGGGCAGGAAGGGGGTAAACGTGCCCAGTAGGCAAGCTTTGCCAATGTCCTATCCCCCAAAGGTACTAGCCTATAACCCAGACTCTATTAATATCAAGTCTGTATCCTTTACTGTACTCCAAGATATGAAATTTACAGGTAAATCATTTTATAATCAATATTAAGGACCAATATGGGTGGCCAGTTGCCCAGAAGCATAGGGGACATTGCAATATGGGAATCAAGAAGGGATACATTTTTTATAGTACAGCACTGTATACCCATCAGGGTATGGTGCCCCTGACACCTTAAGGGATTTACTGACTAGTGTGATTTCCTCTGATATGATTTAACCATTCAAAGAGGTTAATTGAGGACCTTGAAGCTTTGAGAGCCCAACTGTCCCCAGCCAGTTCCATGCAATTTGAGAGCATCCGAGGGACCCAAGGTTATATAGTAATCGGTATATATTATATATAGATATATATATTTATATATAGATATATATCTATATCTATAGATATCTATATCTATATAGATATTCACAATTAGCATACTAGCTCATTATGAAATACTCACCTTAGATCGAAGCCCCCACAGCGGTCCCAGCACACTGTTCTGCCCAGCGACATGACTCCCAGAGTTATTTGCAGGTATCATGGGCTCTGGTGATGTGATTGGCCAGAGCCGCAATGACGTCACTTGCACACATGTGCACGGGAGCCGCCAATAACGGCACGTCAGCTGAAGCAATGGCACGAACGAGCACGAACGAGTGTGTACAGTGGGTGAATTACATTTGAGATAAATCCTAGGTTGTGTTTATTTTTTGCTTCTATTCAAACTATTAAAGTGGTTGTTAAGCGACATTCACATCTTCATACCGCATGATCGCTGAGAAGAGCTGTAAAATGAGGTATAGCAGACTTTTTTTTTATAAATCACTCACACAGGGGCACACAGGATTAGAACACAGAGGGCATGGTATGAGGATGTGAAAGTTATTTGAGCAGCAGGAGTTGAGGGGACAGGCACTGTCACAAGCTTACAGGCAGAGAGGGGAGGGGGAGAGCCCTGATATATCAGAGTCAGCGTACAGGGAGGAGGGCATAGCCAGGTAGGATCAGCCAGGTATTACAGGTTTTACAGGGAGTCAAATGACACAGCACAAGCATTGTGCTGTATAAAATGCTTTAAAGGAACAGAAACTTTTTTTCTTTTTCTATTCAATGTTTTTATTGAAGTTTTCAAATAGAAATACAAAATTTGCATTTATCATTGTAGGTGAAAAAAACAGTTGTACATACACAAGACATTGTAGGTCAGTTACATAACTGTCGAACCTTTGTACACTAAAGTTTGTATGTTGCATCATTCACCCAATAGGGTCAAAACTGAACCAAACTTGCGACCCACTAACTGAACTTCCGCGTGGGCCCCAGAACCATTTATGGTGCCAGAGTCCACGCAATGCCAAGCTCAATCAGAAAGAAAGAAGAGGAAGAAACAGGGATAGTGAAATAGCTGAAAAAAAAAGGGGGAGGGTAGGAGGTAGGGAAAGGGTATACACTCCAGTCCCAGAGGAAAATCATCTAGTGCCAGGTCAACTCGTTATGTTGTTGTGAGATACCTGATCCAGGGGTCCCATATTTTATTAAACCAAGTGACCTTGTCATTTAGAATTGCCGATAGGCGTTCATTAATCATTATCCATGAAAGTTTAGCTTTCAGTAGGTAAAAAGGGATCGTAGGGGACCTCCAAGATTTGGCTATAGAGATTCTTCTGCAGCAAATATAAAGGTTATAAGTCTTTGCATTGGTTTTGATGTCCTCTCCACTGGGCATCCCAGCAATGCGTGCAGAGGTGACTTAACCACTTGACCACTGGGCACTTAAACCCCCTTCCTAACCAGACCAATTTTCAGCTTTTGGTGCTCTCACACTTTGAATGACAAATACTCAGTCATGCAACACTGTACCCAAATGAATTTTTTGTCCTTTTTTTTCACACAAATAGAGCTTTCTTTTGGTGGTATTTAATCACCGCTGGGTTCTTTATTTTTTGCGCTATAAAAGGAAAAAGACCGAAAATTCTGTAAAAAAATGCATTTTTCTTCATTTCTGTTATAAAATTTTGCAAATTAGTAATTTTTTCTTCATATATTTTGGCCAAAATGTATACCGCTACATATCTTTGGTAAAAATAACCCAAATCAGTGTATATTATTTGGTCTTTGTGAAAGTTATAGAGTCCACAAGCTATGGTGCCAATCTCTGAAAATTGATCACACCTGAAGTACTGACGGCCTATCTCATTTCTTGAGACCTTAACATGCCAGAAAAGTACAAATACCCCCCAAATGACCCCTTTTTGGAAAGAAGACATTCCAAGGTATTTAGAAAGATGCATGGTGAGTTTTTTGAAGTTTTCATTTTTTCCCACAATTCTTTGCAAAATCAAGATTTTTTTTTCTTTTTTTTTTTTTCACAAAATTGTCATATTAGCAGGTTATTTCTCACACACCGCATATGCATACCACAAATTACACCCCAAAACATATTCTGCTATTACTCCTGAGTATGGTGATACCACATGTGTGAGACTTTTACACAGCGTGGCCACATACAGAGGCCCAACATGCAGGGGAGCACCTTCAGGCGTTCTGGAGCACCCAGGCCAATTCTGACATTTCTCTCCTACATATAAAAATCATCATTTATTTGCTAGAAAATTACATAGAACCCCAAAACATTATATATATTTTTTTAGCAAAGACCCTAGAGAATACAATGGCGGTCGTTGCAACTTTTTATCTCGCACTGTATTTGCGCAGCAATTTTTCGAACACGTTTTGTTTGAAAAAAAAACACAGTTTTGTGCTTTCAAAAAAAAACAAAACAGTAAAGTTAGCCCAATGTTTTTACATAATCTAAATAATGAAGTTATGCCGAGTAAATAGATACCTAACATATCACCCTTCAAAATTGCACACGCTCATGGAATGGCGCCAAACTTCGCTACTTAAAAATCCCCATAGGAGACGCTTTAAAAAATTTGTGCGCAATTGTAAAGCATGTCATGTTTGGTATCCATGTACTCGGCCTCAGATCACCTTTTTTCTTTCATCAAACATTTGGGCAATATAGTGTGTTTTAGTGCATTAAAATCTAAAAAAGTGTGTTTTTTCCCCAAAACATGCGTTTGAAAAATCGCTGCGCAAATACTGTGTGAAAAAAAAAATGAAACACCCACCATTTTAATCTGTAGGGCATTTGCTTTAAAAAAATATATAATGTTTGGGGGTTCAAAGTAATTTTCTTGCAAAAAAAAAATATTTTTTCATGTAAACAAAAAGTGTCAGAAAGGGCTTTGTCTTCAAGTGGTTAGAAGAGTGGGTGATGTGTGACATAAGCTTCTAAATGTTGTGCATAAAATGCCAGGACAGTTCAAAACCCCCCCAAATGACCCCATTTTGGAATGTAGACAACCCAAGCTATTTGCTGAGAGTCATGTCGAGTCCATGGAATATTTTATATTGTGACACAAGTTGCGGGAAGGAGACAATTTTTTTTTTTTTTTGCACAAAGTTGTAACTAAATGATATATTGCTCAAACATGCCATGGGAATATGTGAAATTACACCCCAAAATACATTCTGCTGCTTCTCCTGAGTACGGGGATAGACAAAATCCATTGTCGGAAATTCCGATCGTGTGTACACAAATCCGACGGACAAAGTGCTACGCATGCTCAGAATAAATAAAGAAATAAAAGCTATTGGCCACTGCCCGGTTATAGTCCCAATGTACGTGTTTTACGTCACCGCGTTTAGAACGATCGGATTTTCCGACAACTTTGTGTGACCGTGTGTATGCAACACAAGTTTGAGCCAACATCCGTTGGAAAAAATCCTAGGATTTTGTTGTCGGAATGTCCGAACAAAGTCCAACCGTGTGTACAGGGCATTGGAAATCCTGAAGGCGGTGTTTGGTTTTCGTGGCCCCGTAGGCGGCTAGGCTCCCAAAAAGTCCCACACATGTGATATCCCCATACTCAGGAGAAGCAGCTAAATGTATTTTGGGGTGCAATTCCACATATGCCCATGGCCTGTGTGAGCAATATATCATTTAGTGACAACTTTGTGCAAAAAAAAAAAAGTGTCACTTTCCCGCAACTTGTGTCAAAATATAAGATATTCCATGGACTCAACATGCCTCTCAGCAAATAGCTTGGGGTGTCTACTTTCCAAAATGGGGTCATTTGGGGGGGTTTTGTGCCATCTGGGCATTTTATGGCCTTCAAAACTGTGATAGGTAGTGAGGAGTGAAATCAAAAATTTACGCCCTTAGAAATCCTGAAGGCGGTGATTGGTTTTCGGGGCCCCGTACGCGGCTAGGCTCCCAAAAAGTCCCACACATGTGGTATCCCCATACTCAGGAGAAGCAGCTGAATGTATTTTGGGGTGCAATTCCACATAGGCCCATGGCCTGTGTGAGCAATATATCATTTAGTGACAACTTTTTGTAAATATTTTTTTTTGTCATTATTCAATCACTTGGGACAAAAAAAATAAATATTCAATGGGTTCAACATGCCTCTCAACAATTTCCTTGGGGTGTCTACTTTCCAAAATTGGGTCATTTGGGGGGGTTTGTACTGCCCTGCCATTTTAGCACCTCAAGAAATGACATAGGCAGTCATAAACTAAAAGCTGTGTAAATTCCAGAAAATGTACCCTAGTTTGTAGACGCTATAACTTTTGCGCAAACCAAAAAATATACGCTTATTGACATTTTTTTTACCAAAGACATGTGGCCGAATACATTTTGGCCTAAATGTATGACTAAAATTGAGTTTATTGGATTTTTTTTATAACAAAAAATATCATTTTTTTTTCAAAATTTTCTGTCTTTTTCCATTTATATCGCAAAAAATAAAAACCACAGAGGTGATCAAATACCATCAAAAGAAAGCTCTATTTGTGGGAAGAAAAGGACACAAATTTCGTTTGGGTACAGCATTGCATGATAGCACAATTAGCAGTTAAAGCAACGCAGTGCCAAATTGGAAAAAGTCCTCTGGTCCTTAGGCAGCATAATGGTCCGGGGCTAAAGTGGTTAAGTAGCTAATCTCTCTATCAGGGTATAGGGAGGACTCCAACAACATCCAGATCGGTCTGGGCTGTCGCGTGTGGAATCGGATTCGTTGGGATAATTGTGCCGCGTGGTAATGCTTAAGCAAATCGGCCATTCCAAGGCCTCCTCTCAATTTCAGCACATACAATGTTCGTCTGTTCACCCTGGGTCTCTTGTGTCCCCATATATAGTCTAGTAATTTTGCCTAAAACTTCTTTTGATACTATTGCTATCGGAAGGGTCCTGAACAAATACAGAACTTTTGGTAAAACTGTCATTTTGACTGAGTACAACCTGCCGAACCACGACGGGGGGTTATTTGACCATCTTTTCAGGTCCTCTAATAATTTTTTAAATAGTGCAGCATAATTGTCTTAGTACAACATGTAGGTTAGGCAAAGAGGTGACTGGGGAGGAGAGGAGCAGCAAAATATCATCTGTGAACATCGCGCACTTATGTTCGCGACCTCCGCAGTTTACACCCAATATGTCTGGATGTTCGCAAATTTTGATGGCCAGTGGCTCCAAAGCCAAAATGGATAATAAGGGGGACAGCCCTGACAAGTCCCTCTGTGTATGTTTTGTGACAGGTAGCCTTTAACTACGAGGTTTGCCATGGTAGTGCTATAGATCGTTTTAAGCGTAGTCAGGAAGTGCGAACCAAATCCGTACTTTTTTAGGATGAAGAAAAGATAGTCCCAGGAAAGGGAATCAAACGCTTTATGTAGGTCCAATGAGACCAGCAATGCCCCTCTCTGGCCCCCTCCATCCCAGCCTAAATCTTAAGCAGATATTATGCCGATGATGCGTCTGGTCTGATCCAGGGCTTGTCTATTGGGAACGAACCCTGTCTGGTCTGGATGGATATATTTCGGTTAGAACGAGTTCATACGAGTGGTTAATATCTTTGTCAGTAATTTAAAGTCGACGTTTATTAACAAAATAGGTAATAGTAATTTGCTCAGTCCCCGTGGTCCTTATTTGGCTTGGGTATGACATGTATAAAGGCCCTGTTCTCGTGCGGTGGTAAGGGGGAGCCCTTTCTCAGTTCATTGTAGAAGGAGCAGAGATGCGGGACCAGAATTTTGGACCCGGTGACTTTGACGGGTTTAGGGATTTAATAGCCGCTACTATTTCGTTTGCTGTAAACTCTGCTTCCATCATCTCTGCGTGGTCACTAGTTAGTGTAGGGAGTGGTATGTCCCGCAAAAATTCCTCTGCCTTATTCGCACTGAAGTCTTTTGGAGAGTCGTAGAGTTTAGAGTAAAATGTGAAGAATTCCTGTACTATAAGCTGAGGATTTTGGGTAGTTTGGCCATTCTGTAATCTCAATTTAGGGAGTGCAGGGTTAAATGGTCTTGGAGTGAGCTTCCTTGCTAATAGTTTGTTAGGCTTGTCCCCCAATGTGTAATATCGGTGTCTAGCCCACCTAACATATTTTTCCGCTTTTGTTGTGAGACTCAGATTTAGGGCCGTTCTTGCTACATCAATCTGGTTCCTAAGATGCAGATGTGGGTTGTTTTTTTGTTCTCGCGTGAGACGAAGTAGCTCTCCCTCCTGTTGTTGGATTGTTTGTTCTCGTTCCCGTTTGACTCTGGTAGCTACTTGTATTAGTTTACCGCGTATGGTGGCCTTGTGAGCTGCCCAAACCATAGTTGGGGAGGAGGCTGAGGAGGGGTTGTCCTGGTAATATTGTTGTAGGGTCGTTTTTATCTCTTTGGCAATAATAGGGTTGCATAATAAGGATTCGTTTAATCGCCAAGAAGATGGTCGTGATTTAGACCATAGGTCTGTTAAAACGACTTGGACCGAGGAGTGGTCTGACCATGCCATGGGAACTATTTTAGTCGACTAAATATACGGGAGCAAGGGGGACAGTGTGAGCAGATGGTCAATGCGCGAATATGTTTTGTGTACGTGCGAATAA
This sequence comes from Lithobates clamitans, assembly GCA_037952925.1. Classification (NCBI taxonomy): domain Eukaryota; kingdom Metazoa; phylum Chordata; class Amphibia; order Anura; family Ranidae; genus Lithobates; species Lithobates clamitans. The sequence continues at coordinate 1,460,293 of JBBGZY010001306.1, read as the reverse complement.
AACGTAAAGTCTCTAGTGGTGGGATGAGCATCTCTCCAGAGATCAATTAGATCATAGCTATGTAGTAAACGTGCTATTTCACTACTCTGTTTTGGGGTATGTTTTAGGATCGACCTCCCTGGATCAGACCTATCCAGAATCTGGTCCAGGGAGGTGTTGCTATCCCCACCGAACACCACATGACCCACCATGTGAGGCATTATTACTTCCAGCATCGTGCGAAAAAAAATGTAATTGGCCCACATTGGGGGCGTAATAGGAAAGAAAGGTAACCGCACTATCATTAATCTTCCCAGCTACCATGATGTAGCGGCCATCTCTATCCCTTATTACATTAGTGGGTGTGAAAGGGACCCATTTGGCAATGCATATAGCTACTCCCCATTCTATATCTAGTCCATTAGACAGGTAAACTGTCGGGTATCTTGCGGTTAAATATTTTGGGGCTGAGGTCCGTGAAAAGTGTGTCTCCTGTAAGAGTAAGATGTCTGTCCCCATTTTGTTGTATTGCTGAAAAGCCTTTGCCCTTTTGGTCGGGGAGTTTAAGCCCTGTACATTATGTGTTAGGATAGAATAGGTTGGTTGGGGTCTACTGGTCATGGTGGATCGGTAGATTGTACTCACGTTTTAGCTGATTCAAGAGGACTGTTCGGGAGCCTCCGGAAACATTTGCTCGGACCCTTACCTGGCATGGGATTGCATCCAAAAGAGAAGAAACTTGAAAGGAAGAAAAAAGAATTTGGTTAGAAATATTGAGGTAGAAATAAGATTGCGTGTTTTTTGTCAAGTTAAAGGTAAAACCTGTAAACAATAACATCAAACAAATGAACCTGTACACTGTATCACAGTGTAACTGCAGGGGTACCAGGCCCCCGTTTTTTGTTGTGAAGTTGTCTCCACTCTCATTGTAGAGACAAGTTCACCCCAAGTGGCATGCGATTCCACTCCAGGCCCACACGTCTATCAGCAGGAAGGGATGGGTGGGGACCCACCAACCAGAAAATTAGAAAGAAAAAAATAATTGGAAAAAAGTTGGAAAAAAAATATAAAAATTTGAAAATCAAATCTGCAGTCGGGAGCAGGATTTCCCTCCTGGGAAACAAAAGCATCGTAGATACTAACCATTGACAGTAACCTTTCTTGGGCCTGAGCACAAAGGGAACAGTCAGGCATGAGTATCTAAGTCTGCAAAGGTGAATATAGTCCATTTATGAGCAAACTGGTCACTGGGACCTGAAGATGACATCTTTGGGGATGTTCAAGTGACCGATGGAGATTTCCTGGCTCTATGTCTCCACTGTTGGGACCACAGGGGGGATATCGGTCGTCCCTCGCCAACGGGGCGCTGGACATATGTGGAAATGGAATGGAAATGACCACTGATATTTGATCTGGCGATTGATAAGTTGATTTAGAAGCGGTTTCAGCGATCTCCTCTTCTGGATTGTCGTCTGGGCTATGTCTGCAAAGATCTGGACCGAATGTCCCGAAATGTCTGGCCTCCTTTTTCCTTGATGCGATAGAAATGTGGCTTAGCTATCACATCGCGTGGCAGGCCATCTGGTCTTGGAGCTGTCAGGGCGTGATGCACCCTATCTAGTTCTAGCTGGTGAGGGGAGATGTCCGGTATCAATTGTTTTATTAAGGCATGTATTGATTCTTCGAGGTCCACTTCTGATTCCGGGAGGCCCCGTACGCGGAAGTTGTACCTCCTAGACCTGTTTTCTAAGTCCTTGATCTTTGCATTCGCTTGGTCTAGTTGGTCCTTTAGGGACTTGATCAACTTTTTTCTTTTTTTGGGGGGGTTAACAAACGCTTTAAGCCACAGACAATATTTAAAGAATTTAACTACACCCACTTTTTGCCACGCTGCAGGTCAAGTTCTCCCTAAAATGCCCCTCATTCTCAAATTCTAAAGTTGGAAGGTATTGGAAAGGAACAGCTGTTTGCTCATCACAACCAGTGTTTACACTTGTGATTGCTGCAATGGGTCACAACGATCACAAGGTGTGAAGCCACTCTTATTGGCTCTGTGCTTTTCATTGACAAGTTTGATCACAGGCATTGATTACAGTTGTGATTGCTGTGAGTGATTCCAGTGACCGTGGGATACAAAGTCATTTTCATTGGCTCTGTACTTTTTTTTGTGATTTGCATTGTTCAGTGACAGTGTGACCACTGAGACTGGCTCATGCATGCACAAGCATTAAAAGAAAAGCATTTAAAGAAGACCATTCACCACAGGTAATGGATCGCCCATCCATTTATTTACAATGGTCGGTGCTGAAAAGGTTAAGATCCAATCAATGAATCAAACGCCATAACACTACAAGGAAGAATTGGTATATATTACATAGTTACATAGTAGGTGAGGTTGAAAAAAGACACAAGTCCATCAAGTCCAACCTATGTGTGTGATTATGTGTCAGTATTACATTACATATCCCTGTATATTGCGGTCATTCAGGTGATTATCTAATAGTTTCTTGAAGCTATCAATGCTCCCCGCTGAGACCACCGCCTGTGGAAGGGAATTCCACATCCTTGCCGCTCTTACAGCAAAGAACCCTCTACGTAGTTTAAGGTTAAACCTCTTTTCCTCTAATTGCAATGAGTGGCCACGAGTCTTATTAAACTCTCTTCTGCGAAAAAGTTTTATCCCTATTGTGGGGTCACCAGTACAGTATTTGTAAATTGAAATCATATCCCCTCTCAAGCGTCTCTTCTCCAGAGAGAATAAGTTCAGTGCTCGCAACCTTTCCTCATAACTAAGATCCTCCAGACCCTTTATTAGCTTTGTTGCCCTTCTTTGTACTCGCTCCATTTCCAGTACGTCCCTCCTGAGGACTGGTGCCCAGAACTGGACAGCATACTCCAGGTGCGGGCGGACCAGAGTCTTGTAGAGCGGGAGAATTATCGTTTTATCTCTGCAGTTGATCCCCCTTTTAATGCATGCCAATATTCTGTTTGCTTTATTAGCAGCAGCTTGGCATTGCATGCCGTTGCTGAGCCTATCATCCACTAGGACCCCCAAGTCCTTTTCCATCCTAGATTCCCCCAGAGGTTCTCCCCCCAGTGTATAGATTGCATTCATATTTTTGACACCCAAATGCATTATTTTACATTTTTCTACATTGAACCTCATTTGCCATGTAGTCGCCCACCCCATTAATTTGTTCAGGTCTTTTTGCAAGATTTCCACATCCTGCGGAGAAGTTATTGCCCTGCTTAGCTTAGTATCGTCTGCAAATACAGAGATGGAACTGTTTATCCCATCCTCCAGGTCATTTATGAACAAATTAAATAGGATTGGTCCCAGCACAGAACCCTGGGGGACCCCACTACCCACCCCTGACCATTCTGAGTACTCCCCATTTATCACCACCCTCTGAACACGCCCTTGTAGCCAGTTTTCAATCCATGTACTCACCCTATGGTCCATGCCAACGCACCTTATTTTGTACAGTAAACGTTTATGGGGAACTGTGTCAAATGCTTTTGCAAAATCCAGATACACCACGTCTACGGGCCTTCCTTTATCTAGATGGCAACTCACCTCCTCATAGAAGGTTAATAGATTGGTTTGGCAAGAACGATTCTTCATGAATCCATGCTGATTACTGCTAATGATATCATTCTTATTACTAAAATCTTGTATATAGTCCCTTATCATCCCCTCCAAGAGTTTACATACTATTGATGTTAGGCTAACTGGTCTGTAATTCCCAGGGATGTTTTTTGGGCCCTTTTTAAATATTGGTGCTACATTGGCTTTTCTCCAATCAGCTGGCACCATTCCAGTCAATAGACTGTCTGTAAAAATTAGGAACAACGGTCTGGCAATCACCTGACTGAGTTCCCTAAGTACCCTCAGATGCAAGCCATCTGGTCCCGGTGATTTATTAATGTTAAGTTTCTCAAGTCTAATTTTAATTCCGTCCTCTGTTAACCATGTAGGTGCTTCCTGTGTTGTGTCATGAGGATAAACACTGCAGTTTTGGTTACTGAAGCCCCCCGATTCACTCGTGAATACTGAGGAGAAGAATAAATTCAATACCTCTGCCATCTCCCCATCCTTTGTAACCAGATGTCCTTCCTCATTCTTTATGGGGCCAATATGGTCTGTCCTCCCTTTTTTACTGTTTACATACTTAAAGAATTTCTTGGGATTTTTTTTGCTCTCCTCCGCTATGTGTCTTTCATGTTCTATCTTAGCCATCCTAATTGCACCCTTACATTTCTTATTGCATTCTTTATAAATTCTGAATGCTGTGGATGATCCCTCAACCTTGTATTTTTTGAAGGCCTTCTCCTTTGCTTTTATATGCATTTTTACATTGGAGTTAAGCCATCCAGGATGTTTGTTCGCTCTTTTAAATTTATTACCCAATGGGATACATTGGCTAATGCCCTTATTTAATATGCTCTTAAAGCAAACCCATCTCTCCTCTGTATTCTTTGTTCCTAATATTTTATCCCAATTTATGCCTTTTAGCAAGGTTTGTAGTTTAGGGAAGTTGGCTCTTTTGAAATTCAGTGTCTTTGTGTTCCCTTCATGTCTCCTATTTGTGTGATTTATACTGAAACTAATTGACCTGTGATCGCTGTTACCTAAATTGCCCCGTATTTCCACATCTGTTATCAGGTCTGTATTGTTGGTAATCAGTAGATCTAGTAATGTTTTATTTCTAGTTGGTGCGTCTACCATCTGACCCATAAAATTGTCCTGCAAGACATTAAGGAACTGGCGAGCCTTAAATGAATGCGCGGTTCCCTCCGCCCAGTCTATGTCTGGATAATTAAAATCCCCCATTATGATAACACTTCCCATCCTTGCTGCTAATCCAATTTGTGATAGGAGATTCGTCTCCACTTCCTCCCTCAGGTTAGGGGGCCTATAGCATACTCCCAGTATTATTTTCCCCTTAGCTTCATCCCTTTGGAGCTCTACCCATAAAGATTCCACCTCCTCCCTAGCCCCCTCAGTGATGTCATCTCTCACATTCACTTGTACATTATTCTTGATATATAGGCATACCCCTCCCCCTTTTTTACCCTCTCTATCCTTGCGGTATAGGGTATACCCTTGAATGTTTGCCAGCCAATCATGAGAGCTGTTGAACCAGGTCTCTGAAATTCCCACAAAATCCAAATCCTCCTTGTACAACAGTATCTCTAGTTCACCCATCTTGTCCGCCAGGCTCCTGGCACTGGTGAACATGCCACATTGCTTTGGCCAATTATGGCTCAGTGGGTTTAGTACACGCCCCACACTATATAAGGCCGCCTGCACGTCGGCCCTGTGTAGTGTGTTCCGGCATTGAGAGAGTAGAGAGAGAGAGACAGTGTCATTTGATTTAAGTTAGATAGAGTAGGCAGGTTGAGTCAGTTAGCTGCACTTACAGTGTATTGTATATATATATGCATCCCAGCTGTTGTATATATATAATATATATATATTTATATATATATATATATATATATATATATATATATATATATATATATATATATATATATATATATATATATATATATACACTGTATTCAGTTTAGCTAGATCTTGTTCTTCTCCTAATATACTGACAGGCAGGCAGGTGTTTTTAAAGTATTTCCAGTTACTGTACTGTTTACCCTGCACAGTTGCACCTACAGTATAGCTACCTGCAGCCAGGTGCTTGTGTAGGCTCTTTGAAGTATTTCCAGTTACAGTTACTGTACTGTGCACCACGCACAGTTGCACCTACAGTATAGCTACCTGCAGCCAGGTGCTTGTGTAGGCTCTTGACGTATTTCCAGTTACTGTACTGTGTACCCTGCACAGTTGCAACTACAGTATAGCTACCTGCAGCCAGGTGCTTGTGTAGGCTCTTTGAAGTATTTCCAGTTACTATACTGTGTACCCTGCACAGTTGCACCTACAGTATAGCTACCTGCAGCCAGGTGCTTGTGTAGGCTCTTGACGTATTTCCAGTTACTGTACTGTGTACCCTGCACAATTGCACCTACAGTATAGCTACCTGCAGCCAGGTGCTTTGTAGGCTCTTGACGTATTTCCAGTTACTGTAGTGTGTACCCTGCACAATTGCACCTACAGTATAGCTACCTGCAGCCAGGTGCTTGTGTAGGCTCTTTGAAGTATTTCCAGTTACTATACTGTGTACCCTGCACAGTTGTACCTACAGTATAGCTACCTGCAGCCAGGTGCTTGTGTAGGCTCTTTGAAGTATTTCCAGTTACTGTACTGTGTACCCTGAACAATTGCACCTACAGTATAGCTACCTGCAGCCAGGTGCTTGTGTAGGCTCTTGACATATTTCCAGTTACTGTACTGTGTACCCTGCACAATTGCATCTACAGTATAGCTACCTGCAGCCAGGTGCTTGTGTAGGCTCTTTGAAGTATTTCCAGTTACTATACTGTGTACCCTGCAGAGTTGTACCTACAGTATAGCTACCTGCAGCCAGGTGCTTGTGTAGGCTCTTTGAAGTATTTCCAGTTACTGTACTGTGTACCCCGCACAGTTGCACCATCAGTATAGCTACCTGCAGCCAGGTGCTTGTGTAGGCTCTTTGAAGTATTTCCAGTTACTGTACTGTGTACCCTGCACAGTTGCACCTACAGTATAGCTACCTGCAGCCAGGTGCTTGTGTAGGCTCTTGACGTATTTCCAGTTACTGTACTGTGTACCCTGCACAGTTGCACCTACAGTATAGCTACCTGCAGCCAGGTGCTTGTGTAGGCTCTTGACGTATTATCAGTTACTGTACTGTGTACTTTGCACAGTTGCACCTACAGTATAGCTACCTGCAGCCAGGTGCTTGTGTAGGCACTTTAAAGTATTTCCAGTTACTGTATTGTGTACCCTGCACAGTTGCAACTACAGTATAGCTACCTGCAGCCAGGTGCTTGTGTAGGCTCTTTGAAGTATTTCCAGTTACTGTACTGTGTACACCGCACAGTTGCACCTACAGTATAGCTACCTGCAGCCAGGTGCTTGTGTAGGCTCTTGACGTATTTCCAGTTACTGTACTGTGTGCCCTGCACAGTTGCACCTACAGTATAGCTACCTGCAGCCAGGTGCTTGTGTAGGCTCTTGACGTATTTCCAGTTACTGTACTGTGTACCCTGCACAATTGCACCTAGAGTATAGCTACCTGCAGCCAGGTGCTTGTGTAGGCTCTTTGAAGTATTTCCAGTTACTATACTGTGTACCCTGCACAGTTGTACCTACAGTATAGCTAACTGCAGCCAGGTGCTTGTGTAGGCTCTTTGAAGTATTTCCAGTTACTGTACTGTGTACCCCGCACAGTTGCACCTACAGTATAGCTACCTGCAGCCAGGTGCTTGTGTAGGCTCTTTGAAGTATTTCCAGTTACTGTACTATGTACCCTGCACAGTTGCACCTACAGTATAGCTATCTGCAGCCAGGTGCTTGTGTAGGCTCTTTGAAGTATTTCCAGGTACTGTACTGTGTATCCCGCACAGTTGTACCTACAGTATAGCTACCTGCAGCCAGGTGCTTGTGTAGGCTCTTGACGTATTTCCAGTTACTGTACTGTGTACCCCGCACAGTTGCACCTACAGTATAGCTACCTGCAGCCAGGTGCTTGTGTAGGCACTTTGAAGTATTTCCAGTTACTGTACTGTGTACCCTGCACAGTTGCACCTACAGTATAGCTACTCCGCACAGTTGCACCTACAGTATAGCTACCCGCAGCCAGGTGCTTGTGTAGGCTCTTTGAAGTATTTCCAGTTACTGTACTGTGTACCCCGCACAGTTGCACCTACAGTATAGCTACCCACAGCCAGGTGCTTGTGTAGGCTCTTGGCGTATTTCCAGTTACTGTACTGTGTACCCTGCACAGTTGCACCTACAGTATAGCTACCTGCAGTCAGGTGCTTGTGTAGGCTCTTGACGTATTTCCAGTTACTGTACTGTGTACCCTGCACAATTGCACCTAGAGTATAGCTACCTGCAGCCAGGTGCTTGTGTAGGCTCTTTGAAGTATTTCCAGTTACTATACTGTGTACCCTGCACAGTTGTACCTACAGTATAGCTACCTGCAGCCAGGTGCTTGTGTAGGCTCTTTGAAGTATTTCCAGTTACTGTACTGTGTACCCCGCACAGTTGCACCTACAGTATAGCTACCTGCAGCCAGGTGCTTGTGTAGGCTCTTTGAAGTATTTCCAGTTACTGTACTATGTACCCTGCACAGTTGCACCTACAGTATAGCTATCTGCAGCCAGGTGCTTGTGTAGGCACTTTGAAGTATTTCCAGTTACTGTACTGTGTACCCTGCACAGTTGCACCTACAGTATAGCTACCCCGCACAGTTGCACCTACAGTATAGCTACCCGCAGCCAGGTGCTTGTGTAGGCTCTTTGAAGTATTTCCAGTTACTGTACTGTGTACCCCGCACAGTTGCACCTACAGTATAGCTACCCACAGCCAGGTGCTTGTGTAGGCTCTTGGCGTATTTCCAGTTACTGTACTGTGTACCCCGCACAGTTGCACCTACAGTATAGCTACCTGCAGCCAGGTGTTTGTGTAGGCTCTTTGAGGTATTTCCAGTTACTGTAGTGTGTACCCTGCACAGTTGCATCTACAGTATAGCTACCTGCAGCCAGGTGCTTGTGTAGGCTCTTTGAAGTGTTTCCAGTTATTGTACTGTGTACCCTGCACAGTTGCACCTACAGTAGAGCTACCTGCAGCCAGGTGCTTGTGTAGGCACTTTGAAGTATTTCCAGTTACTGTACTGTGTACCCTGCACAGTTGCACCTAGAGTATAGCTAGCTACCTGAAGACAAGTGCAGGTATTATCATACTAATAATACTACAGGCAGGCAGTTGATTCTGCTAGCTGCAGTATAATCGGTATATATATATATATATATATATATATATATATATATATATCCCAGTTTTGTGCATCTCACTGCAGGCCATGAGTATGTCTGGAAGGCCAACAAGGAGAGGCAGACAGTCACAAGCCAATAAAAGAGGGCAAGCAGGCTCTGTGTCTAGAGGCAACAGTGCTGGTCGTGGACACGGTGCATCCTCATCAGCACGTGGCCATGGGACACGCTTGGCCTTTTTTCGGCAGCTGGCCGTGTTGAGCCGCAACATGTGGAAGACTTGGTCGAGTGGATGACCAAGCTGTCTTCATCCTCCTCATCCTCTCTCACCCAGGCTCAGGGTACTTTGTCTGGCAAAGCAGCTGCCAATGCGGCCTCTTCACTCGGCTCAAAAGTCACTCCTTCCCTAGCTCCGCCATGTCCTCATGAGGAGTCCCTTGAACTGTTTATCCACAGTGTTGGGTACATGCTCCAGGAGGATGCCCAGCATTTTGAAGGCTCTGATGATGGTACTCAGCTAGATGAAGGCAGTAACGTGAGCACGGACAGAGGGGGTGCCCAAGAAGGACAGCAATCTGGCAGTCATGTTCCCCCTGCTGCAGCATACTGCCAGGTTTGCTCCAGTGATGAGGAGGGAGGTCACTGACTCCACATGGGTGCCTGATAGGAGAGAGGAGGAGGAGGAGGCACATCACCAACGAGGCAGGATGTCCTCCAGGGGCCAGCCTAAGTGCAGCACACTGACTGCATTACACCGCAGAGCTCCGCATGTGCAGGGCGCTGCTCTCTCTGCATGTTATTCCAAAAGTTCTTTGGTGTGGGCCTTATTTGAGACGAGTGCATCAGATCGCAACGCTGCTGTTTGCAACATATGTCTCAAGTGTATCTCACAAAACATCTCCCGCTTGGGCACCACATGCTTGACCAGACATATGTTGACCTGCCATGCAGTTAATTGGCAAGCGTATCTAAAAGACCCACACCAAAGAACAAAGAGGACCTCTTCTTGCTCCTCTTCAGCTGGGATCTCCAACCCCACTATAACTTCAGTTCTCTCTGAGACCTGCACTGAGAGGAATGAAGGTGTAGAATTAGGTATGTCACAGCCAATTACTTGCAGGCAATCTGCTATCGGTACACCGACGTCAGATTGTACCAGGCAAATTTCCTTGCCCCAGTTGCTGCACCGCAGAAAGAAGTTCGCTCCCAGCCATCCACATGCCCAGCGGCTGAATGCTAGCTTGGCAAAATTGCTAGCACTTTAACTGCTACCTTTTTAGTTGGTAGACTCTGCCCCCTTCCGTGAGTTTGTGGAATGTGTGGTTCCTCAGTGGCAGGTTCCCAAACACCACTTTTTCTCACGGAAGGCGATTCCGGCTCTCTACCGGCATGTGGAAGGCAATGTCTTGGCCTCGCTGGACAGGGCGGTCAGCGGTAAGGTGCATATTACCGCTGACTCGTGGTCCAGCAGGCATGGACAGGGACGTTACCTAAGTTTCACTGCGCATTGGGTGACTCTGCTGGCAGCTGGGAAGGATGGAGGACAAGGTGCAGTAGTGTTGGAGGTTGTTCCGCCACCACGCCTCCAAAATACCACTACTGGTGATTCTGATACACCTCTCTCCTCCACCCCCTCCTCTTCTTCTTTCTCCATGGCCTCTTCCTGTGCTTTGTCCTCGGAACCAGCGGTGCTCCGTAGGCGTTCAAGGGCCTACGCAAGTACGCAGGCCAAAAGATGCCATGCGGTGCTTGAGCTGGTGTGCTTGGGGGACAGGAGCCACACTGGGGCAGAGATTCTGTCAGATCTGCAGGGGCAGGTTCAGAGGTGGTTGACGCCATGCCAACTTAAGGCAGGAATGGTGGTTTGCGACAATGGCACCAACCTCCTCTCGACCCTCCGACAGGGACAACTGACCCATGTTCCCTGTTTGGCTCACGTCCTTAACTTGGTGGTGCAGCGGTTCTTGGGCAGGTACCCGGGCCTACAGGATGTCTTGAGGCAGGCCAGGAAAGTCTGTGCGCAGCAGAGGGCCATTAATGAGTACCTGTGCCACTATGGCACCAGGACAGGGTCAGGGGAGCTTGTTTTTTTTCCCCATGCCAGTGGGCCATGACCAGGGATGCATGCACTGTCCTGTCACCATTTGAGGAGTCCACGAGGATGGTGAGCAGTTATGGTGCATGCATCAGTGACACTGTCCCCCTTGTCCACCTGTTGGAACACACGCTGCGTGGAATAATGGACAGGGCACTTGAGGCAGAACAGAGGCAGGAAGAGGAGGACTTCCTTAGCTCTCAAGGCCCCCTTTATCCAGACAGTGTTCCTGCGTGCCCGCCGATCACACAGGAAGAGGAGGAGGAGGAGGATTGTGTCAGCATGGAGGTGGAGCCTGTCACTCAGCATCAGCAACAGTCTTTAAGGGATCATTTACAGTCCCAAGAAACCCATGAACTTGTACATGGCTGGGAGGAGGTGGCTGCGGATCATGTCGTCCTTAGTGACCCAGAGGACTCCGGACCGAATGCCTCAGCAAACCTACACTGCATGGCCTGCCTGATCCTGCAAAGCCTGCAGAAGGATCCTCGTATTCGTGGTATCAAGGAGAGGGATCAATACTGGCTGGCAACCTTAATTGATCCACGTTACAAGGGTAAGGTTGCGGACCATATCTTCGTCGCAAAGGGAGCAGAGGATGAAACATCTTCGGGAGGCCTTGCAGAAAGGTCTGTGCAACGCGTTCCCAGAGACTGGTAGGTTACAAACTCCTGTTCCTGGACAATGTGTTGCTGAGGCTTCGTTCAGTCAAATAAGGAGCGGTGGAGAAGGTGGCCATCTGACCGATGCGTTCAGACAATTTTTTAGTCCGCAGCCCCAAGGTATGATCGGTTCCAGCAACCATCATAAGCGTCTGTTTTACATGGTGCAGGAATACCTAGGGGCAAGATCTGACTTGGGCACCGTTCCCACTGGGTTACTGGGTCTTGAGGATGGATCACTGGCCAGAGCTTGCACAGTATGCAATTGAGCTACTGGCCTGTCCTGCATCCAGCGTTCTTTCGGAACGCACATTCAGTGCTGCAGGAGGCTTTGTAACCGATCACAGGGTGCGTCTGTCCACAGACTCGGTCGATCGACTGACCTTCATAAAAATGAATCAGTCTTGGATCACCACCAGCTACCAAGCACCTGATGCTGATGTAACCGAATAATTTTTTTTGAAATGTCAGATCCCTTCAAGACTGCCTATGGTGATGCTGAGTGATTATCCTGTTTTGCTGAGTGATTATTTGCTTCCTCCTCAATAATCATGCTGATAGCTTGTAAGAACATTTTTGGTTCTGGGCGCCGCCACCAGTGACTAAGGCCCAATTTTTCAGCCCGTTTAACAGGGGCGTGTAACTACAATTTTTGATGCAATCATTTGCAGGAGGGTTCGTTGCTGCGCTCAACTAGAGTATCTGTGAGGGGTTGCAGTGTTGTGGCACCAGCACCAGTGCCTAAGGCCCAATTTTCTGCCCCTGTTCAACAGGGACATGTAATTACAATTCTTGATCTAATATTTCACAGCAGGGCCCATTCCAGCGCCCACCAAGAGTAACTGTGAGGACTTACAGTGTTGTGGCACCAGCACCACCACCACCAAAGGTCCAATTTTTCTACCCCTGTTCAACAGGTGCATGTAATTACAATTCTTGATCTTATATTTCACAGCAGGGCCTGTTTCAGCACCCACCAAGAGTAACTGTGAGGACTTACAGTGTTGTAGCACCAGCACCACCACCATCACCAAAGGCCCAATTTTTCTGCCCCTGTTCAACAGGGGCATGTAATTACAATTCTTGATCTAATATTTCACAGCAGGGCCCTGTGAGGGCTTACAGTGTTGTGGCAACACCAACACCTAAGGCCCAAATTTCTGAAGAGTATATAGGGCAGGACCCTACTTTCAAACATCCAACTTACAAACGACTCCTATGTGAACGGAAGGAAACAACAGGAAGTGAGATGAAATCTACCCCTAGGAAGGGAAATTCTCTCCTGTAAGAGTTAATATGGGAAAAACATTTCTCCTTTCCACTGATGCTTTATCACCAAGCCTTGTTTCACTAAAAACCCCAAATTTTCTAAAAACATTTGTCATTGGGACAGAAAGTGAGGTGAAATCTTCTGAAGAGGAGCTCAGACAGCAAAACAAATGTCACAGCGGTGATAACCCTTCCCTATGTTTTCCAAAAAGCTTACATTGATTTTTTGGCTGAAGCTAAACATGTTAAAAATGTACCAGTTCAAAATTACAAACAGATTCTACTTAACAACAAACCTACAGTCCCGTCTTGTTTGCACCACCTGTATACTGCTGTTCAGAGTGTATAGGGCCTGGTGGCCCCACGCTTTTCCTTTTTTTAATTTGGGTGCGGGGTTCCCCTTAATATCCATACAAGACCCAAAGGGCCTGGTAATGGACTGGGGGGTACCCATGCCGTTTGTCTCACTGATTTTCATACATTTTCATCCATTTTGCCAGGACCCGACATTACATTAAAGCCGCAAGCAGTTTAAAATGACTTTTATTCCTTTAAAAATGTCATTTTGTGCAGGGACTCTTCTATGCACGGGAAACACGTGCCACTTTACAGGCATACTATAGACACCCCCCAGGTACGATATTTAAAGGAATATTTCACTTTTTTTTTTATTTACTTTAACCACTTCAGCCCCGGAAGGATTTACCCCCTTCCTGACCAGAGCACTTTTTACAATTTGGCACTGCGTCGCTTTAACTGCTAATTGCGCGGTCATGCAATGCTGTACCCAAACGAAATTTGCGTCCTTTTCTTCCCACAAATAGAGCTTTCTTTTGATGGTATTTGATCACCTCTGCCGTTTTTATTTTTTGCGCTATACACGGAAAAAGACCGAAAATTTTGAAAAAAAATGATATTTTCTACTTTTTGTTCTAAAAAAAATCCAATAAACTCAATTTTAGTCATACATTTAGGCCAAAATGTATTCGGCCACATGTCTTTGGTAAAAAAAAATGTCAATAAGTATATATTTATTGGTTTGCGCAAAAGTTATAGCGCCTACAAACTAGGGTACATTTTCTGGATTTTACACAGCCTTTAATTTATGACTGCCGTTTCTTGAGGTGCTAAAATGGCAGGGCGGTACATTTAGCTGCTTCTCCTGAGTATGGGGATACCACATGTGTGGGACTTTTTGGGAGCCTATATAAAATATTCCATGGACTCAACATGCCTCTCAGCAAATAGCTTGGGGTGTCTACTTTCCAAAATGGGGTCATTTGGGGGGGTTTTGTGCCACCTGGGCATTCCATGGCCTCCGAAACTGTGATAGGCAGTGAAGAGTGAATTCAAAAATTTACGTCCTTAGAAAGCCTGAAGGCGGTGCTTGGTTTTCGGGGTCCCGTACGCGGCTAGGCTCCCAAAAAGTCCCACACATGTGGTATCCCCGTACTCTAAAGCAAGAGCATGTATTTTGGGGTGTAATTTCATATATTCCCATGGCATGTTTGAGCAATATATCATTTAGTGACAACTTTGTGCAAAAAAAAAAAAAAAAATTTGTCTCTTTCCCGCAACTTATGTCACAATATAAAATATTCCATGGACTCGACATGCCTCTCAGCAAATAGCTTGGGGTGTCTACTTTCCAAAATGGGGTCATTTGAGGGGGTTTTGAACTGTCCTGGCATTTTATGCACAACATTTAGAAGCTTATGTCACACATCACCCACTCTTCTAACCACTTGAAGACAAAGCCCTTTCTGACACTTTTTGATTACATGAAAAAATAATTTTTTTTTGCAAGAAAATTACTTTGAACCCCCAAACATTATATATTTTTTAAAGCAAATGCCCTACAGATTAAAATGGTGGATGTTTCATTTTTTTTTTACACAGTATTTGCGCAGCGATTTTTCAAACGCATTTTTTGGGGAAAAAACACACTTTTTAAAATTTTAATGCACTAAAACGCACTATATTGCCCAAATGTTTGATGAAATAAAAAAGATGATCTTAGGCCGAGTACATGGATACCAAACATGACATGCTTTAAAATTGCGCACAAACGTGCAGTGGCAACAAAATAAATACATTTTTAAAAGCCTTTAAAAGCCTTTACAGGTTACCACTTTAGATTTACAGAGGAGGTCTACTGATAAAATTACTGCCCTCAATCTGACCTTCGCGGTGATACCTCACATGCATGGCGCAATTGCTGTTTACATTTGACGCCAGACCGACGCTTGCGTTCGCCTTAGCGCGAGAGCAGGGGGGACAGGGGTGCTTTTTTTTTTTTTTTTCTTTATTATTTTTTTGCTTTTTTATCTTATTTTTAAACTGTTCCTTTCATTTTTTTTTTTTTTTTAAATCATTTTTATTGTTATCTCAGGGAATGTAAATATCCCCTATGATAGCAATAGGTAGTGACAGGTACTCTTTTTTGAAAAAATTGGGGTCTATTAGACCCTAGATTTCTCCTCTGCCCTCAAAGCATCTGACCACACCAAGATCGGTGTGATAAAATGCTTCCCCAATTTCCCAATGGCGCTATTTACATCCGGCGAAATCTAAGTCATAAAATGCTCGTAGCTTCCGGTTTCTTAGGCCATAGAGATGTTTGGAGCCACTCTGGTCTCTGATCAGCTCTATGGTCAGCTGGCTGAATCACCGGCTGCATTCTCAGGTTCCCTGTTGAGACAGGAGAGCCAGAGAAAAACACGGAAGACGGTGGGGGGGGGCATTCTCTCCCACTGCTTGTAAAAGCAGTCTAGAGGCTAATTAGCTGCTAGGATTGCTTTTACATGAAAACCGACCGCTGGCTGAAAAGAATGATACCAAGATGATACCTAAACCTGCAGGCATCATTCTGGTATAACCATTCAAAGTCGTGAATGGCGTACCTGAAGACAAAAAAATGGTTAACAATAAAGCACAGTAAACGGTAAAGTATAAAAAATTGCATACCTGAAAAGCAAACATGATAAAACATAATAACAATAAAACATTGCAGAATAGAATACAGTAAAAAAGAGCAGAACAATAGAGAGAATAGAGAGAGAGAGAACAATAAAACGACAACTATTATTTTTTATTTTATATTTTTGTTTGTTTTTTTTTGTTTTTTTTACACTTTTTTTGTAACTGTAACTTTTATAACTAACCGGTTCCAGGTTCG
Source organism: Lithobates clamitans (assembly GCA_037952925.1). Lineage (NCBI taxonomy): Eukaryota > Metazoa > Chordata > Amphibia > Anura > Ranidae > Lithobates > Lithobates clamitans. The sequence goes on along the minus strand of JBBGZY010001306.1, from coordinate 1,444,230 downwards.
GGTCTCTCAAAATGCGATGGCATCTTGGGAGACCCTGTGAAAGTGTGCCTAGTCTGTGCAATGCCGTACCCTACGCTAAAACTCAACTAGTGAATGGTAGTGTTCAAAACATTCACCAATGCAAAGACCAGGATTGTCAGGACAGGAGGGACAATAATAGCGGGTGTCACGCCTATATCCGCGCTTGCTGCAGACACATCTTTTTTGGGGGGGTTCATTGGGTAGGGGTACTCGGGAGGACATAAAGAAAATGCCTCTCATGCAGCCGACTGCATTTGGTTGGGGATGTGAATGTGGGAAGTACGGGCGCTGCAGAAGCGGTGGGTTCCCAATTAGGATTGGCGAATGCAGCAGGAAGGGCATTATGGGCACGACACGCCTGTGTTTGTCTTTTTGGTGGCAGCGGGACACTACTTGTGCTTGCCACCTCACCAGCTTGAACTGCACTTATGGGACTCGCCACGTCACCAAGTGTTACTGCAGTGCTGGTTTGACTACGACCGGGGTGTACTAGGCCGCTGGTGCTTGCCAGTTCACCAAAACGCTACAAAAAAACTGTTAGCGATCGCAGGGATCAGGCCTGACTCTGCGAACGCTGCAGTTATGCGTTTAGAGTTTTGTAAGTGACAGTGATCGATCGATACTGCATTTGGGTGGGCTGGGCTGGGCCGGGCGGAGGGGCAAAATGCAGGTGCTAGCAGGTATCTGGGCTGATCCCGCTAACACTGCGTTTTTGGGAACCCTAAACTGCTGGGGACGCTAGTATAGATCTGATCAGGTCAGATATTGATCCGTTCAGATACTATACCACTAAGGGAGGCGTACAGTGCGTGCGTGGGTGTTAGCGGTACTGGCGCTAACCTGACGCTGCCTGGGGCTGGTGCTTGCCAGTTCACCAAAATGCTACCAAAAAAACTGTTAGCGATCGCAGGGATCAGGCCTGACTCTGCGAACGCTGCAGTTATGCGTTTAGTGTTTTGTAAGTGACAGTGATCGATCGATACTGCACTTGGGTGGGCTGGGCTGGGCCAGGCGGAGGGGCAAAACGCAGGTGCTAGCAGGTATCTGGGCTGATCCCACTAACACTGCGTTTTTGGGAACCCTAAACTGCTGGGGACGCTAGTATAGATCTGATCGGATCAGATATTGATCCGATCACATACTATACCACTAAGGGAGGCGTATGCTGCGTGCGTGGGTGTTAGCGGTACTGGCGCTAATCTGACGCTGCCTGGGGCGACGCATATCACCGCTGGGCGATCAGGGGGCTAAACCTTTATTCGGTAATAAACGGCGGGTGCCCTGACACTATAAAAAATAAACGAACTAACCAGCGTCACCCGTAACGGTTATACGGTGATCAGTGGTGAAATGGTTAACTAGGGGGCAATCAAGGGGTTAAAACCTTTATTAGGTAGTATATGGGGGTCCCTGACGCTATAAAACGCTGACGGCGAACCTAAATATTTACGTCCCTAACTAGCGTCACCAGCGACACTAATACAGCGATCAGAAAAATGATCGCTTAGTGACACTGGTGACAGGGGGTGATCAAGGGGTTAAAACTTTATTAGGGGGGGTTAGGGGGGTATCCTAGACCTAAAGGGGGCTAACACTAACTGACCTAACACAGTAACTGTCACAAACTGACACTATGCAGTAATCAGAAAAAAAAAAAACCTGCTTGGTGTCAGTTTGTGACAGGGGGGGGGTGATTGGGGGGGGATCGGGGGGCGATCGGGGGGGGATCGGGGTGTTTTGTGTGCCTGGCATGTTCTACTGTGTGTGTGTAGTGTTGTGCACTCACATTACAGTCTTCTCTCCTCGGGCCGGAACGGAAAATACCGAGCCGAGGAGAGATGACATCATTTCCTCTGCCTCTGTGTACAATACAGAGGCAGGGAAATGATCCCATTGGCTGGGAGCGATCGCGAGGGGGGGGGCCACGAATGGATGGCCTCCCCCTCACCACCGATCGCCGGGGGAGATTTGCCGACCGCCGCAGGCACCGGGGGGGGGGTCCGATCGGACCCCCCACCCGCGGGCAGGCAAGGACGTACAGGTAAGCCCTTTTGCCTGCCCGTGCCGCTCTGTCGACGTACATTGTCGTGCGGCGGTCGGCAACTGGTTAAGCATCATTAAAATCACTGCTCCCCAAAAAACGTCCGTTTTTAAAACTTTTTTTTGCATTGATACGTCCCCTGGGGCAGGACCCAGGTCCCCAAACCCTTTTTAGGACAATACCATGCAAATTAGCCTTTAAAATTAGCACTTTTGATTTTGAACGTTCGAGTCCCATAGACGTCAATGGGGTTCTAACGTTCGTGCAAATTTTCGGTCCGTTCGCAGGTTCTGGTGCGAACCGAACCGGGGGGGTGTTCGGCTCATCCCTAGTCAGAAGCACAGATTGCAATCACAGGTGGGCATTTACATGATTGGGGGTTTTATATCTTATAAAAATGCAGTGGCTACAGCAGGCTCACACCCCAGATGATATCTCCTTAGAAAAAATGCATCGGGACGAGCCCTGTGGATGCCATTGCGTTGGTTATATTGTACATTTTAAGCGCTTTATACACCTACTAAATGTGAGTGTTCACTATTTTAATAAACTGGCTCACACTATGTGGATTTTTTTTTCTCCCTTTTTGGCTAAATTGTTTGACTGCATGAGAGGATCCAGTACATCACGCTGGCCATTTCCGCTGACCATTAAAGACGTAGATGTCCCATGGATTGGTGTTTTACACCACAAGCTCTACTGACTTATTGAGCATAAGCCCATTTGAGTCCTCTTACTCCGATAAGCCTTTTCACAACCAGTGGTGGTTTTACTGCTGTTTTTTCACCTCTTATTAATGTCACGTGGAAATTTCTTGACCTAGAAATCATCTTCTCCTCACTATATTTTTTTTATGGACCTCTTTTTCATGTTATATTAATTTTTGTATAACAATATATGGACTCACTGAATGGATGTCCTGTGATCTTCATGTTATTGTTCCATATCATTTTTATTTGTTGATATTCATATTTCACTTATTGACCTTTTATTCCACTTATGGTTATTTACATTATACAGAATGTAAATGTACATGATTTAATTGTTTTTGCATACTTTTGAGTGCTGCACATCATTTTGACTTCAAAAATAGAACCATACGTGTAACACAGAAATTAGCTTTTGAATAGCTTTATCAAGGTGGAGTATATAAAAGGAGAATTCTTTCACTTTAACATTTAAGGAGTATATAAAAGGAGAATTCTTTCACTTTCACATTTAAGACACAGTCAACTGAACAGCGAGCATCTCACCTCCCCTGAAGCAAAGTAAGTTTTTATATTGTCTACAGGGCATAGGCCAGGGGTGTAAAACTCAATTTTATTGCGGGCCGCATCAGCATTATGATTGCCCTCAAAAGGGCGGTTGTATCTGTAAGATTAGATGTCCAGCGCATCCCCTCCCCTTACATTGGATGTCAAGAGCCACCCCACCATCAGAAGTTGAGTTCCCCACTCTCCTTTACATCACAGTGTACCCCCTTTTCCTTATGCTGCTGCTGGGAAGAAGCTGGATGCATTGCTTGAAAGCAGAAAGTAAGGGTCTGAAGAAGGACCAGAGGTGGGCTGGAGCTCTCCTGCAGCTGCAGGAGAAGTGCAAGGACCACATGAAATGGCCTGGAGGGCCTTGTGTTTGACACCTGTGGCATAGGCTATCTGCATTTACAAGCAGTAAATATTGAAGTTTTCCTTATATCATAGTTGGTAACTGCGCATGGATGTCTTTAGTATTATTTTTGCCTGTGGTGTATTTTTGCAGACTAAGGTTTAGGATACTAAGCTGGTTTTATCATTATCCTACATCGTATATAAGAACATTTGAAGTTGTGCTATATCACATACTGCGTCCTCTTCTTTCCTTGACATGCTTATTCCAAAAAACGAAGGGAGAGGGACAGAATACAAAAAAATGTTTACTTGGAATGTATTTTTCTTTTTTTTTTATTCATTTACTTCATTTTGATATCCATTACATCTTTCCCAGTCCTATACAAAAAGTACAGCAACTCTATTAATTTCCTCTACAGAGCTTGGAATCTAGCAAAAATCTTCCAATTGTACTTATCTGTTCTCAAATCATTTAATGTTTGAATTGGAAACATTTTAATGCACTTTATGAAATACATCAGTTGGTCATTATATAAAATATAACATTGTATTCCACTAGTTATTTAATTAGATAAAAAGAAAAATTATTAATAAATGCAGCATCTACATACCACTGATATTGCACTTGAGATTATTTTAAAAGTTTAAAAATATCTTTCTTTATTAGTTTTAGTGCATCATCACATATAAACTATGAACCAGCAGCCTTTTCAAGAAGTAAAACCAGAAATGGTGAGCTAAATGGAATTTACTACTTCTGAATAAATATATATATATATCATACAATTGAGATATTGATTTACCTCTTTGTTCTTACAGACTAATTATTCAAGCAAAAGACAGATGCAAATGAAGCTAAATGAGGTAATATAAAGTATATCCTGTAAAAATATAACCATAAAGCATCTTGAACATGCCTGCTGAATTCTGCCTAATGTTTGTTAAGGCTACAGAAGGCATTCCTGCATTCTAGATTTCCAGATTACAGATTGAAAATATGTCTAAATTTTTTCAAGTAAAAAAAAAAATATTGCTTATGAATATTTCATATTTACAGCCAGCAGGTGCAGCTGTCAGCTCCTTTTAACACGTTACTTGACTACTTTCAGAGCTTGGGATGAATGTATAAAGGTGTCCCACAGAAAACCTAGAAACATCCATAACAAAATTTAAAAAAAATGAGAAAAAATATGAAAAAAATTAATCTTTATTCACCTAATTGCATCTCAAACCCTAAGCAACAGATAAAATGATTATTATCAGACACAGGGAATCTCCAAGAAAATTTAGCCTAATAAATACTAGAATCTCACTAAAGCTAGATATTGCATTTATTGAGGTATTGGTGAGGAATCCTGGACATCTATAATAAATCAACCAGGCTTTCGTGTTGTAGTGTTTATTTAACTGGCATATTAGAGAAAAAAATGGGCATGTAAATAGCCCAAGGTCGGACTGTAGAGGCACAATGGACAGTAATGAGTATAAAAAAGTATATTTTAATTTATAACAGTACATGGGACAGAAAAGCAAAAAAAAAGATAAAGAATTAAAAGCATATGATACACAATATATGGCAAGGATGAATATGCATGGTATACATGGTAGTGAGCCCCTGTGCGCCAACGCATTTCGCTGTCTAGCTTCATCAGTACACTCAGGGGTTGTTGAAAGAGAAAGCGGGTCTCACTATCCCTTAAGCCTCAAATGTCAATCGCACATTCTTTTCCTGGGGGGTATGCAGGATGGATCATGAGCTATGATGGCTCTGGCTTTAAACCTTTGAAACCAAAGAATAATGAAAAAGTCAAAATTCCTTAAAGTGTTTGTTACCCTAAAAAAAAAAAAAAAAAAAAGATCCTGCTCCTTTAAAGCATGTTATACAGCACAGTGCCTGTGCTGTGTCATTTGCCCCTGTATCGCCTGAAATACCTGGCTGTTCCTGCCAGTTTCTGCTCTCCCCCTGTAAACTGTATCATAGCTGCTGAGCCCTGACACTGTGGTCAGTTTACATGCCTCAGTCATCCGCAGCTATCTGCAGCTCACCTGTGTCTCCCTCTGTCCTCCTCCCCCTCCCCTCCCTGCCTGTCTGCTCCTGTGTCAGTGCCCACCCACTCCCTTCTTGCTGCTGAAATAACTTTTAATGTCTCATATAATCCTCTTTGTTTCCTTATGATATTTGCCCATCTGTGTTTTATATAAAAAATATGCCGTTTACACCTGTTTTCAGAGCACCGCTCAGTGCTCACGTGACCCGCCGGCTCTCTCCTCTTCTCGTCCCGACTCACGTCAGCAGGGGAGATTGTCAGCCGGTCACGTGAGCGCTGAGCGGCACCCTGAAAACAGGTATAAATGGCATTTTTTTATAAAACACAGAGACAGGGGCAACGATCATTAGGAAAGAAAGAGGATTATATAAAGTTATTAGTGTGGGTTAACAACCACTTTAACACTATACTTATTTCAAGTCAGTGACTCTGACAGTTTTGAAATCATAGCAACATCATAATTCTCCCATGACATGTATCTTTTAAAGTTGAATTTGAGGTACTGTTAATGCATTTCTGTATTCATTAAAAAAATATTAAACATACATTTTAAATGCAAAAAGCAAAGGTAAACTGCATAAACATTCAGATGCCAGTATCCTTGAATCTACTGATCATTCTTGCAAGTGTTTTTTCCCTAAAGATAAACTCTGCTTATACATTTTAGGTGCTTGGACCTCCCCAATACTTGCTTATGCACATGTCATTTATACTTTCTTGCTTCCCTGGGGAAACTGTTTTAGTTTGACAAATCCCTAGCATGGTGTTAACTGGCTAACCTTGGTATTATAAGTCATAGCCTCAAAAGGCAATCTGAATCCAGGGCTGGAGATGCTGAAAAAGACATTGCACTCTACATAAAAAACTGTCACCTTACTAGCAGGTCATTTCTAGGTTAACTTAGCCAGAATGGGTGAACTGTAAAGTAGGGGACAATCAGCGCAAACAAATGTAAAATCGCAAAAAATATGCAAGCTGAACACTTAAGGTCATCACATATGCCAACAAACCTATATAATAATAGGGGTAGTGCAGCGCAATGAATAAAGCTAAAATATAAAAGTCCAATGTGCATCCGGAGTATAGTGGCTGTCAAATATCCTATGACACATGAATGATGGATATTCAATATTGCAATCGGTCATATGCAGCTTCTCCCGGATAAACAAAATTGTGCTTACCAGATTCCGTGGACCTCTGCAAGCAGAGGTCAAACTCACATGTATCCCCACATGGATGATGGTAATTCCTGGTGCTGTCTCACAAATCCTCTATGGAGTCTGATGTTACAGCCGTCCAGCAGGGAGATGTCCGGAATCTGGATGGCCAGGCCAGCAGAGATGTGTACCAGATGGGTACTAACCACTCCAATGTATAAGAAAAATAGGAACACAATCTAAGTGCACTTCGTATAATGTATAATTTATTAAAAAGTCTTTAACACATGCTAAAACTGAGCGCTCAAAGGCGCAACACTTAGAAGGATGGGCAGCAGCGCAATCACAAATCTGATGGCTGACAAGCACAGTATGGCAGCGGATTCCTATCGTGAAAAATTCTAAAATGTTTAGAAACATTGTGTGTGACTAATCCTCTTTTTACATTGTTTACATGTTCGGCAATGAGGACTCCCATAGGTCTGGAGGTTCTACCTATATATTGAAGACCGCAGTTGCACTGCAACATATAAACGACCCCTACTGTGTTGAATGTAATAACATTTTCTATCTGATAAAGCTTATTCGTGGCTGATGCTGTAAACTCTTTTCTCCTTTTGAGATTGTGTCTATATTGTTTACATGCAGGACATAATCTTAGGGGGGTTAAACACACTTGGTGCTAAAATATCCCTTAACGTGGGAGGTCTTCTGTAAACAAATTTTGGGCGTGAGGGCAACACTGTCCCCAAAACACTATCCTTTTTTAAAATGTCCCAGTGCTTAATAACTATCCTCTCAAATCTTTTGAGTTGGATATTGTAGTTAAGGATAATTTTGTATTCAAAGTTATCCTTTGATTTCTGTTTTCTGTCTGAATTACTAACTAGAGAGGTACGGTCAAGATATTCAACACTGATTATATCACCTGTAATATGTTCCTTGGCATAATTCTTTTGCAAAAAGCGGTCAGCCAATATGTTAGCTTGTGAAAAATAGTCCGAATCTAGGGCACAATTCCTCCTTAAACAGATGAATTGTCCCTTTGGGACGTTATATAGCCAGGAGTGATGGTGACAGCTAGGGATGAGCCGAACACCCCCCGGTTCGGTTCGCACCAGAACCCGCGAACTTACCGAAAGTTTGCACGAACGTTAGAACCCCATTGACGTCTATGGGACTCGAACGTTCGAAATCAAAAGTGCTCATTTTAAAGGCTAATTTGCATGGTATTGTCCTAAAAAGGGTTTGGGGACCCGGGTCCTACCCCAGGGGACATGTATCAATGCAAAAAAAACTTTTAAAAACGGCCGTTTTTTCGGGAGCAGTGATTTTAATGATGCTTAAAGTAAAAAAAAAAAAAGTGAAATATTCCTTTAAATATCGTACCTGGGGGGTGTCTATAGTATGCCTGTAAAGTGACGCGTGTTTCCCATGTTTAGAACAGTCCCTGCACCAAATGTCATTTTTAAAGGAAAAAATCTCATTTAAAACTGCTTGCGGGTTTAATGTCATGTCGGGTCATGGCAATATGGATGAAAATCAGTGAGACAAACGGCATGGGTACCCCCCAGTCCATTACCAGGCCCTTTGGTTCTTGTATGGATATTAAGGGGAACCCCGCACCCAAATTAAAATAAGGAAAGGTGTGGGGCCACCAGGCCCTATATACTCTGAACAGCAGTATACAGGCGGTGCAAACAAGACAGGGACTGTAGGTTTGTTGTTAAGTAGAATCTGTTTGTAATTTTGAACGGGTACATTTTTAACGTGTTTAGCTCCAGCCAAAAAATCTTTTTTAAGCTTTTTGGAAAACATAGGGAAGGGTTATCACCCCTGTGACATTTGTTTTGCTGTCTTTCCTCCTCTTCAGAAGATTTCACCTCACTTTTTTGTCCCAATGAAAAATGTTTTTTGAAAATTTGGGTTTTTTTGTGGAACAAGGATTGGAAAGCATCAGTGGAAAGGAGAAATTGTTTTCCCATATTAACTATTACAGGAGAGAATTTCCCTTCCTAGGGGTAGATTTCATCTCACTTTCTGTTGTCTCCTTCCGTTTGCAAGTAGGAGTCGTTTGTAAGTTAGATGTTTGAAAGTAGGGTCCTGCCCTATATACTCAGCAGAAATTTGGGCCTTAGGTGTTGCTGTGGCCACAACACTGTAAGCCCTCACAGGGCCCTGCTGTGAAATATTAGATCAAGAATTGTAATTACATGCCCCTGTTGAACAGGAGCTGAAAAATTAGGCCTTAGGCACTGGTGCTGGTGCCACAACACTGCAACCCCTCACAGACACTCTAGTTGGAACGCAGGAACGAGCCCTGCTGCAAAGTATTGCTTCAAAAATTGTAATTACACGCCCCTGTTAGACAGGGGCAGAAAAATTGGGCCTTAGGCACTGGTGCTGGTGCCACAACACTGCAACCCCTCACAGACACTCTAGTTGGAACGCAGGAACGAGCCCTGCTGCAAAGTATTGCATCAAAAATTGTAATTACACGCCCCTGTTAGACAGGGGCAGAAAAATTGGGCCTTAGGCACTGGTGCTGGTGCCACAACACTGCAACCCCTCACAGACACTCTAGTTGGAATGCAGGAATGAGCCCTGCTGCAAAGTATTACATCAAAAATTGTAATTACACGCCCCTGTTAAACAGGGGCTGAAAAATTGTGCCTTAGGCACTGGTGGTGGCGCCCAGAACCAAAAATGTTCTTACAAGCTATCAGCGTGATGATTGAGGAGGAAGAGGATAATTACTCAGGGATAGTCACTCAGCATCAGCATAGGCAGTCTTTGAAGGGATCTGAGATTTCAAAAAAAATTATTCGGTTACATCAGCATCAGGTGCTTGGTAGCTGGTGGTGATCCAAGACTGATTCATTTTTATGAAGATCAGCCGATCGACCGAGTCGGTGGACAGACGCACCCTGTGATCGGTTACCACGCCTCCAGCAGCACTGAATGTGCGTTCCGAAAGAACGCTGGATGCAGGACAGGCCAGTAGCTCAATTGCATACTGTGCAAGCTCTGGCCAGTGATCCACCCTCAAGACCCAGTAACCCAGAGGATTTTCGGTGGGAAAGGTGTCCAAGTCTGATCTTGCCCCTAGGTATTCCTGCACCATGTAAAACAGACGCTGGCGATGGTTGCTGGAACCGATCATACCTTGGGGCTGCGGACCAAAAAATTGTCTGAACGCATCGGTCAGACGGCCACCTTCTCCACCGCTCCTTCTTTGACTGACCGAAGCCTCAGCAACACGTTGTCCAGAAACAGGAGTTTGTAACCTCCCAGTCTCTGGGAACAGACCTTTCTGCAAGGCCTCCCGAAGATGTTTCATCCTCTGCTCCCTCTGCGATGGCAAGATAAGGTCCGCAACCTTACCCTTGTAACGTGGATCAAGGAGGGTTGCCAGCCAGTATTGGTCCTTCTCCTTGATACCACGAATACGAGGATCCTTACGCAGGCTTTGCAGGATCAGGGAGGCCATGCAGCATAGGTTTGCTGAGGCATTCGGTCCGGAGTCCTCTGGGTCACTAAGGACAACAACGTCCGCAGCCACCTCCTCCCAGCCACGTACAAGTCCATGTGTTCCTTGGGACTGATCCCTTAAAGACTGCTGCTGATGCTGAGTGCCAGGCTCCACCTCCATACTGACACAATCTTCCTCCTCCTCCTCCTCCTCCTCGTCCTCTTCCTGTGTGATCGGCGGGCACGCAGGAACACTGTCTGGATAAAGGGGGCCTTGAGAGCTAAGGAATTCCTCCTCTTCCTGCCTCTGTTCTGCCTCAAGTGCCCTGTCTATTATTCCACGCAGCGTGTGCTCCAACAGGTGGACAAGGGGGACAGTGTCACTGATGCATGCACTGTCAGTGCTCACCATCCTCGTGGCCTCCTCGAATGGTGACAGGACAGTGCATGCATCCCTGATCATGGCCCACTGGCGTGGGGAAAAAAAACCAAGCTCCCCTGACCCTGTCCTGGTGCCATAGTCGCACAGGTACTCATTGATGGCCCTCTGCTGCGTGTGCAGCCGCTGCAGCATGGCCAACGTTGAGTTCCACCTGGTGGGCATGTCACAGAGTAGGCGGTTCTTGGGCAGGTTAAACTCCTTTTGGAGGTCCGTCAGCCGAGCACTGGCATTATATGACCGGCGGAAATGCACACAGACTTTCCTGGCCTGCCTCAGGACATCCTGTAAGCCCGGGTACCTGCCCAAGAACCGCTGCACCACCAAGTTAAGGACGTGAGCCAAACAGGGCACATGGGTCATTTGTCCCTGTCGGAGGGCAGAGAGGAGGTTGGTGCCATTGTCGCAAACCACCATTCCTGCCTTAAGTTGGCGTGGCGTCAACCACCTCTGAACCTGCCCCTGCAGAGCTGACAGAACCTCTGCCCCAGTGTGGCTCCTGTCCCCCAAGCACACCAGCTCAAGCACCGCATGGCATCTTTTGGCCTGCGTACTTGCGTAGCCCCTTGAACGGGAAGAGGCCATGGAGGAAGAAGAAGAGGAGGGGGTGGAGGAGAGAGGTGTGTCACAATCAGCATTTTGGAGGCGTGGTGGCGGAACAACCTCCAACACTACTGCACCTTGTCCTGCATCCTTCCCAGCTGCCAGCAGAGTCACCCAATGCGCCGTGAAACTTAGGTAACGTCCCTGTCCATGCCTGCTGGACCATGAGTCAGCGGTAATATGCACCTTACCGCTGACCGCCCTGTCCAGCGAGGCATGGACATTGCCTTCCACATGCCGGTAGAGAGCCGGAATCACCTTCCGTGAGAAAAAGTGGCGTTTGGGTACCTGCCACTGAGGAACCGCACATTCCACAAACTCACGGAAGGGGGCAGAGTCTACCAACTGAAAAGGCAGCAGTTGAAGTGCTAGCAATTTTGCCAAGCTAGCATTCAACCGCTGGGCATGTGGATGGTTGGGAGCAAACTTCTTTCGGCGGTGCAGCAGCTGGGGCAGGGAAATTTGCCTGGTACAATCTGACGTCGGTGTACCAAAAGCAGATTGCCCACAAGTACTTGGCTGTGACACACCTAATTCTACACCTTCATTCCTCTCACTGCAGGTCTCAGAGAGGACTGAAGGTCTAGTGGGGTTGGAAATCTCAGCTGATGAGGAGCAAGGAGAGATCCTCTTTGTTCTTTGGTGTGGGTCTTTTAGATACGCTTGCCAACGAACTGCATGGCAGGTCAACATATGTCTGGTCAAGCATGTGGTACCCAAGCGGGAGATGTTTTGGCCACGCAAGATACGCTTGAGACATATGTTGCAAATAGCAGCGGTGCGATCTGATGCACTCGTCTCAAAAAAGGCCCACACCAAAGAACTTTTTGAATAACGCGCAGAGACTGCAGCGCCCTGCACATGTGGAGCTTTGGGGTGTGATGCAGTCAATGTGCTGCCCTTAGGCTGGCCCCTGGAGGGCATCCTACCTCGTTGGTGATGTGCCGCCTCCTCCTCCTCCTCCTCCTCCTCCTCTCTCCTATCAGGCACCCACGTTGAGTCAGTGACCTCATCATCCCCTCCCTCCTCATCACTGGAGCAAACCTGGCAGTATGCTGCAGCAGGGGGAGCATGACTGCCAGATTACTGTCCTTCTTGGGCACCCCCTCTGTCCGTGCTCATGTTACTGCCTTCATCGAGCTCAGTATCATCATCAGAGCCTTCCAAATGCTGGGCATCCTCCTGGAGCATGTACCCAACACTGTGGTCAAACAGTTCGAGGGAATCCTCATGAGGACATGGTGGAGCTAGGGAAGGAGTCACTGATGACATTGAGCTGAGGGAAGAGGCCGCTGCTTTGCCAGACAAAGCACCCTGGGCATGGGTGAGAGAGGATGAGGAGGATGAGGACGGCTTGGTCATCCACCTGACCAAGTCTTCCGCATGTTGCGGCTCAACACGGCCAGCTGCCGAAAAAAAGGCCAAGCGTGTCCGATGGCCACGTGCTGATGAGGATGCACCGTCTCCACGACCAGCACTAGACACAGAGCCTGCTTGCCCTCTCTTATTGGCTTGTGACTGTCTGCCTCTCCTTCTTGGCCTTCCAGACATACTAATGGCCTGTAGCTGCACTAAGCTGGGATAGAACACCTGTAATTTTCTTCAGGTAGCTTTATATACTGTAACCAGACAAGCCTGCCTGTCAGTAGGAAGATAACAGGAACGGATCTAGCTGAACACTGTGAGCAGGACGCACTGTACTAAATGTAAATAGTCTAGCTGCCTGACCGTGGTACACTAGGATCAAATAGAACACCTGTAATTTTCTTCAGGTAGCTTTATATACTGTAACCAGACAAGCCTGCCTGTCAGTAGGAAGATAACAGGAACGGATCTAGCTGAACACTTTGAGCAGGACGCACTGCACTAAATGTAAATAGCAGGAACGGATCTAGCTGAACACTGTGAGCAGGACGCACTGCACTAAATGTAAATAGCAGGAACGGATCTAGCTGAACACTGTGAGCAGGACGCACTGCACTAAATGTAAATAGTCTAGAAGATAACAGGAACGGATCTAGCTGAACACTGTGAGCAGGACGCACTGCACTAAATGTAAATAGCAGGAACGGATCTAGCTGAACACTGTGAGCAGGATGCACTGCACTAAATATAAATGGCAGGAACGGATCTAGCTGAACACTGTGAGCAGGACGCACTGCACTAAATGTAAATAGCAGGAACGGATCTAGCTGAACACTGTGAGCAGGACGCACTGCACTAAATGTAAATAGCAGGAACGGATCTAGCTGAACACTGTGAGCAGGACGCACTGCACTAAATGTAAATAGCAGGAACGGATCTAGCTGAACACTGTGAGCAGGACGCACTGCACTAAATGTAAATAGCAGGAACGGATCTAGCTGAACACTGTGAGCAGGACGCACTGCACTAAATGTAAATAGCAGGAACGGATCTAGCTGAACACTGTGAGCAGGACGCACTGCACTAAATGTAAATAGCAGGAACGGATCTAGCTGAACACTGTGAGCAGGACGCACTGCACTAAATGTAAATAGCAGGAACGGATCTAGCTGAACACTGTGAGCAGGACGCACTGCACTAAATGTAAATAGCAGGAATGGATCTAGCTGAACACTGTGAGCAGGACGCACTGCACTAAATGTAAATAACAGGAACGGATCTAGCTGAACACTGTGAGCAGGACGCACTGCACTAAATGTAAATAGTCTAGATAGAAGATAACAGGAACGGATCTAGCTAAACTGAATACAGTGTATATATATATATGCAACACCTGGGAGGCATATATATACACAATACACTGTAAGTGCAGCTAACTGACTGACTGTTCTGCCTAATCTATCTAACTCAAATCAAATGACACTGTCTCTCTATCTCTCTATCACTTAGCACACCAGAACACACACTACACAGGGCCGCCGTGCAGGCGGCCTTATATAGTGTGGGGCGTGTACTAAATCCCCTGAGCCATAATTGGCCAAAGCCACCCTGGCTTTGGCCAATTACAGCTCTCTCTACTGACGGCGCTGTGATTGGCCAAGCATGCGGGTCATAGTGCATGCTTGGCCAATCATCAGCCAGCAATGCACTGCGATGCCGCAGTGAATTATGGGCCGTGACGCGCCACACGAATTTGGCGCGAACGGCCCATATCGTTCGCAATTCGGCGAACGGGCGAACAGCCGATGTTCGAGTCGAACATGGGTTCGACTCGAACACGAAGCTCATCCCTAGTGACAGCTATCTGACGGTATAAAGCCGTTTCTGTCGGTCGGCTTGAAATGGTTTCTAGTCTTAAAGCAATCACCTTGTTTAAAGATTTCCAAGTCTAGGAAGGCTATGCGTCCGGCATCAGCATTCCAAGATAAATGGATCCCCTTACTGTTGCCATTAAGCCGGGACATAAAAAGCTGAAGGCTAATAATATCTCCCTCCCATATAATGATGAGATTGTCTATATATCTTTGGTAGCAGACCAGCGGAGCTGGTCTGCCTTATCAGCAGGACGGATCACCACGTTTTTGTTTTTCTCCAATGTACTAATACCTTTCTTTAGATATGAAGGGTCACCTACTGAAGTAATCGGTACAATATTATACAATCTAGTATATCCTATATAACTATTGCACCCATGTATTAATTTGTCTAATCCCTATAGTTGCTAATCTGTATTAGTCTGATAAGCAAAATGATATAACAAACGCCTCTGCTTAGTAAACAAGTTACATTTATTTCCCAATAAAATAGGAATGTACTAAAACAGCAGAATTAGGAACACTAACATAAAGGTACTACAAGAAATTGCAATATTACAAGGCCTACAATCATAACACAATACAAGATTGTTACTTAGCACATCCTCTCAGGCTGGTCCTCAGGTCTTAAAGAGAACGTTTCTCTGGCAAACATTTCCTTTTAACAAACATACCTCATCCAGACCCCCCCTTTTGCCTGCCCAACTTTGCCTTTGGACGATTAAGAGTGTCTCTGGGGCGTTCCCTCAACAGGCTATCATATGGACCGTCTTGCCCTAACTGGCCTCTGGGGGGGCAGTGTTTGTCCATGAATTGCCATCATCCGACCGATGTCAAATTCCACAAATACCTGGGCCCTTGATTTTTTGTATCTCACCTCATCCATCATCCCTGTCAGTTTAGCTGTCTTTGAAGCCTGGGTGTATAGTAGCTAATCAGGAAATTCCCATAGACAGATCGGAGCCAGCATTGTCATGCGCAATGGAAGCTTAACAGGTTACATTCCCACCTGGGTGGCAGCATCCTCTCCTCCCGGGAGTGTGAAACCTTTATTCCTTCAAAGTCTAGCTTCTCTTGGAGGTAAAGAAATATGTGTACAACATCCAGAAATATGATATTCATGTTAAATTCCAACACCTACTTTCTTAATTTTCATATCCTGTAAGTCACTGGCCACCATATTTTTGAAAACTTCAATATGTCGATGGTCATTCTTGGGAGGATTAAAGATGGACTTATTTGCCAAACCAGAGTGCATCCCATTTGGGACACTCGCAATGGCTTGGCTCAACCTCTCCCCTGGTCTGGACAGGAAAAACCTTTTAATATCGAGGGTCCTAATGAACTTTTGTAAGCTAATGTAGGTTTGGAATTTGTTAATATTCCTAACTGGAGCAAATTTAAGTCCTTTATCTAAAACTTTAAGTTCGTCTTCTGATAAATCAGTGCCGCTGATGTTATAAATCCCTGTCCCTAATGGGATTTTTGCCTTTTTTGACTTTTTATTGCTTAGAAAACAGAGGAAAATGAAAATTTTAGATAAACAAATTGGAAACCAAAATTGAGCCATTTCAAAATGAACCTGACTTCTCTAGGCTTTCTGGTGAATTAAAAAATGAAATGGGATAAAGAAACTCAGGAAAACAAAAAGAGTAAATACATCAGAGATTCTGGTGATTACTCTAAGGGAGAGGTTTTCAAATGGCAATCTAGAATACAGACGTTGGATCCTGGGCCCATTAATATTTCTGCTTTGTCAGTTGAACCTAGACCGCCTCCCAGTACCCCCATTCCCCAATCCAGACCCCCTAATTCACAGGGAGCTATTCCCAAAGGATATGTGTATCCTAATAACAGAGGGAGGAGACAGTTCACCAGAGGGGGTAATAGGAGAGGGAAACAACACCCTCACCCCATGCCTTATAATCAAGGATATAGAGAGGACAGCTGGGGCCCTCCTCGTCCTTCTAGAGAGAAACATTCCAGTAATACATTGAATAGGGGCCACCATGCACACAACGATCACAATCGGAGTTATGGAGGGGATGATAGTCAGTATGACAGAGCCCCTATACCCATTCACAATAGGTTTACCCCATTCCTCAATGATGACTCCTATTGAGGTGATGGTTTTTTAGGGAACCCCCAGCCCCAATGGCAGGCACCATGGGGGTACACTCCTACTGGAAGCACACAAAGGGGAAAAAGAAGGGAAAGAGAGGGAGAAGAGCCAGACGAATATTTAAAAAGGCAAAAATCCCATTAGGCACAGGGATTTATAACATCAGCGGCACTGATTTATCAGAAGACGAACTTAAAGTTTTAGATAAAGGACTTAAATTCACTCCAGTTAGGGATTTTAACAAATTCCAAACCTACATTAGCTTACAAAAGTTCATTAGGACCCTCAATATTAAAAGTTATTTTCTGTCCAGACCAGGGGAGAGGTTGAGCCAAGCCAGTGCGAGTGTCCCAAATGGGATGCACTCTGGTTTGGCAAATAAGTCCATCTTTATTCCTCCCAAGAATGACCATCGACATATTGAAGTTTTCAAATATATGGTGATAAGTGACTTACAGGATATGAAAATTAGGAAAGTAGGTGACCCTTCATATCTAAAGAAAGCTATTAGTACATTGGAGAAAAACAATAACGTGGTGATCCATCCTGTGGATAAGAGGGGAGGAGTGGTGGTTATGAGCAAATCCTATTATAAACTTGAAATGGAACGTTTGTTATCAGATAGAAATACTTACCAATTGTTAGGAAATGACCCGGTTTTTAAATGTAAAAATGAGTTACAAACACTCATCTCCTCGGGAAGAATCCAGGGAGTGTTAAATAAAAAAAGAGGCGTTATACTTGGATCCCAGTGCCTGTAGGAGACCAGTAGTGTATTTTTTGCCCAAAATACACAAGGATGCGCGATCTCCTCCAGGCTGACCCATTGTAAACGGTATAGACTCCGTTACAGCTCGCCTTGGTCAATATATAGATAATTTTTTTAAGCCGTTGGTATCCACCACCAAAGCGTATCTTAAAGATACGAAACACATCATTTAGATCTTAGAACACATTCCATGCAAAGAAAATAGTCTTCTAGTAACCGCTGATGTGAGCTCGTTATACACCATCATAGGGCATCAAGATGCCCTGGATTTCGTTAAGTGGGCTCTCGATGGATCTTCTCTCCCTCCTCCGTTGCAAGATTTCCTCCTGCAAGCTTTGGATTTTTGTCTGGCCAGAAATTATTTCTGGTACGACGGAAAGTTTTTCATACAAACACTTGGAGTAGCCATGGGCGCTCGATTTGCGCCCAGTGTTGCTAATATTTTCATGGCACTGTGGGAGGAGGAGTTTGTCTTTGGTGGCAGACCAGCTCAGCTGGTCTGCTACCAAAGATATATAGAGTAAGGGGATCAGTAACAGTAAGGGGATCGATTTATCTTGGAATGCTGATGCCGGACGCATAGCCTTCCTAGACTTGGAACTCTTTAAACAAGGGGATAGCTTTAAGACTAGAAACCATTTCAAGCCGACCGACAGAAACGGCTTTATACCGTCAGATAGCTGTCACCATCACTCCTGGCTATATAATGTCCCAAAGGGACAATTCATCCGTTTAAGGAGGAATTGTGCCCTAGATTTGGACTATTTTTCACAAGCTAACATATTGGCTGACCGCTTTTTGCAAAAGGGTTATGCCAAGGAACATATTACAGGTGATATAATGAGTGTTGGAAACCTTGACCGTACCTCTCTAGTTAGTAATTCAGACAGAAAACAGAAATCAAAGGATAACTTTGAATACAAAATTATCCTTGACAACAATATCCAACACGAATGATTTGAGAGGATAGTTAATAAGCACTGGGACATTTTAAAAAAAGATAGTGTTTTGGGGACAGTGTTGCCCTCGCGCCCAAAATTTGTTTACAGAAGACCTCCCACGTTAAGGGATATTTTAGCACCAAGTGTGATTGACCCCCCTAAGATTAAAGAAGACAACTGGATTTTTAATTGCCTGTCAGGTTTCTACGCCTGCGGGAAATGTCCTGCATGTAAACAATGTAGACACAATCTCAAAAGGAGAAAAGATTTTACAGCATCAGCCACGAATAGGCTTTATCAAAAAAAAATTTATTACGTGCAACACAGTAGGGGTCATTTATATATTGCAGTGCGACTGCGGTCTTCAATATATAGGTAGAACCTCCAGACCTATGGGAGTCCGCATTGCCGAACATGTAAACAATATAAAAAGAGGATTAGTCACACACAATGTTTCTAAACATTTTAGAATTTTTCACAGTAGGAATCCTATGTGTTTACAGTTTACAGTTCTGGGGCTTAGAAAGGGGGGGGGGGATTTCATCAGGCAGCTGAGTCAGCGTGAATCCATGTGGATCCATGAGACTCAGGCTATGGTTCCCAAGGGGTTAAACGTAGAATTTGACCTTAATTGTTTTATTTCTAATAAGTACCGTAGTTTTATTTTTAGTGATGTTTTCTTTTCTTTTTTAGTTTATTTGTGTATATTGATATTTGAATGTCATGTTATTTGAGTTTTACACAGTAATGGCAGCGGGATAGAGGTTCCGTTATTAATCTATAAATTTTGGCTTATGTTTTACCCAAATTGGGATATATAATGTCATTATTTTATGTTCTATAGCACCTGCTGTTTGGCAGGTGGCAATAGGAGGTGTCCCCGTACAAATAGGTGGAGGTTTAATAAATTTCCGGTTCCTCCACTGCCTGTATGGAGACTCTCCGCATCTATGTATCTATGGGAGGCGTCTCCTCGGTGTGTGGTTGCCATGGAAGCTTTCCTCTGACATCCGGGTTGCCGTAATTCGTGCGGACACTCCCCATTCCTTTATAAGCTGCTGGGTGACTGTCAGGCTCCACCCCTCGCTGACGAAGTCCAGCCAGGATGTAACGACGCGTACAGGGGGAGGAGTCTTTCTTGCGGATGTCCCCCGCTGCCACACTGTGCTCGTCAGCCATCAGATTTGTGATTGTGCTGCTGCCCATCCTTCTAAGTGTTGCGCCTTTGAGCGCTCAGTTTTAGCATGTGTGAAAGACTTTTTAATAAATTATACATTATACGGAGTGCACTTAGATTGTGTTCCTATTTTTTTTATACATTGGAGTGGTTGGTACCCATCTGGTACACATCTCTGCTGGCCTGGCTATCCAGATTCCGGACATCATCCTGCTGGACGGCTGTAACATCAGACTCCATAGAGGATTTGTGAGACGGCACCAGGAATTACCATCATCCCTGTGGGGATACATGTGAGAGTGGGTGAACTGTAGGTACATAGCACACAATTCCAACAACAAACGTACAAACTTTAGAGGAACAACAAGAATAAGGACCCAGTTTGATGACACTGGGAGGCAGGGTTGCATCTAGGAACCTATTTTATACACAGGAATCAGGGTTGCCAACCGCCAGTAAATTTACTGACAAGTGCCAATAAATATCAGGGGCTGATAATTTCATGCTGTGTTGACTTTTTAAATGTAAATCAAGCAAATTACTTTGTTATAGGTATTGTCAGTGTTTCCATATCATGTTTATACTGTTCAAATATTCACTGTGTTAGGTTTCAATAGGAGTTCTGTAATTTCTCAGGTTGCCAGTAAAAAATGTGCTCAGCCAGTAAATTTTCCATGTTTTGTCAGTAAAAAATGCTGCGGGAGGTTGGCAACCCTGACAGGAATGTGGCAGCCAGCAGCATGATGTGTGGGTGACTGGGTAGCCTCTAGCATCCTGACCAATCTATACCACAGCCTGTGCTGACCATGCAAAATTCCAACCATGCTTATGCAACCAACGTAACTGTGCTAAACATTTTTAATTGTTTTTTGTTTTTTTTTTCCCTAACAGTATCGTCAAGAGTATGAAAGCCTATCAACCATCTTGAAGGATGATATTTCAGCCTGTATTTATGAACTGTACACTATTGCAGACGACGTGGATAAATTCCATAAGGGAGCCACCATTGCCAGTGTTGTGGGAAGTACAGCTGGGATTGCAGGTGGAATCCTCACTATTGTAGGCATCGCTCTAGCTCCAGTAACACTTGGCACATCTTTGATAATTAGTGGTGTTGGAATTGGTGTAGCTACAGCTGGAGGAGTCACTGGAGTTTCTGCTTCTATAGCAGATACTGTAAATACTAAAAAGAAATGTAATATAGTAAGTGAGAAGATAAAAAAAATTAACATCATGATAGGAACATTAACAGAACTTGCTTCAAATATTCAAAAACTTTCTACACAAATCGTAGATGAGCTTAAAGTACCTTTTATGGAAGAAGTATCTGATTTTGCCAGACTGGGGAGCAGAGGAGTGTTTGTTGCAGTGGAAGTAGGTAGATTGGCTCAACTGGGGAGGATATCAACAGCTGCAGCTCGAGGGGCTGAGTTAGCAGCACAGGGAGCGCGAGCAATTCGTGCCGTTTCTGGAGTATTTGCCGCATTGTTTATAATCATTGATGCTGCCTTTCTTGTAAGGGGATCAGTAGAGCTCCATAGAGGTGCTAAAACAGAGACAGCAGAAGAGATAAGGAAGATTGCGGATGGACTGCTAGGAACAATGCATGACATGCAAGAAAACAATAGGAACCTACTTGATGAAATTAAAGAATTTACCGGTACTTTAGAACTAAATTGGTAATGGAATGCATAACAATGGGAACACACACATGTATATCGACAGTGGCTTGCAAAACATATGAGGCCCTTTCTTAATATTGATGTTGCTTACAGAAGTTCATTAGCATTAGTTTGTTTGAATATCTGCAAAATTTTACACTTCTTATAATCATTGCAAATACAATATGACTCCTTATATCGTAAAAAAAAAAAAAATTAAGTACTGGAGATGAAACTTTTTTAATTTGAGTTACCATCCAAACTTCCAGGACAAGCTTTCGGGGTGTTCCTCCTTCTTCATGGTCAAAGCAGTACTTATTTCGCAAAACTCATCTCAGAGCTTAGTAGCGAATAGGAAGTGTGTGTATGTATATATATATTATGCAGCACTGGCAAGCAGGATATTCCACCAAATATTCGATGAATATATATCCACCACAGGTTATTGAAAATCCTATAGTGCAAATAATAATTCATGCAAAAAGTCCAGTTGACTTTAAATATCATATGACATCCACAATATCCTTACAAGGTCTCCAAATGTTTCCACTGGTATAATCAGACCTCCATTCGTCACTTCCACTGGGGGTAATAGCCTCACTCACAATAATAAGGTACCAACAGTGGAATAAAATCTTATAGTGTAGTATTTATTGGTAGCTTGAAACATACATCCACATAAAAAAGCACCCAATCAAATCATCCAATAAAAGCCGCTTGAAAACACTTACATCAGGCTCCGCCAACTACCAAACGGGTAAATGGAGTTGGAGGATATTGTGTAACAAGCTGTTCTAAGCTAAGGCAGCATATCTTTCTGGTACAACACAGTGGAAAGACACATGGTGATGGTGATTAAATGATCCGGGGTGAAGGATATCACATGATATTTAAAGTGAAGTGGACATTTTGCTTGAATTATTATTTGCACTATAAGATTTTCAGCAACCTATGATGGATATATATTCACTGTATATTTGGTGGAAAAAGTTTAAGCGCTGCATTTAATATTTTGTTTATTAGTCTGTTACTATACACTGTTCAAGGGAGGCAAATTTTAGTCCTTAAAAGGCCCCTAACAAGTTTATTAGCCTCATGATTCACTCCCCATAATCATTACAAGCAAGAAATTACCATTGTTAATATAAAAAAAAACCTGTACTATGAAAGCTGTACCCAAAAAAGGCTAGTGGAGTGCAAAGGACTAGTCACTAGTATTGCCTGTACAGTAGGCTCCACGTAGGTGAACTTTCCTTTTTTACTGAACAGTGGCGGTTATTGGTATATTTTTTGAGGGGGTGACAAACAATACACCTGCCGCCACCCCCATCCCCCCCCGATCGGTCACCAGCCATGCGTCTCCTCCCTCCTCGGTGGCCAATAGGATCGCTTCTCCTCTCGGCCAATCAGGTGACAGGTTTCAGGACCCACTTCCTGATTGGCCGGGTGGAGAATCAGGAAGACAATAGCGAATATTATTTCACTATTGTCACACAAGTGGGTGGGCTTGGGATGCAGTGCTTTGCGCCCCAAGCCCACCCTTTTTTTAAGCCAATTAGAGCCTCAGGCTCTAATCACGTGCGTCTAAAAAAATAAATAATATAAAAAACCCCATTAGAGTCCATGCATCCAGCGCCCTGCATGTAGATTAGGGGCCGGGCGCATGCATTAGGGGGGTGGCCTCCCTGCACCCCGTATGGATGGTCCGCCACTGTTACTGACTTATGATGCCTTGTTTTGCTTTGGTTGGAAATGATTATTTTGGTAGAAGAACATGGCCTTTCTTCCCCATGGCAGAGCTGCTCCCTGCATGACTGGTGATCAGATAGCTAATGGGGTGATGTTTAATGGGAAGAAGTAGAGATGGAGAAAGCACACATCCACCGAATGGATAAAGCAGAAGCAGGGGGATCTTTGAACTACATTTTTCAGGTACAGCTTGCCCTCCATCAAGAACAGTGAGGGACATCACCATATCTTACCCCAAATCTCATGAGACAGCAGTGCCCAAGATCTCACACTGTAGATATATAGTTATTAGGCTAAAGGCACAGGAGGAGAGCCTAGACATCTTCACATACCAGGAAGCGCACTGCTATTTTTAAGTAGGAATACAAGGCAAAAGGTAGATATTGCATAGATAAAATTAAAATGTATATATATATATATATATATATATATATATATATATATATATATATATACATATACACTACTCCCAACTGTGTAGCAGGCAAATTGTAGCAATAAGTGACAATGCTGGCGCAGTACCCACGCCAGGCATCTCTGTATGTGGCAAGGTGCCGCCAGTAATGGTCCCCTGAGACTATCCGGGATACAGTCACTGTATTGCTGGGACTGTGTGCGAGGTTGCTGGGGGCAACGGACTTGCAGGAAAGTAAAATCTCGGTGGGACCTCCATGAAATGCATTACCCCCGTAGGAGCTACTGGGTAGTTCGTACTTCCCTGAAGTGTGTTCCCGTTACCCCCTATCCCTCATTGAAGTGACACGACAGACAGTTCATGAACAGTTAAACTTTATACATCTTTATTCTGGTTCTGGCGTTTAATGCTGTATTTGGATTGGAAAGCCAATCTGAATAACTTCCAATGTTTAGGCAATGAGAAATAAAACATTCTTCCCAGAATATATGAAGCCTTTGTGAATAAGACTTCCATGTTGCTGCAATTCCATATTGTGTAATGCATCTCTTCGTCTTCCAGTTAGTCACTATTTCCTAATGGAAAATTACAAGCGCACCACCAATGAATATATATCGTGATACAATGTATACAACAGCTTTATCCACGTGATTTACCACTATTTTTGTGAAAAAATAAATGAAAAAATAAATAAAAAATTGCGATACATTGTTGTACCTTTATATATCACTAATAAAGAGCAACTAAGTTACTCTACATACTAGTAACCTAATACCAACATATTTAAATGAAATCTTTTTCAGAAATATGAAAAAATTATGTGCCTTTTAGAACTAGTGTTATTGTGAAAAAAGAAATTATGTTGATCTATGTGCTCAGCAATCTAATTGCTCCCACTTCACACACCAAATAAATTAATAATTGTTCCTCTGCAAAAAAATTTTTTCTTATAAATATACACCCTTGTGATATATGAAGCCATGAGTCTCGGAGTCATTTTTGACTCAGAAATGTCTATGGATGCACAAATAGGATCAGTAGTCAGCCAATCTCACCATCTCCTCCGCCTGCTACGTAGACTCATCCCCTTCGTCCCAGAAGAGGACAAAGCAGCAGTAGTTGGAACAATCATCAATTCCAGAATTGACTACGCAAACTCCCTCTACATAGGACTATCCCAATATCAGCTTGCGCGCTTGCAACTCATCCAAA
This sequence comes from Lithobates clamitans, assembly GCA_037952925.1. Lineage (NCBI taxonomy): Eukaryota > Metazoa > Chordata > Amphibia > Anura > Ranidae > Lithobates > Lithobates clamitans. Next base: position 1,419,558 of record JBBGZY010001306.1, on the reverse strand, counting down.
ACACGGCGGCAAGACTGTTAACAGGAAAAAACCCTGGGAATCCATCTCCCCTTCTCTGAGGAGCCTACATTGGCTATCCATAAAGAACCGAATCAATTTCAAGACCCTCTGCCTCACCCACAAATGTATACAAGGAAACACTCCTCAATACCTATGCGAGAAAATAAAGCACTATACACCTAATCGCAGTCTTCGATCTTCAAACCAAAACCTCCTCCTTATTCCAAAAACCCGCTACAAAACAAAAGGAGAACGAAGATTCGCAGTCCAAGGACCATGGCTATGGAACGCTCTACCTACCCACATCCGCATGGAAGAAAACCATCAGGCCTTCAGGAAGAAAATCAAGACCTACCTCTTCTAAGGAGCTGGAAAAACAGGAGAGATCGAGCGCCTTGAGGCGATTCAGTTCGCATATGCAGCGCTATAAAAATCATTCATTCATTCATTCATATATCATAAACAATAAAGTCCATGTGAGGATATCTTGTATTGTGGATCAACCATGAATCTTCCGCTTTGACACACACAGATGATCTTCCCACTTTAGGTAAAGTAAAAATGCTCGCTTACCGAATCTGTTGGATCTCAGATTATAGAGATCTAAAAGGCTTGTTGCATTTGCCTGCCAGCTTCTGTGATCTCCACCTGGGTAACACTCCAGAAAGCTGTCCTCTCTTCCTTCAGTGGAACAGCAAACAAACACTTGTTTAAGGTTCAGGTGTTGATTTCCACAACTGCGGGAGGGGAGATCAATTATCTTCCCTGGATCGTCCACATATCCAGACCCTTCAATGAAGACAAAATGGGGGAGACTCCATAGTGTAGATGTATAAAATTATAAAAAGTCACTTATCATTCCACAGCATTAAAAACATAGCATTCCAAGAAAGGCTGAAAAACGTGATGGCATTACAGCCACTTGCTCCATCCGACGCACGTTTCCCCTCAACAGGCTTCTACTGGGTCACTATTTCCTGACTGCACAGCACTTCTAGTTTAACTCTGTGAACGATACTCTGAATAAAGTCCAAGAGATGACTTTTGGATTCCTCCAGGGTATTAGTTCTCTAAGGCCCAGCTCTGTTCTCCTGAACCCGCACACTAATCCCTATAAAGTCTTTAGAAGCACTGTTCCCCTGGGTTACACTCACGTGTGTTACCGAGCGACCATCCATGAAGCACATAGAGGATCCTCTCCCAGCCCTTGTGTCTGTCAGTAGTAGTAACTGTCCCATGAAGAACCTTCCTCTGAAGTCTTTCCACATCGCATGCTCCCCCCGCAGAGGAGAGCACCAAAGCTGTATCTGAACTACATTCTTCTCCTCTGTCTCCAAAACTCCCACAGACTAGAACAACCCAGGAAGCATGTGACCAAGCCTTTTATAGAAGTCCCGCCGCTGCACAAACAAATTAATGATTGGTCCAGAGGGGTCTTCCAGAAAATACCTGCCACTCTATACTTGTATTCCTCCCATCCTCCAGATAGGTCATGAAAAATAGAAGAAAACTGCACAAGCAGAGCGCAGGGGGTCACACCCTCCTCTACTCTAATCAACCTCCCATGTCAATCAAACCCACCAGCTTACACCGCAGGGTAAAACACTGGTAATTTGGCCTATTTCTACACCTAACTCTATAATCTAGCACTCACCTAAGTAGGTGGGCGCTACATATATATATACAGTATCTAACAAAAGTGAGTACACCCATCACATTTTTGTAAATATTTTACTACCGTATTTATCGGCGTATAACACGCGCCGGCGTATAACACGCACCCCAAGTTTAGGAGAGAATTTTTAGGAAAAAAACTTTTAGGAGGGAAGTTTAAGGAAAAGAAACTTACATTAAAATGCCCATCAATGCAGCCTCATCAGTGTTCATCTGCAGCCTTGTTAGTGTCATTGCAGCCTTTTCAGTGTCAGTGCAGCCTTGTCAGTGCAGCTTTGCCCCAGTGCAGCCTTGTCAATGCAGCCTTGTCCCCAGTGCAGCCTTGTCAGTGCAGCCTTGTCCCCAGTGCAGCCTTGTCAATGCAGCTTTGTCCCCAGTGCAGCCTTATCAATGCAGCCTTGTCCCCAATGCAGCCTTGTCCCCAGTGCAGCCTTATCAATGCAGCCTTGTCCCTGCAGCCTTGTCCCCAGTGCAGCCTAGTGTCCATGCCTCCTGCCTCCTGCCGCCGCCGCCATACACATAGTAGTAGTTTTAAATATGGCGCCGCGGAGTTTGGAGAGACTCGGCGCCGGCGGAAGTGAACGAACGCCGCCGAGATACACATAGCCGAGGGTTCTCGGCTCTTTCCGGCGCCGCTCACAGTCCCGCCCAGTCCCGCCCTATGATGGACATAACACAGGTCCAATGGCGGGACTGGGCGTGACAGTGAGCGGCGCCGGAAAGAGCCGAATACACCCGACTATGTGTATCTCGGCTCTGTGATTTCGGCGGCGCTCGTTCAGCACCGCCGAGTCCTTCCAAAGTCCGCGGCGCCATATTTGAAACTACTCGCTATGTAAATGTCGGCGGCGATCGCCGACATTCACATAGCGATAGCGGGGATCGGCGTATAACACGCACCCACGACTTTCCCCTGATTTTAAGGGGAAAAAAGTGTGTGTTATACGCCGATAAATACGGTATATCTTTTCATGTGACAACACTGCAGAAATGACACTTTTCTACAATGTGAAGTAGTGAGTGTACAGCTTGTATAACAGTGTAAATTTTCTGTGCCCTCAAAATAACTCAACACACAGCCATTAATGTCTAAACCGCTGGCAACAAAAGTGAGTACACTCCTAAGTGAAAATGTCCAAATTGGGCTCAATTAGCCACTTTCCCTCCCCAGTGTCATGTGACTTGTTAGTGTTACAAGTTCTTAGGTGTGAATGGGAAGCAGATGTGTTAAATTTGGTGTTATCGCTCTCACTCTGTCATACTGGTCACTGGACATTCAACATGGCACCTCATGGCAAAGAACTCTCTGAGGATCTGAAAAAAGAATTGATGCTCTACATAAAGATGGCCTAGGTTATAAGAAGATTGCCAAGACCCTGAAACTGAGCTGCAGCATGCTGGCCAAGACAATACAGTGGTTTAACAGAACAGGTTGCACTCAGAACAGAAAAAAGAAAAATCAAACTGCGCTATGATAAATAATACACCTATACCCTTACAAATTGATCAATAGGTGAATGCAGAATCAGCAGCGACTCTCCTGAGTAACATAAACACAGTGTACAAAATTAAAAAAACTTAGGATCGCGCTATAAACAAATTAAATGTTAGATGGTATGATCATACACTGACCAATCTGATGAACAATCAATACCGGGATTGAAAAAAGTGAACATAAATGTGCAAATAGAAAATGCTGGATATTAGATATCCCACCTAATAGTGTATAAGTGTCATGCTAACGTAACAATGACAAAATAATCAATAAAAAAATTTCATAGTAATTGACCACAAAGGAATGATGCCAGAGGGGCCAAAACATCATCCCCCTTAAATAAGTCCAGTACTAAATAATGTCTTCAAAGTGTTGAATAAACTTGTGAAGGGAATCCACCACCGGTGAGTAAGGGGTAGCTGCTTACCAGAAGTCCACGACCCCCCACTACAGAGGGTCAAGGGAAGCCTGTGTAAAAGGAATCCTCTCAGGGCACATCGGATGGATCGACTATAGACCTAGACTAAAGATGATACAGCGATCTCCAAAGCTCCTCCGGGGCTCCCAATATTCCAGACTCTGTGGGTGGGTTTCAGAGTGTGGGGTGCCCTCTGATGGAGGAATGCAGTACTGCGGATGAGGGGAGCATTCCACCACCAGAGCAGGGATCCTTAGCGGGGAAGAAGCTCGGAGAAGGGCGGGTGACACAGAGCTATGCCGGTCTGAGTGGCCACCATACAGTCTAGTCTAGGTCTATAGTCGATCCATCCGATGTGCCCTGCAAGGATTCCTTTTACACAGGCTTCCCTTGACTCTCTGTAGTGGGGGGTCGTGGGCTTCTGGTAAGCAGCTACCCCTTACTCACCGGTGGTGGATTCCCTTCACAAGTTTATTCAACACTTTGAAGACATTATTTAGTACTGGACTTATTTAAGGGGGATGATGTTTTGGCCCCTCTGGCATCATTCCTTTGTGGTCAATTACTATGAAATTTTTTTATTGATTATTTTGTCATTGTTACGTTAGCATGACACTTAGGGAAATAGACGTATGAGTGCTTCATGCATTGTTGAAGAGGTTGAAGGGGTGGGGGGGGTCAGCCTGTCAGTGCTCAGACCATTCGCCGCACACTGCATCAAATTGGTCTGCATGGCTATCGTCCCAGAAGGAAGCCACTTCTAAAGATGATGCACAAGAAAGCCTGCAAACAGTTTGCTGAAGAAAAGCAGACTAAGGATATGGATTCCTGGAACCATGTCCTGTGGTCTGATGAGACCAAGATAAACTTATTTGGTTCAGATGGTGTCAAGCGTGTGTGGTGGCAACCAGGTGAGGTGTACAAAGACAAGTGTGTCTTGCCTACAGTCAAGCATGGTGGTGGGAGTGTCATGGTCTGGGGCTGCATGAGTGCTGCCAGCATTGGGGAGCTACAGTTCATTGAGGGAACCATGAATGCCAACATGTACTGTGACATACTGAAGCAGAGCATGATCCCCTCCCTTCAGAGACTGGGCCACAGGGCAGTATTCCAGCATAATAACGACCCCAGACACACCTCCAAGACAACCACTGCCTTCCTAAAGACGCGTAGGCTAAAGGTGATGGACTGGCCAAGCATGTCTCCGGACCTAAACCCTATTGAGCACCTGTGGGGCATCCTCAAACAGAAGGTGGAGAAGCGCAAGGTCTCTAACATCCACCAGCTCCATGATGGAGTCATGGAGGAGTGGAAGAGGACTCCAGTGGCAACCTGTGAAGCTAAGGTGAACTCCATGCCCAAGAAGGTTAAGGCAGTGCTGGAAAATAATGGTGGCCACACAAAATATTGACACTTTGGGCCCAATTTGGACATTTTTACTTAGACATTAATGGCTGTGTGTTGAGTTAGTTTGAGGGTACAGAAAATTTACACTGTTATACAAACTGTACACTCACTACTTTACATTGTAGCAAAGTGTCATTTCATCAGTGTTGTCCAATGAAAAAATATATTAAAATATTTATAAAAATGTGAGAGGTGTACTCACTTTTGTGAGATGCTGTATATATATCTCTGCAAGACAGCATTCTTCACGTTTTGAGTACTGGTCAGTGGCAGCCTGTCCATTAGGGGTGCACGGATGCCACCCCCCCATCCATGCGTCTGGCCTCCTAATCTACATGCAGGGCACCCCAGACACATGGATTCCAATGGAGGGGGGGGTTTGAAGCTTGTGGTTAAAGCCAGAGGCTTTAATAGACTTCAAAAAAGGGTGGGCTCTGTGCTATTTGCTATTCTCCTGCCATTCAATCATATCTGTCTCCCGGGGGGGGACGTTGCTTTGAGTCGCTCGCCACTGGTATTGGTCTATGTTACTGAAGGTGTTCGAGTACTGTTTTTTTTACAGCTTGTATTTATGCATGGTAGTTATTTACAACCAAGGAGCATTTTCTTATAGAATAATTAATTTGCTGAATGAACAGGGGATCAGTTTGCTATTGCACCTAATAGTTCAGTATGTTCAATAGTCAGTAATTATGCCTTTTCTCTTAAATTTCTGTCTAGCTCAATTGCAGATTTCTCATGCTATGTTAATAAAGAATAAATATACCCAAAGCAAATTTCTCTTTTTAAAGTGGTGTGGGGTTGGGCAGGCTACAAACTACTGGTGGATCTTGACTGTTGATTGTGACCCAATAAGGATATTTTTCTCTAAAGCCAAAACAAACCTGTCCTGAGAGAATGAGGACAATTTACTAAGAGTAAAGGAGTTGATAATCTTCATTAAGATAATCTAATCATGCTAAAAGCAAATTCCTGTTTACTTGCAATCATGTGCAGATGAAAGAAGCAAACAAGAATTTGTGGTTCATGTGATAAGATATTTAATTGAATATTCACTTAGTATATCGGTTGAGGATTCTCAACTGCTTGGCTCCCACAGTAATCCAAGGGTTTTAATGCTTTGAGTTGCTGATATGGGAGGGGTTTTGACCACTTATTGCATACCTGCTCCAGGTCAGATACTCCTATATTCTCTACCATTTAGGCCTCATGCACACTGGGCGTTTAGCCCAAAGGCTATGAGGTTCCTGCATTTAGGCGTAAGCTCTGGGCACAAGCGCAGCTTCCAGTCCCACAGCCAGCAGCATGTCAAAGAAAATGTGTGGCTGACAGCTACTGTGGCTGGAAGCAAGCCCAGGGCACATATTGCCCTAAACATAAGTGCCGCTCATTGCATTGTCCAGCACCATCCAGCTGCAGCAGTTGTCAGCCTCTCATTGACTTTGACAGGCTGCTGGCTACAGGACTGGTTGGTGCCTGTGCACAAAACAACTAAACACCGGAGCCTGATGTACCAAGTTAAGCGTCCAGTGTGTATAAGGTCTTACTAATCACCTTATTCCTACAATTAATGTAATAGTAGTAACAGACTTTCTGAATATTTGGCTTGTTTATAAATTAAATAGGCACACTGTGGTTAATTTATTAAATGGGTAGGGAATGCTAACTTAGCTTAGTGAATAGGATGAAGCTGTGTTTACTGCAATCATCCAATCATATGCAAGGAAAAATATCGTTTTCATACTTCCCTTGCACATCATTGGATTTTCAAAGCGAATATCCATTACTATTAATAATAAATTACTCTATATAATGCCCTGTAAAAAAAACCCTACTTAACACATGTTTAGAAATAAAGAGCTCAATGGACAGAATTATCACTCAGAAAATACACTCAATACAAGCCAAATACTTATACCTATGCATATATTAACAAAATAATTTTAAAAAACTCAATATAAATAAAAATGGAAAAAAAGAAGAAAATAAATACCTTATTAAAAAACTGGCATAATTAACTGCAAACAATAGGCCCAGGCGCCAGGGTGTAATTTAACTAAAAAATCAAGTTTAATTCTTTTTGTAAGAGAAGATCCCTCTGTTTCTGATCCATAATGAACAATTGGATACCTCCAATATTGCTATCATGGTACCATATCATATACTGTATCTAGTTGCTGGTGATATAGATAGATAGATATGATCGGAAATGTGTTTAGAAATGCATGACCATTGTATAACAGATGTACTATACTTCCCAAACTGCCTCACCAACCCTTGCTACAGCCCCCATACCATTTCTTATTAATAGAGACCACACCAAGTTGGAGTAAATTTTGGCCGTAGCAGCCCCTTTATTAATCAATAAATTTAAATGAACATAACCATAAAACTCTGATATTCGCGTTGGTCTTTGCAGGCACTCCACATACCATCTGTTTAATAATCATGCACTGCGGTACCTTTTAGATATGATAATAGGCCTCTAGCCGACATACTGGCTCGGAGACAACCAACTGACCGCAGTGCACCTGTTAGCTGGAATACCACCCTCGAGACCCATACCACCGATGGGTCCCAAACTCTCCTTATCCGAGGTTTCTTTATTCACCCACAAAGACCAACACCTGCCACAGCGCCCAAGGGGAAATCCTTACCCTTGGGTGCCCCTCCAACCCCAACGCTCTCTAGATGCCTCCGGCAAATCCAGAGCCCACATATTAATCCCCCCAGCATAAAGGTCAACTCCGTCACCCCGAAAGCACCTTCCAGTATCCACTTCCATCTCTAAATGCTCGCTGACCAGCCTCACCATTCCAAACCCAACATCAGCTGACATCCCCATTAACCTTGTCGGTAGCTATTTCCATCCCCTTTACTGATCGGTCCAAACTCCAAATCATCTGAGCAATGATGTTGGACCCCACTATCAGCATCCCCAGGAAAGCCCTGCAGATGTGCTGAAATCTACCTTCATATGGACTCTAAGCCCACATGATTACCGCCGACGTGTGACCAACAACATCCGGCGGCCCCCGTCCAGTTGTGCCATGCTATGCACTCCCGGTACCATCCTGCTCACCTTCACGCCCGGCACTCTTACCTACCGAGCCCAGGCTTCTCGTCTAGCAATACCTAATCATGTCCCCTCATACCCACTGTCTGCTTCACTTGTCCCCCTCAACCAATATGTGTGCCCTATCTCCAGCTCAGGCCTTGTGTTCCCCTTGAAATAAAAGAAAAACCCCCACCGGCCATAACAACAGGCATGCTAACAAAACAGGCATACCCCCCATCAAAAACCCCCTCCAGCATCCCCGCTCCTGTAATCATGCAACAAGTGGGGACGACCATACCATTGGAACCTACTCGGTTCCCCCTGAAAATGCACTTAAAGGGCTCTGAACCTGACACACACCTGGCCACCTACATACTGACGAAATAGTACTAAATTTTATTTTTCCTCACCCAACGCCCTTAAACCTTTCCACCAAAATGCCTTGAAATCTGGACGTGGAGACCAGTTTTAATGTCGCCACAGTGACCCCCCACCTTCGGGCTGACCGTTAAAACCAATTATTGCCCTTCTTGAGCCTCCCCGCCCCCCGTACCTCTCGGGAGAGCTAACCCGCTCGCTGATCCTACCAGCCCCAACAGAAAACGTCAGGGAGAAAGCCATTGTGAGCAAAGAAACTTCCTCGACCGATAACCCGGCAAAACCAATGGGCTAAAAAACATTCCGCCGAATCTACGACACAGTGCGCCCCGTGACCCGGCACTTACGAGAGAGCAGATACCCTTTCAGTGCTTGTCCTAAAACTTGTAATGGAGTCCCGCAATCCTTGGATTTAAAGAAAAAAACGCCCAATCAACTAAATCAGGTTCCGCGAAACCCAGCACAGAACCATCAACCCTCCCCCGTGCCCTCCTGTTCCACTCTGCTTGATGCATTACTGCCAAACCCCAGAGGATGAAGCCCAAGCATCATGCCTTATTGCCATTTCGAGCCCTCCGGAACCAACCAGCAGGGAATACACCCCCGGCATACGGGACAATGAACCCCCTCATTGCTCCGGCGCCAAAACCCCACTCCCGGGATCCATCCCCACCGTAAGCTGGACCAATCCTTTGCTATGACATAGTTACATACATAGTTACATAGTAGGTGAGGTTGAAAAAAGACACAAGTCCATCAAGTCCAACCTATGTGTGATTATGTGTCAGTATTACATTGTATATCCCTGTATGTTGTGGTCATTCAGGTGCTTATCTAATAGTTTCTTGAAGCTATCGATGCTCCCCGCTGAGACCACCGCCTGTGGAAGGGAATTCCACATCCTTGCCGTTCTTACAGTAAAGAACCCTCTACGTAGTTTAAGGTTAAACCTCTTTTCTTCTAATTTTAATGAGTGGCCACGAATCTTGTTAAACACTCTTCTGCGAAAAAGTTTTATTTCTATTGTAGGGTCACCAGTACGGTATTTGTATATTGAAATCATATCCCCTCTCAAGCGTCTCTTCTCCAGAGAGAATAAGTTCAGTGCTCGCAACCTTTCCTCATAACTAAGATCCTCCAGACCCTTTATTAGCTTTGTTGCCCTTCTTTGTACTCGCTCCATTTCCAGTACATTCTTCCTGAGGACTGGTGCCCAGAACAGGACAGCATACTCTAGGTGCGGCCGGACCAGAGGAGTCTTGTAAAGTGGGAGAATTATCGTTTTATCTCTGGAGTTGATCCCCTTTTTAATGCATGCCAATATTATGTTTGCTTTGTTAGCAGCAGCTTGGCATTGCATGCCATTGCTGAGCCTATCATCTACTAGGACCCCCAGGTCCTTTTCCATCCTAGATTCCCCCAGAGGTTCCCCTCCCAGTGTATAGATTGCATTCATATTTTTGCCACCCAAATGCATTATTTTACATTTTTCTACATTGAACCTCATTTGCCATGTAGTTGCCCACCCCATTAATTTGTTCAGATCTTTTTGCAAGGTTTCCACATCCTGCGGAGAAGTTATTGCCCTGTTTAGCTTAGTATCTTCTGCAAATACAGAGATTGAACTTTATATCCCATCCTCCAGGTCGTTTATGAACAAATTAAATTGGTTTAGATTGGTCCCAGCACAGAACCCTGGGGAACCCCACTACCCACCCCTGACCATTCCGAGTACTCCCCATTTATCACCACCCTCTGAACTCACCCTTGTAGCCAGTTTTCAATCCATGTACTCACCCTATGGTCCATGCCAATGGACCTTATTTTGTACAGCAAACGTTTATGTGAAACTGTGTCAAATGCTTTTGCAAAATCCAGATACACCACGTCTATGGGCCTTCCTTTATCTAGATGGCAACTCACCTCCTCATAGAAGGTTAGTAGATTGGTTTGTCAAGAACGATTCTTCATGAATCCATGCTGATTACTGCTGTTACCGTTTTCATTACTAAAATCTTGTATATAGTCCCTCATCATCCCCTTCAAGAGTTTACATACTATTGATGTTAGGCTAACTGGTCTTATTCCGAGGGATGTATTTTGGGCCCTTTTTAAATATTGGTGCTACATTGGCTTTTTTCCAATCAGCTGATACCATTCCAGTCAGTAGACTGTCTGTAAAAATTAGGAACAACGGTCTGGCAATCACTTGACTGAGTTCCCTAAGTACCCTCGGATGCAAGCCATCTGGTCCCGGTGATTTATTAATGTTAAGTTTCTCAAGTCTAATTTTAATTCTGTCCTCTGTTAACCATGGAGGTGCTTCCTGTGTTGTGTCATGAGGATAAACACTGCAGTTTTGGTTACTGAAGCCCCCCGATTCACTCGTGAAGACTGAGGAGAAGAATAAATTCAATATCTTCGCCATCTCCCCATCCTTTGTAACCAGATGTCCTTCCTCATTCTTTATGGGGCCAATATGGTCTGTCCTCCCTTTTTTACTGTTTACATACTTAAAGAATTTCTTGGGATTTTTTTTGCTCTCCTCCGCTATGTGTCTTTCATGTTCTATCTTAGCCGTCCTAATTGCACCCTTACATTTCTTGTTGCATTCTTTATGCAACAAAGTTCTACCCCCGAGAGGAGGACAGCACCACTAACCCAATGACTGCAGATCTCTAAACCCCAAATGACGGAGCAGCCTAACCTCCGGCTGAGACGAGGCTGCAACCGTTTGGTGACCTGTAACACCCTTATGATGTTCCTGTGGAAGCGCCTGACAGCACCCCAACATACTCACCCCTCCCTACACAGCCAGCACCACCGGAAACAATACTCTTGACATACATTATGTATCCCACCGGCGTACTTCATAAATGCAGAAGGGAACCTTACTCCACAGCCTGTCGAGCCGGTCGCATACCCGTAAAAAACTCTTTAGCGCCATCATTAACCTGCCCGAACACCCCCAAATGAGCCTTTTTTTTTTTTTACAAACCCTTAAATCCCACAATCACAATAAAACAAGTTTAATGCAGATAATACCGTCAAGGCATAACAACTAAACCCACCTCAGCTTGTGCCCTATCTAAGGTCTATGCAGGCCTATATACCCGAGATTGTATAATTAGCTACTTTCATACTTACCAGATACTTACTTGATACCCCGATGTTACCACTGCGATTGTATAATTAACTACTTACGTACTTACCCGATACTTGCTTGATACCCTGATGTCACCACCGTAATGTCAGGATGGGCCCAACGCACAGCTTTTCACAGTTAGGAAGGGACACCCATCCTCCGATGGGCCCAACCAACATTTTTCCACAGTTAGGAAGGGACACCCATACCTCCGATGGGCCCAACCAACATTTTTCACAGTTATGAAGGGACACCCATACCTGCAATGGACCCAACCAACATTTTTCCTCAGTCAGTAAGGGACACCCATACCGCAAATGGGCCCCAACCCACAGTTTTCACACCGGTAGGAAGGGACCCCATACCTCCGAATTGCCCAACTGCTAATTACCGAGGTCAGGAAGGGGCACCCATACCACCGATGGGCCCAACCCACCGCTTTCCACAGTTAGTAAGGGACATCCATCCCTCAGATGGGCCCAACCAACAGTTTGTTACACAGTTAGGAAGGGAAACCCCTACCTCAGATGGGCCCCCACCCACAACTTTCCCCAGTTAGAAAGGTATACCCATACCTCTGGGAAGGCCCACCCCTAATTTTCCCATGCGGCCCCTGCCCCCGCCTTCCGTAGTCTCTTGCAAACCGTCCGGATGTTGCAAGGCCAAGCGCAAGTTACCGTACACCGGAGGCACCCTGGCCAACGCACCGTTCCTGGCGTCTTCCCTTCCGTTAGCCGATTTCTCGGCCCGACTTGCCCTTGCTTGAACCAGCGAGACAAGGGGGTGAGCGCCCCCGCACCCGTGACACTCGCCATTGTATTTTTATATTTTTTATTTTTTTACCGATTGTCCCAAGTAGAGGCTCCACCGCCCGCCCGTGAAATTTAAAAGGAAACAGATTAGGGCCCACACCACGTGCACAGTCCCAGTACTCCCACTTCCAGGACCTGTAGCACCCTATGCTGCCGGCAATGCCGTGGGCTACACCAACCGCTTCCTGAATAGCGCTGCATAATGGTCGGGGTTCCTGCCCTCACTCCCTCCCGCCATATTAGCGAAAGGCCGCAACTAATCAGGGGATAGTCCACAGGGTCAGACCGTACCACCACTTCCCTCATCCCCCCTCTTGTTTGGCCCCAACCGGCTGAACCGAGAATGGTTCCCTATACTCACCTTCCAGAGTTGTTCCCCAGACCCGCATTACAAGAAGCAACCCCTATGGGGGCCTCAAAACCCAGACACCTCACACTGCGCTCTAGTCAGCTAACTACCAACCTCCTACTCGCTAGCAGCCTGCCCCTGATGCCCCTGTCTACCCCGCCTGCGGAACTCAGGCTGCCCACGGGCTTACTCGCACCTTTCAACCAACCAGGAACCCCTGCCCTCCCGCATCAACCCCGGCAGCGGCGTGACCGCGGGCAGAAATAGCCTGGGGGAACCTACGGGGGCAACAAGCCGATGCCTCCGTCCCTGCGCTCTGTGGCCTAGGCCCACCCCTAACAGTCCCTCCACTAACCTACAGAATAACCAGAAATAGGAAAGTTGAAATGGACTTACCAGGCTGCCTAGGAACGTTCCCACCAGCCGAAGGTCCCCCCTCCATCGCTGCCAACCGTCTCTGGGGCTCTTCCTCCACCGACATCGCACTCTCTGGCCACTGCCCCGACCTTCCGCCAACCTCCGTGGGGGGGTGGGTTTGGGGCCGCCTCAGTCCTCCGGCCTGTCCCCTCCCCGCAGCGTAGCCTCCGTTTCATCTTGAGAGCCACCGGCCATGGCAGTGGAGGCCCGGCGGCTGCAGCTGACCTGTTCACCCCGCCGAAGCTCCACCCTCCCCTGCTCTGCATGTCGTAGCAGGGAGGGCCGTGGAACCCGTTGCTCTCGCCTGCCGAGCTCCGCCAGTGAGGGGGGGAGGAGCCAGCTCACCTCGGTCCCCCGCAGCCCTGTAGCCCCTAAGTCAGCCCCCCGTGTGTGGAGAGCCACCGGCCGTGTCAGTGTAGGCCCGGTGACCGCAGCTGACCTGTGCAGCCCGCCGAAGCTCCGTCTCCCCCGCCGACTCACCCGGGGAGCCGGCAGGGGAGTAGATATAGGCAGTCAGCCCCATCATTAAAAGAAAGAGGAAGGCATATAGTGTAACTCCGTATGGAAATTTTAATACATAAAAAGCAAAGGAAATACACTCACGTGTTTAGCAGTAAAATCAAGCGCTTGTATAAAAGAAGACAGTGGTCTCAGCATATCCTACCGACGCGTTTCGACTTAGAAGTCATCATCTGGGGTGCTGGACCACTGTACTGGCTGAGTATTTATAGGTACTGGCAGGGGCGTTGCTAGGTCTGAGAAAGATCTGGGGCTAGAGCCCATAGCAGCGGGCACCAAACGAGGGGGGGGGGGGTGCACGCCGGTGGTAAGCAATTTTTTGCGGGCAAAAGAAGGCTGGTGTTGGCGTTTCAATCTTCATGGCACCATGGTTGATATGGTGTCAGGGTGATCAAAGCGCATTGTTTCTATTGTTATATTGTAATATATAATGAAGTGGTTCAACTCACCATAATGCAGAATCAGTGGGAGCCCGATGGCTCAGTGCCTGTAAATGCCTTATCGTCCCTCCTCCACATCCAATGCCGGCCGCCGCAGCCACGGCCCGCCGGCTCTTCTCTCCTCCACACCCGCTGAGACTCGGGGCTATGGGATCCACATTCGGGGCTCCAGCCTCGATAGCCCCCCCCGGTGACGCCTATGGGTACTGGTTACCCCCATAACAAATGGCAGCTCCGTCTGATTGAAAGTGCAAATTATGGAGATTACTTCCTGGTTCCTCCAAAATGGCGCCCGGGCTTGCATTCCAAGCCTCGTTTTCATATGTAGAGGAGGATTACTTCCTGGTTCTGCCAAAATGGCGCCCGGACAAGAGTTCCAAGCCTCATTTTAACATGTGAAAGAGGATGTGACTTCATGTGGAACAGTGACTGGTTTAAACAGCCAAAAACATGGCACCGCTATTTTCGGGGACATATAGGGGCAGATGTGGCTTAAAACGGCACAATGTCCGGTTTATATAACCTACAACATGGCGCAGTTTGTCTTAAGGACATGTATATTAATACACTAAGTCACAAGGCATCACCCTTCTGGCAGCAAAAATAAAAAACAATATAATACATCCAAACATTGCTCTAGCCTGAACATGGGCAGTGGCGTAGTAGCCAGCACTCCCACCCAGCAGCAAAAGGGTTGCAGGTTCAAATCCCGAGATTCCATGTTGGGGTAGAAAATAAATAAATAAAAATTATGTAATATATATAAAAAATATATGATACTAAGGTGTGACAAATGATGGCACCCCTCAGAAAGGACACGTTATTGGTTGGATCGAGCTGATATTTGTGATAGGGACCAAACCAGCATATATTCAAATAAGAAATCCAAAATACATTCTAAAATATATGTTATAAGAATTTAATAAAAAATACCGTCATAAAAACATTTAAAAATACTTTTAAAAAAAAAACTCATAAAAGATATTCTAATAGGTACCAACTGGACCCTAAAGTACCAGAAATAGAGAAAAGGCATCATGCTTGGTTGATAAAAGCATTGATGTCCCATTCTATGTTCAACCCAAAAGGGGAGTAGGTCTGCAATTGGTGGATCCAATAAGTCTCCAAACGAGAGACTCCCCCTGTCTTAGCTCCTCCCCTCCAAGGAGGTGTATATTTATCTATGACAAGAAATTGAGAACCAGTAGGGTCTTGTCTGTGATGCTCTCTATAATGTCGAGGCACATTATGTTTGATGTCACCACTTTTTATTTTAGCGATATGCTCGCTGACTCTAACAGAGAAAGCTTGAATCGTACGGCCCACATACTGCTTCCCACAGGGGCAGGTAATCAGATAAACGACATGTGTGGTAGCACAAGTGCAGAATGTTTTAATGGGATATGTACAGTTTGCAGTGTTCGATTTAAACTCGAGGCTTTTACGTCTACCACAGGAATTGTATTGACATACAGTGCATTTTTTGCAGGGAAAATAACCCACTAAGTTGTGAAAAAAAGAAGGTCGTATGGGGGGATTTATGATATTAGGTGCAATTTTTCCCTGCAAAGAAGGCACACCTCTAAAGATGACCTTAGGTTGTTCTGGGAGTATTTCCTTTAAAACAAGGCCATTCCTAAGTATATCCCAATGTCTGTAAATTATGTTTTTGATTTCTCTGTGTTGGACCGAAAAAGTGGTGAGCATAGAGCATTTAAAGGAGCTTTCTTGTTCACGAGGAGGTTTTGGTGTCAGCAAAGAATTTCTATCAATTGCAGCCACTCTATTTATTTCTGAGGTTAACGATGTTGGGTCGTACCCCTTTTCTATGAATCTGTCCCTCAGTGTTGATGCTTGAGTGAAATAGTTGTTTACATCTGTGCAATTCCTGCGCAATCTCAGGAACTGACTACGAGGCACAGACTGTAACCAGGATTGGTGGTGACAGCTTTCAACTGGTATAAAGCTATTGCGGTCAGTATTTTTGAAGTAAGTTTTAAACTTAAATTGGTAATCTCCATAATTTGCACTTTCAATCAGACGGAGCTGCCATTTGTTATGGGGGTAACCAGTACCTATAAATACTCAGCCAGTACAGTCCCCTTGGTATATTATACCACAAAGCTTGATTGACTCACTAGGTATACACCTATTTGAGTTCAATCCCTCTGGTAAGCAGCTTCTGGTGTCTTTGGTGGTGGACCTACTATTAACTGTTATTACATCATACATATTTGAAGTTAAAGACTGTCACTATATTATATCCACATGTGGTTGAGGATTATCATCACACATGACTGAAGCTTGTCACTGACTTTTTTCTTTTTTGGACATCACACGTCCAAGTTCCTCTGTTTATAGACATCACATGTCATAATAGAGGACTGCTTGGAGTATTTTTGAGCACATCATTTATTATTCACGTTTTCTGTACTCATATTATTTGTTATGGTTTATATGATCACATAAGCGCTGCACATTTCACCCAATTTGTCATTTTTGCAACTTTATCCACTGCTGTGCTGGCTGCTTTAGCTTTTTTTTTTGAGACAGCGCGGTATATATTTGTTTATAATTTACAGTACTGTTATTGAGATTGGTTTATACTGCTGCAGTCTTTTGTAAGTTCACACACTTGCACATTTATTCACTTTCTTTTTCAAATAAGATGGATGTATTCGAATATCGAGCAGCACGCACGGTTAATACTGAGGGCGTGTTCACCGTTGCAGGTAATGATACGGAGATAGGCGGTCTTTTTATGAGACTTAAAAATACCATGGTCTCTGAGCTACACTTGCAATGGGATGTTGCCTTCTTGGAGCAATACATATCAGAACATATGGTCCCAAGAAGTCTGAGATGGGACATCCATCCACAGCAAGGAGATCCAGACTTGGAGTCTTGGTACAAATATTTCAATGATGCGGGTACCGAATTTTTGGGGTTTTTGAATTCCAAGAAGAAAAATAGACTCCAAGTCCTGGATAGAGAGATAAAAGAACTGAAAGATAAGCTTTTACAGTTCAAAAATTCCCAAGAGTATAATTTTCTTTCCTCGAATCTTCAGTCTTTTCTTGAGAAGGAAGATAGAGAGCAAAAGAATAAAAAAACACAAAAAAATACTCTCGAGATGCTGGGGATTATAAATCAGGGGTGGTTTTCGGTTGGCAAAAGACAAAAGAGGTCGCTCCAGAGGCAACCAACACTACCATCAGACTCCTCTTTATGTCGATTATAGAAATTATGGATACAACGGGTCCCCTGTGAGAACCTATGATAATCCACCCCCCTATGACTCTCGTTATTATGACCATCCGTCAATCCCAGTGTACAACAGATTTTCTCCACTCCGTCATAGAGAGGATCAGTCATATAACAGGAATGAATATAATCGTTCTTCCTTAAGTCAAAATCGATATGATTTAAATCCTAAGGGAAACCAGGATTTTCATCAGGGCACACAGGGAAGAAAAAGGTCTTCGGACCCAAAAGAGGTTCTAGAGGGGGGTGGAGAATCCAGAGAAGAAAAAAGAAAAAGGACATGATAGGCAATGGAGTTTTTAATTTAAGCACTAAGGAATTGACCACTCAGGAAATGATGATATTGGACAAGGGTTTAAAATTTGCCCCCCAAAAGAAATTAGACAAATTTCACACCTTTATAGATGCCCATAAATTTATTAGGAAGATTAATATCCAACGTTATGTAGCTTCTAATACGTCTTCTCAATTTCAAAGAGCTGCTTCTTCAGGCATGGTACATTCAGGGCTGTCTAATCCGTCTTTATTCAGCCCCCCTGTACCTGCAGCTCCTGCTGTCAACATTTTTAGGGACCTAGTTTTGCAAGATTTAGCCAAGCTTCCTCCCAAAAAGACATATAACCAGTCCTTTCCAATGCTCGGGTTCAAATCACTGTGCGAGAGGAAAGACATTGTAGTCCGCCCTGCCGATAAGGGCGGAGGCATAGTCGTGCAGGACAGACTGGACTACATTCAAGAAATGTATAGGATATTAAGCGACCAGGACACATATAGGGAACTTACCAGAAACCCTACTGCCCAATATAAAAAAGAGCTGGACCAACTAGTTTTAAAAGGTTTTAATGAGCAGATTCTAAATAAAAAAGAAAGGGCTTACCTAGTACCTACTGCACCTAGAATCCCAATCATGTACCATCTGCCCAAGATCCACAAGGATCCTGTTCACCCTCCGGGTCGACCAATCATAAGTGGAATCGACTCTGTAACATCACGTATCGGTAAATATATTGATTTCTACCTTCAACCATTGGTCAAAGGCACTCCATCGTATCTTAAGGATACGACTGATACCATTAGGCTACTTGAAAGTGTGGAGATTGGGGGGGACCTGCTGATGGCCACTGCAGACGTGGCATCATTGTACACCTGTATCCCCCATACCAGAGGTATAGAAGCGGTCACACATTTTCTGAACAGAGACCATTCCATTACCAATAAACAAAGTGAATATATTATTGAGCTATTACAATTTGCTACCAAACACAACTACTTCTGGTTTGACCAAAAGTTTTTCTTGCAACAGAAGGGTGTGGCTATGGGGGCTAAATTTGCCCCTAGCCTTGCCAACCTTTTTATGGCAAAATGGGAGGAGGATGTCATCTATTCTGAACACAGGCCCTCATTGGTACTGTGGGCCAGATATATAGACGACATCCTCCTCCTATGGGATGGCACCCCCGAATCCCTCAGGGATTTCTTTGTGTTTTTAAATTACAACGATCGGGGGATTTCGTTGACATATGAATTTAGCTCATTTAAAATTCACTTTTTGGATCTCGAAATCGAGATGGTCTCACGCCAATTTAAGTTTAAAACTTACTTCAAAAATACTGACCGCAATAACTTTATACCAGTTGACAGCTGTCACCACCAATCCTGGTTACAGTCTGTGCCTCGTAGTCAGTTCCTGAGATTGCGCAGGAATTGCACAGATGTAAACAACTATTTCACTCAAGCATCAACACTGAGGCACAGATTCATAGAAAAGGGGTACGACCCAACATCGTTAACCTCAGAAATAAATAGAGTGGCTGCAATTGATAGAAATTCTTTGCTGACACCAAAACCTCCTCGTGAACAAGAAAGCTCCTTTAAATGCTCTATGCTCACCACTTTTTCGGTCCAACACAGAGAAATCAAAAACATAATTTACAGACATTGGGATATACTTAAGAATGACCGTGTTTTAAAGGAAATACTCCCAGAACAACCTAAGGTCATCTTTAGAGGTGTGCCTTCTTTGCAGGGAAAAATTGCACCCAATATCATAAATCCCCCATACGACCTTCTTTTTTTCACAACTTAGTGGGTTATTTTCCCTGCAAAAAATGCACTGTATGTCAATACAATTCCTGTAGTAGACGTAAAAGCCTCAAATTTAAATCGAACACTACAAACTGTACATATCCCATTAAAACATTCTTAGTTTATCTGATTACCTGCCCCTGTGGGAAGCAGTATGTGGGCCGTACAATTCGAGCTTTCTCTGTTAGAGTCAGCGAGCATATCGCTAAAATAAAAAGTGGTGACATCAAACATAATGTGCCTCGACATTATAGAGAGCATCACAGACGAGACCCTACTGGTTCTCAATTTCTTGTCATAGATAAATATACACCTCCTTGGAGGGGAGGAGCTAAGACAAGGGGAGTCTCTCGTTTGGAGACTTATTGGATCCACCAATTGCAGACCTACTCCCCTTTTGGGTTGAACATAGAATGGGACATCAATGCTTTTATCAACCAAGCATGATGCCTTTTCTCTATTTCTGGTACTTTAGGGTCCAGTTGGTACCTATTAGAATATCTTTTATGAGAGTTTTTTTTTTTTTTTTTATAAGTATTTTTAAATGTTTTTATGAGGGTATTTTTATTAAATTCTTATAACATATATTTTAGAATGTATTTTGGATTTCTTATTCGAATATATACTGGTTTGGTCCCTATCACAAATATCAGCTCGATCCAACCAATAACGTGTCCTTTCTGAGGGGTGCCATCATTTGTCACACCTTAGTATCATATATTTTTTATATATATTACATAATTTTTATTTATTTATTTATTTATTTATTTTCTACCCCAACATGGAATCTCGGGATTTGAACCTGCAACCCTTTTGCTGCTGGGTGGGAGTGCTGGCTACTACTTAGTGTATTAATATACATGTCCTTATGACAAACTGCGCCATGTTGTAGGTTATATACACCAGACATTGTGCCGTTTTAAGCCACATCTGCCCCTATATGTCCCTGAAAATAGCGGTGCCATGTTTTTGGCTGTTTAAACCAGTCACTGTTCCACATGATGTCACATCCTCTTTCACATGTTAAAATGAGGCTCGGAACTCTTGTCCGGGTGCCATTTTGGCAGAACCAGGAAGTAATCCTCCTCTACATATGAAAACGAGGCTTGGAATGCAAGCCCGGGCGCCATTTTGGAGGAACCAGGAAGTAATCTCCATAATTTGCACTTTCAATCAGACGGAGCTGCCATTTGTTATGGGGGTAACCAGTACCTATAAATACTCAGCCAGTACAGTGGTCCAGCACCCCAGATGATGACTTCTAAGTCGAAACGCGTCGGTAGGATATGCTGAGACCACTGTCTTCTTTTATACAAGCGCTTGATTTTACTGCTAAACACGTGAGTGTATTTTCTTTGCTTTTTATGTATTAAAATTTCCATACGGAGTTACACTATATGCCTTCCTCTTTCTTTTAATGATGGGGCTGACTG
Source organism: Lithobates clamitans (assembly GCA_037952925.1). NCBI lineage: Eukaryota > Metazoa > Chordata > Amphibia > Anura > Ranidae > Lithobates > Lithobates clamitans. The sequence continues at coordinate 1,398,664 of JBBGZY010001306.1, read as the reverse complement.
CCTATATCTACTGAGTCCATCCATACCTTACACTTGTTCAGAGGTCCATCTGGAGGTCATATCTGGATAGAGCATCTGATCCCCTTGGTATATTATACCACAAAGCTTGATTGACTCACTAGGTGTACACCTATTTGAGTTCAATCCCTCTGGTAAGCAGCTTCTGGTGTCTTTGGTGGTGGACCTACTATTAACTGTTATAACATCATACATATTTGAAGTTAAAGACGGTCACTATATTATATCCACATGTGGTTGAGGATTATCATCACACATGACTGAAGCTTGTCACTGACTTTTTTCTTTTTTGGACATCACACGTCCAAGTTCCTCTGTTTATAGACATCACATGTCATAGTAGAGGACTGCTTGGAGTGTTTTTGAGCACATCATTTACTATTCACGTTTTCTGTACTCATATTATTTGTTATGATTTATATGATCACATAAGCTCTGCACATTTCACCCAATTTGTCATTTTTGCAACTTTATCCACTGCTGTGCTGGCTGCTTTAGTTTTTTTTTTTTTTGAGACAGCGCGGTATATATTTGTTTATAATTTTCCTATCTTTCAATCTCCTCTTTACCTACAATGACCAAAATGTTGTGCCTTAACATTTTTTATAGTGTATAGCAGTACATCGTGGGGGGAAAAAATAGCAAAGAAAGAAAAAATAATATAGCACTTATAATATATAGCGACACTAATCATATTGTAGTTCAATGTTATTAAAAATTACCTTTCCTTTTTAATCTGCAGCCGCTGTAATTTTCTGAGAATGCATTGCAATATGGCTACCTGGAGTTGTTCTGTATACTGAATGTGCACTGACCACCCCCAAAGAAACATCATTTCCTGCTTGTGTGATTGGCTTACCAATTTTCCCAGAAGTCTGCCCAAGATACAAGTCAGATTTCAGGCATCCCCTGCCACAAAAATGACATTTTTGGAGAGATAATTTCAATAGGAGCACGTCTAAAGGGATGCAGGCCCAGCAGATTTCTTCATTAGTGCCCTGCAGCTGCACACCTGACAGTTAATCATAAAACCACTCCCATTAGACCCACTCAGTACAGAGGCCCAGACAAACACACATGTATTTCTTCAGAATAACAAAAGGTAGGAATCTGCAACAAAGGTTTATAATCCTTGCAATGTACATAGATCACAGAGAGGGGAAGGTTTTTTCTCAACAAAAGTGGAGTTACGCTTTAACTAGAACAAACAGAAAACTCATGCACTGCCAACTCACAAGTAAAAAGCAAAGTTTGAAAGAGAAAATAGCTAGGGCCCCTCTTTCCCTTCTCCCCCCCTCTCTCCCCCCTTCTTCCCCCCCATCCTTTTTCTCCTCCGCCCCTCTTCCTCCCCCATTCCTTCCCCATCCCCTCCCCCCCCCTCTTCTTTTCCGCCCCTATCCTCCCCTCTTCCCCTCCCCCCTCTCCCCGTTTCCTTCCCCCTTTCTCCTTCCTTGCTCTCCCCTTTCTTTTCTCTCACCATATCCATTTCTCATCTCATGCACCGAGGTGGTTCTCATGTTTTACCATAAAACCCCAGGTTTACAATTTCCTATTTTCTGATTTTACATTAGTATTTTCCAAAGTGTACCCCTTGCTCGCACCCGGGGGAACGCCCGCTGAGGGCGTCTCACAGTGTCGTTCTAGCCCCTTTGTGGGCTAAGGTTGGTGAGTGCAATATATACTAACGACTACTTTCTCCAATATGAATGTTTTGGATGTTTATTACATTGCTTTATTTAAATGTTCAGCTGCATTTGTAATGTTGACTCTTTTATTCTATAGAAATTGTACTAGGACGCCTCCTGAAGAAGCGGCTTGACCGTGAAACTGTAGAGGTCACGCTCGCAAGTACTAAATAATCTGCCTTCACTTACCCTTGTGGGCATTACATCAAAACTTTCTTGTCAACATTGCTGTAAACATTTTTGTATTACGTCATTGTTTATTCATCATGGTGTCCATATATGGACCTTTTAATGTCTTAAATAAACTAAAGATTTTATATATACCCTTGTCCATACCTCTTTTGTACTGCAATAGTCCTAAACTCCCTTCTCCTGGAAGAGATAGGACCCAATTAGAGGGGCCCTAGCTATTTTCTCTTTCAAACATTATTGCTCTAAACATTCAAAGGATGATGGTACCTATCAATGACACAAAATCCCCCTTCTAATTTTGTGGCACCCCTTTTTCTTATTTCACAAGTAAAAAGAGGACAAAGCTGCTGCAGACAACCTAAAGTGATCCCAAACCTTAAAAAAACAATAAAAAAATGATGCTGCGCTGATTACTGTATAAAATAATCAAATTGTGACAGTGGATACCCTACAGAGGTGATAACCCATGAGGGAGCCAACAGTCCTTGATCAGCAAGTGGTGATGAATAAGTGTATTGGTAACAACTAAACTCCCAAACAACACACTATTTAGTGCACAAAAAAGTAACACAAGAAAAAGTAAACACCCCCCAGAGGTGTAACCCCACCAAAAAAGGCATACATGTAAATGATCCAACCATGTGTGTATATATATATATATATATATATATATATATATATATATATACACAGGCACAACATTTATTTTCAAGTCCTGAGCTAGTAGTCAGGTCGTAAGAGTTACTTGCCACCAGTTGCCTGACCCAACCCCTGCCCTGCCCCTAATTCAGCCCGTAAACACGCTTCCTTAAATTATCTCATGATAATAACACAAATGTTTTATGCAAAATTAAGTTACATAAAAAAATATTAACAACTTTAACAATATTAACATAAAGCTAGGGCTGCAACCAGTGGATAGAGGGCACACAAGCGCCGCCTCCCCTAATCATGCGTCCGGCCCCCTGATCTACATATCGGGGCATCGTACTATGGATTCCAATGGGGGGAGTGTTTTTTTTAAGCACCTGATTAGAGCCAGAGGCTCTAATAGGCTTCAAAATAGGGTGGCCTCAGAGCACAGAGCATTGCGCTCCGATCCCTGTTGTGTGACGATAGCGAATGAATTTTCGCTATTTTCACACTAAAGTTCCTCCCCACCAATCAGGAAGCAGGTCGTGAAACCTGTTTCCCGATTGGCCAAAGCGTCAGGCGATCCTATTGGATGCCTAGCGCTTTGGTGGAAGAGGAGACACAAGCTTGAAACAAGACACAAGTTTGAGGAGCGGGCACTGGAGCCGCCGCTGTCTGCACTCCAGGAGAGGAGGCGAGGACACCACAGCCCCGCCACACGAGCGGGTAAGTGCCGGACCACCTGCCAGGATTAGACAAATAGTAATGTATTTATGGTTTTGTTTGCATTCATACATACGTATACAACAATCTATTCAACCAGCAACATGGTCATACATGCAATGGCACACAATCACACATACAGACATACATTAACGTATAGACAAACAATCATACTAACAGTCACATACATTGACATACAATTGCATGCATATCATGCAATTAGCAATTAATATTTGATTATTTATATTCGAAGGTATCCTACATGTTGTTTCCATGCAATCTTTTACTGTTCTGAATTGTTCATTTATATTGTTATTGTTGATCCAAAATTCTTTGGTAAGAATAAAATACAAAATATGCATTAACAGTTTTTTCCCTATCTTATCTTCTTAACATTTGGCAGTCATATCCCAAATTCTAACAAGTATCTTTTTTTATCTCATGGACGAAATGTGAGAAATAACGTATATATCATACAATCATTCTATAAACACATACCACATACACTGCATATAATAATTTGAGAAAAATATGCTCATAAAATTGTTTACCATTTGCCAATAATAAAAAAATGTGTCCCTGGATTTAATTGAAAAAATCTGGTCACCTTAGGCTCGGTTCACACTGGGACGACTTGGGATCCGACTTGTACGCCCTCAAGTCGCCCCAAGTCGCCCCAGAAAGAGATTCAATGGGAGTGAATGGGAGCATCTTAATAGACACTACTGAAGTCGCTCCGACTTCAGAGCGTACTCCCTGTACTACTTGGATCCGACTTGGTAGGCGACCTGTACCATAGAAATCAATGGAAGTCGCCTCCAAGTCGGATCTCTCTCTTAAGTCAAGCGACTTTGCAGGCAAAAACTTTCGTTTGCCCAGGCAAACCCCTCCCTCCCAGAGAGCTGATTGTCCTGTGATTGGCCACAGCCGAAGTCGCCTGTCATGGAGGCGACTTCAAGTCGCGTTGTAATTTGCTAAAGTCGCGTTGAAGCCGCGTTGAAGTCGCCGTGCAAAGTCGCGCTGAAGTCGTGTTGCCCCTGTGTGAATCGAGCCTTAGGTTAAGGCGGTGCTGAAAAATAATGGTGGCCACACAACATTTGACACTTTGGGCCCAATTTGGACATTTTCACTTAGGGGTGTACTCACTTTTGTTGCCAGCAGTTTGGACATTAATGGCTGTGTGTTAAGTTATTTTGAGGGGACAGCAAATTTACACTCTTATACAAGCTGTACACTCACTACTTTACATTGTAGCACAGTGTCATTTCTTTAGTGTTGTCGCATGAAAAGATATAATAAATTATTTTTAAAAATGTGAGGGGTGTACCCACTTTTTTGAGATACTGCAGATTAAATTATAAATTATATTTATGGTTTTGAATTATATTTGTGATATATTTTGGAGAAAATAAGGTAGCACTGTTAATCTTAGGTATGGGGTTATGTACATTTGAGACTATTTGCCACCGTCAGCACTGTATAAACTGTCAAAAATTATCCCATGTCACAATTTGCCCCCAAATGCAACCAATTCCCCTGAATTGGGTTTTCTCACAACTGCGCACAAGACTTCTTGGGACTGGCTGAGCAGCACTCAGCGTGCCTTAATATTGTTACAGTAGCAGTGCAACGGTTTAACCTGCAGTTTCCTGCTTGTGTACTCTCACCTCTCTGCTCCAGTGGTTCTGCTAGACCTCTGATTCTTTTCACGTGTTTGGGTTCTGTGCTCACCTATGGGCATTGCCTGCTACACTGTCAGGTTTCTGTGGTAGTTAGCCCATGTAGAATGCCAACCCAGGGCTCGCCAGGGCGCAGAGTCTAAGCCCAGCCTGTTTCTTCACCAGGGCCCCTGATGGTGGGGATGGACTTTCAGCCCTCAGGAACATCAAGGTGAAGATACAGAGACCACTCACGTATGCAGAGTGTAGATGGCAGGAGACAGAAGTGAATCTGAGAAATAAGGTCAGGGCAGAAGGCAGACAAGTACAAATGGAAGATAAAGCCCGGGTCAGTACACGGGAAGTCAAACATGAATACTTGAAACACTTGGCAAATAGGAGCTCAGAGAACTAGGAAGTTTCTCAGGCAACGTGGGCTGCACTGAGCATGTCTTATAAAGGAAAACAAACTAGGAGGCATTAGTAAGTGATAGAAGGGAAGAAAATAAAAAATAAAAACAGAGTATAGCAGGCAACGCTCATAGGTGAGCACAGAAGTCAAGCAATACATGTGAAAAGATTCACAGGTCTAGCAGAGCCACTGCAGTTAGGAGGTATGGATACACAAGCAGGAAACTGCAAGCTAAACTGTGACACTGCTGCTGTAACAATATCAAGACAGGTTAAGTGCTGCTCAGCCAGTCCCAAGAAGTCTTGTATGCAGTTGTGAGAAAACCCCATTCAATGGAATTGGTAGTGCTTGGATGTTAAATGCAACAGGGGATACTTTTTTACTATGCTGCGATGCAAAGCATCATGGCTTCCTCATGTGTACACCCCCATTCACTGTCTTTGCAGGTTTTATCTCATCCGCTACCTTTGCAGCCTTTGCCTGTGCATTACCCCTGCCTTCTTGCACTACCCTTCACCCTTGCACTGTGTATGTTACATACTCTTGACCCCTGCACTCTATGCATTACCCACACCTGACCCCTTCACTCTGTATATTACCCATTCCTGACCCCTGCACCCTGTACTTAACATACTCCTGACACTTGCATTTTGTACATTACATACACCAGATATTTGCACTCTGTATGTTACATACTTTTGACCCCTATGCTCTATACAAGTTTTAAACCCCTCCCATTGCAATTTTGCCACACCCAAACGTCTCTACAATGCACACTGGCTGCAGGCTAGTAGGAGGGGTGGTTGGGCTCAGGCCCTGGCACTATCAGGTGTGACGAGCCTGTCAGGTAGGCTATAAGAGGCCATATGATTTCTAATGGTGGACCTGCATACAGTTCTGGTTTACTTTTAGTTGTGGTGTAGGACAGATAGAGCTGCTTAACCACTTGCCGACCGGCTCAGGCCTATATATACGTCGGCAAAGTGGCACGTTCCCGCGTATGGCCGTATGGATACGTCGCCCCCTTTAAAAACTGCCAGAGACGCCGTGGCATGGCAGGGGGACCCGATGCGAGTGGCCGGCGGGCGCGATCACCGCCGGCCACTGTGATTGTGGGAACGAGAGCTAGAATGGAGATTTGTGTGTGTAAACGCACAAATCCCTGTTCTGTCAGGGGAGAGGAGACATATCATTTGTTCCTACTAAGAAGGAACAGCGATATGTCTCCTATCCCAGTCAGTCCCATCCCCATACAGTAAGAAACAATAACTAGAGAACACATGCAGCTGATCTCTGTCAAGCTTGTCTTCATGATCTGGCAACCCTACAGACCCATAGCAGTGGCAGCAGTTGATTTTGGAGCAGGTGGCATGAATAAGGGGATGGAAATATTGACAAAGCCTCTAAGAGAACACTCACTTCTCCAAGGGATCTTCAGCAAGCAGCTGCAAGTAAACATCCTCAGGCCCATACCTCCCAACCGTCCCTGATTCGGTGGGACATTCCCGCAATTGGCAGCTCTGTCCCGGGTCCCAGGCACCCTCATTCCGGGACAATACAGTGTCCCGGAATTGCCCCCTGGCCCTGGGCCACTCTGATGCCCCCTAAAATAACCCTCACATCGCTGCTGTCACTTACCGTCAGCCGGTGGTGGACACCTGGCAGGAGAGACTCCTTTTAAATTGTTAACCACGGCCGCTGGCTCAGTGCCCAAAATAGTCATTAGCCGCCGCCCGTCTGGCGTCTAGCAACCAGTGACGTAACAAGGAGGAGAGAGGCAGAGGCCCAGCATTCACAGCGGAGGAGAATTTAACTTCCTTCTTCTCCGCGCCTACTGCTTAGCTCCACCCACCTCCTCCCTGTATCTTTACGAGTCCAGCCAGCAGCATGCAGAAGAAACATCAGAGGCACGGACTGCTGCAGTGCACAAAGGGAGAGATGAGTTTAGGCAGAAAGGTAAGTACAATCCAAAGCACTCACTAATATGGGAGATCGGGGTTAAAATCCTCAGTCAACTCTCCCCCAGCAGCCAGCGTTCTGTGCTGAACTGTCAGCACTTCACAGCAGCTCAGAGTGTGTGTTTGTGTCAGCCTGGAGCTAGCAAGCCTATCAGTGCAGAGAGGATGGTAGGCAGGTGGCCGTGGAAGAAAAGTCTGTCCTTTTCTTGCAAATATTCTCCTAAGGGCAGTTGGTCTAGAGAGGAGGCCAGTTTTATCCTGGACAAGAGGTCATCCATAAGTAGGAAGAAATTATAGGCAGGGAGTATTGTGTCCGTTGTTGGCGAGTTATCTGATGTGGGATACATGCGGGATAGAGCATCAGGTTTACAATTGTTGGATCCCGGACAGTATGTGATATGCATTTGAAATCCGGTGAAGAAGAGAGCCCATCTGGCTTGTCTAGGTCTGAGACATTTAGCTGTATGGAGGTATTCCAAATTCCTATGATCAGTATAGACAAGTATAGGGTGCAATGCTCCTTCCAATAGATATCGCCATTCTTCCAGGGCCGTTTAAAAGCAAGGAGTACCAGGTCCCCTACATCATAGTTCCTTTCGGCTGGGGAAAACTTCCTGCAAAAGAAGGCAACAGGATGCAAGATGGCTGTGGTTTCCTGGCACTGAGAAAGGACTGCCCCAACCACAATCTCTGAAGCATCGACCTCCAAAACATAAGGCAGGGCTGGGTCGGGATGGCGAAGGACCGGGGCTGAGGTGAATTGCTTCTTGAGTTTTTCAAAAGCTGTTTGTGCTGAGGGGGACCACAGAAAAAGGCAGTTTTGCTTGGTGAAATTATTGAGGAGAAACCTTTAATGAATCTTCTATAAAAATTGGCGAATCCCACAAACCTCTGGACGCTCTTACGATCCGAAGGTACTGGCCATTCAAGAACTGCAGTTACCTTCTGGGGGTCCATGGAGATGCCAGAAGTCAAAATAATGAGGCCAAGGAATTGTATGGTATCTTTCTCAAACTCACAATTTTCAAGCTTGGCGTAGAGTTTATGGGCTCGGAGGCAAATAAAGGACTTTTCCCATGTGGATGTGATGTGCCTCGAGGGAAGGTGAAAAAACAAGGATGTCATCTAAGTACACTATCATAAAGAGGTCAAGAAAATCCTGAAAGATCACCAACTATTGGAAAGTTGCTGGGGCGTTACACAGCCTAAATGGCATGACCAAATACTCAAAATGGCCAAACCTAGTATGAAAGGTTGTTTTCCATTCCACGCCCTCTCTTATCCGTATTAAATTGTAGGCCCCCTGTAGGTCCAATTTTGAGAAGACCTTAGCGGTGCGGAACCTCTGAATGAGCTCAAGTACTAGAGGCAACAGGTATCGATTCTTGATTGTGATACTGTTCAATTCTCTGTTTCAATACATGGTCTTAAAGAATGGTCCTTGTTTTCCACAAAGAAGAGTCCAGCGCCAGCTGGAGAGGTAGAGGGCCAGATGAACCCTTTCCTAAGATTGTCATCAATGTATTTTTGGAGGACTTCTAATTCAGGATCAGAGAGTGGGAAGATCCTCCAAAATGGTATTGCAGAACCAGGAAGAAGCTCAATGCCCCTATCGATGGGGCTTTCCCTTTACCCTTACTGCGAAATACCAGGGCAAATCTGCTATACTGAGATACCCAGAGGATCTCCATACTTTCTGCGACATCCTGGAAATCCAACCCCCACAGCTGCTGGACTGGGACTTGGTGGCCACCCCTCCAACACCGTCCACGGTCTGGCAGAAAGTGCCCACATCTAACCGGCCCTGGAACCCAGACGCAGCTCGCAAGCCTGTCAAGCACAAGAATTGATGAGCCTTTTTGCTTTTCCAACGTCCATACCATATTACAGGACTTGAACATTTCAGTTTAGTTGACAATAGAGGTGTTTACTCGGGCCTGCAGCACACCACTCAGCGCCAAAGGAATAATTGCTGTTCAAGAATGAGAGCAGAGCTAAATGATAAATAAACAGGTATCACCCAATGTGTAAACCCAAAATGGCTAAAAACTTAAAATGTTGTTAAAAAAGCGGCCGTTTAAAGAATCATCAGAAATTTAAAAAAAGTAGTATAAATAAAACAGCACTAATGTTGAGCAAGAGATAAAAACATGTGGCCAACTTCACACGAAAGTCCTTTAAGAGTAGTGCGGAGTTAAGAAAAATGGTTCAGAGAGTGTTCATAGGTGATAATCAAGCAGAATCTCAGTGTGCACCTTCCACCGGCCAGTTCAATTCCACCCTGTAATAACACACTCCCCCCAAGGGGTTCCACTCACCAGAGCTGAAAAATAAGTAAGCCTCCAAGAGAAGAAAATCTCTTAATCAGACACCGCTACCAGCACCACTCCGGGGGGTTCACCAGGGATCAAGGCTCCAAATAAATCACAGAAGAGAAACGCACATAGCGTAATTCCATTTATTAAAGAAAACCCATCACATCTCACAAGACCCCCCTTAATAGATATACGTACAAAACAATTGCAATCGATCAAACAAATGGTAGTGGTGCACTTCACCGTTCCAAAGATCAGCCGGTTCAGAGCCCCAAGGAGCGAAGGACACTTCCTGGTTGTCGATCAGGACTGCGGTGGAGCGCATACGTCACTTCCGGCGTCGTGTAGGCCACGCCCTGATGCGTTTCATCATATCCTGACTTCAACAGAGGGCGTGGCTACACGGCGACGGAACAGGCTTAAATTGTCCACCCCACTCACCCATAGCCAATCACTACATGTTCGGCATGACGACAGGCGCACGTCGTCAGCCGAAGTAAACAGTGGCGGCAACTTACAGGGGGGGAGGAGGAACAAAATAGCCACACTGCACTTCATTCATAAAAACAGCTAGATGTGAGAATCCATGACAGAACACACATCCCGTGGACTAGCGCTTGCTGCACAGACTAGCATATTTGAAAAAGCCAGCATATTTAATAATACATAATCAAATATTGCATCAGCTAATCCTTATCGTACTTTTTAGTAGGCAAGCGAGTCCTCATAAAAATGACAGATAACAGAACTTAAATAAATACATATAGATATGCATTATCATAGTAGAACCTATAGTATAAATATGCACCTCTAATTTCAGGCGCAAAATATCTAAAAAAGCTGAACAGCAGATATTAATAAAAATACATTTAAGGGGACATATACATGAATATCCAAAATAAAACATGAATGTATATTTAATGTATTATTACAAGGAATTAGATAGATAATTATGAACAATTAAAACATTAAACAGTTTTTTTAAAAGCAATCAATAAAACCTAATAAAAAAATTAGGAATCACTTATGAAACAATTAATATCTAAATCAACGTTCAAACCTTTTGGCGATAAAGTATCCACCAAAAAAATCCATTGGGTCTCTCTCTAAGATAGATCATGGATTAGATTTGAACCCCTCCATTTCGGCTTCAGATGATCGATGCCCCAATATTTGAGGCCCGATGGGTCCTGATTATGCATCAATTTAAAATGGAGTGATACATTGTGATCTTTGAACCCCAATTTTATGTTGGCTATATGCTCTGCAATTCTGAATCTCAGGAGCCTTTTAGTGCGCCCTATATATATGTCTTTGCAGTCAACGAGCAGACTACTGCACAATCTAACATTAATGGGGTACTTACTGCTTTAGGGAATGTGTTAGAAAAACAGGTCTGCACATGGTGGGCCATCTGTACGTTTGAACAGTATGTTAAAGAAAAAAATTATAGTTAGGAGCCTAAGATGGGATGTAGTCCCCCAAGATGGTCTTGATGATCCAGAATCCATGAAAGAATGGTATGAGTTCTTCACTAATATAGGGTTTAAGTTGCAGGATTTGGTCCTTTCACGTAAGCGAAAGAAAATGGCTATCTTGGAGGGCAAGATCAATGAATTACGTATGCAGCTAGATCCCATAAAAGAATCGCAACAAGTAGTGGATTTCAATACCCGTATAAAAAAGAAACTTGAAAAGATTGACAAGGACACACAGAAAAAGAAAGCTAAGAAGTTCCATAGAGATCTAGGGGAATTTAGGTCTAATTCTGTGTATCTCTGGCAACAAGTGAAGGCCCCAGTAAATACTGAATGAAAAAGGGAGACTGCTCAGTCTGAAAACCTTGCAAACAATATGCATAATGCCGCCCCGTATGTGGGTGACAATAGAAGGGATGATGGATTTAGCCGTCCTCCTAATGATCACTCCACTACTGCTAGAAGTAGTATGGATCATGGGAGAGCTAACGAAGGGAGAAGCAGACCCAATAGTTCCTATTACCATACACCTTCTAATAACCAATACCAAGTCCCTGTATACAATAGATTTGACCCTTTGAGGGAAAACGGGGATAGAGCAAGGTTTCAATTCCCCCGTCCTTTTTTAGGGAGGGGGACGGGCGGGCAGAAACGTGGCTGGGGGTACCCTCAACGAAGGGGGAGGCCTCCGTCACATCAGCAGTTGAGACAGGAATATTGGGAACAGGGAAGGGAGTATCCACAATGGGAGAGAGACTACACCCACCATCCCAATCAGCGGAGAGAAGAACAAGGGGGTGTAGGGCAGGATGAAGGGCCCAGAAAAAGAAGGAGAGAGCAGGACTAGGAGGCATTTTTAATTTAAGTAATGCTGTTTTATCACACAAGGAAACTAATATCTTGCATTTGGGTTTGAAATGCGGTCTTAAGAGGCCGGTCAATAAATTTGATGTTTTTATTGATTTGCATAAGTATATCAGAAAGATAAATGTCAAAAAGTACTTTTTAAATAAAAACTCCCAACCAGTCAGTGCTATGGCCTCGGTGTCGACAGATAGTGGACTGAGGAACAAGTCCCTTTTTAATCCCTTGAATAGTGCAAACCAGCATATTGATGTTTTTAAAGGACTAGTGACATGTGATTTGGAGCATATAGTACCAAAAAAGAATGTAAACCCTCAGCATGTATTGGATGGGATTACTATGCTTGAAAAAAGAAAAGAGATTGTCATAAGACCCGCTGACAAAGGAGGAGGGGTAGTGATTTTAAATAAAGAGTTTTATCACAACCAGCTTACCGAAATGCTTAATGATAGTAACACCTATGTAAAATTAGCAAAGGACCCTACTGTGCAATATGAAAGGGATTTGAGGAATCTGGTGGAAATAGGATATTCATCAGGAGTTTTATCCAATCGAGAAAGAAAGTATCTTGTGCCGAGTAGTAGTAGAATCCCTACGATTTACACCCTGCCGAAGATCCATAAAGATTTGAATAATTCCCCCGGTAGGCCAATCGTTAACGGGATTGGCTCTATTACATCCCGGATGGGCCAGTATCTGGATCATTTCCTGCAAGGCAGTGTTACACAAACTAAGGCATATCTTAGGGATACTAAAAGTCTCTTACAGATTTTGCAACAGATTGATCTAACAGGGAAACAAGAACTATACTTGGTAACAGCGGATGTTGCATCTCTTTATTCGATCATCCAGCATGATGATGCACTCTTAGCTCTTAATTGGGCTTTGTGTCAACGTGACGATTTATCGCATATTCATAAAGTTTTTATCAGGAATGCCTTGGATTTTTGTTTAAGCCACAATTTTTTTTGGTTTGATGGTCAGTTTTTTTCCCAATGTAGGGGCGTAGCTATGAGGGCTAAATTTGCCCCTAGTATAGCAAATTTGTTCATAGGGGAGTGGGAGGACAAAACGATCTTCTCCGTCGCTTGCACCCAACTTTTGTTATACAAAAGGTATATTGATGATTTGTTTTTTATTTGGGAAGGCACTATTGATAGTTTGCAAGAATTTTTGAAGGAACTCAACTCTAACTGAATAACATTAAACTGACTAGTGAATTTAGTCAGAATGACATACATTTTTTGTATGTGACTATTTTTAGACAAGGGAATAGTTTGGGAACTAAAGTGTACTTCAAGCCTACGGACTCTAACCGTTACTTACCCATTGATAGCGGACATCATCCTATGTGGCTAAAGAACATCCCTAAGGGGCAACTCACTAGAGTGAAAAGGAATTGTTCCGAAGATGCTGACTTTATGTTGCAAGCTCAGATTATAAAGAAAAAATTCATAGAGAAGGGGTACCCCGAGGAAGTGCTGGATTCTATTATCCATAAATTGGCTGTGCAGCCTAGATGTGCTCTGTTAGAGGAAACCCTATCTGTCCCGACTAGGGACAGCCATGAACGGAGTTTTATTTCGGGATTCCACTCCCAATACAGGGAGGTGGAAAACATCTTTTCTGCCCATTGGCATGTCCTGCTTATGGATAAAGTGCTTCATTCAGTCTTGCCCTGTAAACCCAAGTTTATTTATAGAAGGTCGCCTAGTTTTGCAGACAAAATAGTACAGAAAGGGCTGGACCCCCCGTTGAGGCTATCCACTTTCTGGGACAGAAATGTTTTTTTTCAGTTGTAGAAGGTGTCGTGCTTGTAGAGAGGTGAATAGACCACTGAGGGCCGTGGAAAATTTTGTGTCAACATCTAATAACAAAGAATTTACCATAAAAGAATTCATCACATGCAACACCTCCCACGTGGTCTATGCTCTGCAATGTCCATTTGGCCTGATTTATATAGGGCGCACTATAAGGCTCCTGAGAGTCAGAATTGCAGAGCATATAGCCAACATAAAATTGGGGTTCAAAGATCACAATGTAATACTCCATTTTAAATTGATGCATAATCAGGACCCATCGGGCCTCAAATATTCGGGCATCGATCATCTCAAGCCGAAATGGAGGGGTTCAAATCTAGTTCGTGATCTATCTAAGAGAGAGACCCAGTGGATTTTTTTGGTGGATACTTTATCGCCAAAAGGATTGAACGTTGATTTAGATATTAATTGTTTCATAAGTTATTCCTAATTTTTTTATTAGGTTTTATTGATTGCTTTTAAAAAAACTGTTTAATGTTTTAATTGTTCATAATTATCTATCTAATTCCTTGTAATAATACATTAAATATACATTCATGTTTTATTTTGGATATTCATGTATATGTCCCCTTAAATGTATTTTTATTTATATCTGCTGTTCAGCTTTTTTAGATATTTTGTGCCTGAAATTAGAGGTGCATATTTATACTATAGGTTCTACTATGATAATGCATATCTATTTGTTTTTATTTTAAGTTCTGTTATCTGTCATTTTTATGAGGACTCGCTTGCCTACTAAAAAGTACGATAAGGACTAGCTGATGCAGTATTTGATTATGTATTATTAAATATGCTGGCTTTTTCAAATATGCTAGTCTGTGCAGCAAGCGCTAGTCTGCGGGATGTGTGTTCTGTCATGGATTCTCACATCTAGCTGTTTTTATGAATGAAGTGCAGTGTGGCTATTTTGTTCCTTCTCCCCCCCTGTAAGAAGCCGCCGCTGTTTACTTCGGCTGACGACATGCGCCTGTCATCATGCCGAACATGTAGTGATTGGCTATGGGTGAGTGGGGTGGATAATTTAAGCCTGTTCCGTCGCCGTGTAGCCACGCCCTCTGTTGAAGTCAGGATATGACGAAATGCGTCAAGGCGTGGCCTACACGACGCCGGAAGTGACGTATGCGATCCACCGCAGTCCGGATCAACAACCAGGAAGTGTCCTTCACTCCTTGGGGCTCTGAACCGACTGATCTCTGGAACGGTGAAGTGCACCACTACCATTTGCTTGATTGATTGCAATTGTTTTGTACGTATATCTATTAAGGGGGGTCTTGTGAGATGTGATGGGTTTTCTTTAATAAATGGAATTACGCTATGTGCGTTTCTCTTCTGTGATTTATTTGGAGCCTTGATCCCTGGTGAACCCCCCGGAGTGGTGCTGGTAGCGGTGTCTGATTAAGAGATTTTCTTCTCTTGGAAGCTTACTTAATTTTCAGCTCTGGTGAGTGGAACCCCTTGGAGGGAGTGTGTTATCACAGGGTGGAATTGAACTGGCCGGTGGAAGGTGCACAGAGATTCTGCTTGATTTTATCACCTATGAACACTCTCTGAACCATTTTTCTTAACTCCGCACTACTCTTAAAGGACTTTCGTGTGAAGGTGGCCACATGTTTTTATCTCTTGCTCAACATTAGCGCTGTTTGTAGTGTGTTATTACAATATACTGTTTTATATATACTACTTTTTTTAAATTTCAGTTTAGTTGCTCTACCTGTCCGGGACTTTTCTGCCTGTTAAATTTCTAGCGTAGAGTCCCCCAAATTGCCCCTACACCAAAGTCTAGTTAGCCATTAAGGGCATGTTTCGATCGAGCTCAGAGAGCGTAGGCGTTCATCCGATCACCTATTATCCCCTCTTGATTTATAGAACAGAGATTTATACAGTTTGCCTGTATTATCTTACCAGTTACGGGCTCCCTGGTGCCCTCTCTCGGCCAGTCCACCTGGGATGGCAGTGGAGAGGCATTTGGGAATCCGTGTTAACCTAGGCCTGTTGGCCTTTCAAAGTTTGACAATAATGTATGCTTTTCATTATCACTTTGTACTAACTATTTTCCTCTTTCTTTCCCAACTCTCTCTCTTCTTCTTTCCCCTCAGTCATCTTCTGGTATGCACAGTAGTATGTGTGAAGTGTCCTGGTCTCCTCCCGGGGAGGGCCTGCTCCTGGTCCCTTGCCTCAGACCCTGGTACAACTCCACTAGGTAAGCAAATACTCACCCATCCATACATAACCAGATGGCCAAGATCCTATCCTTAAATGCACATGGCTTAAACTCCAATAAAAAAAGACATCTGGCACTGAGGGAGTTCAGACAGTCGGGAGCTGATATTATACTAGTACAAGAGACACATTTCAATAAAGGGGGCTCGTTCGCATTTGCTTCCAGGTATTTTCCCCAGATATATCTCTCATCGAGTATCCATAAAAAAGCGGGAGTGGACATACTCATTAAGAAGGGAACCCCCTTCACTTGTTTAAATCAGTATTGCGACCCTAAGGGCCACTTTATTATACTACAGGGACTCTGGCATACACAACCCATCACGTTATGTGCCATATATGCACCAAATACTAAACAATACAACTTTCTCTCCAAGGTATATACTCGCATTTTTAAATCAAATCCTGGAATTTTGGTGGTAGGAGGTGACTTTAACCTCGTCCAATCAGCAACTGCGGATCGCCATGTGGTGGGCTCCCAGGTGTCCCCACCTGGGGTCCTTAGGGACTCTAGATTCTTTCGACAAATCTCTAGACAATCTAGACTCTTTGATGCGTGGAGGGCCCTCCACCCAGGCGATCGACAGTACGCGGTTTACTCCGCCCCCCATCGTACACACTCCCGATTAGACTACTTTTTTGTCAATAATCATACACTTAAACTAATACATACAGCTCAAATACTCCCTATCTCTTGGTCAGATCACGCCCCCATTCTACTTATGTTGGAATTAGACATTCGTAACCATAGAACCTATAGCTGGAGACTTAATACGTTCCTTCTCCAACATTAATCTGCCCAAGTAGAACTACATTCCACCCTTAAGCGTTACTTCATAGAAAACGCCACCCCAGACATTTCGCTACCTATACTCTGGGAAGCCCATAAGGTAGTCCTCCGTGGTAAATGTATAGCATTGTCCTCTGCAATGAAGAAAGACACACTAGCTACAAAAACAAAAGCGGAACAGGACCTTGGAGTGCTTGAACGCAAGCTACAAGATACCCCACAATACCCCTCCTCAGGAAAATAACCAATCTCCATTCAACTCTCAAGGATCTCACCCTAGGTCACATAGAAAAGGCACTGACCAGACTGAAACAAATGTTCTATGACAAAGGAAATAAAGCACATTCCCTTCTAGCTAATAAATTACGCGAAAAGTGCCACATGCAAATGCCACACCAGATAAAAAACAAATCGGGACAATTAATATCCCACCCTACAGAGATTGACCATATCTTTGCAGACTTCTACAAAGATCTTTACAACAACCCAGACATACCCAGCAACCCCCCCCCTCACCGGATTTATCCCACAATATGCGAGAATACCTAGAACGCAGCAGAATTCCCCATCTATCACCATCTGACCTGTTGTCATTGAATGCACAGGTCACGGATGAGGAAATAGAATTGACCATTAAGTGCCTACCGTCTCACAAGGCCCCAGGCCCGGACGGATTTCCTTGTGAATACTATAAGACGTTTCTTCCCTTACTGCTTCCACATATTCGCAAACTATTTAATGCTTTCCTTCGGGACAACCCCCTATACCCCCAGACATGCAGCTTTCCTTTATCACTTTAATTCCTAAACCAGACAAGGACCCTTCCCTCTGCGCTAATTATAGACCCATCGCCTTACTGAATTCTGACCTTAAAATTTTTACCAAACTACTCTCCAGTCGCCTCAATCTGATTCTTCCCTCACTGGTCCATAAAGACCAAGTGGGATTTGTCCCACTTCAGCAAGCAGGCGACAATACCAGAAAAGTTATAGATCTGGTGGATGTGGCGAACAGGGAAAACCTGGCATCCTTGCTACTAAGCCTGGATGCAGAGAAAGCTTTTGATCGCTTGGGGTGGCCTTTCCTGTTCGCCACACTACAACATATGGGATTCCAGGGCCCCTTTTTACAAGCAATCAGACACCTCTACTTCAACCCCTCATCTCAAGTTAGGACCCCCTTTGCACTCTCTACATCTTTTTCAGTGGCAAATGGTACCAGACTCTCACCTCTGCTATTTGCACTCTGCGTCGAACCCCTGGCCGCATCTATCCGGAACAATCCGGATATTCGGGGGATTTCGGTTAGGGGTAGGGAGTTTAAAATTTCCCTCTTTGCCGACGACATTATACTCACAATGACCCAGCCCCATATTACCCTTCCGATTTTGCATACAGAATTAGATCGCTTCTGTGTTCTGTCGGGATATAAAATTAACGCATCAAAGTCAGAAGCACTGCCAATTAATATCCCTGAAACAGAGGTCACACTCTTAAAATCCAACTTTCCTTTCACTTGGAAATCGACCGCCCTGAAGTACTTGGGAACTTACATCACCTCCAAATTCAACACTCTGTACCAAGAAAACTCCCCCCCCTTCCGCTCCTCCATTAGATCCTCATTGCTCCAATAGAAAAAACACCATATCTCCCTATTAGGGTGAATCGCTTCGATTAAAATGACTATCCTCCCGAAGCTTCTGTATCTTTTTCAAACACTACCCATACCAGTTCCATACAAACACCTGAAAAAACTCCAGTCTGACCTACTCCATTAAGTTTGGAATTACAAAAGGCACAGGGTACCGAAATCGGTGTTGATGGCGTCACGTAGTGAGGGGGGCTTAGCGTTCCCCAACATTATCAAATACTATCAAGCAGCTCAGCTGTGAGCAGTTGCCTCGTGGTTTACCCACAAATCTTATAACAAATGAGCAGAAATTGAAAAACTATGGCTAGCTCCCATACATCCGAATAATCTACTGTAGAGTGTGGAGTGCGGATGCGGACGTAGCCCCTGATCGTATGCTAGGTCCCATGTCCCAACTGAGATGGATGTGGCGTACACTCGCTCACTCTCATGGACTGTCATCAGATAAATCACTTCTGACTTCTTTTATCTGTATTTCTAAAGTGCCAGAAAGCCTTACTTACCAAATGTCACATCCTTGGACATCCTGGAATTTATTCCACTTTGGGAATCTGGTGGACTCTAGGACACTAAAACTATTGTCATTTTCTGATCTACAGAACAAATATGAACTCCCCAGACAGATGTTATATGGGTACTTACAAATCCGACATTATGCACTCACTATAGCTCCTAACCTGCAATTTTCCTCCCCATCCCCATTTGAAACTATAATTTTGGCAGGTAATGCTCAGAAGGGACTCATATCGGGTATATATAAGATTCTTAATACATTTTCCCTAGAAGGGCAAGGCAAACATTCTTATATGACTAAATGGGAGAGGATCCTCAATGAGGAAATCCCTATAACACAATGGCAGACGATATGGTCCCAAGCTGCAAAGAGCTCAATATGCACATTATATAAAGAAAATTCTTATAAAATTCTCCTACTCTGGTACATGACCCCAGAGGTGCTCCATGCTATTTTCCCCAATAGTTCCAATAGATGCTGGTGATGCCAGGGAGCAAAGGGTACCTTGCTACACATATATTGGAGTTGCCCATTACTAACCCCTTACTGGACCACGGTCCAGCAGTTACTAGTTCACCTCCTAGAAACACAGGTCCAGGCGTCCCCAAAATTCTTTTTGTTAGGCTTATCGCCACTTAAGCTCCCTACCCCATACAAGAAGCTAGTACGTCATGTACTAACAGCAGCGTGATGACTCGTAGCATTACACTGGAAACGCACTACCCCACCCTCTGCTGAGGATCTTTATTCCAGAATTAAGGATGTAGAACTAATGGAGAAAATGACGGCCAGAATACAAGACAGATTGGAGGCACATAACAGGGTCTGGGAGCTATGGCATCTCCGGGAGGACCCAGCATGATCAGGTAACATTATTACTTGAATGACTTCTATACCCCCTTTATCCCCTTCTTTTTCTATTACCCCCCTCTATTCTTCTATACTGCATACTCCTGTGACTTGTATAGTTACAGATAATAAAGTTACAGTTTTGCAACAGTATCAACGTTACATACATGCCAATAGAATCGCTAAAATTTAGATATTAAACTACCATTGGCAATTAGCAATGTTTTAGTATTTGTGAGTAGAAGCCTAGCATCAGCAATATATATGATAACTTACACTTGTGTTTTGCGCTTACGTTTCTACATAATGTACCAAAAATACGAATGATAATAATAAAAATGTTATTTGGAAAAAAAAAAGCTTCCTGGGCTTCCGGTGATCTAGCTCGGTGAATATTTGGGCAGTTCGGAGACGTTGGAAAAGTTCAGGAATGAGAGGGAGTGGATATCTATTTTTGATAGTAATTTTATTGAGCTCTCTATAGTCCACACAAGGTCTCAGTGATCCGTCTTTTTTTTACACGAAAAAGATTCCTGCCCTGGCTGGGGATGAAGAGGGACGGATGAATCCCTTTTCAAGGTTCTCGTCGATATAGGAACGAAGAGCTTCTAATTCGGTCTCAGACAGAGGGAAAATGCGTCCGAAGGGGATTTCAGAACCAGGTAGGAGAGCAATAGGGCAATCATAAGGCCGATGGGGTGGCAAACTGTCAGGCTTCTTCTTGTCAAAGATGTCCATAAATTCATGATAGGCCGAAGGGACATGCTGGAGAACTTCTGGCATAGGCTGTATGGTTGAACAGGTGGCAGTTCTGTCGTAGCTTGGCAAAAGCCAATGCTGAGAGAAATACACGGAGGAGAAGAGAATTTCTTTTTTGCTCCACTTGATCTGAGGATCATGGGCCTGTAACCATGGGAATCCTAGGATAATTGGAAACATGGGTGAGCTGATAATGTCAAAGCGAAGAAATTCTCTGTGGCCAGAGTCAGTGGAAATAAGGATGGGCTTGGTTTCTTGGGTGACCGGCCCAGTGCAGGGTAGGGACCCATCTGCCAGGTGTATTTGCAGGTATTGTTTCTTAACTTGCAGAGGAACATGCAGACTTTGAGTGAGGGATGCGTCTAGGAAACAACTGCAGGCTCCTGAGTCAATGATGGCCAGTAGCCAGACTTCCCCTTCTGCCACCTGAAAAGAGACCGGGAGGATAAGGTGAGACTGGCTAGAACCAACAACTTGAAAGTTCATGACAAACTGTGGACGGGACTTACTAGGTCTCACAGGGCAGTTGCGTAAGAAGTGGCCCGCTTCTCCACAGTACAAGCAAAGATTGGCCTGATGTCGACGAATTCTTTCATTGAGAGTAAGACCGAAGTAAACCCAATTGCATGGGCTCACTGTCAGAAGAGGCAGAAGGGACCATGGAAGGAGCAGGAACGGGAGGAAACCCGAGGTAACATCTAGGTTGGTTTAGATGACTGGAAACGCTCGGAACATCATTCCCAGAAGCAACTGTCAAGTTTGGTGGCAAGTTGGATCAGATCTTCCAGGGAGGCAGGCGTATCCACCCAAGCCAATTCGTCTTTTAGAGTTTCCGAGAGACCCTGGCGATACTGGTATTTGAGAGTGGCCTCATTCCAATCGGTGTCTCCTGCCCATCTTCTGAATTCCACGGTATAATCTTCAACAGGTCTATTCCCCTGGGTCATGGTGTGCAAAAAGGATTCAGCGGTGGCAGTGCGCTGTGGATCGTCATACAACTGACCCATTGAATCAAAGAAAGTGTCCACTGAGTTGAGAAGGGGACTCTTCTGTTCAAGGAGATTGTGGGCCCAAGATTGTAGTTCATGAGACAGCAAGGCGATGACAAATCCCACTTTCACAGACTCAGAGTGAAAAGTCCTGGGTTGGAGGGCTAAGTACAACTGGCAAGCATTTTTAAATGCCCTGAACTTCTTCCAGTTACCGGAAAACCATTCCAGAGTGGGAACCCTGGCTTCAGGGAAGGTCATCACTATTGCGGGAGCAGGGTTAGGTTGACCTTGCTGGGAAGATGTTCCACTGGCAGATGCAGATGTGGTATCCAAGAGACCTGGGGCTGTAGACAGGTGCTGAAGGCAGCCTACAATCTGGAAATAGCTGTCTTGAAGTCTCTGAACAGCCTGGGTAAGGGATGAAACTTGCTGGCAAAGCGCCTCAAGGGGAGAACCAGCTCTGTCAGCCCCGCTCATGGCTGGTTTGTACTGTCAGGTACTCACCAATGCCGAGTTGCTAAGAGAGGCTCCCCTTGCAGCTGGGCGCACAATACCCTGTGGAAGTGGCACAGCAGGTACTGGGCACGAAGAAGCACGGGTCACCGGCAGGTAGAAGAGTAGCAGGAAGGTACCCAGGTAGAGAGAAGATTCATGCAGGGTGGTTTTGACACTGGACTAGCTCAGCAGATGCTCAAGCAGAGTCTGGAGATGAGGACTGGAGCCAGTTCAGAGAGGAGGCCGAGGGTCAAACACAGAGGCAAAGTCCAGAAACAAGCCGGGGGTCAAACACGGGAAGTCAGGCAGTAGTAAGCAGGCTGATTATCAACACTGCCTCCACTGTGGGGACACTTATAGTTTAGTGTTAGGACAACAGATACAAGGGTGCCGTGACGTGGCTCACGCATGCCTTTGCAATTGCGTGCAGACTAAACCCCTTTTTTAACGCTTACTGTTAGATAGGTCAATTTGGTTGTCTGCAAGCTGGTGGTAAGTAGGCTTTGGCTTTTTCCTGGGCATTCCCCAGACTTTGTTGGTGATGATCAACACTGGGATTGAGGCAGAAGCAGAGTCCAGGAGGAGGCCGAGGGTCAAACACAGGAATCAAGCAGGTAGGGAAGTCCACAGGACAAGCCAAGGGTCAAGGTGCTGGAGAGGTTCAGGCGAGTTCAAGGTCGATCCGGGTCACAACAGGCAGGCACAGGTACACAGGTTTAGGAACAGATTACAGGAAGCTGAAAAGACAAACCAGCAATGACACAATACACAAAGCTGTCTTTTATAGGCCTGCCCGGGAGACTTCTGCTGTGTGCACAACGGCGCGCACGTGCCCACGCGATTGCGGCGCATCGCGCACCCGCATGTGCCGGCCCGCAGTATTGTTTACTTGAACGCGTGAACCCGCCGAATCGCGCACCTGTGAGCGCCGTAGCGCAACTCTCCTGCGCAGACGCACAGGAAAGCACCGACGCTGGCAGGTCAGATTTCTACTATTCCTCTGACAACGTGTTGGATGTTGTCAGGTACAGGTGTACAGCTGAGCAAGCGACTGGAGCCGGAATGAGGCAGTGCTGGGAGCAGTATTGGGAGGAGAAGGAAACCTCTTTTTTGCTCCAATTTATTTGGGGTTCATGTGCCTGCAGCCAGGGGAGCACCAAGATGATGGGAAACATGGGAGAAGAAGTTAGGTCAAAGCGCAGGAACTCCTGGTGGCCTGAGTCCGTGGTGGTGAGAATGGGTCTGGTTTCCTGGGTGATAAGTCCTGAGCGAGGAAGAGACCCATCAGCCAGGTATACCTGGAGGCTTTGTTTTTTGGTCTGAAGAGGAATATGTAGTCTTTGAGCCAGTGAGATATCCAAGAAACAGCTACAAGCTCCAGAGTCAATTATAGCTGACAGGCGGGTTTCCCTTTCCGCTAGCTGTAGGGAGACAAAGAGGGAGACATAAGTCTTGGGCACACCAGGGAATTGATAGTTCATAACAAATTTTGGATAAAACTTACTAGGTCTCACAGTGCAATTACGAAGAAAATTACCGGTTCCCCCTACAGTATAGGCACAGATTGGCTTGACGCCTGCATTGCCTCTCCTAGGGAGTAAGAGGAGCACGGACCAGCCCAAGTTGCATGGGCTTGACTTCAGGAGCCGAGGTGGTTGAAGGAACCGAAAAAGGCAGATGGATAGGAGTCGGCTTGGGAAGCATCCAGCTGGGTCGAGGAACCTGGAAGCGCTCTGAGCGCCGCTCGCGCATGCGCCTGTCCAATTTGGTGGCTGACTGGATCAAATCCTCCAGAGTGGCAGGGATCTCCACCCTGGCCAGTTCATCCTTAAGGACTTCAGACAACCCCTGACGATATTGATACTTTAGGACAGGTTCGTTCCAGCCGGTATCAGCCGACCACTTCTGGAACTCCACCGTACAGTCCTCAATCACCCTTCGCCTTTGAGACAAGTTATGTAAAATTGTTTCAGCCATGGCCGTGCGCTGTGGATTGTAATAAAGTTGTGCCATTCTTTCAAAAAAGGTATCTACTGAATTTAACACAGGGTTCCTCTGTTCCATCAAGCTGTGGGCCCAGGCTTGTGGTTCATCAGCCAAGAGGGAGATAATGAAACCCACTTTTACCACTTCAGAAGAAAAGGTCCTGTGCTGAAGAGCTAGGTATAGGGAGCAGGCATTTTTGAAGGCCCTGTATTTTTTGCGATTGCCTGCAAATCACTCTGGCGTAGGAACCCTAGGCTCAGGGAGGGCCATTACCACAGATGGATTTGATCAAGCCTGAGAGGAGGAGGCCTCACTGGCGGGTGCAGGAGCTGCGACTGCTGGTATGGGTGATCCGGAGAGTTGCTGGAGACGACTATCAATTTGGGTGTAGCCTTCTTGTAGTTTCTGGACTGCATCGGTGAGTGCTGAAACCTGTTGGCACAGGATCTTAAGAGGGGAACGCGCTCTGTTGGCCTCCGACATTTGGCTGGTTTGTACTGTCAGATAAGTACTTACCGAGGCTGAGATGCCAAGAGCGGTTCGCTTTTGCGACTAGGCGCACTCCGACCCCTGGAGGTGATACAAGGAATGGATGGCATGAAGAGGCACAGGCTACTAGCAGGCAGAACAAGACTTGCGTAGTACTCCTTGTGGAGATGGGCAGCTGTGCAGTGACTGGTTAAACAGAAAGTCCAGAACAGGCTGAGGGTCAAACACTGGAGACAAAAGGCAGATCCAGGTCACAGGCAGAGGGTCAAACACTGGAGACAAAAGGCAGATCCGGGTCACAGGCAGGGGGGCAAACACTGGAGGCAAGGCAAAGTCTGTTAAACAGGCCGAGGGTTTGGGTCCAGGAGAAGAGCAGAGTGGACAGGAACAATCCGAGTCAAAACGAGTAATCAAATGCAGGAAACAGGAAGCAAACTCAGACAGGAAGCTGAAGACAAACCAGCAACCTGTCAGAGCACCTGAGCAACCTTCATAGGCCAGCCAGAGCATCACGTTGAGCGTGCACTAGTGCGTATGCGCGCGCACCATTCCGTCAGGCCATGAACGCCCATGCGGTGGAGCGCCATTCCGCCTCACATGCGCGCAGGGATACGGCTGATGCGGCTGGATTGATTTTTTCTCTGACAGTGTCTGGGTTGGGCTTATATAGGGAAGGTTGAGGTCACTTCCTGTGCGCCTCCTGGGTATTTTCCTGCATTTTTCCATCAGGTTGAGGTCACTTCCTGTGCACGTCCTGGGCATTTTCCTGCCCTTTTCCATCAAGTCTTCTGCGTAGGTGTGGGTTGGCGCCCTGAGGCGTCTTTGGCACATGCTCAGTTGGCACGGATTTCCTCTTGCGTCAACGCACCATTGGTGCATGCGTAGTAAGCCCTGGACTCTTACAGACTATAAGAAGCAAGGCTGGGGCCAACACGCTCTCTTGGGACTGGCGTGGATCTGTGTGCAGGGAATCTGTCATCGGGTGAGCTGCAGCTGTTTGCGGCCTGCTTTGCAGATATACCATAGTTGCCAACATTGTAAAAAAAATTTTAGGGACACTTTTTTGGCTGTAGGCGAAGTCTTGTTATAATTAGGGGGTGGGGGCATGCATTTGTGGGTGTGGCACAGGGTAAAAATGTGGCACGTGAAGCGCGCCCCGGCGAAAAATGGGCGTGGTTTGCGTGAAATAGTGGTCGTGTCTTAAATGGGCGTGGCTCAAAGGGGGTGTGGTTAGAGTCTGAGATGAATGAGGGATGGAGAGGGAAAGCGGGGGAGAGGGATGAAGGGGCAGGAGCCCCAGATCCTACATAATAATAGAAATATGTGTATTCTAGAAAGTTTAACAATCAGCAGATAAAGATACTCCAAACACCTGGTGTTAACACTTCAATCATCCCGGCATCATGGTTGTTATGGTGTCAGGATGATTGAAGTGCATTATTTCTATTATTACGTTGTAATATAAAATGAAATCATTCAACTCACCATAATGCTGAATCAATGGGATCCCTGAGCGTGTCACCTGCCACGTCGCCTGCCACCAGCCGTCCATCCTTGCGTCAGATGTCCCACCAGCCGTTCGTCCTTGCATCAGGTGTCCCAGCAGAACCCCCTCACATCAGGTGTCCCCAGCGGAGCCCCCCCTCACATCAGGTGTCCCCAGCGGAGCCCCCCTCACATCAGGTGTCCCCAGCGGAGCCCCCTCACATCAGGAGTCCCCAGCGGAGCCCCCCTCACATCAGGAGTCCCCAGCGGAGCCCCCCCTCACATCAGGAGTCCCCAGTGGAGCCCCCCTCACATCAGGAGTCCCCAGCGGAGCCCCCCTCACATCAGGTGTCCCCAGCGGAGCCCCCCTCACATCAGGTGTCCCCAGCGGAGCCCCCCCTCACATCAGGTGTCCCCAGCGGAGCCCCCCTCACATCAGGTGTCCCCAGCGGAGCCCCCCTCACATCAGGAGTCCCCAGCGGAGCCCCCCCTCACATCAGGAGTCCCTAGCGGAGCCCCCCTCACATCAGGTGTCCCCAGCGGAGACCCCCCCACATCAGGTGTCCCCAGCGGAGCCCCCCCTTACATCAGGAGTTCCCAGCGGAGCCCCCCTCACATCAGGAGTCCCCAGCGGAGCCCCCCTCACATCAGGAGTCCCCAGAGGAGCCCCCCTCACATCAGGAGTCCCCAGCAGAGCCCCCCTCACATCAGGAGTCCCCAGCGGAGCCCCCCTCACATCACATATGCAAGAGAGGGTCAGAGACTGCGGTTTCTGTCTTACTAACAGCCCATTTGCCAAGCACAGTTAGTAGGACAATAAATAGTTAATAATCTGTGAAGATCCAAGCCTGACCAACCTAAATCCTGAAAGGTAATATAAAAACAAACAAATCTTGCAGCACACAGGGCTCTGGCACTAAGAGCTCTTTAGAAACAGCTGCAAATCATCAGGAACACTTTCACACTCACATGTAATTCAGATTGCAGCATTTTCCAGAAGTCTGATCATTATCTGTGTGCTCACCCGTCCTGTGTGCAGTGTAAATAAAGAGAAGAGTGAGGGGAATAATTTCCTAAGCAGTGTGAGCATTGGCTGATCTGCATACAGGACGGGTGAGCTGCTGCTGCTTAGACAGTGAGGCCCGAAATGATGGACAGAAGAGGAATAGTGCAGGGCCGGGCATGACAGTGTGTCTAGTGACACACATAGGGTTAATGTTTCAAGGAGAAGTGTGGGAGGAGATAACAGGAAAGTAGGGAGGAGTGGCCATATAAAAGAGGGGAGGAGCAAAAGCGGAGCAGTGTGCTGGGAATGAGACACGAGAAGGCAGAATTTCTCTGCTCCTCAGACACAATGGCCGACGTTGAGGCGATTTTTGCGCAATTGCGGTAGGCGGCGGTGAATGGATCCGACTGGCTTCACAGCCAGGTCACAGCGATGCTCGGGGGGAGAAGCAAGCCACGCAGGGGGAAAAGGTGAGCCGTCTGCGCGTGCGCGGAGGTCGCGACCTCCGGCGCGTTATTCGCCAGGGTCAGAACACGGAGCAGGCCGCCTGGCACGGAGCCCAAGGGGGGAGCAATACAGCTGATGCAGTGGGGCCCGGGCGAGTTACACGCCGCGGTCATGGAGCGGTGGGCGGGGCCACGGGCCCCTGACCAACAACTAGCGAGTACGGTGCCCGCCAGTTCGGGGTCAGGAGGACAGCTCCAGGAGCTATTGGAGGGTTTAAGGGTCTTGGTTGGTCGCTTTGGAGAGGGACCAGGGCAGGCTCCGCAGGGGGACGCACAAAGGGGGACAGGGGGGGCTGCGGTCACGAGGTGCCAGCTACCACAACGCCAGAGAAGGTGGCAGACAAGGAAACAGCAGGTGAGAAGGGGACTGCAGAAGCTAAAGGCAGGGCTGATGTGGTTAGGCTGGCAGATGCTGCAAAATGCGAGATATATGTTTGTTTTGAAGGCCCGTTAGGGGCACACCTGAAACCGGAAGTGCGAGAAAAAATTTATAGAGGTGAGTACGTGGAAATTTTCTCCTTGTTGCCATTGGAAAAGTTTAACCTGGATAGGGTTAAACCCGACGATTTCAAGAAGGAGGATGAGGAGAAGAGGAGATATAGATTGATACCGTGGACGTTTGTAAATTGGTTGCAAGCGTTCGCTATCATGGCCAGTGTCAAAAGAACCCTGAACATTGTTCGGGGTTGTTTTGTTATATGGATGCTATAGGTGAGGCACGGGGGAACTGCGTGGTTACGTTACGATGAGCAGTTTCGTCAACGCAGAGTGGTGCGTCCGGCTCTGCGTTGGAGCCATAAGGATATTAGCCTGTGGACGAAACTGATGTCGTCGGCTAGGGCCCCGCCTCAGTTATTTCAAGGGGGGGCCGGGGGTACTAACTCCTCAGGACTACCGGCCGGCAAAAAATGGGGGGTATGCTGGCAGTATAATGAAGGATTCTGTAAGTTTGGGGGGTCGTGCACATTCAAGCACGAGTGTTCAGGATGTGGGGGAGCCCACACCCTGGCTCGGTGTTTCAAAAAAGGTAAGCGTGCAGGGGAGTCTGCTAACAAGAGGGAGGACGCCAGTGAAGGTGGAAAGGATGCAGCCTTTCCTAAGTAAGTATCCGGATAGGAAAGCGGCATTACTGATCACTGAGGGGTTTAGAGAGGGGTTCAAAATTCCGTGTTCGTTGGCGGTGGTTCCTCCAGTAGCACGGAATTTAAAATCTGCATTGCAACACCCGGGGGTGGTGGGGGAAAAATTGTCAAAAGAAGTGGCTTTAGGACGGATGGGTGGGCCGTTTGGGGCAAAACCATTGAAAGATTTGGTGGTGTCTCCACTGGGGGTGGTGCCAAAGAAAGAGCCGAATAAGTTTCGGCTAATTCACCACTTATCATTTCCAAAAGGGGGCTCGGTTAACGATTTCATTGACCTGGATGTCTGCACCGTGTCATACACCTCGTTTGATGCGGCGGTTCGATGGGTCAGGCGCTATGGAAAAGGGGCACTGATGGCAAAAGCTGATATTGAGGCGGCGTTTAGGCTGCTCCCAGTACACCCGGACAGCTTTTGGCTGTTGGGTTGCCAATGGCAGGAACAATTTTATGTGGACAAATGCTTACCTATGGGTTGCTCCATTTCCTGCGCCATGTTTGAAGTTTTCAGTTCCTTTTTGGAGTGGGTGGTAAGAGAGGTGTCCGGGCTTGAATCTATGATACACTATTTAGATGATTTCCTATGCATAGGCCCACCTTCTTCCAGTGTGTGTGCGATTTTATTGTCAACATTGCAACACATTGCAGAACGGTTTGGAGTTCCCATGGTTGCTGAAAAAACTGAGGGCCCCACCACAGAAATTAGTTTCTTGGGCATTGTTATTGATTCAATGGCAATGGAATGTAGGTTACCGCAAGAAAAGTTAGTGGACTTGCAGACGGAAATACGGCGGATCCATGGGATGAGGAAAATACAGCTGAGGGATCTTCAACCTTTGCTTGGTAAGTTAAACTTTGCTTGCAGGATCATACCCATGGGTAGAGTTTTTTTGCAGACGGCTGTCGGCGGCTACAGCTGGGGTAAAAGCACCGGCCCATTTCATTAGGCTTACTAAGGAACATCGTGAGGACCTAAAGGTATGGTATCAATTTTTGTCAGAATACAACGGGAGGTCGGTGTGGATGTCTGGTCTGGTAAGTAATTTCGATGTGGAGTTGGTTACTGACGCGGCGGGGTCTACTGGATATGGGGCGTTTTTTCGGGGGCAATGGAGCGCGGAACCATGGCCAAAATCCTGGGTGGAAGCAGGTTTCCCTAGTAACTTGGTACTACTGGAATTGTTTCCAGTAGTACTGGCTATGGAATTATGGGGAAGGGCCTGTCAGAATTTAAAGTTGAGGTTGAACTGTGACAATATGGGAGTGGTGCAGGTAGTCAATCGCTTGTCAGCATCTTCTCAACCTGTCATAAGACTATTACGACAGTTGGTATTACGGTGCTTGCAATTGAATATTTTCATATACGCTGTGCATATACCCGGGATTGACAACACGCTGGCTGATTCACTGTCTCGCTTTCAGTGGGACAAGTTCAGGGAATTAGCTCCGGCTGCAGAGAAGAAAGGGATTCCTTGCCCGGGTTGGATTTGGGAGCTGGCCTTGGAGTCGCCGCAGGATGGCTACAACAGTCTGTCGTTTCTTCTTAAGTTGCAGGGGACGGAGGATTGGACGAAGGAATTTTGGGTACGGCAGGCATTAAAAGGGTACCGGAAGGGGCACAAGAAAAAAGACAACCGCAGACCGGTCACTTTTGCTAACAGCTAGGGTCGGTGTGCAGCTCAAGTTATGAGTGCTTACTGTTTACAGCGGCTTTTTCGCTGGCGTTTTTTGGGGCGTTTCGGGTAGGGGAGTTGGTCAGCCCGTCCAAAAAGGACGCGGGGGGTATTTTGGTACAGGACGTGCGTTCATGCACGGATAGGGTGTGTTTACGGCTGAGGAGGTCAAAAACAGATCAATTAGGAAAAGGCATAGATGTGTGGCTGCATGCCTTGCCAGGATCGCCAGTGTGTCCGGTGAGGACAGTTGGTGATTTCGGGAAGATTAGACCGGTAGGTGAGGGACCATTTTTATGTCATGAGAATGGTGCTTACTTATCAAAGTTTCAATTTGTGGCAGTGTTTCGCAAATGCTTATCGATGATCGGTTTGGATGGGAAGGCATACGCCTCACACTCCTTCCGCATTGGGGCGGCTACAGAAGCTGCCAGATGCGGGTTGGATGAGGCAGCTGTGCGGAGGATCGGTAAATGGGAATCAAAGAGATTCCGTACATACATTCGCCCTCAATTAGCAGTGGAATAAAAAAAAACAAAAAAAAAAAACGTATGTTGAATAAGTTTGGTTTTCACACATAGGTAGTGGGGTTTTTTGTTTGTTGCGTTGGTGATATCACCCTGCCTTGTTGTCTTTTTGTTTCACATGGAGTGTCTTCATGCCTCGTCTGGATACTGGGACACTCCTACGTTTGTTGGGGGGCAAGGAGAGGTGATGTGAGACCAGACGGGCGCCAGTTAGGCATATCGCGAAGGGAGGCTTTTATCAGGTGGCTGGGGAGACCAGGAATGATGTGGGGCAGAGTGGTTTCAGAGGTGGAACGATATGCGTGGCTAGACAGACCTCCGGATGTGTTGGTCATACACGCTGGAGGTAACAATTTGGGAGTGAGGACAGTCAGGGAACTGATAGCAGATGTAAAGGCAGATCTGTTGCACTTGCACACTAATTATCCGAACACTTTGTTGCTATGGTCTGATATTGTGGCACGAACTTTGTGGCGCAATGCTAGGTCTGTGGTAAGAATTAACAAGGCTTGTATACTAATTAATAAGGTGGTGGGGAGGTTTTTGGTTCAGCAAGGGGGCATGGTGATTCGCCATAGGGAGCTTGAGATAAATGTAGGCCTTTATTTGAGAAGGGATGGGGTTCACCTCACGGATGTGGGAACGGATCTATGGACCATGGGGTTGCAGGAAGGAATACAACAGGCCTTGAGGGTATGGAGGGGCCCTTAAGGATAAGGTTTCATCCTTTCGGGCTGTGGCTGGTTTGTTGTTGTTGGTCGGTGACGGTAGCGGTAAATAAAATGTTAAAAGGGGTGGGGGGTCAGCAATAGTATGGCCCCTCCTGTGTATTCCTGAAAGGAATACCGGTATGTTGCACTGCGGGAGGGGGTTGTCTCCGAGCGGCACAGCTAGAGGCCTTATCAGTTTGAAACATGTTCCTGCAGTGTACTCTTTTGGAAATGTGGTGAAAATGGGGTAGCTCCGTCATTGACCAACAGATTGTTTAAAACATGTTGTTTTATCTGAGGTTATATGTTATTTATATGTTATTTATATATTTAAGTTAATATTGGAGGTATTTATACAGTTGGTTAATAAAAGGCTGTTATGGCCATTTATACTCCAGAAGAAAGGTGTGGTCTCATTATTTAAGTTGGTAAGAGGGTGGAGTATGGGTGGCTAACAGTATGGGATAAGATGGGGTACATCTGGACTACACTAGTCATGTGTGTGTGACACAGACAGTGTTAGCAATCATCTTCAGCTGTTTCTGCAGAGCTTTGCGCCAGAGTCTTGTGTGCATTACATGACGAGAATGGTGCCATGCCTTCTAGGAAAAATAGGTCCAAGTGTCTCTTCCTCCTCCCCCTGCCCGCTCGGCTCCAGCCACTTCTCTTCTGTCAAATGGGGCGGGCTGGGGAAGGGATGGGTTACAGACGTGTACAGATTGGCTAAAGAGGCAGCGGGAGGTGGAGTAACTCATCAGTAGCTCCGCCCTCCCACCTAGATGAGCAATTCTATTGGTTGCTACGCTGCCCATCTAGGGACCTGTAATTGTAAACCCACCCAGCAGCACAGGGAGTAGCTATGGCAACTATGCTAATTTAGCGGCGGGGCACACAGGCATAGTTGCCAACATTGTAAAAAAAAAATTTGGGACACTTTTTTGGCTGTAGGCGGAGTCAGCCTATAATTAGGGGGCGGGGCATGCGTCAGTAGGCGTGGCACAGAAAAAAAAGAAAAATGTGGCGCGCGCAAAAAAAGGTTTACATGAAATAGCGGGCGTGGCTTACATGGGTGTGGCTAAAATGGGGTGTGGTTAGAGTCTGAGATGAATGAGGGATGCAGAGGGAAAGGGGGAAAGGGGGGTAGAGGGAGAGGGATGGAGGGACAGCAGACCCAGATCCTACACCACAATAGCAATGTGTATTCCAGAGTTTAACCATCAGCAGATAAAGATACTCCAAACACCTGGTGTTGGCGCTTCAATCATCCCGGCACCATGGTCGTTATGGTGTTATCAGGATGATTGAAGAGCATTATTTCTATTATTACATTGTAATATAAAATGAAATCATTCAACTCACCATAATGCAGAATCAGTGGGACCACTGAGCGTGTCACCTGCTACGTCGCCTGCCATCAGGTTCCCCCAGCAGAGTCTGTCCTTACATCAGGTGCCCCCAGCAGAGTGCCTCCTTCCATCAGGCATTCCCAGTACAGTACCTCTTACGTCAGGTGTCCCCAGCGGAGTGTTAGCTGCAGATGGAGTGTTGGCTACAGTCTAGCTACATGTCCTCAAGAGGTGTGACAAGGGGAGAGTGGTGTGTGGGTGGAGGCATGGTGACTTGGGGTGTTACAGGCTGACTTGGGGAAGGGTGGAGACAGGGTGGTGATTTGGGGGTGCAGGCATGATGGTGACCTGGGGGGTGCAGGCATGGTGGTGACTAGGCCGGAGGGGGTGCAGGCATGGTGGTGACTAGGCCGGAGGGGGTGCAGGCATGGGGGGAGGGGGATGCAGACATGGTGTTGTCATGGGGGGGCGGGTGCAGGCATGGTGGTGATATGGGGGGGAGGGGGTGCAGGTATAGTGGCGACATGGGGGGAACAGTTATGGTGATGACATGGGGGAGGGGGTGCAGGTAAGGTGGTGATATGGGGGAGGGGGCCAGGGCTGGACTGGGACAAAAATATGGCCCTGGACTTCATCCAGACTGGCCTCGGGCACAACACATCAGGGTATGGTACATCAGGCCACATCAGTGCACAAGGCACATCAGGATACAAGGCACATCAGTGCACAGCATATCAGGGTACAGCACACCAGGCCACATCAGGGTACAGGGCACAGCACATCAGGGTACAGAGCCCAGCACATCAGTGTATAGGGCACATCAGGGCACAACACATCAGGGTACAGAGCCCAGCACATCAGCGTACAGGGCACAGCACATCAGGACACAGCACATCAGGGTACAGCACATCAGGGCACAGCACATCAGGGCACAGGACATCAGGGCACATGACATTGAGGCACAGGACATCGGGGCACATCAGGGCATGGGGCACTGGGCCACAAGGCACATCAGGTCACGGGGCACATCAGGGCATAGGAGATTGGGGCACAGCACATCAGGGCATATAGCACATCAGGGCACTGGGCACATAGCACATCAGGGCACATCAGGGCATATAGCACATCAGGGCACGGGGCACATCAGGGCACATAGCACATCAGGGCACATTATGGCACATCAGGGCACATGGCACATTATGGGGCACATCAGGGCACATCAGGGCACGGGGCACATCAGGGCACGGGGCACATCAGGGCACATGGCACATTATGGGGCACATCAGGGCACATAGCACATCAGGGCACGGGACACATTAGGGCACATCAGGGAACATGGCACATTATGGGGCACATCAGGGCACATGGCACATCAGGGCACGGGGCACATCAGGGAACGGGGCACATCAGGGCACATATCACATCAGGGCACGGGGCACATCAGGGCACATTATGAAAAAATCAGGGCACATGGCACATTATGGGGCACATCAGGGCACATGGCACATCAGGGCACAGGGCACATCAGGGCACATGGCACATTCTGGGGCACATAGCACATCAGGGCACATGGCACATTATGGGGCACATCAGGGCACATGGCACATCAGGGCACATGGCACATCAGGGCACGGGGCACATCAGGGCACATGGCACATTATGGGGCACATGGCACATCAGGGCACATGGCACATCAGGGCACGGGGCACATCAGGGCACAGGGCACATCAGGGAACATAGCACATCAGGGCACGGGCACATCAGGGCACATTATGGAAAAATCAGGGCACATGGCACATTATGGGGCACATCAGGGCACATGGCACATCAGGGCATGGGGCACATCAGGGCACATTATGGAAAAATCAGGGCACATGGCACATTATGGGGCACATCAGGGCACATCAGGGCACATTATGGCACATGGCACATTATGGGGAACATCAGGGCACATGGCACATCAGGGCATAGGGCACATCAGGGCACAGGGCACGTCAGGGCACATAGCACATCAGGGCACATGACACGTCAGGGCACATAGCACATCAGGGCACAGGGCACATCAGGGCACGGGGCACGTCAGGGCACAGGGCACGTCAGGGCACATGGCACATTATCGGGCACATCAGGGCACATTATGGCACATGGCACATTATGGGGCTCATCGGGGCACATAGCACATGGCACATTAGGGTACAGGGCACATAGCGCATGGCACATTAGGGCATGGGGCACCTCAGGGGGCACATTATAGGGCACATCACCAACTAGCCAGTATGCAGAGTAGCGCAGGAAGCGTGTCTGTAGTAAGTTCTCACACTTACGAGCAGCTGCTCCCCGGCGGCCCCCCTCTCTTCTCGTCTATCCCAGATGACGAGACACTGACACACACGGGGCAGAGTGGAGGGAGGATTTCCTTGTGTTCAGTGGAGAGGGGAGAGGGGTCGCCAATCCCTGTAGCCAATAGGCTTCAGTGTACAATAGAATCTTCTATTTGTACACTGAAGAGAGAAGCAGATTGGCTGCCCCTCTCCCCTGCACTGAACACAAGGGGAAACAACTAATTGACTGACTTGTGGAGGCGACGGCGGCCATTTTTGTGGAGCCGTTGCCATTTTTTTGAGAAAAACACGCACGATTTTCTCAAGACAAACCCAAAAATTCGGGAAAACACTCGGGACAAAATTAAAGGGGGTCCCAAAATCGGGATTGTCCCGGGAAAATCGGGACTGTTGGCAACTATGCACAGGTGGGCAAGGCATAATTTAGGTGCGGCAATCGCCCCCTATATCGACGCCGGGTAACAGCGGAGCAGTGAATTTTTTTTAAGGGGGAACAGACACTCCAGCCTGGTCAGCCGTGCCCAGGACAAAACAGATTTTTCTGGAAACTTGCTGGGACGGCCTAAACCCGGGACAAAGGGCTGAAAATCGTGAATGTCCCAGGAAAATCGGGACTGTTGGCAAGTATGGATATACCCAGTGGATACCTGGAGGGACACCTGCAGACAGTTCTTCTTCATTGTCCAGCGGCAGTCTGGAGGCTGCTCCTGTTCCATGCACCCTGCAGGTATACCAGATCAGTGTGAGCCATGGTACGGTGCGGCAGAGGCCAGAGGTCATCCCTTGAGTCATATTCCTGAGGGATCATCATCATCTTCAGGATCATCATCATCATCATCATCTTCTGTTCCAGTGTGGTGAACGGGTGATTGCCCAGTCTAATAGACACTGTGTATAGACATCATTGTTCCTTGCACTTCTTACCATCTTTAGTTTAAGGATCTGTTCCAACATATCATAGACACTGTATACAAATCCATGCCATCCATTGTTCTGCTGTTGCTTGCAATTTAACAGCTTTAAGTCAGTAATCACTGTGAATTCAATTACAGTCATATTTTCACAGGAATATTGCTTACTGGTTATACACCATCTATTGGATTAGCTATTCTGCCTTACCGATCAATATTCTTTGCATGCAATTAAACACCTGAAAGCTAGCTGAAGATTAACCGGATTGCCATACAGCAACACTGGACTACTTTTACTTTCCTCTCCACTTCAGGAAATTGCTTTGCTAAAACTATCAAAGCTGAATTTCACCAAAATGCTCTCTGTAAGAGCAGGTTGAATTGTGCTATAGTTACTGTTTGCTGGAGTTGTATCATTTTCCTATTCTTCTGTGAAGGAGCAGTAGAGAGGGGTCTGATACTCATAGGAGTCATTCCTTTGCTCTCCTGTAGTGCATTCACATAGACATTTTATGCTCTTGTTTGGGTATACAAAATATAGTGTGCACTGTTGAATATTTAAGTCATAAAGTTGATAGTTATTTTGCTACCAATAATATCTTTTGTAAGACAACCTTTTTTGGAGTTAAGTTTAGGGTTGTTCTCTGATTCTTTCTCCATTCAACTTACTAAGTAAACATTTCCTGGTTTAACTGATTTTGGTGTATTTCATTATTGCTATTGTTATTTGAAGGAAAATATGTTTGAACCCAGGGTGTTAGAGGTGGCAGAGGACTCACAGGGTCAGGGCAACCAAAGGGCTATTGAATTATCTTGCGACCCTCAAGAGAGCAGCTCTTCATTAACCGCTTCCAGACCACCCCACGTACATTTACTGCAGCAGGGCTGCCAGGCTGCACAAAATCACGTACCTGTACGTGATTTCGTGCATGCAGTTTAAGGGGCACACACGCGGCGCCGGCATGACGCTGCCGCTGTGACTGGACACAGCGAGTACCAATCAGCAGGTCTGGAGGCCGCGATGGCAGCCACAACCCACTGATCGTTCACAGGAGAGACAGATCAGCCGTCTCCCTGTGTAATCAAGGCAAAAGGTGGATCTGTTAGGAAGCAAAAGAGAGATCTTGTGATTCAGCTAAGCGGAATCACGGATCTCTCTTTCCTTCAGTGTGACACTGTCACACACAGTTAGTAAGCACCTCCCTAGGGAACATTTAACCCTTTGATCGCCCCTGGTATTAACCCCTTCCCTGCCAGTGCCATTTATACAGTCATCAGTGCATTTTTATATCACTGATCACTTTACTGGTGTCACTGGTCGCCAAAAAGTGTCACTTAGTGTCAGATTCATCTGCCGCAATGTTGCAGTCCCGCTAAAAATCAATTGCCAGTAAAAAAAATTAAAAATAAATGAAAGTCCTTAAGTCTATCTCCTATTTTGTAGACGCTATAACTTTTGCACAAACCAATTAATTTACGCTTATTGGGATTTTTTTTACCAAAAATATGTAGAAGACTACATATTGGCCTAAATTGATAAAGACATTTTTTTGGGGATATATATTATAGCAGAAAGTAAAAATATATATATTTTTCAATTGTCGGAAAGCTCCATTTGTGGGGAAATAAGGACATTAATTTTATTTGGGTACAAAGTTGCACAACCGCGCAATTGTCAGTTAAATTGACGCAGTGCCGTATCACAAAAAAATGGCCTGGTCAGGAAGTGGGTAAAACCTTCCGGAGCTGAAGTGGTTAATATAAGACAGTTCATAGGGCTGGTTACCACTTCCTGAATGGTAAAACACTGCTTTTTACTGTGCAGGAAATGTGTGTTTTGGTCCTGCAGGGTCTTGCACATTTAAACTGCAGAGCACTACTTGCAATTTTTTTTTTTTTGTAACATTGCGACATTTCATTAATTTCTTCGCACCACAGCTTAACTACCATGCGTAGAAACGCAGAGAGAAACTGAGGTACGGGTGCGCTGTGGTGTGAGATAGAAAAATGCTTACATGTTGCAGATATCTACACTTCAGCTCACACAAAGTCTGCATTCAAATGAGAACATGGCACATAGAAAACAATTGTTTTCCATGTGCCTGTGTTGATACCTCCGGCTCTCTACAGAAAAACACCGGTCTCTGCATAAGTATAAATGAGCGCTTACAGGAGGGTGACTATTTGCAAGACCTTGTTCACACATGGGAGCACTACAGCATACAGCCATGTCAGAAATGAATATGTGTTCCATACATCCCAGTGCAGGCAGTACCATTCATGTCATTTGAGATGCAGCGGCTACACAGACACATCCACTACTCTCAGTTTGACATCTATGCAGGTGCGTGTGCAATGCCCCCAAACACAGACAGTGTGCATTCAGGGCTGTGCACATAGTACACCCATGTGAATGAGGACACATTGTTATTCATTTACTCACTGACTCATACAAAAAAATACATGACCTGATCACCCCGATGCCATAGGGAATTTCCTTGGAGCTGTGTGAAAGTGTGTCACATTTGTAGTGCAAACTTTTTATGCATAGACCACTTAATGTTTTTTTACTCCATTTTTAAACAATTTTTTTCTTTAAAGTGGAACTTCACTCTCTCTTAATCAGCATTGACTATTTTTAATCCTTATGCTGCTAGCATTAGTAAATAATTAGGAATGTATACCATATTTACTTGTTTTAACTATTTTAATACTGGACACTTTCCCCCCCTTCCTGCCCAGGCCGATATTCAGCTTTCATGTCGCATTTTGAATGAATGCGCGGTCATGCAACTCTGTACCCAAAATTAAATTGTTATCATTTTTTGAGACAGATAGAGCTTTCTTTTAGTGGTATTTAATAACCACTAGGTTTTCTTTTTTTTTTTTTTTTTGGTAAATAAACGGAAAAAAAACTGAACATTATGAAAAGAAAAACATTTTTCTTAGTTTCTGTTATAAAATTTTGAAAATAAGTAATTTTACTACTTTACTGATGTGTGCTGATGAGGCTGCACTGATGGGCGCTGATGAGGCTGCACTGATGGGCGCTGATGAGGCTGCACTGATGGGCGCTGATGAGGCTGCACTGATGAGGCTGCACTGATGAAGCTGCACTGATGGGCGCTGATGAGGCTGCACTGATGGGCACTGATGAGGCTGCACTGATGGGCACTGATGAGGCTGCACTGATGGGCACTGATGAGGCTGCACTGATGAAGCTGCACTGATGGGCACTGATGAGGCTGCACTGAAGGGCACTGATGAAGCTGCACTGATAATCACTTTGGGTAAGTTTAGCGAGTGCTGAGGAAAGAAGAACCCCCCCCCCCAGGCACTGCTGTCTTGTTCCAGCTTGCCTCAAAGGAATTCAACTCTCCACTATGAATAACACACAAATGTCCAGTTATGGAGTCTCTTCATTTACCACTTGTGTCCCCAGACCTTTTTCTCTAGAAATTCCTTTTAGTCCCAGAGCATTTTTCTTTTTTGCTTCAGCAGTGTCTCGGTTCCACACATAATATCTTGCAGGTTTTATAGTCTACCCTGACAAACTATACATTAGTTGTTTTCAAGACAGTTGGGGCTTTAATATGGATTGATCTGTAGTAGCATTGAAAGCCCAATAGCTGATCATTTCAGCTACTGTGCTTTAGGC
Organism: Lithobates clamitans; assembly: GCA_037952925.1. NCBI lineage: Eukaryota > Metazoa > Chordata > Amphibia > Anura > Ranidae > Lithobates > Lithobates clamitans. The sequence continues at coordinate 1,358,861 of JBBGZY010001306.1, read as the reverse complement.
TGGGTTCACACTTAAGCAAATTGGATGCAGGTTTCCCCACGTCCAATTCGCATAGCAGGAGATTGCGACGGGCTCTCTATGGAGCCAGTTCACACATCTCCGCAGCGGCTCAAGTGCAAATTGCACAGGAGCCCTGTGTGTCTTTTGGTCCTTTTCAGGTGCAAATTCAGCCCAATGAAATCGCACCTGAAACGATGGAGACGCACCGGACCCCTGCTGTGAGCTGCTGCGTGTTCTATTGTGAACCCAGCTTTAGTGCTGGATGCCGGCTACCATTTTGAAATGAACCTGGGGACTCAATAACTAAATGAAAATATAACATTCCCATGCTGACAATTCTTAATTTACTTTATGTTTCAAAATATAAATATATCGTATGTCTCCATTGGAGAAATTTGTATTTGAAATCACCTCTTATAATAATAATAATAATATTACGGTGTGTGCAAGCAGTTTAAAGTACAACTAAAGGTCGTAAGCACCATCTTGTGGCCATAACGCGGTATTTGTTTTTAACTATCTCGGGAAAAAATGAATTTTGGCCATTAGATGAGGTTTACAATCATAACTAGATAATTCTATAACAGAATACAGCAAATTTCCTTGGAGCTATGTGAAAGTGTGTCACATCTGTTCTGCAAACTTTTTATACATAGTCCCCTTAATGTTTTTTTACTCTTAAAAAAATGTAAACAATTGTATTCTTTAAAGTGAAACTTCACTCTCCCAATCAACATTCACTATTTTTAATCCTTATGCTGATAGCAATTGTAACTAAATAGGAATGTATTTCATATTTACTTGTTTTAACCACTTCAGTACCAGGCACTTTCACCCCCTTCCTGCCCAGGCTGATTTTCAGCTTTCAGCGCTGTCGCACTTTGAATGACAATTGCACAGTCATGCAACACTGTAGTCATATGAAATGTTTATAATTTGTTGAGACAGATAGAGCTTTTTTTGGTAATATTTAATCACCACTGGGTTTTTTTGTTAAATAAATGAAAAAAGTATGAAAGTTTTGAAAAAAAAAATCTTATTTTCTGTTATAAAATTTTGAAAATAAGTAATTTTTCTTCTTCACTGATGTGTGCTGAAGAGGCTGCACTGATGGGCCCTGATGGAGCTGCACTGATGGGCCCTGATGGAGCTGCACTGATGAGGCTGCACTGATGGGGCTGCACTGATGGTCACTGATGGAAACTCTTCATTAACCACTTGTGTCCTCAGGCCTTTTTCTCCATAAATTTCTTTTTAGTCCCAGAGCATTTTTTTTTTCCGTTTCAGCAATGTCTCGGTTCCACGCATAATATCTTGCAGGTTTTATAGTATAGCCTGTTTGTTTTCAAGTCAGTTGAGACTTTAATATGGAGTGATTTGTAGTAGCATTGAAAGCCCAATAGCTGATCATTTCAGCTACTGTGCATTAGTGCTGGATGCCAGCTGCCACTTTGAAATGGACCTGGGAACGCAATAACTAAATCAAAATATAACATTCCCATATTGACAATTCTTAATTTACTTTATGTTTCAAAATATAAATATATTATATGTCTCCATTTGTAAAAATTTTAATTTGAAACCACCTCTTAGAATAATAATAAAAATAATAATATTAACCACTTAAGCCCCGGACCATTTTGCTGGCCAAAGACCAGAGCACTTTTTGCAATTCGGCAAAAAAAATTGCAATAAGCATTTATTGATTGGTTTGCGCAAAACTTATAGCGTTTACAAAATAGGGGATAGTTTTATGGCATTTTTATTAATATTTTTTTTTTTTTTTTACTAGTAATGGCGGCGATCAGAGATTTTTATTGTGACTGCGACATTATGGCGGACACGTCGGACAATTTTGGCGTGATTTTGGGACCATTCGCATTTATACAGCAATCAGTGTGATTAAAATTGCATTGATTACTGTGTAAATGTGACTGGCAGTGAAGGGGTTAATACTAGGTGGTGCTGTAGGGGTTAAGTGTGTCCTAGTGATGTGTTCTAACTGTATGGGGGGTGGGATAGCTGTGACACATCACTGATCATAGCTCCCAATCACAGGGAGCTATGATCAGTGTCCTGTCACTAGGCAGAACAGGGAAATTCTTGTTTACATTATCATCTCCCCGTTCTTCCTCTCCGTGAGATGATCGCGGGTATCCCCGCGGACATCGAGTCCGCGGGACCCGCGATCCTACTCACGGAGCTCCCGGCCGGCACGCGCGCGCCGCCGGCCGCACACATGCGATGGCATGGTGGCAAATTCAAAGGGACATACAGGTACACCCATTTGCCCAGCCATGCCATTCTGTCGATGTACATCGGCGTGCGCCGGTTGGGAACCTGTTAATATTATGGTGTGTGCAAGCAGTTTAAAGTACAAATAAAGGCTCCTGTATGACAGTCTAAACAAGTGCCCAGCCCAGTTACTATATGTTGTACAAGCCTCATAGTAAGCAAAAACTTACTTTACCTTCCCTGACTCAGCCAACTCTTTATCATTTGTGTCTTACATGCTCCACATGCTAAACACTTATCGCCTACAGTGGGGGGGTTTTAGCAACAAAGGCAGTGCTGGCAATCCATAAAGCAATCAGTAGGATTAGGTGTGACCAGATTCTTTAATATAAGATCTTTTTTTGAGCGCTGTGATACATTTTGATTTTTATTTAAGTGAGGTTAAATTGTTGAATACACTGTAGATCTCTGCAACTTGTTGTCCTCTGCTGCAGGTAGTTTGAGGTAAATGGGCTTGTAATAAAGGATTAGACTTTATTATTTGAAAGTTCCTATGTTTAACCTCCCAAATATGTGGATATGGTGCAATTATTTCAGTCAACTTGAGGGTATAATAATAAAAGGAATTTGGTTTAAATAGTTATTTCAGATAATGAAAATGTATATTGGATGTGTATTGGAGATATCCCGCTCACACTTGAATGAGGATACATAGGGAATGGTCTCACAGAAATCCATAAGGGCAGGGATGGTAGAGGAGAAAACAAAAAGGGGCCACGTAGCGTGATTACGTAATAAACAGTAAAATTTATTAAAATGAAACAACACTCAGATGATATATGATGAAAAAGTGCTTTGTATAAAATCAGTAGGCAGCAGTGGGGACCTTCCCGACGCGTTTCGTCTCCAAGGACATCGTATCCGCATTCAAGTGTGAGCGGGATATCTCCAACCCACAGAAACCAGTATTACCTTAATTCATTCATCACATACAAGCTTGTTTGACACGCAGAGCGTATGCTCTGGCGTGTTCAAACGTTTTGGTAAGCCCCCCTCTGTTTATGGTGGTGGTCTAATCACAGTCACTTGTATCTTCCAACGGATCTACACGTGTTTTTATTGGAACTTTTTGGTGTTATAATTCACTATTTCACCTTCACATATTTGGACCTCGTCTAACTGCATTTTTGCGATTCTATACGCATCATTTGTATATGGACATTGTGCTCATCTTGTTATAATGTCACTTTATTTGTGGTACCATTACTAATTATTTGATTGTATTTTTTACATATGGATACCACTTCTATTTACTCACTGTGTTTGTGTATTATCAAGTTATAATTTATTATTTTTGTTAATTTTATTGTTGTTTTTGGGTTTGTACCCATTCACATATAGCGCTACACTTTATTTATATGTTTCTTGTTGCCATTTACTCAATTTGGTGTGTTAGCTGCTGAATCACCAGAGTAGCGCGGAATTACCTATTTTGCTTTCAAGAGAAAAAGGGGGACTGATAATGGTCAATGTGAGTAACATATGAGTAACCATACATCATGATCAGCCATAATAGATCAAATAATATAAAATAATACACTATCACAAATCACTAAGAAGAATGGAAGTATATTTATAGATCTAATAATCACTAATGAAGCAGTTCAAATCAAAATCTATATTTAACCCTCCGGGGGCAAAGCAGGCTGCTAAAAAAATCCACTACGTTTCCCTTTTGGACAGTTCCCTCAGCAAATTAGAGCCCCTCCATGAGGGTTTGATGTGGTCTATACCCCAAAATTTTAGACCAGAGGGATCCTGATAATGGTGGGTTTTGAAATGTAGGGATAAATTGTGATCTTTGAATCCAATATGTATATTGTGGATATGCTCTGCTACATGAATTCTTAAGAGGCGTTTGGTTCTCCCAATGTATAATAATCTGCAGGGACAAGTCAGGGCATACGCTACATGTGTTGTATTACATGTAATGAAGCGTTTAATCCTGAACTCTTTATTATTGGAAGGAGAGACCAATTTTTTTACCCCTCTAAGGGGTCTACTCACTTCCCTACAAGCTTTACATCTCCTACAGGAGAAGAACCACTCCTGATCCCAAAAAGTGGGGGGATGACTGGGAGGATCAAGAACATTTACTATAGCATCACCATAACTTGGGCCTCTACAATATATACATTTCGGCTTAGCTGGAAGTACTGTAGCCAGAGTTCTGTCCATAGAAAGAACATGCCAGTGGGTATTAAAAATATTTTCTGAACTGTGAATGCAAAGAGGAAATAAACGCCCACTCATGTTCCATATTTATAGAACCTGAGGTTCCCTCTTTTAGACACTCCTCCCTAGGGACCATTCTAATTTCTTCTACCACTGCATCTAGATGTTGTTTTTTATACCCTTTTTCTAAAAATCTGTCTTTCAACACTCCAGACTTTATCGTGTAGTCCTCAAGTGTTGAACAGTTCCTCCTCACCCTCATCATCTGGCCCTTAGGAATATTTCTAAGCCATAGAGGGTGATGTCCACTATGTGTGGGGAGGAAACTGTTCCTGTCAGTGGGCTTAAAAAACACTCTAGTCTGCAGTCTGTCACCTACGTGGTAAATCGTCACATCGAGAAAGTTAATTTCTTCCTTACTCCACTGGCTGGTAAATTTTATATTATTTGTGTTCTTATTCAGATATTCCAAAAATGCACATAATGAGGGTTCAGACCCAGACGATATCAATAAAAGGTCGTCAATATAGCATCTATAGAAGAGGAGCTCACCCCTTCTATTATGAAAAACAGTTTTATCCTCCCACTCCCCCCAAAGCTTGTAGGGAAGTGAGTAGACCCCTTAAAGAGGTAAAAAAAAATGTCTCTCCTTCCAACAATAAAGAGTTCAGGATTAAACACTTCATTACATGTAATACAACACATGTAGTGTATGCCCTGACTTGTCCCTGCGGATTATTATACATTGGAAGAACCAAACGCCTCTTAAGAATTAGTGTAGCAGAGCATATCCACAATATACGAATTGGATTCAAAGATCAGAATTTATCCCTACATTTCAAAATCCACCATAATCAGGATCCCTCTGGTCTAAAATTTTAGGGTATAGACCACATCAAACCGTCATGGAGGGGCTCTAATTTGGTGAGGGAACAGTCCAAAAGGGAAACGCAGTGGATTTTTTTTAGCAGCCAGCCTTGACCCTAAAGGGTTAAATATAGATCTTGATTTGAACTGCTTCATTAGTGATTATTAGATCTATAAATATACTTCCATTCTTCTTAGTGATTTGTAATAGTGGATTATTTTATATTATTTGATCTATTATGGCTGATCATGATGTATGGTTACTCATATGTTACTCACATTGACCATTATCAGTCCCCCTTTTTCTCTTGGATTTGTTACTTTTATCTGAAAATTATCATGTCCACTTGTACACTTGTGTATATGTATGTTTTTACCGTTATATCTTGATGTTTTATTTATTCATTTTGTGAGAAAATTTATTATGAATTTTAAGCATTTTCTCGCTGCTGACTTTCATGCCTTGATTATCTTTTTGTCTAAAGCAATTTAGAAATAACAAGGGTGGTTCAGTCAATTTAAGATTTGTATACCTTGATTGTTCTCAGTTAATTAATATATAATTTTAAGATTAGCAAGGGTATTGTTAACTACTTATTTTATCTAATTTGGTTTATGTGTATAGAGTGTTGAGAGAGAGAGAGATAGTGTTACCAACTAGGTATAGATATTATGCATCATAGTGATCCTCTGGCTTGATCTTAGTTCAATTCAGCAGTAAATCTAACCTTCTTTTCCTTCTGAACCCACAGTTCCCGGAGTACACCCATTTAATATGTGAACTGTGAGTGTTGCAAGGAGTTAACACTAATTCACTTAACACATTACTATATATTCTGATACGCCGTGCCGTGTGGTCACGCCCCTTTGACAAAGTCAGAAAGACGAAATCGATCAGGAAGTGACCTCACGGTGGACCGAACACATCTATTAGACGCTGCATTTCAATGTCCAGCACGGACTCCGGAAAAGATTAGCACTGAGCGGCGTACGGATCTGTAGTGTCCCTCGCAGTGCTTTCTGACATTTCCAGCCCTTTGGCGAAATACTGATAGCTTTGTACTTGATATCAAGCCATTGGATGAACTGGAATTGACAGCAGCTGTATGAAACAGAAAGTTCTTGTTTTTTAACGCTTTGGATGACACACATCTTTAATAAATACCTGGAAAATAGAACTACTACGATCAGAGGTTCCCAACTTTCCACTGAATAATGAGACCATATGTGTCAGTATACATAAGACCATATGTGTCAGTATACATTAGACATATTATGTATATAGATAGAAGTGATTACTTATACACTAACATAATTGATAACATTAAACTATTACTACGTTGCTTGTAAATAAATAACTAATACAAAACCTACACTACAGGGCACATTCATGCTCAAATGCCTGTACAAGGATCCAAAGATTTGGGCCATGAAGGAGAGGGACTGTTATGGACAGTTACCCTTTTGTATCACAGATACAAGGGGAAAAATGGCAGTTACCATGCTACTCTCCCAGAAGGAGCAAAAAAGTGCACCACTTAGAAAATCTCCACATGTCTCCAATCCTTAGATTTCTGAAAGGAGCAGCAGCGATTGCTTACTCTGTGACTCTTTTAAGTTGTTTTTCAAACCACAGAGGACAGGCCCAGCTGCAGCAGTCACAGGCAGCACCGTACCATATGATTTTAGACTACCTAGAGTCAAGGGCTGAACCTAATAAAGCTGCTTACATACTCACAAGTGAGCGTACATTATTTCTGGCTATTGTTTCTGAAATAATACACTCTATTTTAGCAATAGATGTGACCTTTAATGGAGATGTGCAGATGAAAACAGTAACAGCTATCACTTTTGGTAAGGAGTATACAGGAAATACAATTTTGAGATTTACCAGTTGTAGCCCCTCATACAATTAAGGCTATTTTTTATTAGAATTTATTGGAATAAGGAAGAAATGCTCCAATAATGTCCTTTTTGAACATGAGTCGTGGTCTATTGATAGATGACTTAAGCTGGCATAGACAGTTTGACTCTCAGTTGGTTTAGCAAGAACCATCTGGGATTCTAACCATGTATGGGCAGGATGAATGTACCCAAGCTGATCGTCACTAGCAATAATCACTGTGTCCCCCACCCCCTGCCAGGAGAACACAATAGCTCCATGGGAGGGATTCTCCTGTCAACACTGTCCGTGTTGATGGGGGTATATCCAGTAAATTTCTTTCCAGCAACCCGTGGTTGCTGGAAAGAAATTAGCTCCATCTATGGCCGGCCTTAGTGATAGAAGTTATCCTAAATGGTCTTATGAATGAGGTACAGCGCTTGTATAAAAGTCCACAAGAAATAAATCCAGGAAACCGTTGTTCAACACAGTTCATAAATTGATTAGCAGAAGGTGAAACAGAGGAAACTATCATCGGCACCCAATCTCACAGCCGCTTACCCTCCTTAGTGGACCCTCATTACAAGGGCCACACAATCATGTAAACAAACATGGAAGCCCACCAAATTATAGATACACCAGCCTCAGGTAACAGTTTTCCTGGGGGGTGGGTTGGATCTCTTAGCAATCATCTGAGCTGGCTGTGGCCCCTGGAGGAACGTGGAGGAGTAAGCAGTACATGGTGCAATTAACACCGGCTGCCCATATGACAAAATGGTGCTCCCTACAGCCAGGGCTGGGAACAGCACTCGCTCCTCCGTGAAGTCATGTGAAGACTTTCCTTGGTCTATTCAACCTGGCAAAACTTTAGCTCTATATTAAAAAAAGAGATAAGGAATAAAAAAGATGTGAAAAGGAGAGATTAAAAAAATGACTTTTAATCTCTTTTTCAGGGGAATAGCAGAAACTTAGAGATATCATTAGGAGAAATGTATTTATCAGCTGATAAACAGTTATATGAAGTCCTAAAGAGGGGTTGTCATTTCTCAATCCGTACAGCACCCGCATTGGGCTCTATGCTGTCACCCTGCTATTGGGATGTACAGAGGAAGCGAAAAACATAACTGTTGGTGACAGGGTCTTTTGTTATTGCAGGGTACACAGGAACACTAAAAAGCTTAATCTTTGATTACAGGTGTAGCACCCTTTAGTGTGCTAGTGTTTAAGTCAAAGCAAATGTAAATGGTAAGTGTGAGTCAGGAATCTGGGTCAGAGATTTTTGCAGGTCAGGCTGGGTGACTCATACAGGCAGGTCTTTGGTGCCTCCCTCTGGTTCTGGGAGCTTGGAGAAACTTCTAGAAGTTAGGAGGGCAGAGGTCAGGAGGGTTGCTCTGCATACCTAGGGGAACTTGGCCAATCAGCAGGCAGCGGGCATGGCAGGGTGGCTAAACCAGCCCTAAATATGGATAAGTCATGCCAGCAGGGGAGTTGGGTGAAAGATGAAGTGCTGAGGAGACAGTGGCCTAGGAGGGGTCTCAGAGGAGTCTTAGAGGAGATCCCAACACCAGGTTGGGCTCGGGCTGGCTCAGGGGAACCCATTCAGCAAAGTGGTTTGACATGGAATCCTGCCTGAAAAGCAGCGGGAGCAGGGAGGACAGTGTGAGTACATCAGCACACCCAGGGACGTTCAAGGGGAGAGATTGCCACATATAGCAAGCTTTCTAAAAGGACAGCGCTGTGCTTAACCCTTTTTATACCTTGCCCTGGGAGATCTTCTGAAGCAGCCTGGGGGGCTAGTAGTGCCTGCAAGCAGTGCAGCTGGGAGAGGATCTACACAAGGAGATGATACATTCCTGCATGCAGTTTGCTTCAAGTTTTTGTGCTATTTCCAAGAGGGCCTGAGAGCTCCTAGTCTGTAATGGACTTTTGCTTCTAAATCCACTAAGGACTGTGTGAGGAAAGGAGAGAAATCAGTCTGGGATCATTTTGTCCAGAGGAAGGAAGTTGTCCTCTGTTGTTGTTCTTGATTCACCTTGGGCATCCCATAAATCCCTTCATCCATCCAAGTTGTTACCCCTAATAAAACATAAAGACAAAGCCAAGGGACTTACTTCTTGTTTCTGGATGCAAGCTGAGAATGCGTGTTGCCTGGCTGTGCAGGAGTACGGGAACCAGTTGCCAGCATCCTCCGTGGGGGTAGTGCTACACAGGAATATAATATCCTATAAAGGAATTAATTTACTGCAACACTCATTTTGTGGTGCATAGGCGTGCGCAGGTGTGCCTGGGTACACTCTAATCACTACGTGCGGTACCGATTCCCCCTACTGCCCAGGCTTCCCCCGTGTTGACCCCCCACCCCGCAGTGCTGCTGGCTTCCCTCCTCTCCTATCCCCCAGCTGCTGCGGGGGATGTTTCAGGATGGAAAATGGGGGAATGGGCTTGTTAGAAGTTTTCTTTAATCTAATATGTATCAATTAACAAATATTAACAAATGAATGAATGGATTGGGTCTTTATAATATGATTGAGTTGTAATATATTCATGTCTACATATGGAAAAGTGAATTATATAGGCTTTTATATATTTATGTGAAAGTATATATATATATATATATATTGTTATAAGCTTCATAAACATTCCTTTGGAGAGCTCAAACATGGTAATAGTTAGGGTTGAGTGAGATAGCTCTCACCTCCTCATCACATGCAAAGAAAGGTTTCACATTTCTTTTTTTTTTTTTTTCAACAATAGTTTTTATTCATTTTTCAGTATTACAGAAGATGAAAAGCCTTGAAAAGTTAGTACATTACAAGTACAAATTTCAAAGAAAAAAGAAAGATACAAATATTTGTTCTATAAAACGTTATCTATAACAACACTTATCATTCCTCTTAACCTTTGGTCTGTCCCTCCGTCCCGATCGCCCCTCTGGGAACTATCTGCGACCGGGAATGAGGAACCGCCTGTTGTGTATCTTCCACCATTCCTTTCTTTTTTGTAAATTAAGTGTATATTTCCAGTAGTACGTACTGTTATCTTCTTATGTAATGAGAAATAAACTGTTAGAAGATTTAACTTGAAACTGGGGAATTGTAAAATTAAAATAAAAATTTAAAAAGGAATCAAAAAGGTGGGGGAAGAGGGGAGTAGGAACTAGTTTCCTGAGGATGGATTTCTATGTTGATTTTTACTTACGTAAAAATTTTTTCCATTTATAATTTATGGTTTTATTTTCCCATTTTATGTCCACTAGAAATGTTGTTTTGTATTTTTATTATAGTTTTTATACCATTCTATCCATGGTTCCCAATGTTTAAGGAATTCTGTGTATTTCCCTTCTCTATAGGCTAGCATGCTTTCATAGGTAAAGTGAATTGTGAGTGTGCGAACTACATCTGCGATGTTCGGGAGATTAGGGGATCTCCAGAGTCTAAGTATCACCAACTTGGCTGCTAGGAATAAGTGTGTAGTAAATGATCTGAATAGGTAGGGGATGTTTTCGATGCCTAAATTTAATATGGCCAATTCTGGTGAGAGTTGGATGGTTGTTCCTATGACTTGTTGGAGAATTATGAATACTTTGGGCCAGAATGCTGCTAATTTCCCACATGTCCACAGAATGTGGAACAGGGTTCCTGTTTGTAAGCAATTTCTCCAGCATAATGGAGGTGTTGAGGGATCAAATTTTGCTACTCTGTATGGCGTTAAATACCACCTTTGTGTAATTTTATGGGATAGTTCCCACATGTTTGTACTTTTGGTGGCTGAGTATATGTATTGTAATGCTTTGTGCCACTGGTTTTCAGTATAAGATGTTTCTAGGTCTCTTTCCCATGCTATCATAGGATTAGATTTTTCTAGGATAGATTTGTTGCCAAAAAAATCATAGAATAGTGAAATTCCTCCCTTGCGATTCGCTGTGGAGGTAAGATAGATATGTATTTTCCAAAATAATTTGCATTGTAGGAGTTTGTTATTCCTGAGGAATGAGGATATTCGTATGTAGTTAAATTGTTCAGAGGCTGGAAGGTCAAATTCTGATTGTAGTTGTATAAAAGATTTTAATTTATCATCTTTGAATAGGTTGGATATCCATTTTATTCCTATAGACGACCACTTGGTTAAGCATAAGTTAGGGACAGTTATTGCTATTGCTTCAATGGGTATATCTAGATGAATAGTGGGTGTTGGTATAGGATTGATTGCTGTTAATTTTTTCCAGCAAGCTTGTGTCGCTAGTATTGTGGGGGATAAATGGTTATATTTTTGGATTTGAAAAGGTGAGGCCAGAATGAAGTAGTATAGGTTCCCCCCTGGTATTTGAGATTGTTCTAGGGTTCCCCAGAGTGGTGTTGCATGATTAGGAAACCACCCTCTGATCTGCGCTAATACTGCCGCCATGTGGTAGTCCCCAAAAATTGGGGCTCCCACTCCTCCCGCTTTTTTTGCTTTGCTGAGTTTAGAGAAGGAGCTGCGTGCTTTTTTACCCTCCCATAAAAAGGTAGTTAGTATACGTTGTAGATTTTTAAAAAAGGTTTTTGGTGCTGGTATGGGAATTGTTCGAAAAACATACAGTATTTGAGGTAATATTTGCATCTTAAATGCTGCGAGTCTACCTGACCATGATAGTATAAGTTTGCTAAGTTTTTGTGTTCCTTCTCTTACCTTCCCTTCAAGTGGTAGATAGTTTGCTTTAAACAGTTGTTCAGGATGTGAGGTAAGGTTAATCCCCAAATAATTGATCATGTGATTGTTCCATATATATGGGTATTTAGCTTGTAGTTCTATTTTGTTTTGTTGGGATACTCCTAGATCTAGTATGTACGATTTGGTATCATTCACCTTATAATATGATACTTTGCCGTAGTCCCTGAGTAGGGAGCATACTTTCTCCAAGGAAGACACCAGATCAGTAAGCATCAGGATCACATCATCAGCGAAAAGACTTATGACGTGTTTACTTTTATTAATCATGAAGCCTTGTATTTGAGGTGATTGTCTAATTTTGGCTGCTAGTGGTTCCATGAGTAAATTGAAAATGAGGGGGGACAAGGGGCACCCCTGCCTCGTGCCATTTGAGATCCCGAAGGATCTAGATAACATGCCTGATGTATATACTCTTGCTGACGGAACAGTGTACAAGGCCAGGATGGCGGATAGGATGTGTCCTGTTAGTCCGAATTTCTCTAGGGTTTGTGACAGGTATAACCAATGCACCCTATCAAACGCCTTCTCCGCATCCAATGCTAGAAGCAGAGAAGGCGTTCGAGTTCTCCTAGCTATGTGGATTATATTTATTAGGCGTCTGGTCGCATCTGATGCCTGTCTTCCTTTTGTAAAACCTGATTGGTCTGGGTCAATTAAGGTAGGGAGTATATTTATCATTCTAAGTGCTATCATTTTGGCGTAGATTTTCAAATCGTTGTTTAGTAATGAAATTGGTCGGAAATTTTGGGGTTGATCCGGCGTCTTCCCAGGCTTAGGTAGTGTCACAATAATTGCTTCGAGCATTTCAGGAGGGAAGGAAGCAGAGGCAGCAGCTCTATCGTACACTTTAAGGAGGTGTGGACTTAAAATCGACTGGAAATTCCTATAGTACTCGCCTGTTAGACCATCTGGTCCTGGTGATTTGTTGTTTGGGAGTGTTTTTATAGTGTTTAGTAATTCTGTCATGGAAAATGGTAAGTTGAGCGTTTGTAGTTGAGATGGTGTGAGTGTGGGAAGATCTATGTTGGAAAGAAAGTCGTTTATTGTTTCTGGTGTGGGTTGCGGTGTTTTATCATCTTTGTGTAGGTTATATAGGAAACCATAATAGTCGCTAAATGCGTCTGCGATACCTTGTGGATCATATATTTTTTGCTTTGTGTTCGAATGTATAATGTGGGCTACTTTGGTCTTAAAGCGTTGTCCTTGTATCCTCCTTGCTAATGCTTTACCAGCTTTATTGCTGGTGGAATAGAAGGACACTTTTGATTGTTTTTCTGTTTGTTCGTGTGTTTGAATTAATACTATTCTGAGTTTATGTCTTAATTCAGTAAGTGTAGTGCTTATAGAGGGGGTGGGGTTGCTTTTATTAAGAGCTTCTAAAGCGTCAATTTCTTTTAGTAAATTTGCGATTTTTTGCTGCCGCTGCTTCCTGAACCTTGCTCCTAGTTGTATAAATATTCCCCTTATATATGCCTTATGGGCATTCCATAATAGAGAGGCATCATTTGTAGATGGTGAATTGACCCGAAAATAACTGGACAAGTGGTCTTCCAATAATTTTTTAGTTTTAGGGTTTTGGATGATGTGGGAGTTAGCGCGCCACATATAGGCGGCGGTGGTAGGGTAAGAGTCTTTAAGTGTAAGTAGAACAGGAGCATGGTCTGACCACGCTATTGTTCCTATTTTTACTTGAGTCACTTTTTGCAATAGCCACTTGTCTGTTAGGATCAGGTCAATTCTCGTATACGTACAGTGTCTATGTGAAAAGAAAGAATAATCCTTTTCATTTGCGTGCAGACAACGCCAAGTGTCGAATAAGTCATGTGATCGTAAAAAATTGTTTAGAGAATATGTTCTTTTAGTAGGGGCTGTAGTAGAGTCCATTTGTGGATCCGGAACGATGTTAAAGTCCCCGCATATTATGAGAGAGCCTTGGTGTAAGTTCTTTACTTTCCTCATGAGCCCATGTAAAAATTTGATTTGCCGTTTATTGGGTACGTAAACATTGAGTAGAGTGTATCGGATGTTGTTGATTTCGCATATTATTATGAGATAGCGACCTGCTGTGTCCGTCGTAGTGGAGATTAGGTTAAAAGCGATTGTATCCTTTACTGCAATCATCACTCCTCTTTTTTTTGCTGGCATGTTAGAGAAGAAAAAATGTTGGAAGGATTTATGTGAACATTTAGGTGGTGCCTTTTGGTGGAAGTGGGTCTCTTGGACGCATAGTATGTCGCATTTAGATGTATCTGCTTCTCTCCATAGAGATGTTCTTTTAGCTGGGTGGTTTAAGCCGTGGGCATTTACTGAGAGAATGTTAATTGGCATCTTGGTATTTTAAGTGGTGTGTTTGTGTTTGATGATAAACGTACTCACAGTTAGGAGTAGTGGAAGGTTGTATGTTTCTTAACGTTGTTCTTTTGTTCTTCTTGTGGACATTCATGTTGATTTCTTGAGTATCTTGAACGTGGTAAGGGTATTCACTGAATTCTTCTGGATAGAATGGTGGGAATAGTTCCTGTAAAATAGGGAAAAGTGGAAAGCGAAACAAAAGAAGAAAACCGAACAAACTGAAACTTAAAAGGAGGGTTATGGTAACCCTTGTGCAGATCATGTCTGCTCAGGCTTTGGGAGCTTGTGGTGTGGTATAAGCTCCAATGAGCGGGGCCCTGTGTTGGGCTAATGATATGAGGCCTACCATTCTAGGCTTAGGGTGGCTGTTATCATTTGTAAGCTGCGGCTTGCTGCCAATCTGGAGGGACTTTGTTGAGGTTCCTATCGTCAGAGGAGGAGGTATGTTCATCTGAGATGATTTTCCACTTTTGCAGCAGTTTGTATCCCTTAGATGGGGTTGTGATTACATGATTCACTCCATCTTTAGTGATTAACAGTTTAGTTGGATAGCCCCATTTGTAGGTAATGCTATGGTTCCTTAATGCTTTAGTAATGTTATTCAAATTCTTGCGCAGCTGCAAGGTAAATTGTGACAAATCTGCATAGAATTGTAATGCGGCGTATTCTGTGTCACGGTGCTCCCCTTTACGTGTAATTGTCATCAGGCGCTCTTTTGATTGGTAGAAGTGCATTCTGAATAATACATCTCTAGGTACATTTTCTGGGATAAATGAGGGTTTAGGCAGTCTGTGTATCCTATCTATGGACAGTTCTATGGCCGGTATTTCTGGCATAAGGGTGGTTAGCATTGCAGACGCATAGGTGCGTAGATCTGAAGGTTGCACATTTTCCGGTATTCCACGGATCTTAACATTATTGCGTCTGGATCTGTCTTCTAAATCTGCTAGTTTTTTTAGCTTTGATCCATGTTTGTTCTCCTTCCGCTGTATCGTGTGCATCTACTAGATCGTTAATGGTGGTGGCATAGTCCCCCATTCTGGTCTCAATATGGTCTACTCTTTCTCCCACTGCAGTCAGTTCTGTGTTAAACTTCCTCATGCATGCCATCATGTCGGTGTGCAATGTGCTTCTTAAAGATATGAGCATGTCTTTTAGTGTGGTGTCTGACACTGGCTGGTTCAGCGTGGGGAAGGAGACTATGGAGTCCGGGAGCTCTCTTGTGTCCTCTTGTGAGTCTGCATTAGATCTTACCTCACAGTTCTGTGTCCCAGCTTCATCCATTCTGAAGCGTGCTTTGGCCGGACTTCTGTTTAGTGGTGATGAGGGTTGTGAGGAGTCTTCCATGTCGAAAGCACGTCTGTAGTCCTGGGAGTCGCGGCTCTGTGAGTGTTTGTGAGCCGCGCGCTGTGATGAAGAGGGGCCGGCGCCATCTTGTCCATGAGGCCGCTGTGGCTGTGTGTAATATTCCGTCAGCTTTTTCGGGCATTGTTCCGCCTGCCGTTTTCTAGGCATGTTCCCGGGAGGTTGGGGGGTTGATCCGCCGGTATTAGAGGTTTTTATTGTGCCTCTAGTCGCTGTGAACCGCTATTTCTTCCCGCTGTGTGCTGGAGCTCAGGAGTCACACCGCCATCTCGGTGGAGTCCAGGCCACGCCCCCCAGGTTTCACATTTCTTAAGATGCAAAAGTTTGTGTATATATATATATATATATATATATATTACAAGTTCTTTATACTACAATATTTCTTGAATAGGATATTAATAAGATCATTGGGTTTTCAATGAATATAATGTGTGTGTGTGTGTATATATATGTATATATATTAGCATATTAGTATATGTCGTATTTGATTCAGATGTTAAAGGAAACTTATATTGTATACATTAAATTATTTCACACTGTCAGGGCTGGGCTCAGCCCTTCCTCCTCTGAGCTGGCCGCTCAGCTGTCAGCTAATTGCCAGCTGCTATCTGTCCACAGTGACTCACCTGTTGATGATATCCTGCTCGTCAGTCCTGCCTACTTAAAGCATCCAGCCCAAATGATCTCTGCCTCGCCTTAGTCACATCTCTAGAAACGCTCTCCTGTGTTCCTGTTGAAGACTTGCTTGGCTGACATTCCTTCTGGCTCCAGATCCTGCTTCCTGTTCTACTACGCTCATCTCTGGCTCCCTGACTTTTTGGATTGTCTGACTATCCGTTCCGGTTCCTGAACTCTGGCTATGTTTTGACTATGTTTACTATGTTTACCTTTTTTATTATTATTAAATAAGTGAGATTTAACTGTACTTCTGTCTCAGTCTAATTCAGGTTTCTGCCAGTAGGCGAAGGCCATGAATTCAGAAGATGCAGTCAATCAACTTGTTGGTAATATTTTTTCCAGATTGGATAAGCAGGATTACCGCATGGATCAGTTTGCCATGGCAATACAAACGCTCCTGAGTCGCACGGCTTACCTGGAATCTCCCACTGTGGCTGCTCCGGGGCAACCTGTGTTGCAGGCTGTCCTTGCTGCTGCTCCAGTCTCTGTACAGGCACCCGCCTCGAGTATTATCTCTATAAGAGGTATGTCTGGTTCCACTCTGCTTTCCCAGCAATTTGGGGGGATCCAGTCCAATGCAGAGGGTTTCTAAACCAGGTTGAGATATACTTTGAGATGCTGCCCCAGGCGTTTCCCACAGACAGAAGCAAAGTAGGTTTCGTGATATCCTTTCTTTCGAGCCTTAGCCTGGGCAAATCCTCTTTTGGAGACACAAAAACCTGTCGTTTTGAGTTACCCTGAGTTTGTGGCTTCTTTTAAAAGGGTATTTGACGTTCCCGCACGCTCCACTTCTGCTGCCAAGTGCCTCATGTCTATCAAACAGAGTACGAGAACTGTTGCTGATTATGCCATTGAATTCCATACTCTGGCAGCAGAGGTTGCTTGAAACAATGAGGCCCTCGTGGCTGCTTTTTTTCATGGTCTCTCAGATACCATCAATGATGAGATAGCAGCCCGAGATATACCCACTGAGCTGGAGACGTTGATCACATTTGCCATCCTCATTAACTCCAGACTCAGAGAAAGACTCTCTTTTAAGGAGGGCTTGCAGAAGCCTCCTGTGTATTTGTCTCCTAGGTTTGCAATCCCACCCTTGACTCCCACACCTCCCATGCCTCCTGGTACCGAGTCGGTCAGTGAAGGTGAACCCATGCACTTGGGCTTTATGCGTCTCTCTGCAGATGAGAGAACCCTTAGGAGGAGGGAGAAATTGTGCCTTTTTTGTGGCCAGGCAGGTCACTTTCTGAAGTCTTGTCTTTACCCGTCCAGGGAACGCCCTAACCTTGAGGTCCTGTCACGGACAGACCTTAGGTGGCGTTGTTTCATCCCCAGGTATCCAGAAGGATAAGCCCATGATTTTGGTTACCCTTCTTGGGCTGAATCGTGTGTCGAGATATAGGCTCTAATCGAGTCTGGGGCTGCAGGCCTGTTCATTGATGCTGCCTTTGTATTGAAGCACTCGTTCCCGCTGCAGCTGCGTGACACTCCACTTGCTATTAAGGCTCTTGACGGGAGACCTCTACAGCCTGCCCATGTGACTCATGAGACTGTTCCGTTGTCCATGGCCGTAGGGGCTCTTCACCATGAGATAATCTAATTCCAAGTTATTTCCTCACCTAAGTTTCCGCTGGTGTTTGGTTATCCTTGGTTACAGAGGCACAACCCCTCTTTTGATTGGCTCCTTGCTGAGGTTCTCTCCTGGTCGGCACAATGCTTCCAGAAGGTAACCAAGGTCCTGTGCACTTCTTCTCTCTCCCCCCTGCTGGAGGAGTACCACGATTTTAGAGATGTCTTTGACAAAGGTCAAGTCGGTAGTTTGCCTCCACACCGGTTGTATGATGCGCAATTGACCTTCAACCTGGTGCCCCCTCGTGGCTAGGTTTACCCTTTGTCGGTCTTGGAGGAAAAGGCCATGGAGGAAGGTTTCATCGGCAAATCCTCATCTCCTGCTGGTGCTGGTTTCTTCTTTGTGAAGAAGAAGAGAACTAAGACCTTGTATTGATTATAGAGGTCTCAATCGTCTCACGATTAAGAATGTCTATCCGATTCTGTTGATTACGGAGTTATTTGACCGCCTCAAGGGAGCAACGGTTTTCACGAAGCTTGTGAGAATTAAGGAGGGCGACGAGTGAAAAACTGCGTTTAATACCAGAACAGGCCATTATGAGTACCTCGTAATGCCCTTTGGCCTTTGTAACGCCCTGGCAGTTTTCCAGGACTTTATTAATGATGTCCTCCGAGATTTGTTGCAGTTATGTCTGGTGGTTTATATTGACGATATCCTCATATTTTCCCAACAATTCTGGTGGCCTAGTCTTCGTGCTGATGTAACTGCCTTCGTAGCTGCCTGTTCCGTGTGTGCTCAGAGTAAGACTCCACGACACTTTCCAGTGGGCCTCCTACAACCTATACCCAATAGATAGAGGCCCTGGACTCACCTGTCTATAGATTTCATTGTGGAGTTACCCAGCACCCAGGGCAACACAGTTATCCTTATGGTGGTTGACCGGTTCTTGAAAATGTCTCATTGTATTCCATGTAAGAAGTTGCCCATTTTTGCTCAGGAGAATTTTCGCTTACATGGGCTACCCAAGGTGATTGACTCGGACAGGGGTAGTAAGTTTGTGTCCCGGTTCTGGCGAGCTTTTGTGCACAGTTGGGAATTCAGCTTGCTTTCTCCTCTGCGTATCACCCGCAGTCTAATGGGGCAACAGAAGGAGCCAATCAGTCCTTGGAGCAATTCCTACATTGCTATATTTCTGACCATCATAACAACTGGTCAGACCTCTTACCAAGTGTGGTATTTGCTCACAATTGTGCCTTGAATTCTGCTTACCGATTGTCCCAGTTTATGGCGAACTATGGTTTCCAACTTTCCATGTTGCATGACTCATTTGTTCTGCAGAGTATTCCTGCGTTAGAGGAGCATCTCTGTGATCTTCATTCCACTTGGGCACAAGTCCAGGAGGCTTTGCGACATGCTAATGATAGGTACAGACTCCATGCTGACCGCAGACGCCTGCCTGCGCCTTCCTACCAGGTTGGGGACAGGGTCTGGCTGTCATCTCACAACCTCCGACTTCATTTTCCCTCTCTGAAGTTCGCACCTCGATTTATTGGGCTTTTCCGTATTCTTCGCAGGATTAATCCAGTGGCTTACGCATTAGACCTTCCTTCTAATATGCGTATAAATTAATTTCATGTCTCCTTATTAAAACCTTTGATCTGCAACCGCTTTACCACCTCTGTACCATGTCCTCTCCCTGTACAGATTGAAAACCATAAGTAGTATGAAGTAGGTACATTGTAGGTACACTCTCGTAGGTTCCGTGGGCGCATACAGTACCTGGTGCATTGGAAAGGGTATGGTCCTGAGGAACGCTCTTGGGTCTCATCCTAGGATGTACATGCCCCTGTCCTCCTCCGTGATTTCCATAGACATTTTCCCTTCAAGCCTGATGGTCCTCCGAGGGGGAGGGGTTGTTGAGGAGGGTGTACTGTCAGGGCTGGGCTCAGCCCTTCCTTCTCTGAGCTGGCTACTCAGCTGTCGCCTAATTGCCAGCTCCTATCTCTCCACAGTGACTCACCTGTTGATGATATCCTGCTCATCAGTTCTGCCTACTTAAGCCTACTTAAGGCTAATAGAGGTGGGGAAGCTAAAAGAAGGGGGTGATTGACAGGAAGAGGGCTGACAGAGGAGGGGGCTAACAAGGGAGGGGGGCCTGACAGAGGAGGGGGGCTGACAGAGGGGGTGATTGACAGGAAGGGGCTGACAGAGGGGGGAGCTGACAGAGGAGGGGGGCTGACAGACGGGAAGGGGGCTAACAGAGGAGGGGGTGCTGACAAAGGAGGGGGCTAACAAAGGAGGGGGCTAACAAAAGAGGGGGCTGACAGAGGGGGGTGATTGATAGGAAGGGGGCTAACAGAGAGGAGGGGGCTGACAGGAAGGTGGCTAACAGAGGAGGGGAGCTGACAGAGGAGGGTGATTGACAGGAAGGTGGCTGACGGAGAGGAGGGGGGGCTGACAGAGAGAAGGGGGCTGGCAGAGCAGATGAGGGAGACCTCAGAGACACACAGCGTGAATTAGGACTCCGGGAGCAAGCAGGCGCGATTACTCAGTCCAGCCCTGCCTCCACATGTGACCAGCTCCACTTCCCATTACTGAGCTGGGCTCAAAACGCACCAATGTTTCGGCAGTGTGTGACAGTGATAGCAGGCATGGGATGCGCCCCTCTAGATGTTGCGGCCGGGGCCAGATATCAAATCCAGACAGGTGGCAACCGTACCTGGATGCTTTTACACAGAGCATTTGTCCCAGAATATTGTAAAAAAAATAATAATAAAGTTCATATGAGATGGTTGCGTTTCTACTGTTGATTGGGAAATAAATATTTCTGATAGCTATACAGAGCAAAGCCTCCTCTTTATTTCTGCTGCCTATAGGCACAGCCCACTGTGCATAATGGTAAATCCAGCCCTGTCCAGAAGGTGCATGTATAAGTGGCACAGTTGAACTGGTATGCTATTGAAACACCACCTTTTTTGCCATGGCTTTGGTGAGGATTGTCTGAGGAAATCTTGGCTGGAGTTTACATCAGATGTCGCCTGGGAGGTCTCCTTCACATTATCCATGCTATTGATTTTGACCATCCCACCTGCCGGTATATGTGGATTTTTTTTACTTATAGGTTTGGACCTTTGGACCCCAGCTCACATACAGGAGCTGCACCCAGGCCTGGACGCGGTGTCTTTTGGATGCTATTGGGGATTTTTCTCAGTCCCCCTTTGGCATGTCTTGTCTGTTATTCATACGTATTGTGGGCTAACGTTTGGGGAGCAGGATGCGAGGTTGCATATCTCCTATTTTTAATTTTTTGGATGCTTATTTGTTCTATCAAGGAATACAATATATCAATTTCTCCATAAAGAACCCTGACGAAGGAATTCAAGGAGATATGTTCATTTACCATCTGACTGGTTTTCACTTTGTATCCATGTTCAAATGCATCCATATACTTTTATATATATTTTTCTATTTTTGATGTTACTGTTTGTTTAATAAAACGATTTATACCATTTTTGTTTTTGTATTGTGGTAGTGCCTCCAAAAGTCCCATACCTAAGGGTATCCTTCTTTGTTTCTAGCAATCATGGGATGTGGCACGCCCTTATTTAGGTTTTTTCTGTCAGATTCTTTTTTACATTTAGTTCTACTTTAGGTAAATGTATTTTGTATTCTTTTTAAATTGTGTTTGTATCATTTACTGGTACTATATTGAGAGGTGAATATCTTTTGTGACAGCATTTTTAAATATTTAATCCATACAGCTGATCTCTCATTTACAAATTAAAGTGTGTGTAACAATTAAAAATGAGGTGTGGTGCTCACAGGCCCTCTTGCATCACTAACTGAGGCAAGTCGTGCTGCCCATGTGTGAACCGAGCCTTACTTGTACTCTGTACAATACAACAAACTGCACTCCTGAGCTTCTCTTTATTGTTTACCTAAATCACCTGATGGTTATTCACTTTGCAAGAATTCACAGTGAGCAGTTCAGGAGGAACACAGTATTTTGTCCCTGAAGAAATATCGGTCATGTTGGCTTAGGCTTCATCTGTGGGACTTAGGTGAAAAAACATTCAGAATTCCTGTTCTAGTGTGCAATAAAGATTCTAGTAAAGTCAGTAGGGTGCAAAGAATGTAAACCTATGCAGCAATTTGCAGTAGTTTTATTTGGTTTGCTACCTGTTTTTGTGGTGTATTTATCTAGTTTGGTCAGTAAATTGAGGATAATATTACAAAAAAGAAAACAGGAATGGCTGATTAATATTAAACTTAAGCAAAGGTCACATTTAAGCATGTTGAAGTCTAGGTCAGTGGCTTCTTTCCCATACACCTGCACACACATTTCCATTTGACATCCTGTCACAGAGATCCCTGCCAGCGATGCTTGTTTGAGTAGCAGCAATACAAACAAACGATCAAAGGTCATTACAAATTTCTGATCGACTAAACAAGCTATTCAATTTACTATAGCATAGACATTTTTTTCTTTGTGTATACTATTATTATTTGGTCTGTGCATTACAAACTTGCAACATTTTAAATAGGACCATGTAGGTGATATTGTGGTGATATGTTCACATTTGCACACCTGTGGATTATAAATAAGCATATATGGCTTTTTTCTATGGAGCTAACAGGCAATGCCTCAGTACTTGCCCAAGAGTGTCTACCAGTCTGCTGCGTCCTACATACACTCACTGGCTTATTCAATGAGGCAAAGTGTAAACCATAACAATTCATTTTTTTAACTGAGTCCCTTTTTTGGTTTAACTATACCATTGAAAGCATTTTGTTATATCTGATAAGTTCAAAAATACCAAATGATCTTGACAGAAATGTTGTGAGCCGATAACTTTCTTTGCTGTGAGTGTTTTGAATTAAATTGTTATCAGTTATCTTTATGGACTACAGAAACATATTCCTTTATGCAGTGGTATATAATATTCTCCATGTATGCAATGTGTGCAGAGCACACTGGCCCCAAGAAGGATGGGGCCCACTGTGCACTGACTCCCTGCATGCCATCCTGATTTCTGCCTGAGCTGGTGTCGCATGTGACCTCAAAAGAGATCATGTATAGCTTGGAGCCGTGCAGCCCAGTTATAGTAGCTGTCATACTGGATCCCTCTCCTCTACGCAGCTCAATTGGACAGCACTGCCTGGTCGAGGAGAGAGGGAGGGGAAAGCTCTGTACTCACTGTGCCCACTATTAACTGCCCCCTCTGTACTGCCTGTATCCAGCACCAACTGCCCCTATCTGTGCTGTCTGTCCCCACCATCTGTTGCCCCCCTGTTAAACTGCATGTCCCACCATCAAGTTGTAGGCAGGTGAAGTCTATTTTCTACATTGCAGGTGGTGCTTAACCGCAGCGGCAGTTCATTGGGAGAGGAATTCAGGAGGAACATGGTTCCTCTATGGTTTTCTGGGTCACTGGGGCAGCGATCCAGTAGGATGCTGACAGCCTATGTGACTCTGGTGGCCATCTTGGGTCAGGCAGAGTCTATTTTAGACCCTGGCTCCTGGATTTGTCACGCTTTTGCATGTGGATATTGTAGGGACAGTATTAGCAGCAGGGAAAGGTTCAAGGCGAGTAGGGAAAGTGTAGGGATCCTCTCCTCTTTCTGGAAACCTCCCTTTTCTGGACCACCCAGGCTGCATTCCGCCCCTCCAAACAAACGCTGTCAGCTTGGCTGACACCCGCTCCACTATACGCTGTTGTCATCCATGAGTGTTCCTGGTTGGGGTTCTTTCTGCCTGGCTTGTTATGAACTGTTTTTCCTTGACTTCAATACAAGTTCTTTCAATTGCATCTGGGCTGAGTGTATGCTGCACCCACCCACAAAGTGCCCACCTCTTTATTACCTGTCCTCACCATCAACTGCCCCACTTTATACTACTCCCCCACCCCAATCTAATGTCTCCCTTTGTATTGCCTGTTCCACTCATTAACTGCTCCCCTGAGTACTGTCTCTCCCTACCATTAACTTCCCCATTTGTACTGCATGTCCCATCATCAACTCTCCCCTTCTGAAAATGCTAAAACTCAATTGCTAAAGATGATGCAAGATCAGAATGATATAAAAATGGGTGGAGCAGTAAGAGAACCTGCCTAGGATCAAATAAGTTGACATTTTGAGATTCTGTCACTTACAAAGTGTTGCTCATTTGATATGGACCCTATGCAGACTAGTTGCTTTGACCCAGTATTGTAATAGGTATTGGATATTGATGTAGAAGCTAAATCTCTCCAATGGGACACATGGGAAAAAAAACTGACAGGGGTTATAACCCTCCCTTACTCTATAAAAAAAAAAAAAAAGTTTTGCCTTTAGTTCTACTTTAGGTAAATGTATTTTGGATTCTTTTTTAATCGTGTTTGTATCATTTACTGGTACTATATTGGGAGGTGAATATCTTTCGTGACAGCATTTTTAAATATTTAATCCATACAGCTGATCTCTCATTTACAAATTAAAGTGCGTGTAACAATTAAAATAAAAACTTGGATTTGCTTAGATCTTAACAATGAGGTGTGGTGCTCACAGGCCCTCTTGCATCACTTACTCCGTACAATACAGCAAACTCTGCTCCTGAGCGAGAGAGATATGAATCAAACTGCTAATTGCAACCGCAAGGAAATATTGGATGTGTCCTAAGGTTGAACATTCAACTCCAACTTTCTTTCATCTAAATTGTATATATTCCAATGTTGCCTAATCCAGCAAGGTTTTATAGTAATTCTGGGCAGAGCAGCTGCTTGACACATGCCCCTGTGCTGTACAACCTCCTATTTTGATTTATACAGAAAGAGGTGCTCCGAACCAGGAGACACATTGATCTGCATTTTCTCATGCTCAGTTGTAGGGACATTCAGAAAATAAGGACTTAAAGAGGAGCTCCTGGCTCCCCCCAAAAAATACTGTAGTTGCTGACTTTTAATATTAGGGCACTTACCTGTCCAGAAATCCAGTGGTGTCCTCACTCGAGCCGATTTATCAATCGGCTATGGGGTGCTGCTGCATCTTGACTGAGGGAACCTGGCAGTGAAGCCTTGCGGCTTTACAGCTGGTTTCCTACTGCGCTTGCGCAAAACACGCTGCACTTTGTGAATGGGTCAGGTGCGGGGAAAAGAGGGGCCAACCTCGGCCAGAAGTGAAAGTGGTTATCTGTCAAAACCAGGTGCCAGCTCCCTGCTCCCCCCCCTCAAAAAGGTGCCAAATGTGGCAGAGGAGGGGGGGGACACACAAGCAGAGCTTCGCCCTTTGGGTTGGAGCTCCGCTTTAAGTAACCATAATGGTTTACCTGTTGAAAAAGATGATTTTGAGAATGATAAGCTTTGTGAACTGAACGACTTTCTATGCAAAGTTTTCATGTTTGTTTGGAGTACATCTGTAACACTTTTGACATGTCAAAACCAATAAAAAAAATCTGGCCATACAAATTTAGACACTTTTACAAAATGTACCAGAAAGTACAACGTACAGGCAGACAAGTCTTAAACATTTACTTTTCCCCTCATTTATAGAAGTGTGGGCAAACCTGGGTGAACTGCATAGTACTGACCAGCCTGATTCCTACACTGACCACTACACTAACCTACCAGATTTCTATACTGACCACTACACTGACCTATGTGTCCACTACACTGACCTACCTGTCCACTACAATTACCACTACACTGACCTACCTGTCCACTACAATGACCACTACACTGCACTGATCACTACACTGCACAATGACCAGTACACTGCACTGATCACTACACTGCACTGGCCACTACATTGACCTACCTGTCTACTACACTGACCTACCCGTCCACTACACTGACATACCTGTCCACTATAATTACCACTGACCTGTCTACTACACTGACCTACCTGACCACTACACTGACCTACCTGTCCATTACACTGACCTACCTGTCCACTACAATTACCACTACACTGACCTACCTGTCCACTACACTGACCTACCTTTCCACTACAATGACCACTACACTGACCTACATGACCACTACACTGACCTACCTATCCTCTACACTGACCACTACACTGCACTGACCTACCTACAGTATTTCTATACTGACCACTACACGGTGTGACTCTAACTGCTTGTCTACTCTCTCTCTGGCTGGCTGCTCGATCTCCCCAAACCGTGTTCATCCCCCCCCCAGGCCAGCAACAAGACTTGACTCTCACAAGGGAGTCTCGCCTGCTTTTTGTCTTCCTACTCTGCCTCTGCCACACTGACAGACTGGCTGCCACAATGGGGAAATGATCAGAGAGGAGGAGGAGGAGAAGATGACGGCGGAGGGTCACAGCAAGTGCACCGATTGCTCCTCAAGGCCGTGGCTGGGCCCAACTGCTCGCCCGGATGTCCGAGCCACCTTGAAGGAAAGTACTGGAGCCAGGTAAGCAATCGAGAAGTGAGAGTTGTGTGCCTGTGGGGGAAGTGACCGTTTAAGGCGATGCCAAAGTGGTGCCAGCTAAGGCATATGCTAAGCTCAATTACATCACGGCCGAAGAGTGTTCGACCATTTCAGATTCAGACATTCTGTCGGAACTTTTTTCACACACTTTGTCTTACTCTGGAAAGTGGGGTGAGAGTGATGAAGAGTTAACAAGTAATGTTCAAGAGGATGAACTACCTGCTACTACTACAGCAAGTGTGCAAATTACGCTGTTAGCCAGTGCAGCTCTGCTGATCAGCACTGCCAGTGTCAGGGCTGGGCTCAGCCCTTCCTTCTCTGAGCTGGCTGCTCAGCTTTCGACTAATTGCCAGCTCCTATCTCTCCACAGTAACTCACCTGTTGATTAGGGATGAGCCAAATGCCCCCCGGTTCGGTTTGCACCAAAACTTGCGAACGGACCAAAACTTCGCACAAACGTTAGAACCCCATTGAAGTCTATGGGACTCGAACGTTCGAAATCAAAAGTGCTAATTTTAAAGGCTAATTTGCATGGTATTGTCCTAAAAAGGGTTTGGGGACCCGGGTCCTGCCCTAGGGGACATGTATCAATGCAAAAAAAAGTTTTAAAAACGGCCGTTTTTTCGGGAGCAGTGATTTTAATGATGCTTAACCACTTGACAACTGGGCACTTAAACCCCCTTCCTAACCAGACCAATTTTCAGCTTTTGGTGCTCTCACATTTTGAATGACAATTACTCAGTCATGCAACAGTACTGACGGCCTATCTAATTTCTTGAGACCCTAACATGCCAGAAAAGTACAAATACCCCTCAAATGACCCCTTTTTGGAAAGAAGACATTCCAAGGTATTTAGAAAGATGCATGGTGAGTTTTTTTGAAGTTGTCATTTTTTCCCACAATTCTTTGCAAAATCAAGTTTTTTTTTTTACTTTTTTTTTTTTCCACAAAATTGTCATATCAGCAGGTTATTTCTCACACACCGCATATGCATACCACAAATTACACCCCAAAACACATTCTGCTATTACTCCCGCGTACAGCGATACCACATGTGTGAGACTTTTACACAGCGTGGCCACATACAGAGGCCCAACATGCAGGGGAGCACCTTCAGGCATTCTGGAGTGCCCAGGCCAATTCTGACATTTCTCTCCTACATGTAAAAATCATCATTTATTAGCTAGAAAATTACATAGAACCCCAAAACATTATATATGTTTTTTTAGCAAAGACCCTAGAAAATACAATGGCGGTCATTGCAACTTTTTATCTCGCACGGTATTTGCGCAGCAATTTTTTTAACGCGTTTTTTTTGGGAAAAAAAAAATGTTTTGTGCTTTACAAAAACCAAAACAGTAAAATTAGCCCAATGTTTTTGCATAATGTGAAAGATGAAGTTACGCCGAGTAAATAGATACCCAACATGTCACCTTTCAAAATTGCACGCGCTTGTAGAATGGCGCCAAACTTTGCTACTCAAAAATCCCCATAGGCGACGCTTTAAATTTTTTTACTGGTTACATGTTTTGAGTTGCAGAGGAGGTCTAGGGCCAAAATTATTGCTCTCGCTTTACCGATTGCAGCGATACCTCACATGTGTGGTTTGAACACCGTTTTCATATGTGGGCGGGACTTACGTATGCGTTCGCTTCTGCATGCGAGCACACAGGGACAGGGGCGCTTTAAATTTTTTTTATTTTTTTTTATTGTTCATTTTACTTTATTTATTTTAGTTTGATGCTTTTTTCCAAAAAAAATAACTTTGACCACTTTTATTCCTATTACAAGGAATGTAAACATCCCTTGTAATAGGAATATGGCATGACAGGTCCTCTTTACAGTGAGATATGGGGTCAATAAGACCCCACATCTCACCTCTAGGCTGGGAAGCCTGAAATTAAAAAAAAAAAAAGAAAACGATCCTGGCTTCGATCGTAGCGGTGAGTCGGTAGAAGCGCGGGAGGGGGGGACATCCCCTCTCGCCTCCCGTAAGAACGATCAAGCAGTGGAACAGCCACTATGATTGTTCTTTTGGTGTAGGGAATCGCCGGCTGAAAAAGCTGATATCTGAATGATGCCTGTAGCTGCAGGCATCATTCAGATATCCCCGCACAAAGTCAAGGACGTTGTATGACGGCCGGCGGGCGGGCGGGAAGTGGTTAAAACGCATTTTTTTTTTTAACACAAAGTTGTCCATTTATACAATATTTCTACCACATAACATGTACATACCAAAAATTACACCCCAAAATAGATTCTCCTACTCCTGAGTACGGCAATACCACATGTGTGAGACTTCCACAGCCTGGCCACATACAGAGGCCGAGTACAGCCGAGCATGGCTCAGCATGGCAGGGTATGTCTGGGTATGGCGGGGTATTGCAGAGTATGGCGGGGTATTGCTGAGTATGGCGGGGTATGGCGGGGTATTGCGGGGTATGGCGGGGTATTGCGGGGTATGGCGGGGTACTGCTGGATATGGCGGGGTACTGCGGGGTATGGCGGGGTACTGCGGGGTATGGCGGAGTATGGTGGGGTATGACGGGGTATTGCGGAGTATGGCGGGGTATTGCGGAGTATGGCGGGGTATTGCGAGTATGGGTATTGCGGGGTATTGCGGGGTAATGCAGGGTATTGCAGGGTAATGTGGGGCATTGCAGAGTATTGCACAGCATTGCAGAGTAGTGGGGATGGCTGAGCATGGATGGATGGATGGCTGGATGTCACTGTGCAGCGCTGTGGGCACTACACATCTAGCCCACAGCGCCGCAGCCATCCATCCATCCCCCTCTCCGCTCACAGTGTACCTATCGGTACACAGGAGGGGAGAGGTGCAGGTCTCAGAGAGGACTGAAGGTATAGTGGGGTTGGAGATCCCAGCTGATGAGGAGCAAGGAGAGGTCCTCTTTGTTCTTTGGTGTGGGTCTTTTAGGTACGCTTGCCAATGAACTGCATGGCAGGTCAACATATGTCTGGTCAAGCATTTGGTGCCCAAGCGGGAGATGTTTTGGCCACGCGAGATACGCTTGAGACATATGTTGCAAATAGCAGCGGTGCGATCTGATGCACTCGTCTCAGAAAAGGCCCACACCAAAGAACTAATGCGCAGAGACAGCAGCGCCCTGCACATGTGGAGCTCTGCGGTGTGATGCAGTCAGTGTGCTGCCCTAAGGCTGGCCCCTGGAGGGGATCCTGCCTCGTTGGTGATGTGCCTCCTCCTCCTCTCTCCTATCAGGCACCCACGTGGAGTCAGTGACCTCATCATCCCCCCCTCCTCATCACTGGAGCAAACCTGGCAGTATGCTGCAGCAGGGGGAACATGACTGCCAGATTGCTGTCCTTCTTGGGCACCCCCTCTGTCTGGGCTCACGTTACTACCTTCCTCTAGCTGAGTACCATCATTGGAGCCTTCAAAACACTGGGCATCCTCCTGGAGCATGTACCCAACACTGTGGTCAAACAGTTCGGGGGACTCCTCAGGAGGACATGGTGGAGCTAGGGAAGGAATGACTGATGCCATTGAGCCGAGGGAAGAGGCCGCGTTGGCAGCTGCTTTGCCAGACAGAAGCCTGGGTGAGAGAGGATGAGGAGGATGAGGATGGCTTGGTCATCCACTCGACCAAGTCTTCCGCATGTTGCGGCTCAACACAGCCAGCTGCCGAAAAAAAGGCCAAGCGTGTCCCACGGCCACATGCTGATGAGGATGCACCGTGTCCACGACCAGCACTGTTGCCTCTAGACACAGGGCCTGCTTGCCCTCTTTTATTGGCTTGTGACTGTCTGCCTCTCCTTGTTGGCCTTCCAGACATACTATTGGCCTGCAGTGAGATGTAGCTGCACAAAACTGGGATGTATATATATACTGATTATACTGCAGCTAGCAGAATCAACTGCCTGCCTGTAGTATTATTAGTATGAGAACACCTGCACCTGTCTTCAGGTAGCTATACTGTAGGTGCAACTGTGCAGGGTACACAGTACAATAACTGTAAATACTTCAAGAGCCTGCCTGTGCTATTAATAGGATCAGAAGAAGCACACAAGCACCTGGCTTCAGGTAGCTATACTGTAGGTGCAACTGTGCAGGGTACACAGTACACTAACTGGAAATACTTCAAGAGCCTGCCTGTGCTATTAATAGGATCAGAAGAAGCACACAAGCACTTGGCTTCAGGTAGCTATACTGTAGGTGCAACTGTGCAGGGTTACACTGTACACTAACTGTAAATACTTTCAGAGCCTGCCTGTGCTATTAATACGATCAGAAGAAGCACACAAGCACCTGGCTTCAGGTAGCTATACTGTAGGTGCAACTGTGCAGAGTACACAGTACACTAACTGGAAATACTGTAGAAACACCTCTCTGCCGCCACAACACACTACACAAGGCCGCCACGCAGGGGGCCTTATATAGTGTGGGGCGTGTACTAAACCCCCTGAGCCATAATTGGCCAAAGGCTCCCTGGCTTTGTCCAATTACGGCTCTCTGTACACACAGCGCTGTGATTGGCCAAGCATGCGGGTCATAGTGCATGCTTGGCCAATCATCAGCCAGCAATGCACTGCGATGCCGCAGTGAATTATGTGCCGTGACGCGCCACTTGAATTTGGCGCGAACGGCCCTTAACATTCGTAATTCAGCGAACGACCGAACACAAAACATCAACGTTTTGGCTTGCCTGACTATCCGTTCCGGTTCCTGAACTTTGGCTATGTTTTGACTATGTTTACTCTGTTTACCTTTTTTATTATTATTAAACAAGTGTGATTTAACTGTACTTCTGTCTCAGTCTGATTCATGGTTTCTGACAGTAGATGAAGGCCATGAATTCAGAAGATGCAGTCAATCCACTTGTTGGTAAAAATTTTTACAGATTGGAGGAGCAGGATCAATTCATGGATCAGTTTGCAATGGTTTTACAAATGCTCCTGAGTTGCACGGCTCACCTTGAATCTCCCACTGTGGCTGTGTCAGAAACCAGGAAATCAGGCCGAGACAGAAGTACAGTTAAATCACACTTGTTTAATAATAAAAGTAAAAAGAACAAACGTAGTCAAAACATAGCCAAAGTTCAGTAACCGGAATGGATAGTCAGCCAAGCCAGAAGTCAGGGATCAATCTAATGGAACAGCAAGCAGGATCTGGAACCAGAAGGGATGTCAGCAAAGCCAGTCTTTAAACAGGAACGCAGGAGATAGTTTCTTGTGATGTGACCAAGGTGAAGGCAGAGCTCCTCTGGACTGGATGGCTTAGGTAGGCAGGACTGATGAGCAGGATTATCAACAGCTGAGTAACTGTGGAGAGAGATGGGAGCTGGTAATTAGCCGATAGCTGAGTGGTCAGCTCAGAGAAGGAAGGGCTGAGCCCAGCCCTGACAGGCTGCTCCGGTACATCCTGTGTTGCAGGCTGTCCCTGCTGCTGCTCCAGTCTCTGTGCAGGCACCCACCTCGAGTATTACCTCTATAAGGAGGCATGTCTGGTTCCACTCCGCTTCCCCAGCAATATGGGGCCGATACAGTCCAATGCAGATGGTTTATCAACCAGGTTAAGATACTTTGAGATGCTGCCCCAGGTGTTTCCCACAGACAGAAGCAAAGTAGGTTTTGTGATATTTTTGCTTTCTGAGGGAGCCTTGGCCTGGGCAAACTCTCTATGGGAGACGCAAAAACCTGTTGTCTTGAGTTACCCTGAGTTTGTGGCTTCTTTTAAAAGGGTATTTGACATTCTCGCACGCTCCACTTCTGCTGCCAAGTGCCTCATGTCCATCAGAGTACGAGAACTGTTGCCGAATACGCCATTGAATTCTGTACTCTGGCAGCAGAGGTTGCGTGGAACAATGTGGCCCTTGTAGCTGCTTTTTCTCATGGTCTCTCGGATACCATCAAGGATGAGATAGCAGCCCGAGATATACCCACTAAGCTGAAGAAGTTGATCACGTTTGCTATCCTCATTGACTCCAGACTCAGAGAAAGACTTACTTTTAAGGAGCGCTTGAGGAAGCCTCCTGTACATTTGTCTCCAAGCTTTGCAGTACCACCCTTGCCTCCCTCACCTTGCATGCCTCCTGGTACCGAGTCAGTCAGTGAAGATGAACCCATGCACTTGGGCTTCACGCATCTCTCTGCGGATGAGAGAACCCTTAGAAGGAGGGAGAGGTTGTGCCTTTATTGTGACCAGGCAGGTGATTTTTTTGAAGTCTTGTCCTACCTGTCCAGGGAACGCCCGAACCTTGAGGTCCTGTCACAGACAGACCTTAGGTGGCGTTATTTCATCCCTAGTTATCCTGAAGGATAAGCCCCTGGTTTTGGTTACCCTTTCTTGGGCTGATTCTGCCATCGAGATACAGGCTCTAATCGACTCTGAGGCTGCAGGCCTGTTCATTGATGCTGCCCTTGTATCGAAGCACTCGATTCTGCTGCAGCTGCGTGACACTCCACTTGCCATTGAGGCTCTTGATGGGAGACCTCTACAGCCTGCCCATGTGACCCATGTGAGACTGTTCCGTTGTACATGGCCGTAGGGGCTCTTCACTATGAGATAATACAATTCCAAGTTTTTACCTCACCTAAGTTTCTGCTGGTTATTGGTTATCCTTGGTTACAGAGGTACAACCCCTCTTTTGATTGGCTCCATGCTGAGGTTCTCTCCTGGTCGCCACAATGCAGTAAGACATGCTTCCAGAAGGTAGCCAAGGTCCTGTGCACCTCTTCACTCTCCTCCCTGCTGGAGGAGTACTGCGATGTTAGCGATGTCTTTGACAAAGGTCAAGCCGGTAGTTTGCCTCCACACTGGTCGTATGATTGTGCAATTTACCTTCAATCTGGTTCCATACCCCCTAGTGGCTGGGTTTACCCTTTGACGGTCTTGGAAGATAAGGCCATGGAGGAGTATGTCACAGATACACTTTCTCGAGGTTTCATCCGCAAATCCTCATTTCCTGCTGGTGCTGGTTTCTTCTTTGTGAAGAAGAAGAGTGGTGAACTGAGACCTTGTATTGATTATAGGAGTTTCAATCGTTTCACGATGAAGAATGCCTATCCGATTCTGTTGATTACAGAGTTTTGACCGCCTCAAGGGAGCAACGCTTTTGAGAGGGGCATATAATCTCATGATTAAGATTAAGGAGGGCGACGAGTGGAAAACTGCGTTTAATACCAGAACAGGCCATTATGAGTACCTCGTAATGCCTTTTGGCCTTTGTAACGCCCCGGCAGTTTTCCAGGAATTTATTAACGATGTCCTCCGAGATTTATTGGTTAGGTGTGGTGGTTTATCTCGACGGTATCCTCATATTTTCCAAGTCCCTGGAGAGCCACCACACAAATGTCTGTCGTGTGCTTCAGAAACTAAGAGAGAACAATCTCTATTGTAAATTGGAGAAGTGTGAATTCCATCATGAACAGGTTAAATTCCTGGGTTATGTCATTTCCACTGCTGTTTTTTCGGTGGACCCAGAGAAACTTTCAGCAGTCCTACAGTGGCCCCGACCCATGGGTTTACGTCCTCTGCAGCATTTTCTTGGCTTTTCCAACTATTATCGGAAAGTTATTCATTCGTAACTTCTCGTCTCTGGTCAAGCCCCTGACTGATATGACCAGAAAGGATGGTAACCCACAGAGTTGGTCTCTGGAGTCCATTAAGGCCTTTGAAAGTCTCAAGGCTGCCTTTGTTTCTGCTCCTGTGCTGGCACATCCTGGTCCTACATTACCTTTTATCCTTGAGATTGATGCTTCTGAGACTGGAGTTGGCACCCTTCTGTCTCAACTTCCTACCTCTGAGAGCACTATGCATCCTTGTGGCTACTTTTCCAAGTAATTTTCACCTGCAGAGTGCAATTACGAGATTGGTGACAGAGAGCTGTTAGCGATCATTTTAGCCCTGAAAGAATGGAGACATCTCCTCAAAGGTACCACTGTGCCTGTTCTCATTCTTACTGACCATAAGAATCTCACATTCTTGTCTGATGCTAAACGCCTCTATCCCAGAAGGGCACGATGGGCTAATTTCTTGTCTAGCTTCAATTACATTGTCTCATTCTTACCCAATACTAAGAATGTAAGGGCTGACGCTTTGTCACAACAATTTTCCTCCACTTCCAAGTTGGAGTCGGTTCCGGTTCTTGTGATTCCTCCTGATTGTATTCTGGCTACGGTTCGCACCAGTCTCACTTCTCCTTTGGGTGACAAAATTCTTGCTGCACAGGTCCATGCTCCTCCTGAGAAACCTTGTGTCTGCTGCTTTGTCCCAGAGAGTCTCTCTCTGGGACAAAGTCGCTCCAGACTTACCATTCTTCCAAGGCTGCTGGCCACCCTGGGAAGAATCAATTTTTTTGGGCCATTTCCCCTCAAGCCTGGTAGTCCTCTGAGTGGGAAGGGTCATTGAGGAGGCGGTACTGTCAGGGCTGGGCTCAGCCCTTCCTTTTCTGAGGTGGCTCAGAGAAGAGAACAATTATTTTATAGAAGGTTTATAGACAATCTGTTCTTTATTTGGGTGGGCAATGAATTATCCCTGAGTGAATTCATTGTGGGGATCAATAGAAATAACAATAACATTAAATTAGAATGTCATTGGAGCAGTGAACAAATTAACTACCTTGACATGACGGTTATGATCGCTAACAATGAAATAATTACCAAAGTCTTTTTTCAAACCAACAGATCAAAATAGTTACTTACCTATTCATAGTGGCCACCATCCGACATGGCTGAGAAACAAACCAAAAGGTCAGTTTACGAGGATTAGAAGAAAATGTTCTCCCAATGAGGATTTTGTGTCACAAGCCCAAATAATTAAGAAACGTTTTGTAGAAAAAGGCTATAAACCTATATATTTGGATAATGCCTTACAAGAGGTTAGTCAAAATACACAGGAGATTTGTTTAGTTAATAAGGAAAGATATAAGGATACTCAATATAGAGAGGTTGAAACGATTTTTAGGAAGTATTGGCCAATACTGGGTATGGATAAAATGCTGAGGAAGGCAATTCCAAATGATCCTGTGTTTGTCTACAGAAAAGGGCGGATTCTTTTCTTGTCAGAGATGTTTATCATTGCCGACAGGTGCATACACATATCAGAGGACTAACAAAGTTTGAATCTACAGCCAATGGGAAATCTTTTGAGATAAAGGATTTTATCTCGTGCAATTCAACCCACGTGTTGTATGCATTACAATGTCCGTGCAACCTCATGTATATTTGCCGCACTAAACAGACTGTGGGGAAGAGGGTATCAGAACATATTAACAACATTAAAATAGGGTAAAAAGACCACAGCGTATCAATGCATTTTCGACGAAAGCACAACAGGGACTCTTCAGGATTGAAATTCTGGGGCATTGAAAAAATGCACCCAGTATGGAGAGGGAGCAATAGGGTCAGAGAGTTGTCAAAGTGTAAAACGAAGTGAATCTATTTAACTGACACTTTATGTCCCAAAGGGATGAACGTAGAATTGGATCTTAACTGTTATATAAGTGATTATTGAATAAAAGAGTTTAAGATTTTATATGTACCAAATTATTTATGCATATAGCACAAAAGTTTTTTTAAATAATTTTTTGTTTTTTTTGTTTTTTTGATAATTTTTAAACAGTTTTAAATATTGCAGCAATATTGAACTAATGGGAGTACTTGTTATAGTAACCCAAGAATACCTAACTGTTGTTTCGCAATTTATTGGAGAGGGAACATAACCATATGGACCCCCGCAGGATTGTGGCCAAATAGATTAGGTTGGCGAGTGTCAGCGAGTGTTTGCGGGGTTAATTATCGGCCTTCGCAGTGTATATATTGTAAGGAGCTGCGCTGTGTGGCCCTGCCCTTTGAAGAAGTGATGACAAAACGCATCAGATGGTGACCATGAAGCTACCACGTGTGACCACGAAACTACCACACACACTGTCTATCAGTGGTTGTCTGAACCTGGGAACACCTCTCTACGGGTGATCTGCAGAGTGGTGAGAGACAGGCACGCAAGTGAGACAGGGATATACCATTTGAATTACTACATGCTTTTTTATATTTTTTTTTATATTGGAAGTTTGTAAGTGTACATCTGGAAGGGGGGATTTTATCAATAAATGTTTTGCGGAATTACACTATGTGTACACATTCTTTTTTGCGAGTGCTATATAGATGGAAGGACGTATCATCTGTTATAAAGAAATGATTAATACAGGAGCAGATCTTTGGTTCATCTAGAGAGTTGATTACCATAAGGGATTTTTTCACACGCGGTTTGGTGACAGGATCTAAAAGATTGGACCTACAGCCCATATGAGCTTTATGAATGGACATTTGATCTGATGGTTCTTTTGGGACATTTATTATGCAATATTGTAACAAATGTAAATGTGAAAGTTATTCAGCGCTTCTAATGCTATAATTTCATTGTAGCATTTGTGTGATTTTTTTTTTTTATAGTAGCGGCTAACATTTTTATCAATAATTGATAGTATGGTGAACTGTGGATACAGTCCTGTCTTCCACTACATGGTGGAAGTGTCCCATTTTAACGGTTTCATTTCTAGAGCTTACTCCATGCTTATGTCCATACATCAAGACAATTTCCCAACTAAAGTGATGGCCCAGTGGGAGGATGACGTGGGTACATTTGAAGAGGACCAATGGGAGGAGGTACAACACACAATACAGCAATGCTCTCTCAACCCGGCGCAATGCCTGTCCCAGCTCTTCATCATCATGTGAGTACATTTTACACCTGCTAGACTATACAGGGTGGGACGGGGGGAAGATGCAGACTGCCCCACTGTACCAGAGACCATGGGGACCTGATCCACCTACTATGGCGGTGCCCAAAACTACACCTCTACTTTAGGGGCCTTGTAGCGACCATTAACCGGGCGTTTCAGGTTAACGCTCCCTTAGACCCCAAACAGTGCATTTTAGGCATATTGGATGACCACATTACAGGGGACAACCCTAAGCAGGCTATCACGATGGCTCTTTTCCAAGCCCGCAAACTAATTCTCAGACACTGGAAGGTGACTGAGCCTCCCACACTGAAAGAATGGGTGACCCAAATGGGAGTAACATTACGGTTAGAAAAATACATTTTCCAACTCAGAGGCCATCCGGGAAAGTTTGATCTGGTATGGTCCCCTTGGTTGAATACACCTGGTCTGGCCCCAGTAGACCTTATACTGAACAGAATTCTTAGTTAACAGTAACAGTGGAGAAATGTGGAGAGGGACTATGGAGGAAAAAATATACGTGCAATGTATGTAGGGACTAGAGTGAGTAGGATTGATGAGGAGATCTGTGTGATATAAGGATGAGTAAGGTTGAACCTGTACAAATGTAAATATAACTACGTAAGACTGTACTGCAGGGCCGGACTGGCCCACCGGGAAACCGGGAAATCCCCCGGTGGGCCGGCTGTCTGGCTGCCCCTGGTGCCGCTGTGAGGGCAGCGGCGCCTGAAAGAAACATGGCTGTGGGGCCGCCAGGCTTACATGCAACTGCGCATGCGCCAGCGCTACTCTCGGAAGTGTGTACGGGCTTTCCCGAGCTAGCCGTGCTCGGGAAAGTCCGTACACACTCGGCAATTCTCGGAAATGCGGGCGCATGCGCAGTGACGATGGCGCCGATCGGCGCCATTTTTAAAAGTACCGCAGTGAGTACTCGTCTGGTGGCCTCTTCCTCCTGCCCCCCCTGCAGCCTCTGACCTCCTGCCCCCACTGCAGCCTCTGACCTCCTGCCCCCACTGCAGCCTTTGACCTCCTGCCCCCACTGCAGCCTCTGACCTCCTGCCCCCCCTGCAGCCTCTGACCTCCTGCCCCCACTGCAGCCTCTGACCTCCTGCCCCCCTGCAGCCTCTGACCTCCTGCCCCCCCTGCAGCCTCTGACCTCCTGCCCCCACTGCAGCCTCTGACCTCCTGCCCCCACTGCAGCCTCTGACCTCCTGCCCCCCCTGCAGCCTCTGACCTCCTGTCCCCCCCCTGCAGCCTCTGACCTCCTGTCCCCCCCCTGCAGCCTCTGACCTCCTGCCCCCCCTGCAGCCTCTGACCTCCTGCCCCCACTGCAGCCTCTGACCTCCTGCCCCCCCTGCAGCCTCTGACCTCCTGTCCCCCCCCTGCAGCCTCTGACCTCCTGCCCCCACTGCAGCCTCTGACCTCCTGCCCCCACTGCAGCCTCTGACCTCCTGCCCCCACTGCAGCCTCTGACCTCCTGCCCCCCTGCAGCCTCTGACCTCCTGCCCCCACTGCAGCCTCTGACCTCCTGCCCCCACTGCAGCCTCTGACCTCCTGCCCCCACTGCAGCCTCTGACCTCCTGCCCCCACTGCAGCCTCTGACCTCCTGCCCCCCCTGCAGCCTCTGACCTCCTGTCCCCCCCGTGCAGCCTCTGACCTCCTGCCCCCCCCGCAGCCTCTGA
Source organism: Lithobates clamitans (assembly GCA_037952925.1). Lineage (NCBI taxonomy): Eukaryota > Metazoa > Chordata > Amphibia > Anura > Ranidae > Lithobates > Lithobates clamitans. Next base: position 1,320,141 of record JBBGZY010001306.1, on the reverse strand, counting down.
CCTCCTGCCCCCCCCTCTGCAGCCTCTGACCCTCTGCCCCCCCTGCAGCCTCTGACCTCCTGTCCCCCCCCTGCAGCCTCTGACCTCCTGTCCCCCCCTGCAGCCTCTGACCTCCTGTCCCCCCCCTGCAGCCTCTGACCTCCTGTCCCCCCCCCTGCAGCCTCTGACCTCCTGTCCCCCCCCTGCAGCCTCTGACCTCCTGTCCCCCCCCTGCAGCCTCTGACCTCCTGCCCCCCCCCTGCAGCCTCTGACCTCCTGTCCCCCCCCTGCAGCCTCTGACCTCCTGTCCCCCCCCCTGCAGCCTCTGACCTCCTGTCCCCCCCCTGCAGCCTCTGACCTCCTGTCCCCCCCTGCAGCCTCTGACCTCCTGTCCCCCCCCCCTGCAGCCTCTGACCTCCTGTCCCCCCCCTGCAGCCTCTGACCTCCTGTCCCCCCCCTGCAGCATCTGACCTCCTGTCCCCCCCCTGCAGCCTCTGACCTCCTGTCCCCCCCTGCAGCCTCTGACCTCCTGTCCCCCCCCTGCAGCCTCTGACCTCCTGTCACCCCCCCCTCCGCAGCCTCTGACCTCCCCTGTACCATCGGCAGCCTCTGACCTCCCCTGTACCATCGGCAGCCTCTGACCTTCCCTGTACCATCGGCAGCCTCTGACCTCCCCTGTACCATTGGTAGCCTCTGACCTCCCCTGTACCATCGGCAGCCTCTGACCTCCTGTCCCCCCCTGCAGCCTCTGACCTCCTGTCCCCCCCCCGCAGCCTCTGACCTCCCCTGTACCATCGGCAGCCTCTGACCATCCCTTGTCTTATATCACGTCTGCAGTCTGGAGTGGAGTCAACAGTGGGAGTGGCGCAGGGATGGGGGTCATGGGAGAAGTCAGACATTTATGGACTGTGGAGAGGAAACTATGGGATAAAACCAGAGCCACCGAGCTGGAGCCGACTGACTGAGCCCTGCAAGGTGCACCTGAGAGGAGGTCAGTGACAGCGCCGCCAGGTCAGCCTGAGAGGGGGGGGGTCAATACAATATTGTAAGGGGGCACTGATATAAAGGTTTCCCCCTTATATCAGTAAACCCCCTTACTTTAGTGTTTTCTTTCTGCGGAAGGTGGTCTCTGGTCACCAGAGTCCTCCCCACATTCCCAGAGTTCCCCTTTATATCATAGTCTGCAGGATTCTACCTTACAGTGCAAGGGGGAACTCTGATGAAAAGAGGAATGCAGAGGACTCTGATATAAGTGGGGTCTCTGGTCACCAGTGCCCCCCTTTTATATCAGAGTTCCCGCTTAGATCATGATCTGCAATGTTCCCCTTTATGTCAGAGTTCCCTTGCACTGTAAAGGGGAATCCTCCTGATATATAGGGGAGAAATATGGTTTTTGACTTTTGTTTAACTTAACAAATTGCTAATAGCAGTTTATAGCTTAAATATTGATATTTGCACTGAAAACTGCCATTTACGGCACTTTTTTTGCAGTGTCAATAAAAAATGTGCCAGTAAATGGCATGATTTTTGCCTTGAAAAAAATTGCTGCTGTTTGGAAATTCCATGTCTCTCTTATCTATATATAATACACTCTTCAAATGTGCTTTAAAATGCATGGTTTTCCCTTTTGTGAACAAGAAAATAAAGACGTTATGCAGTTGGGCTGGTATAAAAATACTATGGGGCTGGTATGAAATTATTTCCAGGGCTGGTTTTTATTCCCAGTCCGGCCCTGCTGTACTGTAAAAAGTTTGTGTATTTCCTATGTAAACTTGTTTCAATAAAAACCTTTTTGATTAAAAAAAAAAAATAATAATTGATAGTATTATTGGTCTATGAGCGCTGGGAGAGAAGGATTATCCCACTATTGTGTTTTGATTATTTCTTAAGTTTAGTTTATGTTCAAGAAGAATGCTTGTAATCCAAAGTACTCGTATATCAAAGCGAGTTTCCCTATAGGAAATAATGGAAACTCAGATCATCCATTCCACAGCCACTGCTTATCTATGCAGTACCGCATGTGGTCAGAGGTGCGGGGGCGTCGGAGATGCTCGGAGACCACCACCAACTGAGTGCCTCCGAGTATGTCCGAGCATCACCGGCGCCCCCCGCACCTCTGGCCAAATGCCGTACTGCACACTCCAGTGGCTTGAATTCTGCTTGTCTTTCGAGACAATAGCTCGTATTGCGAAACGCTCGTAAACCACGTTACTCACAATCTGAGGTTCCACTGTAACCAAATATGTATATGACTTGATCATCAGAGTGAAAGTCTTTGAACTATTAAAAAATTATAGGCTATGGCCAGGAACCCTGAAATTAAGAAAATGGGAGAATAGATGAGAAAAATAAACTATAGGTACATATAAAGCAGGGCAATTAAAGTTGTATGCAAGGCAATCAAAGTAAATACACAGACATATCAAGATTCCACTGCCAGACAACTTGGCCAGGTACTTGACCTCTGCTGCAACAGTAGAGCTTGATCAACAACACGCCCCTAGCCTGTTTATTGAACAGCGATGGAGCAGCAAGAAGTTGATAATGTCATCTCATTCATCACCCTGCATTTTACATCAGTCAGGATGTTCCCTGTCCCAGATGTCCCCTGTCATTCTAATTGTAGCCTCTGTCTCTCAATTTGAGTTTCTTTTACCAAGGAATTATGTGAGACTAATAAGAGACATTTCATACAACTGCATGAAATTATATTCTTTTATATTAGTCCAATGTTCAGCTTTAAAGAGGAAATAAACTCCGGTTTTTTTTCCCCCTCTTTTTCCCTTCCCTGCAAAGTAAAGGCATTGCATACTAGCACATTATGTGACATTTACCTGCAAACTAAGCTCGTTTTGTCCCCGCTGCAGGCCGCATCCATCTTTGCGCGTCTTCCGTCCGGGGCCTCGGACTCCGGCTCTGTGACTGGACGGAGCCACGTGACATCACTGCTGCGCATGCACATGGGAGCCACCGGTCACAGCACTGACTCCTGAAAAACCGCACTGGTGACCGTTTCTTCAGAGCGCATGCGCCAATGTCATCCTCGGAGCAGTATACAGTAAATATCTCCTAAACGGCGCATGTTTAGGAGATATTTACAGTACCTATAGGCAGGGGCGTTGCTAGGTCTAAAAAAGATCTGGGGCTAGAGCCCATAGCAGCAAAGTAAAGAAAGTCATACACTTGGGCAGGCATACACATGTATATAATATGTGTGTGTGTGTATATATATATATATATATATATATATATATATATATATATATATATATTAGGGGTGCAACGGATCGTCATCAATCCGTGATCCGATCCGCGGAGGTTGATCCGATCCGCAGAGGTTGATCCGTAAGGGACACCTGTGATCCGCGGAGCGCTCTGTGGCCTTGGCCATAGAAAAGGCCGCGGCTTCGGCCTAGCTCCGGAGTGGCGGCCATCTTGGTACACCCAGCGGCCGTTTAGCACGTGATCGCTCCGTCAAATGACGGAGCGATCACTTGTAACAAACTGGCGTCATGTCATGACGCCGGTTCCTTTCTCCCCTCTGTGTACTGATCTGTACAGTGGAGGGGAGAGATCGGATGGCAGCAGTGCCAATACTCTGCAATGCCCTGCTAATACCCTGCCAATACCCTGCCAATAGGGAGATTGTGGATATTACAGTGGGGGAGATTTTTTTTTGTTGATCCGAAAATGATCCGAACCGTGACTCCTGATCCGAGGAACGATCTGAACCGTGAGTTTTTTGATCCGTTGCACCCCTAATATATATATATATATATATATCATATATTATCATTACATCAGGGTCCCGGAGAGCCCCTCCTTGCATCAGGGTCCTCAGAGAGCTCCTTCCTTACATCAGGGTTTCCAGAGAGCCCCCCCTTACATCAGGGTCCCCAGAGAGCCCCCCTTACATCAGGGTCCCCAGAGAGCCTCCCCTTTCATCAGGGTCCCCAGAGAGCCCCCCCCTTACATCAGGGTCTCCAGAGCCCCTACTTACATAAGGGCCCCCAGAGAGCCTCCCTTACATCAGGGTCCCCAGAGAGTCCCCCCTTTACGTCAGGGTTCCCAGAGAGCCCCTTCCATACATCAGGGTCCCCAGAGAGCCCCCCTTAAATCAGGGTCCCCAGAGAGCCTCCCCTTACATTAGGGTCCTCAGAGAGCCTCCCCCTTACATCAGGGTCCTCAGAGTCCCCCCTTACATCAGGGTCCTCAGAGAGCCCCCCCTTACATCAGGGTCCTCAGAGAGCTCCTACTTACATCAGGGTCCTCAGAGAGCCCCCCACTTACATCAGGGTCCCCAGAGAGCCCCTGCCTACATCATGGTTCCCAGAGAGAGGGCAGGCAGCAGAGAGATGATGTAATCTCTCTCATGCTGCACCCGCTCTCCGGTTCTCCCGTGTCTGTGTCCGGCCGTCTGGCTCTCTCATGCTGCCACCAGCTCTACGGTTCTCCCATGTCTGTGTCCCGCCGGCTGGCTCTCTCATGCTGACGCCCGCTCTCCGCTCCCCTGTGCTGCCCGCCAGCTCTGTAATGCGGCCCAGTGGTTGGGGACCCCTACAGAGACTCAGGGCTATGGGCCTCAGATTCGGAGCTATAGCCCTAGAAGCCACCCCCTAGCGACGCCACTGCCTATAGGTAAGCCTTATTATAGGCTTATCTGTAGGTACAAGGTATAAAAGAAGGTTTACAACCTCTTTAATCAGATTGTTTGGGCAGAGTCTTGGTAGACACTGTTGGATCATTTATTTGGCTTTCATACAAAAATGAAATAATAGCAGAGATAAATATTAAACAAACCCAGGAACCTGAGTCTTCACTGTGCTAACTACTAGTCACTGGCTTCCAACACTGGGCACTATGGAAACCTTTCATTAAACTTGGCACATGACAGATATAAGGAGAGGACTGTCTTGCAGCAAGATCAGACAGGCTAAAAGAACAAACAGAACATTGTATATATTATTTTCATATCCTTCTGTTCTATTTTTTTAAGTATAAATTTGATGTATTAAATGTAATTAATATTAAATTGTACTATTCTAGTTAGATTCATCATTGTAATGCCACATTTTATAGAAGATGTTTTACAATAAGCAGATAATTTGATAGAACAGTGCCAGGAGAAATGATGAAGTATAAAAACACCAACAAATGATCATATTTCTTATTAAAACTCAACTCCAGTCAAAATATTGTCTATATGTTTTATATAGAGTGTTATGCTGCGTACACACGATCGGATTTTCCGTCAACAAAACCGTGGATTTTTGTTCCAAGGATGTTGGCTCAAACTTGTCTTGCATACACACGGTCACACAAATGTTGGCCAAAAATTCAGAACGTGAGAATGCGGTGACGTACGACGGAAGTTCAATAGCCAGTGCGGCTCCTTCTGCTTGATTCAGAGGATGCGTGAACTTTTGTGCGACGGGCTTGTGTACACACGATTGGGCTTTCCGACAACAAGTTTTGTTGATGGAAAATTTGAGAACCTGCTATCAAACATTTGTTGGTAGAAATTCCGACAGCAAATGTTCGATGGAGCATATACATGGTCAGACTTTCCGACAACAAGCTCAAATCGAACATTTCCCATCGGAAAATCCGACCGCATGTACGCGGCATTATGCCGCGTACAGATGATCGGAATTACCGACAACCAATTTAAGGATTTATTTCCAACGGATGTTGGCTGAAACTTGTCTTGCATACACACGGTTGCACAAAAGTTGTCGGAAATTCCGAAGGGACTAGAAAAAGGAAGTTCAATAGCCAGTGCGCCACCCTTTGGGCTCCCTCTGCTAATCTCGTGTTAGTAGAAGTTTGGTGAAAGACGATTCGCGCTTTTCAGCCTTGTGCTTTTCAGTCCATTACTACTCTTCAGTTTGTGCTTGTGGGTTCGTATCTGTTTTTCAGTGCGTGTAGTCAGTTCGTATCTGTTTTTTCAGTGCGTTCTTGTCCGCTCGATTCTGATTTTCAGCTCACTCTTCTTAGGCCTTTCTGATTTTCAGTGCGTTCTGTTAGTTTGTTCTGACCAGTCGACCGTTTTGAAGCCATGTTTACGTACTCATCATAGAGTTCATGCTATGCAGGGGCTTGGTGTTAGGGTTCTTACTTTGACCCAAACCCAGTCCATGAGCAGGAGGAGGAGGAGTTCATGGACCAAGAATTGGTTTCTCCAGCATGACCAATTCTCGCACGTGCCTTTGTTGTGGGAGATCCAAGAGAATAAGCCTGATGATTTCAGGAATTATCTCCGGATGACGGACCCAGTTTTTCACCGTCTGTTGGCTTTGCTGTCCCCCTATATTACCAAGCAGGACACCTGCATGCAGCAAGCCATTACTCCAGAACAAAGGCTAGTCGCCACCTTGTGGTACTTGGCGACAGGTAGAAGTCTGCAGGACATCAAGTTTTCGACAGGCATCTCCTCCCAGGCTCTGGGGATCATTATTCGAGAGACCTGTTCTGCCATCATTCAGGTTCTGCAGAAGGACTATATTAAGGTAAGTTTTATCCTTTAATATCACATTCTATGTATTTAACGTTTGCTAATGTATTGTATTTATTTCATCATTTCCTAATTACCATGATTGTAATATGCTGTGAATGTCCTCTTTGTCCTCATGCATGCTAGAAGCTTTTAATGTTCTTTTTTGTCCTTCATGCATATTTTCCTTCACTAACCTCGCCAGTATGCTATCCTGGGCCCATACACACCTAGCCTAGTCACTAAACAATGTATTTTGTCAGCTCCATTATAGTGCTTTACCCTAAACATCCCTAAAAATGTGTACAAATGTTATTTGTGTCCTTAAATTCATGCATAGTGCAAGAGGCTTTTTTTGGGGGGCCCAAACTCATTTGGAACCCTCTCTCCCCCCCAACTGCTAAGTCAACCAATACCAATCCTCTATCTGCTGACTTTGCCAAACCCATACACACTATACCTACCTCTTTTGTGGTCAGATTTATGGATGAATTCACCAAAGCATGTAGTGAAAGTGCCTGCCTGAATACTTTCAAATGGTACTGTTTAAAGTTTTGTGCTCCTATTATCTAAATATGTAATTGCAGGATGTAAAATTGTGCTTCAATTTGGACAGTGTGTATTCATATTTTTGTATTATGACACTTCTTACCTGTCCAGTGGGCTGCCAATAGTGTAAGTAAGGAGGGGCTGGCCAACCCACATCTTTTTTTTCACTGGGCCATCAGAGGGGAGGAGGAATCTTATAAGTGTACCTTATACTTTTGTCTTTAAGTACTCCTTAAAATAAATATTATACTTATGTTGGCCAAGAATGTTTGTGTCTTATCTGCTTGCAATGTTTGTGTGCAAAAGTAGTACTTTTTTTTTCTTGTTTGGCTTCACAGTTTCCTTCAACCCCACAGGAATGGCAGACTGTGGCATCCCACTTTGCCCAGTGGTGGAACTTTCCCAACTGCGGAGGGGCATTCGATGGGAAACAAGTCCACCTCATCCCACCCCCCAACTCGGAGTCATACTGTTATAATTACAAGGGGTTTAATAGTATTGTGATGTTGGCGATGGTGTCGGCAACATACAAGTTTTTGTATGTGGACATGGGGAAGAATGGCCAGATGTCGGATGGTGGAGTCATCGCCCAGACTGAGTTTTACAGACGGCTCCAGAATGTTGGTTTGGGCTTGCAACCTGCGGAAGACAACGTTGCTGGTCTTCGGTTCGTGTTCGTCGCTGATGAAGCGTTTGGACTAGGAGAACATCTGATGACGCCATTTCCCATGAGGACCCTCACCCTGCACCAGGGGGTTTTTAACTACCAGCTGGCCAGAGCCGTTAGAGTGGTGGAGAATGCTTTCGGCATAATGGCCAGCCGGTTCTGCCTATTCCTGATGGCAATCCACATGGCGGAATATAAACTCAACCATATAATCCTTGCCTGCTGCATTATGCACAATTTCCTATGGAAAAATTATACTAACTATGTGGCCTCAGTTGGGCCTGAGGCTGGCTTTCCAGATCAATCAACCCTGATGGCACTTGAAGCTGGCCGTCCTTGCCCCCCCAAAGCGCCCGCAAAGTCAGACAAAAATATCTGGAGTATTTTGCGGGTAGGGGGGCCGTTGATATCAAATCAAAACTAAAAAAGGCTGCGCTGCAATATCTGACATAAAACCAGTGAGATGATGTGAACGCCCTGTTGAATAAACTATATTATAAACTTCATGTATGTGGGATTCATATAAAAAACAGTAATAGCATAACCCACGTATTTCAAACAAGCTTAGTGATGATGACAATGAACAACATAAAGTCCAAGATGCAGAGTACATGGAGTGTACAGTTCATAAAAGTGCAAAGTCTTTGCCAGGGAGAGGGTGGTAAGCGTCCGAAAGGTGTGTGACATACGTCTAAATCACCCGGGAATCAGTGGTGACAGAAAAGCTCCTCCACCTATGTAGAAAATGGCCCCTTACCGACTCCTTAGATCTCTTGTCAGGAGATCAAGCAGGCGTATGGCTGTCAACCCCAGCCTCAGGTACAGACCGTAAATAAATCACTCATAGACCTCTGTAACAGGAATCCTCTGCGTGGCAAGTGGTCACTCGTTTCCCATGTAAACACAAGTGAAAAAAGCTCCCATAGCGTAACAAGTTTAAACACTTTATTAAAAGTAAATATAAAAAGAAACACACTCACAATGTTGAAGATAAAGAATTCGCATAAAAACAATTTCCGGCCTGCTGCACACTGCTGCCCGTAGCTTCCGGGATCAGCGAGGATCATGGTGACGTCAGCACGTCGCTCCTCCCTACGCCGTTTCGTCAAAAATGACGTCTTCCAGGGGCACGGGCGGCGTGCTGATTCACCACCTATTAGTATCCTGTCAGTCAAATGGAACGCCCCCATCTGAGCTCAAGGTGTCCCGCGGTTGTTATCACCATTTTTAAGGAGGGCAAACGCCCTTCCCCAAAGCGGATAAGTACATAGCTGTATTAAATCAATGGAGGAAAGTTTCATTTCATCTCCACAGATCCTATAGTACCCACCTAAAAATTGTAATATAAAAACCTTATGTTAAAAGCAAAAACTTATCATCCCCCCATGCATGGGCAAAGGGAGAATGATGTTCTCAAAAAATAAAAATAAAAAATTATTTTTTTGAACATATATTAGACAATGTTGGTCTTGATATTCCTAGCAGACCCAAAGCCATAAAAAACACAATGTCTCACAACACTTGGTGCGAACATCGTACATGTATTAAGGGAAAAGGGGCCCAGCTTAAATGGTAAAAACATTAACCAGTTCTTATCTATAATGTAATAAATTTAACCTAGAACCTGTCTTTTTCAAAAGATGTAGAATCATTTGAAGAGAGCAAAGGGATTAAATATTCCTAAATTCCTCTACCCCCAAAAATCGCATCGGGGGTCGCAGAAACATAAAAAACATAAAAAGTATAAAATATGCCCAGGTGCCAACCTGTTCCACAATGTCCTATATTTCCACACACACCCGACTAGATGAGCTATAAATGTCACGTCTGCTCATCTCGTATGGTAAGTGTGAATGAGGTAGATATAGAAAAGATTTACTAATAGGCAACAAGAGGGGTGAAGCCTCAATTTCCCTCTTTCCATAGGTATTCCCCCCCATGTAGGCTCTTCAATAAAAAGGTCCCATATCAGTTTATATTCCCCGCACTGAAAAAACAGGTCAGCCATGAGCTCAGAGTAAGGCCAATATCCAAGTTCTTAGCTATTATCGATAAAAGCATTTACATCAGTGTCAATGTTAAGACCGTAAGGTGTGTAGCACCGGACCCGATGGATCCATGCCATCTCCAGTCTCGATAATTCCCTAACAAGGGAGCCACCCCTCCAATGGGCACTGTATCTGTCTATCCCCAAAAAGAGGGTATTAGCAGGGTTACGATTATGGTGTAGAGCATAATGTTTAGACACAGAATGGAATTGGAAGCCATTTTCTATATTAGTAATATGTTCGCCCAGGCGGACTTGCATAGGTCGTTTAGTCCTGCCTATATATTGCAGTCCACATGGACATTGCAATAAATATACAACGCCCTTTGTACTGCACGTGACAAAAGGCTCTATTTTATGTTCCCTCGATGTACTATGAGAAACGAAAGATTCAGTTTTTCTTTGTTTGCTCTTATTAAGTGAGCAGATCTGACATCTGCGACACTGATGGTAGCCTGAGAGATTCTGGAAAAACGACACCTTTTTAGTCGGAGGATCCACCACACTCGGAGCTATCTTGTCCCGAAGGGATTGGACTCCCCTAAAGACAATCTGTGGTTTCTCGGGCAAAATAGTTTTGATAAATCTATCGTTTCCCAATAGGTGCCAATGTTTACGTATAATATTCTTGATTTGGCGGTGTTGTGTAGAAAAGGTAGTAATGAATGGTAAGGAGGGTCCCTTAGTATCTTTCTTGGGGAACTCATTCAACAAGGAGGTCCTATCAATAGTTTCCACCTGTTCCATTACTCTTACCAAAGAGTCCTTATCATACCCCTTTTCTTCCAATCTTTTGGAAATGATTCCAGCCTGGGTCCTATAATCCCCAATATCTGTGCAATTGCGTCTCATTCTAATGAACTGGCTTTTGGGAATTGACTTCAGCCAGGAGTCATGGTGACAACTCCCCATGGGAATGAAGGCGTTGCGGTCGTTTTTTTTAAAGAACGAAATAGTTTTAAATGTATCTCCTTCTTTAGAGATGGTCAGGTCAAGGAAATTAATCCTTTCTCGACTTGTCTCATGGACGAACCTGATCCCCCTGTCGTTGTCATTGATCAGGGAGAAAAAGTCGTCCAACTGGGAAATAGATCCGTCCCACAGGAGGAGGACGTCATCAATATACCTGGCCCAAAACCTTAAATGGGGACTCCGGTCCTTATAGATGACATCCTCCTCCCATTTGGCCATAAATAAGTTAGCCAAACTGGGGGCGTACTTTGCCCCCATAGCTACCCCCCGCTGTTGACGGTAATATTGGTGATTGAACCAAAAATAGTTATTGCCAGCCGCATATTCCAGCAATTCAATAATATACGACTGTTGTTGTTTCGGTAAAGAAGAAAGTTTCCTCATATAGTGTTCAACCGCAGTTATCCCAAGATGGTGCGGGATGATAGTATACAAGGATGTGACATCTGCCGTCACTAATAAGGTGTTATCATTAGGTACTACTGTAGACAGCAGATTTAACACATGCCTAGTATCCCTCACGTATGAAGGCATTTGATCTACCAATGGCTGGAGGAAGTGGTTTATGTACTTGCCCACCCGGGACGTAATGGAATCAACTCCACTCACTATCGGACGTCCCGGGGGGGAAAGTGAGGCTCTTGTGGATCTTGGGCAAACAGTACAGAATGGGGACTCTCGGTGCCTTTGGAATCAGAAAAGTTTTTTCCTTTTCATTAAGAATACCCATCCGGAAGCCTTTTTCCACTAAGGGCAATAAGGTCTTCTTATACTCCCCAACAGGGTTACCTAGTAGTTGGACATAGGTGTCTATCTCCAACTATGTTTTGCATCTCTTGTAAGTATGCCTCCCTATCCATGACCATAATGCCCCCACCTTTATTCGCTGGGCGGATCACTATGCTATTTTTATTGCAGAGTGAGTCTAAACCTTCTTCAAGGTTCCTCTCCATTCAGGGATTGGGAATTTTTATCTGCTCAAGGTCTCTTATGAGGACATCTCTGAATACTCTTAATGAGGGAGCCAGAGTCCCTGGAGGGTTAAATGTTGAGGCATTGGATAACCCAGAATGTTGGAACTGCTGTTGTGCCACTGTACCATGTGTGATTTGGTTTATCACAAAGTGTCGTTTAATGTTGACATTGCGGACAAATCTATGTATATCCATATAAGTCTAAAACGTATTTAATTTCTTGGGGGGTTCGAATTTCAAACCCTTACTCAGCAGAGCTGTTTCTGCCCTAGTAAGGGTTTGCGAACTTAAATTAAAAATCCCATCACCTTTTACCTCCTTGATTTTTTTTGACTGTGCTCTCCTCCCCCCTCTGGTTCCTCTTTGTTTTCTACAGGTCTTTTGACCCCCTGATTGGGTTTGGGAAAACCCCAATGTTGTTGTTGATGATTTCCTTCAGCTGTCCTATTGGGATATTCTCTAGATGGTCCTGGTCTTACATGATCAAAATCCCGACTATTATTTTCAAATACCGGGGGTCCATATTCTATGGGGCCCTCCCTGTCCCTCAAGGGAAAAAAACGGTTATGTGTATCGACGCCGTAATCATAATCACGGTCTGCCTCTCTTTCAGAATATGAGCGGTTCCCCCTGTGGTATGCCTGATCATACTGCTTACTGGGACCCTGATTGTAATATGGCCCTCCATCAGGATCTCTCCTGTTATAGTAGTACTCCCTTCCTTGGTTGTATTGTGAACCCTGATGATAAGAGGGGTCATGGTCATAGTTTACTTTCGGTCTCTGAGTTGGTGGTTGGTTTCCCCCCATGGGTCTTCTAGGGTGTGCACCTCTACCTGGCCCACTTCCCCTATGCGGTGACTGGTATGATACCCGTCTCCCCACCCTCTCAGTTTTGGGGTTATTTTGTGATTTTTTAGATGTTCTCTGTGTTTGATGGGTTATAGGTAGATGTTGTACTACTGTGGGGGTGGCCCCTAATGCTTCAGCCCCCTGGGTGATGGCCTCCATTCTGGAGTCCGAGTGGACCACTTGTTCGGCGGCTAGTTTTTTCTGCCACTCGGACACCATACTCGCCTTATAGTCCTCAAAATCCCTATTGTATTTCTTGCGTTTTTTAATTTTTTGCTCCCTTTCCTCTTTGTCTAAGGTTTTAATTAGATTACTGGTCCTTTCCTTATATTCCTCACTATCCTTGTAACGGAGCAAATTATCCTTAAGGGTCTTGGTCTCCAGATCCAATCTGGCCAATTTGCTCTTTTTCCTAGATGTTAGGAATTGTAGGAAACTGATTCCAGCATCATTGAAATACCTGAACCATTCCTCCAACTCTGATTCACCTTTTTGAGGGCATACCTCCCACCTCAAACTTCTGGGAACCATTTTTAGTCCAATATAGGTTTCTAAAAATGCAACATCCCATTGGGTATGAATTTCTGAGACCATTAAGTTTTTTAGTCTCATGAAGAGTCCCCCCAAATCGTTATCACTATCCTTATATGTTCCGAACACCCCTTCAGTGTTAACCGTTTTGGATGCTCTATAATCAAATATGTCCATGTTCGTGCCCAAAAACACTCTCGCTCAGAGAGTCAAATTATTATATACACAATTAAAAATGTGACTGAGAATACAAAATAGAGGAGATTGCTGCTGTAAACTGGTATCTCTAAATACAAAACTACAAGCTGGAAAAAATTACTGCGCTATCCCCAAAAAGAACAATGTATATGAAAAAGCTGCAACCGTAAATGTGAGACACATCCACTTGCTATACAAATCAAAACTAAAAAAGGCTGCGCTGCAATATGTGACATAAAACCAGTGAGATGATGTGAACACCCTGTTGAATAAACTATATTATAAACTTCATGTATGTGGGATTCATATAAAAAACAGTGATAGCATAATCCACGTATTTCAAACAAGCTTAGTGATGATGACAATGAACAACATAAAGTTCAAGATGCAGAGTACATGGAGTGTACAGTTCATAAAAGTGCAAAGTCTTTGCCAGGGAGAGGGTGGTAAGCGTCCGAATGGTGTGTGACATACGTCTAAATCACCCGGGAATCAGTGGTGACAGAAAAGCTCCTCCACCTATGTAGAAAATGGCCCCTTACCGACTCCTTAGATCTCTTGTCAGGAGATCAAGCAGGCGTATGGCTGTCAACCCCAGCCTCAGGTACAGACCGTAAATAAATCACTCATAGACCTCTGTAACAGGAATCCTCTGTGTGGCAAGTGGTCACTCGTTTCCCATGTAAACACAAGTGAAAAAAGCTCCCATAGCGTAACAAGCTTAAACACTTTATTTAACGTAAATATAAAAAGAAACACACTCACAATGTTGAAGATAAAGAATTCGCATAAAAACAATTTCCGGCCGGCTGCACACTGCTGCCCATAGCTTCCAGGATCAGCGAGGATCGTGGTGACGTCAGCACGTCGCTCCTCCCTACGCCGTTTCGTCAAAAATGACGTCTTCCAGGGGCACGGGCGGCGTGCTGACTCACCACCTATATGTATCCTGTCAGTCAAATGGAACGCCCCCATCTGAGCTCAAGGTGTCCCGCGGTTGTTATCGCCATTTTTAAGGAGGGCAAACATCCTTCCCCAAAGCGGATAAGTACATAGCTGTGTTAAATCTATGGAGGAAAGTTTAATTTCATCTCCACAGATCCTATAGTTCCCACCTAAAAATTGTAATATAAAAACCTTATGTTAAAAAGCAAAAACTTATCATCCCCCATGGCCATTGATATGCCAGAAAATGTTTGAAAAACATTTTTTAAATAATTTTTTTTTTTTAAACTGAAATAATATTTTTTTGATTTACTGCTTGTGTTTGTTTTAGCTGTCTCCTAGGTTCTCCAATGGGCTTTTCTTTTTGGCCATTTTCTTAAATAGTGCAAACGTAATTTATTTGATACATGAGGTGACAATCTCTTCTTTAGCTAACTATTCTGTTCTGGGTCTGCTACACACACACATTGTTTTTGTTGTTAATGTATGTAATGCATTAATGTTAAAAATAATCATCCTTTTCAGCACCATGAATTAATTGTTTTGAGTGCCTAAAATGGCCTGATCGGGGCCAATTTTAGAGAACTATGTGGGTTATTTACTAAAAGCAAATCCACTTTGCACTACAAGTGCACTGCTAGTGCAATTGAAAGTGCACTGAAACTGCACTTGTAGTGCAAACTGGATTTGTCTTTAGTAAATAACCCCCATTGCCACTGTAAACACCAACTTACTCCAAAAACTGGTATTGAGCATTGAAAGAAGAATCCACACATTGCTGAGTATAACTCAAAGCACATTCACATGTGCATTATAAAAGAGACTTTGAACAAACCAACATCTTTGTTTTTATGTTTGACATTAGAAATATACATTTTTTGGTTAAACAGGCATGTTTCAAACCATAACATACACAACTCATGAACTTACAAAGTTCAACTTTGAAAAAAGTGAAGGCAATATCAGACATTAGTATGTCAAAACTGTGTTGATATCGCCTTCATCAGATGAGGTGATGTCACCCCTGTAAAAGCCAAATTTTGAAGATGCACACAAATTGGGAGTCAAAATGTGGATTTCCCTCCTGATCCCATGCCTAATGTTAACATGTGCTAGCTCCCATCATGGGGGATCAATGGATGTGTTTCGGGGGGTGCAACCCCTTCCTCTCATCTACTTTAGTTGTGAGGAAGGGGTTGCACCCCCAAAACGCGTACCTTGATATCCTGTGATGGCAGATAGCACATGTTGACACACTGTGTGCATCTTCAAAATTTGGCTTTTAAAATACTTTAAAACTTGAATCAAAATAAAAAAAGTCCTCGACAAAATGGTACAATTTTTGTGTGTTTTAGATTCTGCCTAAAACATCAATGATGTTCTTCATTTTTTGTTGAACATCATTGATGTTTTCCTGTATCTGTTCTAAATCACGATTGCTCACCATGATCTCCCCGATGAGGACGTGTGCACTTGCACTTGTGAAATGAGTCTCTTCTTCCACAACATCCACATCACCTAAAATGGCCTGATCGGGGCCAATTTTAGAGAACTATGTGGGTTATTTACTAAAAGCAAATCCACTTTGCACTACAAGTGCACTGCTAGTGCAATTGAAAGTGCACTGAAACTGCACTTGTAGTGCAAACTGGATTTGTCTTTAGTAAATAACCCCCATTGCCACTGTAAACACCAACTTACTCCAAAAACTGGTATTGAGCATTGAAAGAAGAATCCACACATTGCTGAGTATAACTCAAAGCACATTCACATGTGCATTATAAAAGAGACTTTGAACAAACCAACATCTTTGTTTTTATGTTTGACATTAGAAATATACATTTTTTGGTTAAACAGGCATGTTTCAAACCATAACATACACAACTCATGAACTTACAAAGTTCAACTTTGAAAAAAGTGAAGGCAATATCAGACATTAGTATGTCAAAACTGTGTTGATATCGCCTTCATCAGATGGGGTGATGTCACCCCTGTAAAAGCCAAATTTTGAAGATGCACACAAATTGGGAGTCAAAATGTGGATTTCCCTCCTGATCCCATGCCTAATGTTAACATGTGCTAGCTCCCATCATGGGGGATCAATGGATGTGTTTCGGGGGGTGCAACCCCTTCCTCTCATCTACTTTAGTTGTGAGGAAGGGGTTGCACCCCCAAAACGCGTACCTTGATATCCTGTGATGGCAGATAGCACATGTTGACACACTGTGTGCATCTTCAAAATTTGGCTTTTAAAATACTTTAAAACTTGAATCAAAATAAAAAAAGTCCTCGACAAAATGGTACAATTTTTGTGTGTTTTAGATTCTGCCTAAAACATCAATGATGTTCTTCATTTTTTGTTGAACATCATTGATGTTTTCCTTTATCCGTTCTAAATCACGATTGCTCACCATGATCTCCCCGATGAGGACGTGTGCACTTGCACTTGTGAAATGAGTCTCTTCTTCCACAACATCCACATCACCTAAAATAAAAAAACACACCATGTATTATAAATATGCAGGCATATATCTATTACCTGAAGCAGTGATTTCAGACACGTCACGCCATGAACCTCTCCTCCCTCCGTATCCTCAGGTTGTGGTATGTTCACTTCCCCTTCTTTAGGAGGTTGGGGGTCCCTGGTGTCCTCTGATGTCCCGAGTCTTTTCTCCCCTATGTGAATAAAAAAAGGTATACTTAGCACACAGATATTTGAGGCAAGAGATAGGAATATGAAACATTGCTTGAAGTGTCATACAATTGTCTGTTTTGGCAGAGTTTCAAGCTGAAGACATGCTTTTTTCCCTTTCTTCAAGCTGGAATACTTACCTTTTTTGGTAAAGTTTCCCACATGGAGACACCCCTAGTATCCACTGGAGCACCTGTGTGGGACACCCTAAAAAGGGCGTTCTTGTGTCCCACACTAGTGCTCCTGCATCCAAATGTGTAAACAGCTGCTGGGTGTCCTCCCCTTACACTGAATCAAGTTTGCATTTCATTCTAGTTACAAACCCATCTAGACAACAAACTTATTTTATTACAAATAGGCCTGAACAAATGTAGTTAACCTGCACCTGCAAAAAACATCATATTAGTGAACGAACGAACGATGTTTACTGCGAGCGATAACTGTGCCCACAAACCTGAAACTTGCCATTTTAAATGCCATTTTAAACTGTACAACAGTAAAGAAAGGCACATGGAGCAGCACTAAAGTAATAATAATAACAGGAACACACGACAAAATACTTTCTTTTTTGCAGCATTTTCTTGATTCTTCTGTACTGATCCTGCTCCCTCAATTTGAGGTCTGACCATCGTTTCCTCAGTTGATCCTTGGATCGCCGTACCCCAAAATTCCTCTGCAGACTTTTCACAATTTTACTCATGATTTTGGCCTTTTTCACATTTGGGTTTCTGTATGGTCCATATTTCCCGTCATAGTCGGCCCTCTTCAAGATGTCCACCATCTCCACCATCTCACCAAAGGACATATTTGATGCCTTAAATCTCCTGGATCGTGACGTTTGTGGCTCTGGGCTTTCTGCTGCTCTCCTCTGCATGCACCTGCTCTGTCTCCGCCATGTGCTCTCCCACTGCGCCGAAAGAGAAGGGGCGAGAATATACTAGAAAGAATGTCAGGGGCGGGCGGAGTTTTACTCATGCACAGTGTATATAAAGCGTAACACACGTGCGTCGTAGCTACGATCTGTGAGCGGAGGACGGAGTAGCATAAGTGCCGATCGTGCTAACGAAGGTACAATTTTAACTTGGGGCATCAGTGGCCTATAATGCTTATGGATTGAGGCCTATTTTGGGACAAGATTAGAAGAGTTTAGCCTGACATTAGGGTTTGTCTTGTGTTGTTTCTTGCAGAGAAAATGGATAGATTCAACGATCATGACTTCCTCCCCAGCTTCACTGATAAATACAGAGAGCTGCCCTGTCTGTGGTAGGTGAAACACCCTTTTTATAATAATAAAATAAAAGAGGAAGGCAGCGCTGGATCAATTGCTGGAATTGGTGAAGCTGGTGATTCCCACGGCAACCATCCCCTAATTGAAGTGCAAAATTGGTGGCCTGAGGAGCACATATAATAGGGAGCGCAAGAAGGCCCAGGATTCCATGAGATCAGGAGCAGCAGCAGATGGCGTTTATGTCCCCAGGCTGTGGTACTACGACAGACTGCGGTTTTTGTAAGACCAGACTGAAATCAGGCCATCACTCTCAACCCTTCCTTCCACTCTTTCTTTCACTCTTCCTTCCACCTAAGATGAGGCTTCAGAAGTCCAACCTGGGCCTTCCAGCCAGGAAGATGGGGAGGAGCCCAGCTTGAGCCAGGTATAGCATTGTTCAACATATGTCTTGCCAAAAATTAACGATGTTAACTAGATGTTATTATTTATCATTAATTTCAGAATTAACAAAGTGGTTTACATATCAATAGACAGTAGTAACAAAAAATTTGTGGAACAAGAATGACACATGCTGGGGTCAGAAGGATAGTCTTTTCTATTTGTTAACATTCAATTTGCAACAGTCATAAGCTCTAAATTGTGTGTGATTGATGACCAAAAACCTAAAACTATGTCCCATTTTCATACACGGGAAAGTCTCAGCCAGGAGGAGGGCATGGAAAGTCTCAGCCAGGAGAAGGCCGTGGAAAGTGGCAGCCAGGAGGTGGCCATGGAAAGTTGCAGCCAGGAGGTGGCCATGCCCAGTAGCCTGACCGAATCGCAGGTTCCTCCCCAAAGCCTTCCAACAAAAAGGCCCAGGAAGGAGAGTAAAGTGGAGGAGTCAGCGCTTTCTTTGATTCAGCAGGCTACTGCGGCCCTCAGAACCATCCCCAATCTTCAAGAGGCCTATGCCTGCATGGCAGGCAGCAAAATGCAGGAAATGGAGGTGGGCCAACACCTTATTTGTGAGGAAGTCATGTATCAGGCCCTAAATAAGGAGGCGATGGGCGAACTCACAAATAAAGTCACGTATGTGAGTTGGGCCATACTCCTCCTCCACCTCCTGCCACAACTCCAACACCACAACCACAGCCTGGAAGGAAGCGTGGAAGGAAGACAAGAGAGTGATGGCCTGGGTACGGTCTGGTCTGGCAAAAGACGCAGGCTGTTGTAAGACCACAGCCTCAAGACATACATATCATCTGCTGCTGCTCCCGATCTCTCGCAGTCCTGGACCGTATTGTGCTCCTTATTCAATGGACTCCTCAGGCTGCCAATTTTGCCTGTCAAATAATTGATGTCTGCCCTGGGGTACAAAGGCTTTGCCAATTTCAACAGTTTATCCAGAGTTGCCTTCCTCTTTATTTTGTTATGACCCCTAATAAATGTCTATTTTTTTTCACAAATACTTGGCTATGTGTTTTAGTTCAAAAAGGACAGTTTGTTTGTGAGTAGGCAGGTACATTTCAAAAAGACAATGTCAAATTAACAAGGGACACCAACACCAACCAATCTCCTTGAGGTTAAAAAATATAAGATAATAATGGTGTTGTGGTAACTTGACACACAAAATGAAAAAAAAATATTATGGAGATCACTATAAAAAAAACATTAAAAAAAAATCAGGAGATCTTGATAAAAAAAAAAAAAAAAAAAACTATAAAAACTATAAAAGAAAATAGAAACATTATTCTGGAGATCTGGCAAAAAAAATAAAGATTATTCAGGAGATCACGAGAAATAATAAAGAAATCAGTTTGTCAGAACTCTGTGTGAATATCAGCAGCAAAACAACTTCATTATTCTAGCATTCTAAAGAAGAGAATGCGCTGCTTTAAAAAATTTTAAAGTGTGCAGCGTGACAAATGTGCTATCTCCATTACGATCGCTAGTTTTACCAGACCGAGCGCTTCCATCTCGTACTTGATTCAGAGCATGCATGGAATTTGTTGCGTCGGAATTGTCTACACACGCTCGAAATTTACAAAAACGACAGTTCTCAAATATCTGTTGTCGGAAATTCCGACTGGAAATGTTCGATGGAGCCTACACACGATTGGAACTTACAACGAGCTCACATCGAACATTTGTTGTCAGAAATTCCGATCGTGTGTACGCGGCATTAGAGTTACAACTGCTGTCAGGTTGTTGTTGCTGCCATTGTAACCATTGAGGGGATTTTCCCATGCTTCCTGTGTGGTCACTGAAACACTGATTTACTAAAGGCAAATAGGTTGTTTATTTTGCAAGGAAATTTACACTTTACAAAAGAATATTCCCTTATCTTAGTAAATGTGGTGAAAATTCACTTTCCAAAGAATATCCAATCATTTGCAAGGAAAGTAAAGAAAAATAAAGCTTGTATCCAGATAGTATAGTCAAACCTCCTGACTTACAATCTATATCTGTATCACTCACGTGAAAATTAGTGAAGCCAATGGATAACTATGGCAGTTTTTTTTTCAAACGTCAGCAATAGCAATACACGCATTTCCTCAATAAAAAGTCCCTTTGATTGATTGCTTTGACTTTTTTTCATTTGCACACACTCATCGTTCTCCTGTCCTACAGAATAAATCTTGATTGAGTTATTTATGTAAATGAATTCAGTTATGCAAGAGCTTTGAGCATTACATATTCAATAGCACAATTACTTTGTGTGTCTGAAAGATTAAAAAGGTTTTTCTTGTAATATTTCTATAGCACCGGTCATAACGTAAGCTGGGAGTAAACAATATGCAGGATCAGTTTATCCTTAGTTGGATTAATATAAGAAAAGGGATTCATTTTTCCACAGGCGTTATGCTTTTATAAGCAGATAAACAGTCAACTAGATGGCTTAGTTGTGTTTTTCTGCTTGGAGAAGGGTAGGATCCTGTTCAACAATCCTTTACAAAATATGAGGAAATGCTAGACAAGTCTGAGAAACTTTTGCTTTAAATGACAGCAGCAAAATGTCTTAATGCCTATTGGATTTTACCCTGATTCCTTTAGAAGTCATTAAGGTGCCAGCATTGGTGTGCGCAGCCTATTGTATTAGGGTGTGCAACCAAGAGCACAAATGAGTGTATATCGGCAGTGGATGGTGTCAGTAGAACAGAGATTGGTGTCAGAAGGGCAGTAGACAGTGTCAGTAGTTTTTTGTTTTTTATTATTTTTTACAATTTTGTTTTTTGTTTATTTTTTACAATAGTATTTTTTATTATTTGTCTACAATTTTTTTAGGAGCCCCATTGGGGGGCTTTGGTGAAATATTAAGGGTCTAAACAGAGCCATGAGGTCTTATTTTTGAGACAGAGTTAGGCCCCTTTCACACTGGGGCGGTTTGCAGGCGTTATTGCGCTAAAAATACCGCCTGCAAACCGCCCCTAAACAGCCTCCGCTGTTTGTTCACTGTGAAAGCCCGAGGGCTTTCACACTGAAGCGGTGCGCTGGCAGGAGAAGAAAAAATCTCCTGCGAGCCGCATCTTTGGAGCGGTGAAGGAGTGGTGTATTCACCGCTCCTAAACCGCTCCTGCCCATTGAAATCAATGGGACAGCGCGGCTATACCGCGGCAATACCGCGGCTATAGCCGCGCTGTACGAGTGGTTTTAACCCTTTTTTGGCCACCAGCGGGGGGTTAAAAGTGCACCGCTAGCAGCCGAATCCACTGTAAAACAGCGCTAAAAATAGCGCTGTTTTACCGCCGACGCCCCCTACCACCCCAGTGTGAAAGGGGCCTAAGGGACTTAGGGCAGAGCTTCCCCAATCACTTTCTCTGGAGCCTCAGATACCCTGGACAGTGAAGGAATGGGGAGTGCTCTGTGCTGAGCAGCATAGTTTACTATGCTTCAGTCAGGAATGAACACAGGTAGAGATCACTCACTGTGTTCATTCATAAAAGTAAGGGGCCAGTAAATTAAATATTTACCGGCCCCTTCCCTCACTTTCAATCCTGAAACAACCCCTGCAGCAGCCAAAGGGAGAGGAGTGAAATTGGCAGCACTGCAGAGGGAAGACGGGGCACCAGAAAGCAGGGGGAATTGGTACTGCATGGGGTGATTGGGGGGTGCCCATGTGCACGCTTATGGGTGCCATCCTGTGTTTGTTTTTTTGTTTGCCTTTCATAAACATTATCTCTTGGAAGTGCTTGGAACAGGACATCAGAACTTGAGATGCAAACGATGCCCTTAAAGAAAATTTGTCACAAATATAGAAAAGTCAAAGTAAACGTACAATAAATCATACAAGATAAATGCTTATCATAATGATCAGTAGATTCTGAGATATAGGCAAATCCTGACCTTACCTATAAAAGTCATACTTGTAGTTTGGCTTGGACCTCACATTTATACACCTTTTGCTATTTTATCATTTGGTGAATGAATTAAGGATACAGTTTTGCAAAGTACAATTATCTCATTCATTTGGTAACTAAAACAATATTTAATATAATATTCAGGGGAGGACTTAAAACACTCAGGGCTCCCAGACCAAATAAAGAAAGGGCCCCCTGTCAGGCCCCCACCCATGACTCACCCTGGCCCCACCCATGACCCACCTCTGACCCAGCGCCTACATTTTGCACAAAGTACAATATCATTCGATGGTCACTGTTACATCGAATCAATACGCAGAATGTGCAAGTTAGCTCAGACAATACAGTGAACAGGTCCTTAATTCTAAATGTGTTAAACATTTTTAAACTCAACGAAAAACAAAAATTGTTCATATATTCTGGCTCCAGTGTTATCTCTGTGGAGAAAGTGTGCCAATTGTATAAAATGCAGTGAATTATGCAATGTTACAAATGCAGCAATGTTTGAAGCTAAATAGTCCACAGACTCACAGGATAGCCCACAAATGCTCTCAGACATAATAGTCCTTCCAGCATACATAACACTTGCCAGTTTAGACATGGGTTAAGTCCTTGACCTCCAAAGTTGGTATGTATCTGAAATTCTTCTTCATTATTTACCCCTCTACACCAGTTGGGGGGTGTACAGAAGAGCTGTCACAGTGTTCTAGTTTTGGCCAGTGGAAGGCTGCCAGTACTAACAGACTTCCCGTACATATGACTCTATTAAGCAATACAAAATGACATGAAGTTCATTCATCCAACTTACTGAAATTAAAACAGGTAATATTTATTTATACACATTTTAAGCTGTCTACTTATAAATGTGCAGACTGTGGTTGCACACTCTGTACAGCCAACATAATGGGCTGTTTGGTTGTTTTATTTACCATTTGTATTCAAATAACCAAAATTTTTAAAGCTGATCTCCAACAGCGACCACAGGTCAATTAGGAAACAGCGACCACAGGTCAATTAGTTTCAGTACAAATCACAGAAATAGGAAACATAGGGATAATACAAAGAGACTTAATTTCAAAAGAGCCAACTTCCCTAAACTGCGCTCTTTGCTAGAAGATATTAAATGGGATAAAATCCTAGGAACAAAGAACACGGAGGAAAAATGGGAGTGCTTTAAGAGCATATTAAATAAAGGTATTGGCCAGTGCATTCCAATGGGAAATAAATTTAAAAGAGCTAAAAAAAATCCTGGGTGGCTCAACTCCAACGTAAAAATGTATATATAAGCAAAGAAGGCCTTCAAAAAATATAAGGCTGAGGGGTCATTGTCATCATTCCAACATTACAAAAAATGCAATAGGAAAATTTAAGGGTGCAATCAGGGTGGCTAAGATAGAACATGAAAGGCACATAGCAGTGTTTTTTTTTTAATCTCTCTTCAAAGCACTAAGTCCTGTAGCTTTGTCCTCCTCTGTTATCAGCCTGATAACTTTTGACAAGCTCCCTGAGATGGGAGCCTGAAGTGTGTGTCAGGGGAGATTGCTATCAATAGATTAGCAGACTGCTAAACTATACACAGGCAACCTCTGCATGTGTGGGGAGGGGGTGTGTGCCTTTCCTCCAATCAGCTGTCTCACAGTATCTAGCAATACTTCCCTCCTACAGGGGAAACAGGAAGCATAAATTCTAACAGGACGTGCACTTTCTTAACAGTGTATCAAAGTGAAGACAGAAGATATGCATGTAAAATTTATGTAGGGAGATTTGTTTCATCCCTGTGTATCATCTGAGGCTGTTCACTTCACTGGATATATGGAGGGTTTACTTCCACTTTAAGTATATAAATAGTAAGAAAGGGAGGCCAGAACACATTGGCCCCAAAAAGGATGATGAAGGGAATCTGGTTCCTTAAGGAACTCAGTCAGGTGATAGCCAGACCATTGTTCCTAATTTTTGTGGACAGTTTACTGACTGGAATGGTACCAGCTGATTGGAGAAAAGCCAACGTTGCACCAATATTTAAAAAAGGTCCGAGATACATCCCTGGGAACTACAGACCAGTTAGCCTAACATCAATATTCTGCAAGCTCTTGGAGGGGATGATAAGGACTATATACAAGATTTTAGTAATGTTAATGGTATTATTAGCAGTAATCAGCATGGATTCATGAAGAATCGTGAGCTGCCATCTAGATAAAGGAAGACCTGTAGATGTGGTGTATCTGCATTTTGCAAAGGCATTCAATACAGTTCCCCGAAAATGTTTACTGTACAAACTAAGGTCTGTCGGCATGGACCATAGGGTGAGTACCTGGATTGAAAACTGGCTACAGGGGTGAGTCCAAAGGGTGGTGATAAATGGGGAGTACTTGGAATGCTCTGGTGTGGAAAGTGGGGTCCCCCAGGGTTTTGTCCTGGAACCAATCCTGTTTAAGTTATTCATAAACGATCTAGATGATGGGATAAACAGCTCAATCTCAGTATTTGCGGACGATACAAAGCTAAGCAGGGCAATAACTTCTAAGCAGGATGTGGAAACCTTGAAAGAAGACCTAAGAAAATTAATGGGGTATGCAACTACATGGCAAATGAGGTTTAGGGGGTCATTTACTATAACTCCAGGAAGTACTGGGCACTATGGCAAATAATAGAGCCCATTTTAGCCAAATAGAAACAAAACGGCGAATTTGCGCATGAAAATCAGCGATATAAGTGGAGAACAAACGTTTGTAAATTCTAAATTGCCGCTAATTAGCGCTTCCGCGTATATACAAATGCCAATTCTTATCAAGTTGTTTTATAGCACTGTACTGTAGCCATGATCCATGTATGTGAAAGAAACATTTTTTATCAGAGATGTGCTCTAGTTCCCGTGCATCTATTGATTTATATTGCAATTAGTATCCCTAGTTTTTTTTTCCTTCTTTTGCTAAGAAATGCAGTTCTGAATGATTATTACATAGTAATGTCTGCTATTCTGTAAAGTTAGATGTATTAATCATTTAGGTTACCTATTTGTTGTATGTTGTTTTTTTCATGTTTTTGATTTATTATTTACTAATTTAGTTGACTATAAAGCAGTAATTATTTATGTTCATTCTTTAATAATACTACACTATTATGCAGGTCTTGTACTTAGCACAATGGCTTAGTGGTCTGCTTGGATATCTCCACACCACTCATGGTATGAGTTCAAACAACAGCCAACCTATCATCCACCAGCTGTGTTTTTTTTTTCAGTGCACAAGTGAATTAAAATAAACAAACAAAGAAATGTAAACTGCCCTTTAGCTAGTGTGTGGTGTTTGGAATGTCACATCATAATATAATTGAATACTTACATACCATTACATGCATTTAAAGAGTTAATACAATAAAAACTTTCACATCAAACTGCATTGACTACTTGACAATCACCTACTTTCAGTAAACATATATACACGTATATTTGTGCTGCTTTGGCTAACTGGCATTCTCCTTTTCCCACCAATGCAATGTTTTAGGATTTTTCTGTGGGATTTGAACCCACGAGTCTTTCAATACCTGAATGTTTGAAGGTAGAGGTGCTAACTGCTTGCCTATTGGGCTGAGCACAATTATACATACAAAATACTTTTACTAGTGTTTGATGTGTTATATACTATACAATAAAGTGTATCAAATGTAAACTGCTTGTTAGCTAGTGTGTGGTGTTTGGAGATTCACACCATAATATTAGTGAATACTTACATACCATTGCAAGCATTTGAAGAGTTAATACAATAATATCAACCACATTAAAGTGTATTGGCTACTTGGCATTCACTGTATGCTGCTTTGGCTAATTGGCTAACAGTAGTTCTCCTTTTCTCCACCAATAGTAATCTTTTAGGATTCTTCTGTGGGATTTGAACCCATGAGTCTTTCAATACCTGCATTTTTGAAGGTAGAGGTGCTAACTGCTAGCCTATTGGGCTGAGCACAATTACATATACAAAATACTTTTACTAGTGTTTGATGGTTTATATACCATACAATAAAGTTTATCAAATGTAAACTGCTTGTTAGCTAGTGTATGGTGTTTTGGAGATTCACACCATAATATTAGTGAAGACTTATTTATTTTTATTTAAGGTACTTCTATAGTGCCGTCAATTTACGCAGTGCTTTACATATACATTATACACTAATATGGGCCCCTACCCTCAAGGAGCTTACAATCTAAGGTCCCTAACTCACATTCATATACTAGGGCCAATTTAGACAGAAGCCAATTAACCTACCAGCATGTCTTTGGAGTGTGGGAGGAAACCGGAGTACTTGGAGGAAACCCACGCAGGCACAGGGAGAACATGCAAACTCCAGGCAGGTAGTCTTGTGGTGTGGTTGGGAATACGAACCAGCGACCCTTTTTACTGCTAGGTAGGGATGAGCAGACCCCCCCCCTCGTTCGGTTCGCACCAGAACATGTGAACAGGAAAAAAGTTTGTTCGAGCACGTGAACACCGTTAAAGTCTATGGGGGTCATTTACTATAGCGCCAGGAAGTACTGGGCACTATGGCAAATAATAGCTCCCATTTTAGCCAAATAAAATTTCAACAGGCGAATGTGCGAATGAAAAACTAGCGCTATTAGTGAGAAACACATGTTAGTAAATTCTAAGCTGGCGCTAATTAGCGCTTCCGCGTATATGCAAATGCCAATTCCTACCAAGTTGTTATATAGTACTGCACTGTAATCATGATCCATGTATGTGAAAGAAACATTTTTATGTGAGATGTGTTCTACCTCGTGTGCATCTATTGATGTATGTTGCAATTAGTATTCCTAGTTTTTTCCTTCTTTTGCTAACTAATGCAGTTATGAATGATTATTACATAGTAATGTCTGCTATTCTGTAAAGTTACATGTATTAAACATTTAGGTTACCTAATTGTTGTATGTTGTTTTTTATTTTTTAATTTAGGTGACTATAAAGCGGTAATTATTTATATTCATTCTTTAATCATACTACACCAGTGGTTCTCAACTCCAGTCCTCGGGACTCACCAACAGACCAGATTTTAAGTATTACCTTGGAGAGTTGCAGACTAAAATACTGCAATCACTGAGAAGCAAGTGATATCACCTGTGATGTATTTCAGCTATCTTGCAAACCTGGCCTGTTGGTGGGTCCTGAGGACAGGAGTTGAGAACCACTGTACTACACTATTATGCAGGTCTCATACTTAGCACAATGGCTTAGTAGTCTGCTCAGGTGTCTCTACAGCACTCATGGTACAAGTTCAAATACCAGCCAACCTACCATCCCCCAGCTGTGTTTATTTTTTCAGTGCACAAGCGAATTAAAATGAACAAACAAAAAAATGTAATCTGCCCATTAGTTAGTGTGTGGTGTTTGGAATTTCACACCATAATAGTATTGAATACTTACATATCATTGCATGCATTTGAAGAGTTAATATAATAGAATCAGCCAAATTTAAAGTGCATTGGCTAATTGGCATTCACCTATTTTAAGCATATGCTGCTTTGGCTAATTGGCTAATAGTCATTTGCTTTTTTTTCACCAATTCAATCTTTTAGTATTTCTCTGTGGGATTTGAACCCATGAGTTCTTCAAGGTAGAAGTGCTGACCGCTAGCCTATTGGGTGTAGCACAGTCATACATAGAAAATACATAGAATATACATAGAAAATACATTCACTAGTGTTTGGTGTTTCTTCTCCCCGAGCTGTCTCTCCTGCTGCCACCATCTTCTCCTGCTGATGTGTTCTTCAGCGCGGCCAGTTACCCACTAATAAAAAAAAAGCCGCTCTTCTTGTGGCGGTCTTCTGTGGCCATCCGATAATGTCACCCGGAGAGTCCGTTCCATGGCTATGTAAGAGACGCCACACAGCGGGTGACAACACAGCGGAGGAAGACCACCATGGAAGAAGAGCAGCTTTTTTTTATTAGCGGATAACCAGCGGTGCGGAAGAGCACAGCAGATGGCGGCGGCAGGAGAGACGGCTCTGGGAGAATACAGCTCGGGGAGAAGATGGAGGAGGGAGAGACAGCGTCTGGAGAAGATGGCTCAGGGAAGAAGACAGCTCGGAGCTATTCTACAATAAAGGACTTGTCAAAAACCGGCTATTAATTTTTTTACATTTCACGGCTTTTTTTGGTGAATGGGTAGGGGTAAAATGTACCCCATACCTATTCACATAGGGGGCAGGATCTGGGAGCCCCCTTGTTAAAGGGGGCTTCCAGATTCTGATAAACCCCCTGCCTGCAGACCGACAACCACCGACCAGTGTTGTCGGGAAGAGGCCCTTGTCCCCATCAACATGGGGAAAAGGTGCTTTGGGGCATGTGGCCTGGTAAGGTTCAGAAGGGGAGGGTGCTCACTCGTCCCCCCCTATCCTGACCTCCAGGCTGCATGCTCGGATAAGGGTCTGGTATGGATTTTGGGGGCCCCACATCAAATTTATTTTACATTTTGGTGTGGGGTTCCCCTTAAAGTCCATACCGAAGGGCCTGGTATGTACTGGGGGGACCCTACGACATTTTTTTCCTTGAATTTTGGAATTCCATACCATAATATTATTGAATAAGTACATACCATTGCATGCATTTGAAGAGTTAAAACATGGAATAAAGCAAGCTGATGTGCTTTGGCTAATTATGCTTCTGAGTACAATGCACACTTCTAGGAGGTGATGCTGTCAGTGGGATTTGAATTCATGGCTTGAACTTTTGGGGGCAGCAGGGTATACCGCTATGCTACAGAGCTGAGCACTTACCTACAGAGAAAATACATTTACTAATGTTTGATTCAATACAATAATGTTTTGCATTTCAGGCATTAATATTATAGTAACAACCATGCTCGTGCCGATGTGGCATTGGCTAATAGGCATTTGCCTCTTTTCAGCATATGCTGCTGAGTACAATGCAAGCTTTCAGTAGGTGATACCATCTGTGTGATTTTCAGCCATTTGAGCACAATTATATTGAGAACATATGTTTACTAGTGTTTGATGGTGGGACTACTTTATATTCTGGGTATAAAATAGTACTCAGCACAGTGACTTAGGCACCTTTCACACTTGTGCGACCTGAAAGTTGCGAGATTTTAATGCGACTTTAAGCAATGCCTGTGTAATCTTGAGGTCTATGGACGCAGGAGTCGCAGGGAAAGACTTTCCCATGATTTTGCATCAGCAATTTTGCCGAAATTCCAGGGAAGGCCTGTGTAAACTTAAGGGCTATGGACCTCAACTCACATCAAAGTCAGACCAAAGTAGTACAGGGACTACGTTGAAGTCAGTGTTACTTGAAGTCGCACAGATATGAATGGTACACATTAAAAATCATGGGGTATGACTTGTCATACGACTCTGATGTCCAAAGTCGCACAAGTGTGACTCAGCCTGACTTTGTCAGCGATTTCAGAGACATCAGTGCACTTTCCTGCACAGATGTCTAGTGAAATCACATAAGTCCCAACTGTTCTCCTTTAAGAAGGTGTCCTATGCCTACCTACTTTTGCTAATAGGTGTCCCTTATACCCATCTCAAAAAGTTGGGAGGTAAGAAATCGCCCCCTGAAGTCACCCAAAGTAGTGCAGGAACTACTTTTGGGAATCGTTGTGGCGTCGCACCAATTCGGACAGTTCCATTGCCATCAATAGGCGCCGATTTGGCCTACAATTTGACATGTCAATTCAGACCTATGTGAACATGGGTGAAGTTGCATAGATATTAGAGCTGCACGGTTCTGGCCAAAATGAGAATCACAATTTTTTTGCTTAGAATAAAAAGATCACGATTCTTGCGACATAAAATCTTTCACATTATCCCACAAAAATTGGGCTAACTTTTCTTTTTTTTTAATTCATTAAAGTACTTTTTTCCAAAAAAAATTGCATTTGAAAGACGCAAATACAGTGTGACATAAAATATTGTAACAACCACCATTTTATTCTCTAGGGTCTATATATCTATATCTATATATATATATATATATATATATATATATATATATATATATATATATATATAATGTTGGGGGGTTTTAAGTAATTTTCTAGCAAAAAAAAAATGATTTTAACCTGAAACCAACAAATGTCAGAAAAATGTTTAGTGTTTAAGTAGTTAAACTTTCCTCACTTACACAGAATTCTATTTAATTGACAAATTGTTACAAGGTTTCTAGTTAAGTTCACTGATGAAGAATGTTCTAATTCTTGGCAGACTTCCTGGTTTTTCGGCTGTGGCTTCAGAAGAGCAGAGAGAGTTCTTTGCATAGCAAGAATCGTGAAACTCTTTTTTCAAGATCGTAAAGGGGGAAAAAATCACGATGACGATTAATCGTGCAGCTCCAATAAATATGCATGGAAATCAAGGGGGACAACTTTTCATGTGACTCTGAGGTCCAAAGCTCCATGAAAAGTCACCCAAGTGTGAAAGTAACCTAATGCGATTAATTGATAACACCTTTGAATAAGGCCCCATTTGCACTTGTGCGACCTTAAAATTGCACAGCTTTGTCATGACTTGAAGCAATGTCTGTGTAATCTTGTGGTGTATGGACCTCAAATTGCATCAAAGTCAAACCAAGGTAGTGCAGGGACGAATTTGCTACACCTTCAGGATGCACAAGTGACAATAGGGCCAAATTCAAAGGTGTTATCCTTGAATCTCATTCACACTGCTGCGACCTGAAAGTCACACTATTTTGCTGCTACTTTGCCGCTGCAACTTGGCCCCAACTTCTGGGAATGCCTGTGTAATATTGTACCCGATATACCTCAAGTCACACCAAAGTAGTACAGGGACTACTTTGAAGTTGGTGCAACTTAAAGTAGCACAGATATGAATGGTTGTCATTGAGAATCATGGGGTACAACTTGTCATGCAACTCAGAGGTCCAAATTTGCTGGAAAATTCGCCCAGCTGTGAAACAAGTCATATATATATTTTAATAAAAGGAGCTCTCATTTATACTTGCATAGTCCTTACTGATTTACATCAGCAGAACAAATGCAGGAAGTGATGTGTGCACAAGGGACGGAAGCAAATGTGTGGTGATGCCAAACAAATCAATGAACCCCAACCACACCAAATCTAACTATGACATCCAACCCCACATTGATTAAGTACAAGTACATATCCTACACTTACCCGGCCAATGAGCAGGACCTCCTCTCTGCTAAAGAGACCTCGCCATGTCCACCTAGATGGAGGTCCTGACCAGCAAAGGAACTTCCGGGTGCATACAATGACTAATTTCCAGGTCAGAAGGTAAAACCACGCTTTTGATTGCAGCTGCGAATATTTGATCTCAACCATGATTAGTATTTTTTATTTTCAGATATGCAAATCTGTATTTCTACATATATTTGAAGGTAAACTTAAGGGAGTTTGATAAGAAATGGTGTCCCTGGGTTAGCAGCAGGTGAATTACAAAGGCAAAAGGCCCAGTTTGAGCCCTGGTTCACACTGACAGCAGGAGGAAAGCGTTCAGCTGAACTCCCACAATTTCATTCCTGCATGTCAGTCCCAACTGTGGGGGCAACATCAGAGACATCAGTGCAGGTTTCTGCACCAATATCAATACAAATCGCACCAATTAGAACAGTGCAATTGCCACAGATTTGACATGTCAAATCACACCAATGTGAACCAGAGCTGACACATTCAAACACTGCCTATCCACCAGCTGAATTCATTACCTGCAATTCTCCACAGCTGTTAATGATAAAGGTGGAATCTTTATATACAACTTGCAGTTGTGCAGAAGCCTAGGTTTACATTGGAGCGATTGGTCATGCGATTTGAGAGATCAAATCGCATGACTATTGGCAATGGCACTGTTCCAATCAATGCAACATTTTTTTTGTGGCACCGCATCAATTTGCTAAATTAGTTCCTGCACTACTTTTGCTGATTTCAGGTGCGACTTCAATAGACATTTGTGTATGAAGCCACCTGAAATCACGCTGACCTTGCTACTTTGAAATCGTGCTACTTCAAGTGAAGTAGCGCAATTTCAAAGTAGCATGTGAACCAGGGCAAAGAGATTAGTTTTTTGGTGCACAAATACATATTGAAATAAAATATAAATGAGATATTGCACTTTCCAAAAACCACCACCCACAAAAACTAAAGAGAAAGAAAAGTAGAAGGACACACACACACCATAAGCTCAGTGTACTTTTATTTTACCAGCAGAAAAAAAATAAATTTACATTTACTAGCTTCAAAAAAAATTTGGACAGGATATATGGTGCTACATTTAGCAACAGAATTTTAAGGGCTCTGCTCATAGGAGCTTACAATCTAAAATTAGACAAAACCTAAGAGTGGACACAGCTTTAATTTCACATGATCACATTATTATCTGCAAGATTATAGAAACATACTTAACAGTCATTCTTACAAAGCATTCCAACATAATATTGCAAAAGACTTATTCAAAACAGCCACCACCAGCCCACAATCCACACATACATACATTGATGACCATGTTCTGCTGGAAGCTGTATTTCGGTGTACACGATTAAACGAGATCAAAAATAGTAGGTCAGCAGATGCTTCCAAACGATGTTTGCATGATCAGACAGGAACAATACACACACAACATTGACAGCATGGCCACATAAACCCACTTTTGATTGAAAAAATGCACAAGAATTTCATCAAATCTCCCAATATCATTCCTTCTCCCTCACAACAAAAAACCTGACCTTCTCAGGCCAAACGAACCCCCTACTGCAGGCCTTTATATAAGAGAGGTTGTATTGTTAGCACACTGACACACCCAATAGAAGTACACGCCCACCAGTATCTTTCAATCTGTCTCTTCATGTATGTCTAAAGTGATTGCACCTGATGAGCAGGAACACATAATAGTATTTGCAACTGTGTTAGCCCTTGGCTATGTGCATCAAATCTCCAACTACAGGCCAAAGATCAAAGTCCATTTGCATCCACATAAACAAAGCAACAGTTTTCTAAGCATATGTACCCGTGCAGTGTAAACCCTAAAATTTGAAATGTCCAAGTCCCTGGGCATGATTAGTGCTAATAAACATTAACATCAGTCCCTGGCTGCAATGAGCTTCCAATATAAAGTCCAAAATTAACTTTCTTACATTAGAACCTATTTCGACAGGAGACAAATATAATGCCAGTGTGTCTTTAGATTGTGGTGAGAAACCCACACAGGGAGAACATATAAACTTCAACACAAGCATTAGCATGTTGGGGAATTGATCCCAGGTGCTGCTAGACAGAACTGCTACCCACTTAGCCACCAGGCAGCCCCACGCATGTTCTCTGCATCTCTATGGTGTGAACCAGCCCTAAGTCCATAGCCATGCTCAGTGTCACAAGCAATATACAGTATATTGGCCTATGTATTGGGATGCCTGCCTTTAAAGACACATGAACTGTAATGGCATCCCAGTATTAGTATTGGGTTCAAAACTCATTTGGCCCACCCTTTGCAGCTATAACAGCTTCAACTCTTCTTGTCCACAAGGTTTAGGAGTGTGTCTATAGGAATGTTTGACCATTCTTCCAAGTGCGTTTGTGAGGTCAGGCACTGATGTTGGATGAGAAGGCCTGACCTACAGTCTCCTCTCTAATTCATCCCCAAGGTGTTCTGTTGTGTTGAGGTCAGGACTCTGTGCAGGCCAGTCAAGTTCCTCCACCCCAAAATCACTCATCCATGTCTTTATGGACCTTGCTTTGTGCACTGGTCCAAATGATTTGGTGGAGGGGGATTATGGTGCGGGGTTGTTTTTCAGGGGTTGGGCTTGGCCTCTTAGTTTCAGATAAGGGAACTCTTAAGGCGTCAGCATACCAAGACATTTTAGTCAATTTCATGCTCCCAACTTTGTTGGAACAGTTTGGGGAAAGCCCCTTCCTGTTCCAACATGACTGCACACCAGTACACAAAGCAAGGTCCATAAAGACATGGATGAGCAAGTTTGGGGTGGAGAAACTTGACTGGCCTGCACAGAGTCCTGGCCTCAACCCGATAGAACACCCTTTGGCTGAATTAGAGTAGAGACTGCTAGCCAGGCCTTCTCATCCAACATCAGTGCCTGGCCTCACAAATGCACTTCTGGAAGAATGATCAAACATTCTCATAGGCACACTAAACCTTGTGGACAGCCTTCCCAGAAGCTGTTCTAGCTGCAAAGGGTGGGCCAAATCCAATTTTAACCCTACGGACTAAGACTGGGCTGCCATTAAAGTTCATGTGTGTGTAAAGGCAGGCGTCCCAATACTTTTGGCTATATAGTGTATCTGGAAAAGACTTACAATGGTGGTGGAACCCTCCTACACATAACTACTACAATTAGACATAGTTATAGGACCTGGGAGATGAGGCAACTTCTCTACATGAAGTAACATGGTTGGGATTTGAACCCAGACCCTCAGAAATACTAAGCAGAAGTTCTAACTTCTAAGCCACAGAGCTGCCACATGTGAGACCCTCCTACACATAACTAACCATAAATACACATAAAAACACATAAATACTGCATTTGGACATGGACATACAGGTGATGGAATTACATTACTCAAGAGTTATTCTTCTTGATTTATTCTGTGATATTTGGTGTTTTTTGTGGGTGAGAGTAGAATATTACCCTCAAATTTTTGGGAATTACATTTTGATTTCTGATGTTGGTACACATATCACATTTTTTGGGCTCAAATTATGAATATTTGGAAATAATAAAAAGCAGAAAAAATTGTGATTCATTTTAAATTTGCATCAGCAATGGTATTGTTTGTGGATTTTTAAGGACACCTGTGTGAGTTTAGGGTAAAGATTGTTGTGAGATGAAGAGTAACAAGTGAAAGTGACAGAGAAAAATATATTTTACCAAAACATCAAAACATTACACATTGTAGCATTCTTAAAATCAAAATATTTTAAGTAGAAGCAACAATGTTGCAAAAGAAAATTTATTTCACAGAAAGATACATTTCATCTCAACATTAAAAGTTTTTTTGTGAAAGTTAGAATTGTTCCATTAGAATCAATGGCTGAAACTTCATTTGGACTAAATTAGAGCAGATTTTAACTCCCAAAAAATGTTCTCTAATTAGTTCTCATTTTGGTATTTACTATAGCTCCGGGTAAAAAAGACACTTGAGTTAAAATGAGAGTTATATTCAGGTCTAAGCATGCTCAGTTGTGTTGGCACCTAGTTGTCCAAAACGGGGAATTTTTCACTTTTCAGACTTTTAAAGATATTTCAGTGTAGAAATCACTTTTTCACACAGTTTAAAAGCAGATAATCTTTAAATAATATACCGCATATTTCAGTACCATTTAGGCAATTATATCATGCTCTAAACATTATTTCCATGTTCAATCCTCTAGGTTTTAGCAGAGTAAGGGTTTGGGCGCTATTTAGTTTCAGGGAGCTATAGTAAATTCGATTTTGGGAGTATTTTCTCACCAGCGCTATAGTGAATCTTGTTTTAGCGCAAAAAATTTGTGGCAATTTGCGCGAATTAGCGCCATAGCGCTATAGTAAATGACCCCCATAAAGTCTTTTCATAAACTCAAATATCCATTTATTCATGGTCTAAAGAAAATAAAGAGGAAGTCAACGCTGGAAAAAGTCTGTGGACAAGAAAATTGGGATCTTGAGGAGTCCATATAAGAGGGAGCACAATCTGATCCAGGAATCCCAGAGATCAACAGCAGCAGCAGATGATATAGATGTCCCCAGACTGTGGTACTACAACAGCCTGCGTCTTCTGTCAGACCAGACTGAACCCAGGTCATCACTGTCTTCTCTTCCCTGCAGCCTTTCCTCCACATTGCCCTGCACCCTTCCCTGCAGCCTTCCCTGCAGCCTCCTTTGGAGGCTGTGGCTCTGGTGTTTGAGTTGTGGCAGGAGGAGAAGGGGGAGGAGGAGGAGGAGGAGCAGGGGGGCTGCCTCATGTAGTTGTGTTTTGCTGGTTAGCGTGCCCTGCAGCCCCTTCTGTATTGTTTCCCCAAACAGTCTCTCACAAATGAGGCGTTGGCCCCACTCCATTTTAAGCAGCCTGCTGGCTAAGTAGCAGCCATAGGCCTCTTCAGCTTCGGGGGGGCTCCTTAAAAAATTGGTGGCCTCTCGCATGAGGCGCAGGGATGCCTCCTGTGTCACCGTCCCCTTCCTGGAAGGCGGAGGGGAGGCACTTGTGATTGTGTCAGGCTCCTACTGGGCCCAGCCACCTCCTGCCTGACACTGGGTCCGGCCTCCTCCTGCCTGACACTGGGTCCGGCCTCCTCCTGCCTTACACTGGGTCCGGCCTCCTCCAGGATGATCCTGTATCCGGCCTCCTCCAGGCTGTCCATGGGCCCGGTCTCCTCCTGCCTGCCACTTTCCCCACATTCCTCTTGGCTGCCCTCATCCTGTGTATAAAAAAGGGACATAGTTTTAGTTTTTTTTGGGGGGTTCCTCAATGACACACAATTTGCTTCTCATGACTAGCAAATTCAATGTGAATACATCTCTTAATAAAAGAGTCTAGAAATTAGACACCCTAATTTTTTGAAGCAGGTGACAAACATATTTAGCCACTACTGTCAATTGATATGTATACATAATTTTTAGGCAAAAATTATTTGAATCAATTATAACATCCAGTTAACATCATTAATATTAGGACAGTAAATATTTGTGAAATTAATTTACCTGACTCCAGATAGTCACATCCGGTTCATCCAGGATGGAAGACCCAGCTTGGTCCTCATCAGCCTCTGCTGGGGTGGAGGGAAGGGTGCATGGAAGAGTGCATGGAAGGGTGGAGGGAAGGGTTGAAAGTGATGCCCTGGCTTCAGTCTGGTCATCAAGAAAACTTAGTTTATTGTAGTACCACAGCCTGGGTACATATACATCATCTGCTGATGCTCCTGATCTCATGGATTCCTGGATCTTGTTATGCTCCCTCTTATACATGTTCCTCAAGATCCCAATTCTCTTTAACAACGTCTCCATTGTTGCTTCCGGGATGGTCGTCTGGACAAATGTCAGAAGTCTCTCCAGCGTTGACTTACTGACATGCTTCAAATAATATTGAGGGTGTTTGACCTCCCACAGATTCCTCATCTCTCTATATTTGTCTATGAAAGCTGACAAAAATTCTGGATCTTTAAATTGGGCATTCATAATGTCTGTAAAAGATAAACACACAAGACAAAAAACACTTATGTTTCTGATAAACCCTCATCATCTTATCCCTATGTAGGCCTCATCAATCTGTCAAGCCATATAGGCTGCTTGTTACAAAGTTTTGACCAAATTTATAAATTTAAAATTACCTTCGTTTTGTAGCGTCCCGGTCCACTATCACCTACGCACAGAACGTACGTACAACACAATACGTAACAACGTTTTATACACTGCACATGCGTAATACTCCGCCTGCTTGGTCCGCCCCTGACGTTCTTTTTCTTTACGCATATACCCCGCCCTTGACTCTACGCACAGAATGTACGTACGTACGACACGTGCGCAAGACCCTCTTTATACACTGCGCATGTGTGAAACTCCACCTGCGTCGCCCACCCCTGACGTTCAATTTTAACTCATATTCTCCGCCCCTTAAATTTATGCACAGAACGTATGTACGACACGTGCACAAAACCCCTCTTTATACACTGCGCATGTGTGAAACTCCGCCTGCGTCGCCCGCCCCTGACTTTCAATTTTAACTCATGTTCTCCGCCCCTAACTCTACGCACAGAACGTACGTACGACACGTGCGCAAGACCCCTTTTTATACACTGCGCATGTGTGAAACTCCACCTGCGTCGCCCGCCCCTGACGTTTGATTTTAACTCATATTCTCCGCCCATTCTTTCCACGGTGCGTAGTGGGGTGAATAATGGCGGAGACACATCAGGTATGTACTACCTCAGGTAGTGACGAAAGCCCGGAGGCCGGAACGTCACGATCTGGGAAGCCGAGATTTAAGGCCTCCAACATGTCCTTTAAAGAGATGGTGGAAATGGTGGCAATTCTGAAAAAAAAGCACTATGATGGGAAGTATGGACCGTACGCCCGGCCAAATTTGAGAAAAGCCAAAATAATGGCGAAGGTGGTGAAGACATTACATGTTTCTTTTGGGGTACAGCGCTCAAAAGATCAGATTCGGAAAAGATGGTCCGACCTCAAACTCCGGGAGTCGGATCAGTACAGACGGATCCGTAAAGTGCTGAAAAAAAGTAAGTACTTGTCGTGTGTTCATCTTCTGTTTATTACCTTGTATCCTGCTCCATGTGCTTTTCTTTACTATACGAATTTTGCAACGTTTGAAACGATCTTTTAATAAACCTCGTTACATTTATACAGATATATCTATAATATATACTCTCTCTCTCTCTCTCTCTCTCTCTCTCTCGATATAGAGATCGATAGATCGATAGATCAATATTTTTATATATATTTAGATATTTATAGATAGATAGATAGATAGATATCGATATATCTATCTATCTCGATATGTCTTTCTAAAATTAAACATTTATTAAACTAGGAACTCTACACAAACAGACAATTTGTACACCACTTCACTACAATGTTTGAAGATTACTATGTACTAAAATATCTGCGTGCTAAGTATATTAATTTTTTGGTTCACATAGGGGAAAAAACACTCAGCCAAGAAGAACCCAGTCCCCCCCCAACGGAAAGAACATACTTGGGAAATCAGCCCAAGCCCCACTGAGGATGTGGAGGAAGGAGAGTTGCGACATGGGCACCCCACCAGGTGAGTGTCTGACACACCAGCTTACGGTAATCTATGCATGGCTGCCTTTTTTTAGGTAAATTTTTTACTCTATTTTAGGTGATCTGGTTGTGCTTGACTTAAGCAACAGCGCCACCCCCGAGGATGTTTTGGAAGTATGCGACATGGGCACCCCACCAGGTCAGTGTCTGAGACACCAGCTTATGGTAAGGTAAACTATGTATGTCTGCATATTTCTAAACACATCTTTTTTTCATTCAATTTTAGGTCCGAGTAACTATTTCACAACAGACAGTGCCCAACGACTAATTGCTCAAATAATGGCCTGGAATGGGGAGATTGATCAAATGCGGAATTGGCTGGATTGTATGCAGCAGGAAATGAAGGACATGATTGATGTTTTGGGTCGAATCTAAATGCCCTTTTTCAACCCAAAAAACATTGATCATTTTCTTGTTTGCTGACCCCATTCTGGGCCTTCTCTTTTGTATTTTGTTGAAATTATATGCCTGTTTAACAATATAAAAAAAAAAAATAAAAAAAAAATGGAGGCCTGTTTTGAAAAAAAAAAAAATAATAATAGAGGCCTGTTCCCCCCCCCCCCCCCCCAAAAAAAAAATGTTTAAATTTAAAAAAAAAAAATAGAGACCTGTTTTAAAAAAAACAAAAAAATAAAAAAAGAGGCCTGTTTTTAAAAAACCAAAAAAAATTAAAAAAGAGGCCTGTTTTTAAAAAACCAAAAAAAAAAAATTTAAAAAAGAGGCCTGCTTTTAAAAAACCAAAAAAAAAAGAGGCCTGTTTTTAAAAAAATCTAAAAAATAATAATAATACATAAATAAAAAAGAGGCCTGTTTGTTAAAACCCAAATAAAAAAAAATATATTTTAAAATAAAAAAAATATAACTAATTATATTTTTCTAAATTTGTAAATATATCAAGATTTATTTGACTATGAACATTTTATACTAATGCATTAGTGAATGTATGCAGAATATTAAAACATCTGTTTAGTAATTAACTAAATGTGTGGTTTGTTATTTCAATGCTCAGTATCAGTTTGTTTAAATTTAAAATAGTTGTTTACAGTGACAATGGTGCTTATTTAGTCAAGGAAAATACACTTGGCACTACAAGTGCTCTACCATAACCTAGGAGAAAGCCAAAAAGAAAGGCAAGCAATAAATATAATTCAATATTTCATCAAGATTTTTAATTTTGATAATTTAAATATCCTGGGCCATTGCAATGGCCCCCCTACTCATAAAATAATTTACATATTGCTCTCGAACTTGACGGGCACTTTGGGGGGCCAAGCCAGTACGGACAGTATCCAGGCCCATAAGATTGTCACTGATAAGTTCGGCCTCAGGCCCAACTGGCACAATATAATTTTTTGAATGTTTGTGCAAAAAGTTGTGCAGGATGCAGCACACTAAAATGATTAAATTAAGTTTGTATTCCGCCAAGTTAATGGATGTTTGAAACACCTGATGCAGAACCGGCTGGCCAGAATCCCAAACGCATTCTCAACAACTCTTCTCGCTCTGGCCAGCCGGAAATTAAAAACCCTCCTCTCCGGGGTGAGGGTTCTTTGGGGGAATGGCCTCATGAGGTGCTTGCTCAGAGCGAAGGCATCATCTTCTATGAAGACAAAGGGGAATCCTTCCACGTTATCCGCATCAGGTGGCAATCCCAGGCCACCACTCTGGAGACACTGGTAGAACTCCATCTGGGCAAATACTCCTCCATCCGACATCCGGCCATTCTTCCCCACGTCCACATAGAGAAATTCATAGTGTGCCGACACCACCGCCATTAAAGCGGGGGTTCACCCACACCGCCAAAAAAAAAAATATTAAAAGCCAGCAGCTACAAATACTGCAGCTGCTGACTTTTAATACATGACCACTTACCTGTCCCAGGGTCCAGCGATGTCGGCAGGGGACGCCGAGAACCCGCTCGGTTCTCGGCAGCTGCCACCACCATCCTAGGTGAGGGAATCAGGAAGTGAAGCGTTGCGGCTTCACTTCCCGGTTCCCAACTGCGCATGCGCGAGTCGCGCTGCGCGTCCCAAGTGGCCCCCGCTCTCTCCTGGGAGCTGTGTGTTCCCAGCAGACAGCGCGGTGGGGACGGGAAGAGGCATAGACTCCCAAGGGAGTCTATGCCGGAAGTGGGTGCAAATACCTGTCTTAGACAGGTATCTGCACCCCCCTCCCCCCTGAAAGGTGCCAAATGTGACACCGGAGGGGGGGAGGGTTCCGAAAAGCGGAAGTTCCATTTTTGTGTGGAACTCCGCTTTAAGACAATACTATGGAACCCCTTATAATTAAAATAGTATGACCCTGAATGGGGTGGTGGCACGATGTGGACATGTTTCCCATCTATAGCCCCTCCACAATTGGGAAAGTCCCAACGGGTGGCAAAATGGGATGCCACAGTCTGCCATTCCTGTGGCGTTGAAGGAAACTGGGGAATCAAACAAGAAAACAAAACTCAGTAATTTAGAAAAGAACATTGCAAAAACATTATACACTTAAAACATTATTACCCAGCATCAGTATAACATTAAATAATTGAAATCTTCTTGAATAAATAATTTGGAAAGGCACACTTATCAGATTGCTCACCCCCTCTGATGGCACATTGTTACATTTTAGGGGGTGGTGAAATTAGAATAAAAAGTTTAAGGACACGCAGGGTTTTAATGACTAAAGGCTACAAGACTGTGCAGTTGTCGCACTCTGCAAGTGCAGTTGCTCCACAGCTTAGTAAATGAGGTAAGGTAAAAAGGCTTTCATGTTGCAAGGAGTACCCAATCACATGCAAGGGCAAATAATCCAAACACTTTGTGGCTTGCACATGATTGGATGATGGGAATCAGCAGAGCTTCTGCTCATTTACTAAAGCCCTGGAGCAAATGCACTTGCAGAGTGCAAATGCATTTTGCTAAGTGCAACATATATTTGCTTTGTAAAAATTAACACCACAGAACATTATAGCAAATTATTAGGGGGGATTTGGAAATCAAGTTAATGACATGCACACTATTTGGATGGAGTTTAGGGGGGGGGGGGGGGGTTTGGAAATCAAGTTAAAGTGTAGTTCCACCCACTTTTACAACTCTTCAGCATCCCTCACTAAAATGTGCTCTGTAAACGAATTGGATATTTTTATTTTTTTTTCTCAGGACCTACTGTATATCTGCTGTATTCATTTTTCACTTCCTCCTCCCTGGCTGTAGCCCATCGCATCATTTCATGTTTGCAATGCCTTCTGGGAAGGGGCGGCAACTTCCTCTGACACTGC
Organism: Lithobates clamitans; assembly: GCA_037952925.1. Lineage (NCBI taxonomy): Eukaryota > Metazoa > Chordata > Amphibia > Anura > Ranidae > Lithobates > Lithobates clamitans. Next base: position 1,277,637 of record JBBGZY010001306.1, on the reverse strand, counting down.
TGTTGCTATGGAAACCTGACCTGAAACCTATTACACTGCTTGTGCTGCACTGAGCATGTGCGAGATCTGCAAGGATGAGATCCAGGAAGAAATACAGTCTGGCTTCAGATGCCCACACTTAAGATGGCCACGGCCTGCTCTAAGTTTATAAAATAACAAACTACTGCTATAAACTAACAAAACAGACCTTAGTTTACAGACTAACTTTACTAGAATACATTAAGCTTGTGTATTATAGGGGTATTTTTATTTAAAAAGTATAATTTCGGGCGGAACACCACTTTAATTACACGCACACTATTTGGATGGAGTTTAGGGGGTGAGGGGTTTGGAAATCAAGTTAATTACACGCACACTATTTGGATGGATTTTGGGGGGGGGGTTGGAAATCAAATTAATTACACGCACACTATTTGGATGGAGTTTGGGGGGGGGTTGGAAATCAAATTAATTACACGCACACTATTTGGATAGAGTTTAGGGGGGAGGGGTTTGGAAATCAAGTTAATTACACGCACACTATTTGGATGTAGTTTAGGGAGGAGGGGTTTGGAAATCAAGTTAATTACACGCACACTATTTGGATGGAGTTTAGGGGGAGGAGGGGTTTGGAAATCAAGTTAATTACACGCACACTATTTGGATGTAGTTTAGGGGGGTTTGGAAATCAAGTTAATAACATGCACACTATTTGGATGGAGTTTAGGGGGGGTTTGGAAATCAAATTAATTACACGCACACTATTTGGATGGAGTTTAGGGGGGGTTTGGAAATCAAGTTAATTACACGCACACTATTTGGATGGAGTTTAGGGGGGAGGGTTTGGAAATCAAGTTAATGACACGCACACTATTTGGATGGAGTTTAGGGGGAAACAAAATACAATGCAGCTGACTAAATACATTCAAACTGAGTAGACTAGGTGGATATGTGCCCAGCATTGTATGCTGGGGAGGTTAGTGAAGGCAAATATACATGCATGACAAAAAAGAACAGGAAAAAATTCCAGCATGCGTGAGGAGAAAAAAGGGACATTCACACTATATTGCAATGATGGTAAGTAGTGTTTGAGTTAAGAAATACATTACATTATCAAAGATTAAATAAAATAACATGTGATGCTAATAAAAGAAAAAAATCTTACCCTAATATAGTCCTTCTGCAGGACCTGGATGATGGCAGAACAGGTCTCTGGGATAATGATCCCCAGAGCCTGGGGGGAGATGCCTGTCGAGAACTTGAGGTCCTGCAGGCTTCTCCCTGTCGCCAAGTACCACAACGTGGCAACTAGCCTCTGCTCCGGAGTGATGGCTTGCCTCATGCAGGTATCCTGCCTGCTGATATAGGGGGTCAGCAAAGCCAACAAACGGTCAAAAACGGGGTCCATCATCCGAAGAAAGTTCCTGAAATCCTCAGGATTATTCTCACGGATCTCACAGAGCAATGGCATGTGACAGAACTGGTCACGCTGGAGCAACCAATTCTTGGTCCATGAACTCCTCCTCGCCCTGTTCATGGACTGGTCTTGGGCTGAAGAATGAACTACAGCACCAAGCACATACAATGCACGAGCTCGACGACGAGTACGTACAGATAACATGGCTTCAAAACGGTCGGCTGGTCAGAACGCACTTAACAGAACGCACTGAAGAACAGCAAGGCTTGTGAAGAGCGACCTGAAAATCAGGAACGAGCGGACAATAAAACAAAGATTTTTCAATGCCAACTGACCAAACGCACTGAAAAGCAGATACAAACCTCACAAGCACAGACTGAACAACAGTTAAAACGAACTGAAAAATACGAGTCTCACAAGTGCGAATCGTCTCTCACCAAACTTCTACTAACACGAGATAAACACGAGATTAGCAGAAGGAGCCCAAAGGGTGTCGTATGGGCTATTGAATTTCCGTTTTATAGTCTCGTCAGACTTGGTGTACGTCACCGCGTACTAGGCTGTCGAACTTTTGTGTGATCGTGTGTAGGCAAGTCTGTTCGCTAGAAAGTCTGCCGCAAGTCCGCCAAAAGTCTGCCGAAAGTCTGTCGGACGGGCTGTCGGACTTTTGTAGACGAAAAGTCCGACCGTGTGTACGCGGCATTACTGCCAGTTTATCGCCATATTGTTTTGTGTGCGTTACTGCCAGTTTAACGCCATATAGTTCTGTGTGCGTTACTGCCAGTTTAACACCATATAGTTCTGTGTGTGTTACTGCCAGTTTAACACCATATAGTTTTGTGTGTTAGTGCCAGCTAAACGCCATTTACTTCTGTGTGCGTTACTGCCAGTTTAATGCCATATAGTTTTGCATGCATTACTGCTAGTGTAACGCCATATAGTTTTGCGTGTGTTACTGCTGGTTTAACGCCATATAGTTCTGTGCTCGTTACTGCCAGTTTATTGCCATATCATTTTGCGTGCATTACTGCCAGTTTAACGCCATATAGTTCTGTGTGCATTACTGGCAGTTTAATGCCATATAGTTCTGTGTGCGTTACTGACAGCTTGACGCCATATAGTTTTTTGTGTGTTACTGCCAGTTTAACGCCATATAGTTCTGTGCATCACTGTACATTTGGCACATTAAATTGCAGTATATTATAGTGTATCCGTAGAGTGTGTCTGTGTAGTGTGAGTGCTCAAATTAAAGTGCACTAAACATCTCTTTACATTGATTAACCACTTGCCAACCCCTGCACTCCGATATACATTGGCACAATGGCAGCGGTGGGCAAATGGGCCCTTTAAGAGGATAGCAGGCGCGCACACGCCTGCCGTGTACAGCGTGACCGTGCCCGCGGGACCGGTGGATTCGATGTGCGCCGGTCTCCCGGCGATCGTGTCACGGAGCCGCAGAACAGGGAAGTGCCTATGTAAACAAGGCATTTCCCCATTCTGGCTTGAGCAGTGGTCAAGAGCAGTGATCGCTGTCATGTGAGTTGAAGCCTACCCCCCCACAGTTAGAATTACTCCCTAGGACACACTTAACCCCTTCATCACCCCCTAGTGGTTAATCCCTTCCCTGCCAGTGTCATTTACGCAATAATTGCTGTATAAATGACAACAGTCCCAGGAGGGTATCATCAGTATGGTCAATCCGTGTCTGCTGGAGGGGTGCTCCTCAGTGTGTACCGGACACCACTGGATAGAGACCAGCAAGCCGCGGTGAAGATGCACTCAAAGAGAGGCTTGAGGAGCAGATGGATCCAGGCGAGAGTGGATGACGTCACTGGTATGCAACGCATTTCGTGAGAGTGTGAGTGACATGGCAGCCCCGCTCCTTCATCAAGCTTATGAAATGCGTCGCATACCAGTGACGTCATCCACTCTCGCCTGGATCCATCTGCGTCTCAAGCCTCGCTTTGAGTGCATCTTCACCGTGGCCAGCCGGTCTCCATCGCTCGGTGGCTGTTACACACTAAGAAGCACTCTCCAGCAGACACGGATTGACCATACTGATGATACCCTCATGTTGGGACATGCTCGTTTTAACTACTCAAATGTGAGTTGCTCATGAATGTATCTACATTAAATTTTGTCTTACTTCTACACCCAGAGGCGCCTCTTCCTTGTTTTTTTGCAGTACAATTGGAATATGGTCTCTGTTCCCCCTAACGGCAGCCTTGAGTGTGAAAAAAAAACCCTCTCATCACCATCCTATACGGTCTGTGGACATTTTTACTATCAATAAGACTGTGGACTTATAGGATATTATCCTAAGTATACATATATCATTTATGTCCATACAGCACAAAAAAAAACTTAAACTGTGTGATATCTATTGCTTCTAGTTCCTTGCGCCTCTTAGTTGCATATAACACATCAATTCTTGCCATAGCCCCAACAACAGCCATTGAGGGGTCAGCTGAGTTATTTGACCACAGCGTCAGCCACTTGCTCCTTGATGATGCCCAGCTATTACTGGATTCAGATGTTGGAGTGAGGTTGAGGATGACAGGAACATGAGCCTAGAGAGAGAGAGGAACACTGGTAGACAAGTTGGCATTCATGTTCCCCAAGCCACAGCGTATTGCCAAGTTGTCTCCAGTGGTAATTATGAAGATGGAGGAGATGGGGATGATGATGATGATGAGGTCACTGATGTGATTTGGGTGCCAGATAGAGCAGAGGAGGAAACTGAAGGTGAGACGGCACAACCCCAAGGAGGCCAACATCAAGAAAGAGTAGAGAGCAGCCACACTATTCCATCACATTCTGCAACTGTTATGTCCCGGCCCACTCCCCAAAGCTCAGCTGTCTGGGCCTTTTTCAGCACATCTGCAGAAGATCACAATGATGCCATCTGCAAACTGTGTCTTAGGCACATCAAACATGGCAAAAACACCAACCATTTGGGTACCACATGCTTAACAAGGCATTTAACCTAAAAGCCACACAAAAGGGGCACAAATCTGTTCCTCCTCCTCCTCCTTACCCACTTCAGTCTGCCCCTGTGATACAGAGTCATTACCTCTCAGCAGCCTCCACCTACAGGAATTATGGTATAGCAAAGGGTGTCCCAGGTCCTAGCCGCATATCTGCCAGCAGCACACCACCAGCTGTAGACGGCAAATTTCTCTGCCCCATCTGCTGCAGCAGAAAAAAAAATACAGTCCCTGCCACCCACATGCCCAGTGTCTGAATGCAAGCTTGTCAAAGCTGTTGGCTCTCCAACTTCTGCCTTTAAGCCTGGTGGATTCTGCCCCCTTTTGTGAATTCGTACAATGTGCTGTACCACAATGGCAGGTTCCCAGTCGCTACTACTTTTCACTTAAGGTTGTTCCATCTCTTTACCATGACATGGAAGGGAATGTTCTGGCATCGTTAGGAAAGACAATCAGCCGTAAAATCCACCTTACTGCTGGCACGTGGTCCAGCAAGCATGGGCAGGGACGATATATTTCGTTCACAGCACACTGGGTAACGCTGCTTGAACTCGAAATGATGCAGGACAGAGCTTGGTGCTGCAGCTTGTTGTGCCGACACATCTCCATACAGCTGGTGGTGATGATGCCAAACCTGTGAGCTCTACCCCCTTCTCCTCCTCCTCCACCACCTCCGTGCCCTCCTCTGCAGAATTGTCCTATGAACATCAGGTACCCTCTAAGCGTTTAAAGGGCTATTCCCAGAGTCAGGCTAAAAGGTGCCATGCAGTGCTTCAGCTGGTGTGTTTAGGGGACAGGAACCACACCAAAGCAGAGATTCTTGCAGCTCTGCAGGGACAGGCCCAGAGGTGGTTCACACTACGCCTGCTGGAGCCAGGAATGGTGGTGTCCGATAATGGCTCAAACCTCCTGTCCGACCTTAAACAGGGAAAGTTGACACATGTGTCATGCCTGGCATATGTCCTCAATTTGATGGTGCAGCATTTCCTAAGTACGTACCCAGGGTTGCAAGATGTACTAAAGCAGGCCAGAAGAGTCTGTAGCCATTTAGGGCGGTCATACAGAGTCAGTGCTCAGTTGGCTGAAATTCAGTGGGAATTCCCCCTGCCCATAAACCGCCTGATTTGTGACATGCCCACCAGGTGGAACTCAACTTTGGGAATGCTGCAGTGGCTATACATGCAGTAGAGGTCCGTCAACAAGTACCTGTGCCAGTACGGCACGACGACAGGCTCAGGCAGCCTCGCTTTTTTTCCCCCACGCCAATGGCTGATCATTAAGGATGCATGCACTGTATTGTCACCATTTAAGGAGGCCACAAGGATTGTGAGCAATGACAGTGCATGCATCAGTGACACAATCCCTGTTGTGTTCCTGCTGGAGCAGACTCTGCGTGGCATTATGGGCAGGGCACTGGAGGCAAAGCAGCAGGAGGAAGAGGAGCACTTCCTTTCCTCTCAAGGCCCACTTTATCCAGACACCATCATTCCTATGTCACAGAACACACAGGAGGAGAGAGGGGAGGAGGATGAGGATTCTGGCACTTTCAAAGGCTTCGAAGAAAAGGAAGAGATGCGTCAATCTGTAAGCGATGGCTTTCCAACCTCCAGGACCCTTGGGAGTAGTATGTCGCTGGGAGGAGGAAGTTCCAGATGCTGTCATTCTGAGTGACCCAGGGGAGTCTGCTTCTCAAGCCTCTGCAAATTTGAGGCGCTCAAGCAACCTGATGCTTCAAAGCCTGCAAAAGGACCCAAGAATATGTGGCATAAAGGAGAAGGATGATAACTGGTTGGCAACCCTCCTTGACCACCGTTATAAGGGGAAGGTCTCAGAACTCATCCCATCCCCACAGAGTGCAGAAGATAAAATCTCTTGAGAACACATTAAAGAGGAGTTTATTGAATGTTTTTCCTAACTCCAGTTACAGTTACAGTTTACAGTTTCTGTTGGTCAAAAGAGGAGCGTTGGAGAAGGCGTCCGCCTACGTGAGGATGATTACCTCGGGGCCAAAACAGAGATGAAGAGCTTTCCAGCTGATGATCCACTGACTTTCTGGGTCATGAGAATAGACCACTGGCCAAAACTTGCCCAGTATGCTATTGAGTTGTTGGGCTGCCCTGCATCCAGCGTGCTTTCAGAATGGGCATTCAGTGCTGCAGGAGGTTTCGTTACTGATCATAGAACGCGTCTGTCCACAGACTGCGTGGACCGTTTGGCTTTTATAAAAATGAATCAGTCCTGGATTACCAGCTATGAAGCCCCTGATGCCGATGTCACTGATTAAGTCTTTTTGGGATGTGGAATCTCTGCAAGACTTTGAGGCTGCCTAGCTTTCAGGGTGTTCAATCATTTCATCTGGAAGAATGTTTTTGGTATAGGTTTCATGGGCACAATTAACACCCAAAGACCAATTTTTCAGCACTTGTTTGACAGGTGCATATCATTGCAATTTTTTACAGCAAGGCCAATTCTTGCTTTCATCAAGAGTACCTCTATAAGGTTATGGTGGGAAGGCGCCACCGACACCCAAAGACCAATTTTTCTGCACCTATTTGACAGGTGAATATCATTGCAATTTTTTTACAGCAAGGCCAATTCTTGCTTTCATCAAGAGTACCTCTATAGGGTCACGGTGGGAAGGCACCACCGACACCCAAAGACCAATTTTTCTGCACCTATTTGACAGGTGCAAATCATTGCAATTTTTAACAGCAAGGCCAATTCTTGCTTTCATCAAGAGTACCTCTATAGGGTCACGGTGGGAAGGCACCACCGACACCCAAAGACCAATTTTTCTGCACCTATTTGACAGGTGCATATCATGGCAATTTTCTGCAGCAAGGCCAATTCTTGCTTTCCTCAAGATTACCTCTATAGGGTTATGGTAGGAAGACACCACTTACTTCTATCCAAAGTCAAAGTGACACCAGAATGTATCCAAAAAATCTCTAATCTTGTTCCCAGTGCACTACATTGTGGCCTCATCATACACACTGGCTCCCCAGCTGTTGCTGAGCAAAATAAAGGTAGCTTGCAGGGAAAATGTCATTTTTTTTGGCTTTATAAATGCAATTATTGCTGCAGCAGATTCTAGACATGGTACAGATCTGCCACTATAACTAGACTAAGGGCACCCCCAGGCACTATATTGGAAGGATTTTTTATTTTTATGCTTTTACTTTAAAAATCAATAAATCACTGCTCATTTGAAAATTATGTTTTTTACAAACTTCCTTTTATTGATACATGTCCCCGAGAGCAGGATCCGGACCCCTATAACCATTGTATGCCCAATTACTTGCATATAAGCCTTCAAAATGGGCACTTTTGATTTTTGATGTTCAGGTCTCATTGACTTTAATGGGGTTCGAAATTCGGGTCTGTTCGAAAGTTCTGGTGCGAACCGAACAGGGATCCGTTTGGCCCATCCTTACTCCTGACCCTACTTATTTCTGACCCCTGCACCCGTTACTCCTAAACCCAGCATTGACCACTATATATACTATATTGTGCATTGTATACTGTACTTCGGAACAAAGTGTTTATTGTCTTAACAGTTGCTGGCTGCTCAGCTATTTCTAATAATTTTATGAAGTTCTTCTTATGATAGGCTCAGAGAAAGGGAGTTTATGTGTACAGTTCTAGAAACTTGAGATAAATAAGCACTAATGGGGCCTGCACCAGCTACAGTGATCTGCCTCTGGCTATTTAGTGTTCCTCCATAGGAAACAATGAGAATACTGCACATACTGGGAGACCTCTAGCCTAGAAGGTGCACACCCATGGATTCATCTCTTTATCCAAACAACTAATAAGCATGACAAGCAAATCTGTCAAGACTCCAAATCCTGCATTGTCATAAGGAAATTATTTGTAGAACTAGAGGAAAATAAAATCAAAGAAGATGCAACCATTCTAGTGACAGAAAAAAAGAAATTCTAACTGGTCATTGTGGGTTGTAAATTACAGCTATTATGGGTTTTTGGCAGTACTCAAGCCATGGGCCTCCCACTAAAGTAATGTAATGCTGTACTTACACAAAAACCAAGGTTTACTTACCACCAGCCCACAGACAACCAAATAACCTGTCTAACAGTATGCGTTAAAAGCAGGGGTTTAGTCTGCACATATTTGCAAATGCATGCGTAAGCCAGAGAGCCTCGTCAAGGCACCTTGGTATCTGTGGTACTTAACACTAACTTATGAGTGTCCCCACAATGGAGGCACAGCCATAGATGTGAGCAAGTGGCATCTTTTTGTATCACTGTATCACTTTTTCATCACGTGCCAGTGATGTAACGCATAGGAGGAGCCAGTAACCCCAGTGCTGTATGAGCAGGAACAGCCTAGTGAGGAGATTGTCTCTGAATATATGCAACTGACCTTCTTAAATGCTGGCTCCCCTGCATGAAATCTCATTACTGTATGTGACCTCGCGGGGACCGGATAGCAGGCGCGCGCGCCCGCTGCACAGTGGGGGTGCCGATGCTCGTGGCCAAGGGTTGCAATGACCGCTGGCCATGATCGATCGTGACCAGGAGACATAGAACAGGGATGAGTGTGTGTAAACACACACTTCCATGTTCTGTTCTGATAGGAGTGACAGATCGTGTGTTCCTGTTAGCTAGGAACCACGATCTGTCACTTCCTGTAGTTAGTCCCTCCCCCTTCAGTTAGAATCACCTCTCAGGAAACACAGTTAACCCCTTCACTGCCCCCTAGTGTTAACCCCTTCACTGCCAGTGACATTTTTACAGTAATTAATGCATTTTTTATCGCACTGATCGCTGTATTAATGCCAATGGTTCCAAAAATGTGTCAAAATTGTCTGATGTGTACGCCATAATGTCGCAGTCATGATAAAAATCACATATTGCCGCCATTACTAGTAAAATAATAATAATAATAAAAATGCTATAAATATATCCTCTATTTTGTAGACACTATAACTTTTGCGCAAACCAATCAATATATGCTTATTGAGTTTTTTGTTTACCGAAAATATGTAGAAGAATACATATCGGCCTAAACTAAGGAAAAACATTTCTTTTTATATATTTTTGGGGGATATTTATTATAGCAAAATTAAAAAATAATGTGTTTTTTTCAATATTGTCTCTCTCTTTTTGTTTATAGCGCAAAAAATAAAAAACGCAGGGTCGATCAAATACCACCAAACGAAAGCTCTATTTGTGAGAAAAAAAGGACGTCAATTTTGTTTGGGTACAACATCGCATGACTACACAATTGTCAGTTAAAGCGACGCAGTGCCGAATCGCAAAAGTGCTCTGGTCAGGAAGGGGGTAAATTCTTCCAGGGCTGAAGTGGTTAAGGAATATTTAATTTTTATTGTTTCACTTTAAGCATTAAAAAAATCACTGTTCCTAAAAAAACGTCAGTTTTTAAAAAATTTTTTGCATTGATACGTGTCCACTGGGGCAGGACCCAGGTCCCCAAACACTTTTTGGGACAATAACTTGCATATAAGCCTTTAAAATTAGCACTTTTGATTTTTCATGTTCGTGTCCCATAGGCTTTAATGGTGTTTGTGTGTTCGTCTGAGTTTTCTGCCTGTTCACATGTTCTGGTGCGAACCGAACCGGGGGTGTGTTCGGCTCATCCTTATTACTAACACTATGAAATATAATAGATTCCCATGGCATCTGGTTGTTAGGGGGCCGGCATCCGCCAGCATCTTAACAACCAGGATCCATCGCACCTCCCATTCAGCTGTCAGCCAGGGATTCCCCGCTAACAAATGAATAGAACAAATTAGCCCCATAGGGCTCAGGAGGAGTGACCCTTTTCTTTTTATACCTTTTTTCTTGGTTACTACCGTCATCTACATGTTTGTTTCCTTTTTTCTTTCTCTTACTTTTTCCTCTTCTCCTGTGAAACCCCATTTAACTTTGTTTGCATGTGCCTTCTTTTGCTGCCTCCAAGAGGCCTTACTAGTCACCCCACATCTCCAGATTAGGCTGGATTTAATCTAAAAGATTATGTCATGCAATCTGTAGTTCTTGTGAATGACGTCTCATTGTAGCCACAATATTGCTGGGATATTTCCAACTTTTTTGTCATACACATTTTTTCTGCCATTGGCATGAAAATTGATGTCACTGATTTGTTATGTGCAAATATTAATTACAAAAAGTGCAAAAAAACAATGTGACCATGGATAACTGACATCTCTGACTAAATCTGGATATGGCCATATTTGGTCAAAAGACATGGTCATATTATTTGGTCTATGACCATGGCCATATTTGGTGAATGATATTGACCCACATAAGCCACCATCCCCCGTAGATTTGTGTATATTTCAGCTGTCAGACAGGAATCTGTCATCCAGAGAGGTGAAACGATGGTTGTGCTTCACACGTCTCTGCATGTTTTCTATCTCAGTGGTCATCAGGCATCGTTGATAGTGATTGGTGCAGATCTAAGTCACTGGACGACGTGATTGATTTGCATCATGTGACTTGGGAGTGATGGGATTATGGTAGTTTTTCGTTTAGGATTTGTCAAATATGTATATCTTTATTTAATTTAAATTTTTTTTGGTGAATGAGTATGCATACTATGTACTCATTACTCAGTAACCTTATTCATTCACATAAGTGGGTGGTGGATATATGGGGTCCCCTTATTTTAGGGAGCCTCCAGATTCCAAAAGCCCCCCAGGTTAGCTTGCCCTCCAGAAGGCAGCTCTGTTGCCATTATTGCACAGTAAGGGGAAGATTATAATCAGGTGTTAGCTTCCCTTTTAGACAAACCCCTCCTGTAGTCATGTAATGGATGAAGATAGTGTTCATTTAAATGCTAGCTGTGGGTGGGGCCCAATACACTTGGGGTATGGGAGAAGGACACCCCAGATCTGCAAAGATGTAAACTTTTGTCAGGCTAAACTAGAGAGCCCTTTGTGGAGCTGAATTCCCAGAAGAAAGGGCACAGACCATGTGGCCACTAGCTGGAGTCACCTTGACTACCCCTGACCCTCTACTTCTGGTCCTGTAGCATGGTGCATATAGCCTTTGGGCCTGTGATAGCATCCTCTAATGTGGGATGTAAGGGAAGAGACCTTTGTCCCCAGCAACCTCCTATTATGTTAAGTGTACATAGCTTAGATTAGAGTTTGGTATGGATTTTGTGGGAGACCTCACATCATTTTTTTGTGTGAAGGTTCCCCTGTAAAAACCAAAGTAGACCCGGTATATACATATGTATATATATATCTTCTCTTTCTTTCAAATTTGGGTTTTCCTATTAAAATCCATAATAGACCCTCATCAAGGATAAGGATTCTGATATAGATTTTGAGTGGGAATTTCAATGCTTGCCATAGGCACTATTTTCTATAGATAAGGGGGTACCACCATCCTTCCTATTGAACTGAAAAGGCCAGCAGAGGGAAGGGGATTGTGGACAGGAAGGGTGAATGATGTGGTGGGGGTGCATTATTTTAACCGATCCCCTGTGGCTCTCCTGCAGAGGCTGAAATCAGACTTGTCCTTCTCTCTCTCCTGCAGGTTTTCAGCTGCTGCAGGAGAGTGGCAGGGGATCGGTTCCAGAAAATGCGCCCCTTTCTGTTCATGATCCCAATTCCCTCTGCCCATTGGGCCCCCTTGTGTGCCCCTTTTCCCCCTTAATGCTGCCAACTTCCCTTCCTCCTCTACAGAGGGATCGTTTCAGAATGGAGAGCCTCTTATTTTTCTGAATGAACACAGTGAATGATCGGTACCAATCACTCACTGTGTTCTTTCATAACTGTAGCATAGTAAACTGTGCTTTAGTTAATATACTTCAGTTTGTGAATAAACAGGAGCCTCTGTAAAGAGTGCTTCCTGGTAATTCATCTGCAGTGCAGCTGAGGCTGCAGAGAAAGACTTGGGGATCGGTCTTCAATTTCTGTTTAGCTGCCTTATGGCATTGTGAAAAAAAAATGTAAAAATTGTAAGGACTTATTCACACAGGTACTTTGGTCATGTGAATGAGTTGTTTGCTTGTGTGGCTGGAGACGTCTGTTACTCTATGGGGATGCAGCAGATGTATGAACACAGCTGTAAGTTCTAATTTGACAGGTGTGGGTGAGTGGCCACGAATACACACTGTCTGTGTTTGGAGTTGTACACCAGGCTGCACCCACACGCCTGTCCATTAGGACCAGTGGCTGTGTTCATACCACTAGGTTGTTCCCATAGACTACCATAGACTGCCTTTACACAGCTCCAGCCACATAAAAAAAAAAAGATTCACACTGTACAGGCCACAGCACCCATGTGAATGAGTCCCAAGACCTCAATAGCACACAGAGGGGGAGATTTACTAAAACTGGTGCACTAAGAGTCTGGTGCAGCGGTGCATAGTAACTAATCAGCTTCTAGGATTTAGCCTAGGTTCTCACTGATGCAGGTTTGAAATTGTGCGAGTTCAGCTGAACTCGCAGGATTTCAATCCCGCTTGTCAGTCCGACTTCGGGAGCGATTTCAGAGACATCTGTGCGGGTTCCTGAACAGATGTCTATTGAAATCTCCCCTGAAGTCGACAAAAGTAGTGCAGGAACTACTTTTGGGAATCGATGCAGCGCCGCAAAGTCAGCGCCACAACGATTCGGACAGTGCCATTGCCGGCAATGTCAAAACGGCCCCATGTAAACATGGGCTTATTGTCAAAGCTTCATTGAACAAGCTGAAGTTAGAAACGAATTCGTTATTATGCACAGCTGCACCAGATTCTGTGTGCACCAGTTTTAGTAAATTTCCCCCCACAGAGTTTTAACTCAATTCCGTTTTATCTTTTAGATTTAGCAGGGATTTTGTAAGTTATATTGTGTTTGTGTCTGCTAATAATGATTTTAGTGTATTCTTAGGGAAAATATGACTGTGATATTTTCAGGGGGGGGCTGTCAGGTAGGCTGTATAGGCCCCTGAAATTTCTGACAGCAGCTTTGCATACACCCCTGAATTTGACTAAAAACTATGAGTTTGCTGCAGCTGCTAACATCACATTCAAAATTGCAGAGGCCAACAGAAATCTCAGTGTTTGTGGTTTATTACACAATGAAGGTTTAAAATGCTTAAAATAAATAATAAAATATGCTCTTATAAACTTATTGTAAGATATTTGTTGAAATGAACGGCCTGGCAGCTGGGTCTTTTGAGGTAAATAGATGGACATTATGTATTTATTACACATTGTAGTTTATTTGTACCAAGTATGGTACTAACACACACACTGTGTTTTTTTTCATATCCAGTATAATGTATGTGGTGAGGGGTTGTATAGAAGCATTATATTGTACCCAGTTATGTGAAAATTTTATAACAAGGATTACAATTCATTGGAAATGGAAGGTGGAGATGATACCATTTGTATAAGGCCTGATTCACACTTATGCAGGTTGCAGTTTGATAATTCCAGGTGCATTTTGTGTTTTTCAATACATGTTTTTGATCCATTGAAGTCTATGCAACCAAAAACCAGAAAAAAGTCCCTGGCCCGTTCCATAAAATGCACAGATGTGAACTACATCCTTAGGAAACCATGGTAAATGGACTGTAGTGTGTTTCTGCAGAACTGAAAATGCACTACAACCTCCTACACACGATCAGACTTTCCGCCAACAAAACCGTGGAATTTGTCCGAAGGGTGTTGGCCCAAACTTGTCTTGCATACACGGTCACACAAATGTTGGCCAACAATTACGAACGTAGTGACGTACTAGACGTACTACGTAGTTTTTCAGCTCTTTTGCGCCACCGTTTGGGTTCCTTTTTTGTGTTAGTAGAAGTTTGGTGAGTGTTGATTTGAGCTTTTCTTTTCGTGTTTTTCATTTAGTGCTTTTCAGTTCGGGCTTTTCATTTCATGCTTTTTAGTTTGTTTCTGAACGGCTGTTCGTCACCCAGCCATGTTGCATGTTCGAAGGAGATAATGTGTTATTTATTATTAGCCTTGAAGTTATTGCTTTGACATGATTTTTTTGGTTGAATAATGATTTGATTTGGTATATTTTCTATATTTTTGGATGAATAGAATGCACTTTTTGGTTAAGTTCTATTGGCAGATAGCATGTCTAATTTTGTTTCCTTTTTTTAATGCACAATAAAAACATTGTGGAGAATAACACATGTGTTTTACTTCAAATGACAGTTACATTTTAAAAAATACAATGTAAAATTGGCAAGGGACACCAACATAGTTGTATCTTTGATCTTATAAACTACGAGATAATGGTGTTGTGGTTAACAAATAACAAAAACATAATAATATTATTCTTGATATCACTAGAAAAAAAAGCCTCTTAAAATTTGTTTGCAATAACTCCATCAGTATCACCAGTAAAGCAGCTTCATTATTATCCCATTAAAGAAGAAGAGAATGTGCGCTGCATTTGGAGATGTCATAATTTGCCACGTATCGAATGTTAATTCTCCATTACGAGCGCCAGTTTACAAGACCGACCACTTCTGCTTCCAAGCATGCATGTTTGTACTTTGGACTTTTGTCCAACGGACTTGTGTACACACGATCGGAAAATCCGACAAGACACATTTATTGTGTCCGATGGAGCATACACACGGTTGGATTTTCCGCCAACAGCCTGTCATCCAACATTTCTTGTTGGAAAGTCTGATCGTGTATAAGGGGCTTTAAACATGCATAGTTGTAAAACCAGGCCTAAGTGTGGCTTCTGTAATTGTTAATAGTGATTGGGGTTTGCAGTGTAACGTGCAGAGATTCTTCCTAAGGCTGGATTCACACCTACGCAGTTTTATTGCTTTTTGCATTTTGCTGATTTGCACTACAGTCCATTTAACATGGTTTCCTATGGAACACGTTCTGTAGTACAAATCTGCAAAATGCAAAAAGCACTAAAAATGCATAGGTGTGAATCCAGCCTAATATTATATTAATCAGTATTAGTTATTACAATACTGGTCTGTACAAGCAGCACAGCAAGTACTTATTTATTTGAAATGTGGTTTCACATGCTCTATAATGAGAACATGAAGAAATGTCCCCATTAATATTGGCTAATTTAATGATTTGCGAAACCAGGGAATCATCCTTCCCTTCTGCCAAAAGGACAAACTGCTGCAGTGTTTGCACAGAGAAACGTCATAATGGGTAAAATATTAACAGGTAGTCGTGGGCTGAGGAAAGGAGACATTAGTGTGTTATATACTACAGAAAGTTATGGGAACTTTAAAAAGGTTTTAAAATCCATGAACCTCTTCATTTTTAAACAGGTTACATAAAAAGATCTCACTTTGTTTCAAACAGGTTACATAAAAATCTCACTTTGTTTTCAAACAGGTTACATAAAAAGATCTCACTTTGTTTTCAAACTGATTTATGGCTGGGAATCACACATCCTACCAGACTCAGTTCATGTTCTAGAAGGATGTGGGGTTCCAAGCAAATAAAATCAGTCTGAAAACAAGAGCTATGATGTAGAGCCCACATCTTTTCATGGCAGGATCACCATGCAGATTGAAAACACATTTTGAAATAACATCAACACGTAAACTCCAGAGAAATTAGAAATTTTCCCTTTTCATTGTTCCCCTCACCCTAACTAAAGTACCCCCCCCCCTTTAAAAAAAATTAAAAATCCCTATACAATACGTTTTATAAGAGAGAAGAGCCAGCAAGTCCAAACTCCAAATTTATTGGCTACATTTGAGCATTAAAAAGCAAACAGCTGACACGTTTTGACGTAAGCCTTATGACGCGTACACACGAGCGGACTTCCCGGCATACTTGGTCCGACGTTCTTCCCGCCGGACTGTCTGGCGGACTACCGCCGGACTTGCCTACACACGACCGGACTTTCCGTCAGGCTAGGTCCGCCTGTCTTTCCGGCGGACTTTCGCCGGAGTTACAGCGGGACTTTCAGAATGAACGGACTTGCCCATACACGGCCAAGTCCGTTCATTTTGAACGTGACTCGGGTACGACGGGACTAGAAAAGGAAGTCAATCTCGCTGCTTTTATCGGCGAGATTGACACCTTGCAAGCCCCGTCACGGGGAATACCAGGCCCTTAAGTCTGGTATGGATTATAAAGGGAATCCCCTACGCCGAAAAAATGGCATGGGGTCCCCCCTAAAATCCATACCAGACCCCGATCCAAGCACGTAGCCCGGCCGGTCAGGAAAGGGGGTGGGGACGAGCTGCATGCCCTCAACATGGGGGGGTGGGTGCTTTAGGGGAGGGGGGCGCCCTGCGAACACCCAAAAACCCTGCA
Source organism: Lithobates clamitans (assembly GCA_037952925.1). Classification (NCBI taxonomy): domain Eukaryota; kingdom Metazoa; phylum Chordata; class Amphibia; order Anura; family Ranidae; genus Lithobates; species Lithobates clamitans. Next base: position 1,261,005 of record JBBGZY010001306.1, on the reverse strand, counting down.
ATGTGCTGCACAGTGCATTCTGTGCCCTAGTTGGGCAAAGCTTGCCCAATCAGGGTGCAATGTAAGCTGATGGTAAAGGAGCAAGGCCAGGAAGCCAGTCACGGTGTTCTTAACAGCCGATGACTCATCAGCTGTCAATGGGTTTGCCTGCTGACAGCTTATAAATAAAATAAAAAAATGCCCCCTCTCCAGTCTTTACCAGGCCCTTCAGGGGCCCCAGAGCACCCACCCCACATGTTGAGGGCATGTGGCCTGGTATGGTTCTGGAGGGGGGAACACTCGCTCACCCCCCCCTTTCCAGACCTACCAGGCTTCATGCCCGGATAAGGGTCTGGTATGGATTTTGGGGGGACGCCACACCATTTTTAAAAAAATGTTGGCACGGGGTTCCCCTCCAAATCTATACCAGACCCGGAGGACCTGTAATGGACTGGGGAGGGGGGAACCCATGCCCTTTTTTTCTTTATTTTTTTAATAGCCGTGTGTCGGCATTTTAAATGGGATTCAACTCGCTTTTTTTCTTTAGCAATATAATTTTTGCTGCAGCATGTTTTATGCATGCTAAAGATGTGCCACTTTACAGGCACATTAAGGGGACCCCCAGCACTATATTTAAATGAATTTTTCATTTTTATTGTTGCACTTTAAGCATAATTAAAATCACTGCTCCTGAAAAACGATTGTTTTTTTAAAAAAATGTGTGCATTGATACATATCCCCCAGGGCAGTACCTGGACCCTCATACCCCCTTTATGGCTAATTACTTGCATACAAGCCTTCAAAATGGGCAATTTTGATTTTTCCTATTCGGTTCCCATAGATTTCAATGGGGATCGCTGTTCAGGTTAGAACATTTCCCCTGTTCAGGAGTTCTGCTGTGGGTGTGTGGCCCATGTCTATTTGAGTCTAGTCTGTATTGTGATGCACCTCAAGGGTTGTTTCAAAGACAGGCTGGGCTCACAGCAAATGGTTAGAAAGAGGCTGACTGTCACGCTGTCCAAAAAGGACTGGTGGCACAGCATGGAGAAAGCTGGGGACAGTATTGGGGTGTGGAGAGGGTAAATAAAACGTGGCATTTATTTCGAATATAGTAGGGGGTGGCAAAAAATTGTAAAAAAAACATGTAAATTGGAGTTACATTTTAAAACTTTATTCAACATTTGTATGGAAACTGGTATAATTACTGCGCCAACCTGAAGAGTGAGCAGCCAACACAACAATAAGACTAATCATATTGTTATTTTACATATTCAATATTAGTGATTAAGTTTAGTTTTTTAAAAATCCAGGCTTTGTTTATCAGATTAAATGTCCAAACCAGTTCCAACTCTTTATACTCTCAATGGAGACAGGTCTGGGGTGTTTCTCCACATTGCCAAGTTTGAAGCCACAAGCTGATCAGTTCTGCCAAAATATAAAACAAAATCCTTTAATTAAATTCATGTAAAAACAATGCAAGGCAGATACCGAAAACATGCTCCTCCAAATAATCTAGAGGTAGGTGGTTTCTGTACCTGCTTTGAATTGTTTTAAAGGGATTATAATTATAATATAATATTAAATAAATTTGTTTTGTTTTCTGGCTGTGCTCATCAACTTCTGGTTTCTTAAAGTAGAAGTCCAGTCAAATACTATCAAAGCTTAAACCTGTTCTCATTCCCATTCTAAGGCCTATACTAACTACCCTGTAAAAGAAAATTGTATATACTTACTTTCAGGCCCGGATTTACTCCCTTTGCCGCCCCAAGGCCATGCCCTTCAATGCCGCCCCCCCACACCACCAGAAAGAGCCCCCAGACATACGGTCAAAGACTGCAGACATGATACAGGAGATGGTCAGAGACTGCAGTTCCTATGGACATTAGTAGATAATGGCCGATCGGCCCTCTCACCTGACCCAGCGATACAGCAATGCTTCCCCTGATCAGGAGTCAGCTCACTCTGAATTGCCCGTGGCGACTCCGTTGGGTAGCACCCAGATCCGTATTCCTGCAATGACTCCATTCCTTTCTCCGCCAGGGATGGTGCCAGGCTGTGTGGCTTTCCCTCTGGTGGTGCAGGGCAGTGGGGTTCTCTCTCTGATGGTGTTCCCTGAGCACTGCCCTCTCCCTCTGGAGCCCTGGGTGTACTTTCCTGGGTGTAGACCCCCCCAGGACAAACTACCCCTTCCATTAGTACAGACCCCCCCAGGACAAACCCCCCACCATTAGTACAGACCCCCCCAGGACAAACCCCCCTCCCTTCATTAGTACAGACCCCCCCAGGACAAACCCCCCTCCCTTAGTACAGACCCCCCAGGACAAACCCACCCCCCTCACTTAGTACAGACCCCCCCAGGACAAACCCACCTCCCTTCATTACTACAGACCCCCCAGAACAAACCCACCTCCCTTCATTAGTACAGACCCCCCAGGACAAACGCCCTTCTATTAGTACAACCCCCTCCCAGGACAACCCCCCTCCATTAGCACAAACCGCCCCAGGTCTACCCCCCTCCATTAGTACAAACCCCCCCCCAGGAAAACCCCCTCTCCATTAGTACAACCCCCCCCAGGTCAACCCCCACCCCCTCCATTAGCACAGACCCCCCAAGGACAAACTGCCCCCCCTTCATTAGTACAGACCCCCCAGGACAACCCCCCCTTCATTAGTACAAACCCCCCAGGACAAAACCCCCCCTTCATTAGTACAAACCCCCCAGGACAAAACCTCCCCTTCATTACTACAAACCCCCCAGGACAAACCCCCCCTTCACTAGTACAAACATCCCAGGACAACCCCCCCCTCCATTAGTACAACCCCCCCAGGACAAACCCCCCCTTCACTAGTACAGACATCCCAGGACAACCCCCCACCTCCATTAGTACAACCCCCCCCAGGACAAACCCCCCCTTCACTAGTACAGACATCCCAGGACAACCCCCCCCTCCATTAGTACAACCCCCCAGGACAAACCCCCCCTTCACTAGTACAGACATCCCAGGACAACCCCCCCCCTCCATTAGTACAACCCCTCCAGGACAAACCCCCCCTTCAGCAGTACAGACATCCCAGGACAACCCCCCCCCCCTCCATTAGTACAACCCCCCCAGGACAAACCCCCCCTTCACTAGTACAGACATCCCAGGACAACCCCCCCCCTTCATTAGTACAACCCCTCCAGGACAAACCCCCCCTTCACTAGTACAGACATCCCAGGACAACCCCCCCCCTCCATTAGTACAACCCCTCCAGGACAAACCCCCCCTTCAGCAGTACAGACATCCCAGGACAACCCCCCCCCCCTCCATTAGTACAACCCCCCCAGGACAACCTCCCCTCCAAGTGTGTACAATAGAACAGATGGAGACAGGCACAGGCTTGGGCGGGACTCGGGAGTGAGAGACAGAGGAGAACACGCCCGCCGCCGCCGCACAGAGATCAGCCGCTCCGATCTTCGGCGGCTGCTCTCCTTCTCTGACAGGAGAAGCAGCGAAAAACACAGCGGTGGCGGCGGTGACCGGCGGAGGGAGCCGCCTTAGTCTGGACACAGAGAGGAGGAGGAGGGAGAGGAGCACTCTAGCGCTTCAGCGCCCCCACCTCTCTGGCGCCCGGGTGCACTGCATCACATGCTGATGTTAGTGTGGGGGGCGGCGGCGCCGCCCCTGTACCACTGCCGCCCCAAGGCCTGGCCTCGGTGGCCTTGTGGGAAATCCGGCCCTGCTTACTTTTTTAAAGGCGCTTTGGTCCATTCACATGATCTCCCCAGTGGCCGGTTTCATGAAGAGAAGAGATTGACAAAAATTGCTGCAATGCCTATGCGTTGACGTCACCCATAGACTTCCTATGGGGCATCCATTGCTGGCTGTACTTACTTTACACTGAAGCTGGAGCTGGGAGCTGATCACATGATGGGACCAGAGTGCCCTCAGAATAGGTAAGTATACACATCTTTTCATTACAGGATAGTTAGTATAGGGCTCAGAATTTTGGGTGGGTGCAGGTTTAAGCTTAGATATTATTTGGCTGGACTTCTAGTTTATTTTATTAGGGACCAAGCATAATTACTCCTCATGCTTTCAGTCCCAGCACCAAACAAACTTTCCTAGCAATTTAGGTCCAAATGTACCCAAAAGCCCATTTGTGCAGGATTTTTACATATTCACCGGGCTAGCACAAAAGCTTTATTTTCCTCACTTTATAACCATATGAGATTGTGGCTGTGCTAGTAGCCTGTACGTGTCATAGGGACAAGTATGGATTATGAAATTCTTTCTGTATATATTCTGATATAGTCTGATGTTGTGCAAGAACAAAAACATAATGTAGCTTACCAGTCCTTAGTTGTGGTGGCTGCATTATTTTTTTTTTTGCAGGCTAAGAACTTTTCCAGCAAGTACTAAAACATCTGTTGATCCTGCTAGAAATGCAGAGAAATACTAGGGAGAGTGCAATAATTAATACTTTGCCATTGGGGAGGGTGGGGGAGGGGGCACCATCCCTTCATAATTTATTATGACTGATCATATAATAATGAAACTTTAGAATGTGCCTTAAAATGTAAACTACACAGTTAAAAGTTAGCAAAGTTTTTATTCCATCATATTTAAATACCACCTCTGTGGTGATTATTTTAAGAGCAAACAGATTTTGCACTCTGTTGGATAGAAAGATCTGGATGCCGCACACTGGATAAAGTAGAAAACTTGTCTTTATTGTAGAGATAAGACCATCAAAAGTACAAGACAATCATGCAGGATGTACAGGATCAGCTGACGCGTTTCACACTCGAAACTGAGTGCTTACTCATAGCTTATAGCTATGAGTAAGCACTCAGTTTCGAGTGTGAAACGCGTCAGCTGATCCTGTACATCCTGCATGATTGTCTTGTACTTTTGATGGTCCTATCTCTACAATAAAGACAAGTTTTCTACTTTATCCAGTGTGCGGCATCCAGATCTTTCTATCCAACACCTTGCTCTACTCAGCATTTAGCCAGCACCTGGGACTCTTCAACTCTGAAGGCTTCACATTTAACCTTACACCTGGGTCTGGATCCACCTGAGCGGTGAAACACTCTCCCTGCTACAATTGCATCTACGGATATAAGATTTTGCACTCTCCAGTTTTAGTAAATTAAAACTCAAAAGTAGAACTTCCGTTTATCCCTCTCCTCCCCCCTCCAGTGCCACATTTGGCACCTTTTACGGGGGAGGGGGGAATGGGTACCTGTTTTTTGGCAGATACCATTCCCCACTTCCGGGAGACTGGGCCGTGACCCGGTCTCTCAGAAGTTTGGCCCCCTCCTCCTTCCTCCGCCACCAGACCAATTAGAAAGCGCAGCGTCCCTCGCACATGCCCAGTAGGGAACAATCTAAAGCTGAAAGGCTTCACTGCTGGGTTCCCTTAACAGGAATGGCGGCGGCTGCACCCGACAGCCGATCCGAAAATCAACTGGGGTGCTGACATTGAGGGCTCCCTGGACAGGTAAGTGTCCATATATTAAAAGTCAGCAGCTGCAGTATTTGTAGCTGCTGACTTTCAATTTTTTCATGGGGGGGCTGGACCTCCTCTATATACCGCCTATATAACAGCTGAAAAAGCAAAAAAACGGCAGTCGCGGGGACGCCTCCCATGGAGGCGGAGTTTTTCAGTTTTTTTGTTTTTTTCTCTGAAACATCGGACGCTGTGATTGAAGAGGAATGGACGCTTTTTTTTTTTTTTTAATAAAGGAATTGTCCAAAACTGTCTCCTGTCATTTTTACTTTCTTGACTTTTTTGACTTTCTTTACTTTTTTTTGGTGAATGAGTAAGGGGTACAATGTACCCTATACCCATTCACAAAGGGGGCTTCCAGATTCCAATAAGCCTCCCACCCGCAGACCCCCACAACCACCGGGCAAGGGTTGGGGTGAAGAGACCCTTGTCCCCAAAGCACCCTTCCCATGTTGAGGGCATGTGGCCATTGTACAGTTCAGGAGGGGGGGCGCTCTCTCGTCCCCTTAATAACCATGCCAGACCTGAAGGGCCTGGTATAAAGTTTGGAGGGGACCCCCACACCATTTTTTTTTTCATTTTGGCGAGCGATTCCCGTTAAAATTCATACCAGACCCAAAGGGCCTGGTAATGGACTGGTGTGTGTGGGGGGGGAACCCACACCGTTTTTATCAATGATTTTTATCTATATTGTCGGGATCCAACAATACATTATAGCCGCGAGCAGTTTTAAATGACATTTTTTCCTTTAGAAATGTCATTTTGCTCTGGTACTGTTATAAACATTGGAAAGATGTACTACTTTACAGGCAGACTAAGGAGACCCCCCAGGCACATTATTTAAAGGAATATTTCATTTTTATTGTTTCACTTTACGCATTATTAAAATCATTGCTCCTGAAAAAACAGCCGTTTTTAAAACTTTTTTTAGCATTGAGCCATGTCTCCTGGGGCAGGACCCGGGTCTCCAAACACTTTTTATGGCAATAACTTGCATATAAGCCTTTAAAATGAGCACTTTTGATTTTTCACATTCGTGTCCCATAGACTTTAACGGTGTTCGCACCAATCTTTTGCCTGTTCTGCTGCGAACTGAACCGGGGGGTTTTGGGCTCATCCCTACTTGCCTACCAGGCCAATTCTGACATTTCTCTCCTACATGTAAAAATCATCATTTATTTGCTAGAAAATTACACAGAACCCCCAAACATTATATATGTTTTTTTGGCAGAGACCCTAAAGAATAAAATGGCGGTTGTTACAACTTTATCTCAAATGGTATTTTGAAAAAAAAAAACAGTTTCATGTATTAAAAACAAAAAACAAAAGTTAGCCCAATTTCTTGGCATAATGTGATGATGTTATGCCGAGTAAATAGATACTTAGTATGTCACGCTTCAAAATTGCACACGCTAGTGGAATGGTGCCAAACTTGGGTCCTTAGAAATCCTCATAGGCGATTCTTTAAAATTTTTTCCAGGTTACATGTTTTGAGTTACATAGGAGGTCTGGGGCTAAAAGTATTTCTCTCGCTCTCACGTTCATGGCGATACTTCACATGTGTGGTTTGAACGCCATTTACATATGTGGGCGCGACTTACGTATGCATTCGCTTCTGCGAGCACGCAGAAATTTACTATTACATACGTAATTTTACTTTTATTTTTCTAGTTTGATGCTTTCTTTTTACATTTTTTTTTTATCACTTCTATTCCTATTACAAGGAATGTAAACAGTGGCGGCTGGTGCTCAAAATTTTTGGAGGGGGCGAAAACAAACTGGAAAACACTGAAAAAAAACCCCATAAATTGCAGCCTCACTGTGTTCATCAAATGCAGCCACTGTGCCATCAATTGCAGCTATTGTACCCATCAAATGCAGCCACTGCTGTCTGCCGGCACTTACCCATCTTGGTGGCGGGTCAGGCAGCGGGTTATGGCGGCGAGCTGTGGGACAGCTCCTGTGTCCTCCATGCTTCCCCCTTCTCTCTTCTTCCATTCTGCTAGACATCCAATAGTGACACCTGTGCCTTCAGCCAATCAGGTGATGGGTATTAGACCCGCACTTTTCTAACACATCTGGGTGGACTCCGAGCGCAATGCTCTGCACTCGGTGTCCACCTATTTTGAAGCCTATTAGAGCCTATGACTCTAATCAGGTGCTTCAAAAAAACACCCCCGCCACTGTAATTCAGGCGCCCGGCATCCAAAAAAGGGCCGGACGCCTGAATAGGGGGTGGCAGCGACGGCCATGGATAGATTTATGCAATGAATCTATCCATAAGTCATATAGGGGGGTGGCACCCATGCGCCCTTAGTGAACGGGCCGCCCCTGAATGTATACATCTCTTGTAATAGGAATAGTGGGTGACAGGTCCTCTTTACAGTGAGATCTGAGGTCAGTAGGTCCCCAGATCTCACCTCTAGGCTGGGAAGCCTGAAATAAAGAAAATAAAAAAACGATCCTGGCTTCCCAGCCGTGGCGGCGGCATTTTTTCAAATGCAGAGGCCAGGCGTGCCGTCCCTGGCCTCCAAACGATCATAGAGATTTTGCGGACCATCTGGCCCACCGGAAATCTCTATGGTCATCATCCGGCGCTGGTCAGTTCCTTCTCAGGTTCGCCGATGGCAGGGATGAGCCAGGAGAAGCACCGGTGGGCGGCGGGAGGGAGGGGATGTCCCCTAACACTGCCTGTAAGAACAATCAAGCGGCCGCTATGATTGTTCTTATGGTGAAGGGAATCACTGGCTTAAACTAACTAACTGCAGGCATCATTCAGATATCACCGCTTAAAGTTGATGTCGTCATATGACGTTGGGAGGGTGAGAAGCGGTTAAAGTTCATGTACATGTAAAGCCAGGCGTCCCAATACTTTTGGTAATATAGTGTAGCTAGTAAGGAAGATATTCTTCAGTGGAGCTCACAGGAAATGACAAGTGCTCTGCATTTCTGACAGGCTCAACAGGTATTTTCTATAGTTGCTGAAAATAAGGCTTAACAAAAAAGAAAACTAATGCAGCCACCAAGAACTGTATGGGGAAATTTATTGCATTTGTGTTCCTGTTTTTAGTTATCCATTAAAGTATATCCAAACCCCAAAACAAAAATGTACTATATTGCAGCATACCAATCTAAAGTCTTGTTTTTTTTGTTACAAAAATAACAAACATATTATACTTACCTGCTCCGTGCATTGGTTTTGCACAGAGCAGCCCCAATCTTCCTCTTCTCAGGTCCTTTGCCAGTGCTCCTGGCCCCTCCCTCCTGCTGAGTGCCCCCATAGCAAGCAGCTTGCTATAGGGGCACCTGAGCCGAGCCGCTGATCTGTGTGTCCATTCACACACGGAGCCACAGCTCGGCCCCTCTCTCTTCTCATTGGTTCACTGACTTTGACTGACCGCGGCAGCACCCATTGGCGCCCGCTATGCGTCTCAGCCAATCAAAAGGGAGAGTCCCAGACAGCTCAGTCTCTCGTGCAACATCGCTGGATTAAGATGGGGCTCAGGTAAGTATTAGGGGAGGCTGAGGGGGGCTGCTGCACATACAAGGCTTTTTATCTGAATGCAAAGGATGCATTAAGATAGAAACCTTCTGCCTTTAGAACCACCTTAAATCTATACTCCAGGATACTTGAAAAAGTCAATATTGGAATCCATACATAATCAGTGGAATTTATTTAATAAAAATCAAGTTCAGCTTTAAAGCGGGGGTTCACCCACACCGCCAAAAAAAATAAATATTAAAAGCCAGCAGCTACAAATACTGCAGCTGCTGACTTTTAATACATGCCCACTCTACTGTCCCAGGGTCCAGCGATGTCGGCAGGGGACGCCGAGAACCCGCTCGGTTCTCGGCAGCTGCCGCCGCCATCCTAGGTGAGGGAATCAGGAAGTGAAGTGTTGCGGCTTCACTTCCTGGTTCCCTACTGCGCATGCGCGAGTCGCGCTGCGCGTCCCTAGTGGTCCCCGCTCTCTCCTGGGAGCTGTGTGTTCCCAGCAGACAGCGCGGTCGGGACGGGAAGAGGCGTAGACTCCCATGGGAGTCTATGCCGGAAGTGGGTGCAAATACCTGTCTTAGACAGGTATCTGCACCCCCCTCCCCCCTGAAAGGTGCCAAATGTGACACCGGAGGGGGGGAGGGTTCCGAAAAGCGGAAGTTCCATTTTTGTGTGGAACTCCGCTTTAAATTGGGTGCCTTCATTAGTTTTCTTTGTTTACACACTTGTTATCTAAATCTAAAGCCTCGTACACACGAACGGATTTTCTGCAGACAAAACCTCGGACTTTCGTCCAAAGGGCGTTTGCCCCAAACTTGTCTTGCATACAAACGGCACGCAAATGTCGGTCAACAAATACGAACGTAGTGAAGTACTATGTGGTTTTTCAGCTCTTTAGCGCTACCCTTTGGGCTCCTTCTGCTAATTTCGTGTTAGTAGAAGTTTGGTGAGTTTTGATTCGCGCTTTTCATTTCACGCTTTTCATTTCACGCTTTTCAGTTAATTCCTGAACGGCCGTTCATTAACTAGCCATGTTGCGGAATCCGAGGAGATAACATGTTATTTATTATTGGCCTTGAAGTTATTGCTTTGACCCAAGTCCAGTCCAGGAACAGGAGGAGGAGGATTTCTTAGACCAAAAATTGATTGCTTTATTAATTGTGACCAATTATCTCATATACCTTTGCTGCGGGAGCTCCAGAAGAATAATCCGGATGTTTTCAGAATTATCTCCGGATGACAGACCCCTGCTTTCACCAACTCCTGGCATTGTTGACCACCTATATTAAGAAGCAGGACACATGCATGAGGCTTTTATTTTATTTTTTGGTTGAATAATGATTTGATTTGGTATATTTTCTACATTTTTGGATGCATAGAATGCACTTTTTGGTTAAGTTCTATTTGCAGATAGCATGTCTAATTTTATTTGTTTTATTTTTTTAATGCACAATAAAATATAATAAAATCTTTGATTTTAAAAACTACGGGATAATAGTGTTGTGGTAACTTGCACCAAAAAAAAAATAACAAGCATAATAATATTATTCTTGATATCACTAGAAAAAAAAAAGCCTTTGAAAATTAGTTTGCAATAACTCCATCAGTATCACCAGCAAAGCAGCTTCATTATTATCCCATTAAAGAAGAAGAGAATGTGCGCTGCATTTGGAGATTTCATAATTTGCAACGTCACAAATGTTAATTCTCCATTACGAACGCTAGTTTACAAGACCGACCGCTTCTGGCTCGTCCTTGCTTCCAAACATGTGTGTTTGTACTTTGGACTTTTCTCTGACGGACTTGTGTACACACGCTCGGAAAATCCAACAACAGACATTTGTTGGCAGAAAATTTTAAAGCCTGCCATCCAACAATTGTCCAATGGAGCATACAATTTTCCGCCAACAGCCTGTCATCACACATTTCCCGTAGGAAAATCCGATCGTGTGTACGCAGCTTTAGGCCACTTTCACACAGGCTGTCCAATCGGGTCCACCTGTCTGTTTTTCAGGCAGGCCAGATCGGACCATCCATTCACCCTTATGGAGCGGTGGATGTCAGCGGTGGCATGGCCGCTGGAATCCACCGCTATCTAATCCGATCCTGTCCGCCAAATCCAGGCGGATGTTGGTCCTATTTACCATCTGTCTGGCGGATCGGATGGGATCGGTTGAAAATGGACAGTCGGTCCTTTTTCATCCGATCTCCCCCAAGAGGTGAACGAGACTCTGACTGGTCCATCTCTGCACAGTGAGCGGAGACGGACCTGTCATCCGCCTGCTCAGCGGGGATCAATGGAGCAATCCCTGCTGAGCAAGGGGAGTCCATCAAATTGATCCTCCCCGTGTGAAAGGGGCCTTAAGGTGACTGATCTGTGGAGGAGCTTAATGAACCACCCTTGCACAGCAGCATTGTCAACCTGTGAAAAGCGTAGTGCTGAATGCACTAGCAAATTTAGATGGACTTGACTTCCAAGTTAAAGCCGAACTCCAGCTAACACTTTTGTAAACAGTTACAGTGATAGTTTTTTCTTTTTTAGGATAAAGATTTTACATAACTGAATCAAAGTTGACCAATGTAAGCACATCTGTCAGCATTAAATGCTTTGTCTCAACCCTCTTACTGATTTTGCTAGACAGTTTGTTAAAGGAAGTTGAAAAATAAAGGACCTCCAGGCTGGATTACCAGGTGAAAATAAAAAACTAAAGCCTAGAAAAAAAAACGAATGCAGCCGCCGTGTTTAACCACTTGCCGACCAGCTGCCGTCGGTTTACGGCAGCAGGTCAGCATGTTCCCGCAAATCGATGTAGGTGTACGTCTGCTCCTTTAAGGATGGTGGGGGACCCAATGCGCGTGGCCGGTGGCCGCAATGTGCGCCGGCCACCCACGATCGCAGGAACGAGAGCCAGAACGGGGTCTGTCAATGTAAACAGACAGATCCCCGTTCTGACAGGGGAGTTAGAGAGAGATTTACTGTTCCCAGCAATTAGGAACAGCGATCTTTCTCCTCCTTCAGTCAGCCCAGCCCCCATACAGTTAGAAACACTCCCAAGGAACACACTTAACCCCTTTATCGTCCCTTAGTGTTAACCCCTTCCTTGTCAGTGACCTTTATACAGTAATCAGTGGCTATTTTTAGCTCTGATTGCTGTATAAATGTCAATGGTCCCAAAAAAGTGTCAAAAGTGTCCAATCTGTCTGCCGTAATGTCACAGTCCCGCTAAAAATCACAGATCACCACCAATACTAGTAAAAAAAAAAAAATAATAATAAAAATGCCATAAATATATCCCCTATTTTGTAGATGCTAGAACTGTTTTCAGCAAACCAATCAATATATGTTTATTGCGATTTTGTTTTTTTTATTAACCAAAAATTTGCAGCAGAATACATATTGGCCTGAACTGATGAAGACATTTGTTTATTTTTTTATTTTTGGGGGGATATTTACTATAGCAAAAAGTAAAAAATATAGTTTTATTTTTAAATTGTCGCCTTTTCTTGTTTATAGCTCCAAACATAAAAACCGCAGAGGTGATCAAATACCACCAAAAGAAAGCTCTATTTTTGGGGAAAAAAGGACGTCAATTTTGTTAGGGTACATTGTCGCACGACCGTGCAATTGTCGGTTAAAGCAACGCAGTGCCATATCGCAAAAAATGGCCTGGTCATTAAGAGGGAAAAATGGTTAAAGGATAAGTTCACTTTAAAAAAAAATAAAAAAATAATGCACATTTTTTGCAGGTTAAAAAGGTGCATTTATTATTTTTTTGTAGTAGGACCCTGGAAAGCATTGCACCAGCGATCAGCAGATCATGCAGATCTCCTGCAGACTGTCAGTGTATCTGTGTGCCTGTACATCCCATACTAATACTCCCTGAGCCTTGGTTCACATTAAGCCTTGGTTCACATTGATACGATTTGGCATGCAATTTGACATGTCAAATCGCATGCCAAATCGGCTGCAATTGCTGGCGATGTCATCGTCCGATTCTCAAAAGTAGTTTCTGTACTACTTTTGCTGTTTTTGGGGTGCGATTTCCATTGACATCTGTGCAGAAACCCGCACAGATGTCTCTGAAATCGCCCCCCCTCCCCCCCAAGTCAGGACTGACATGCGGGAATGAAATTGTGCGAGTTTAGCTGAACTCACATGATTTCATTCCCACAGCCAGTGTGAACCAGGGCTAAAGAGGAAACTCAACTACCACAGCCGTGGTAGTTCATGGATAACTACAAGCTGACAGCTGCTAAGGATGTCGGGACTTGTAGTTCATTCAGACACACAGAGCTGTGTGTCTGAATGACACAGCAATGTGGGCAGAGCCCCTCACGGCCACCCTGTTTTCAGTGACAGCTAGTAAAGGGAACTTCTGGCAAGGTTTGAAACAAGAGAATCTGGATGCCGCACACTGGATAAAGTTGAAAATTCTTCTTTATTATAAAATCAGGATCATCAAAGATACAGGACAATCAGGCAGATGGTACAGACACAGCTGACACGTTTCGCACTCTAGTTTGAGTGCTTACTCAAAACTTACTTAAACTAGAGTGCGAAACGCGTCAACTGTGTCTGTACCATCTGCCTGATTGTCCTGTATCTTTGATGATCCTGATTTTATAATAAAGAAGAATTTTCAACTTTATCCAGTGTGCGGCATCCAGATTCTCTTGTTTCAAACCTTGCTTCAATTTGCATTTAGCCAGCACCTGGGACTCCCCTCCTCTGAAGGATCTACTTAACACACACCTGGGAGCAAGTCTACCTGAGCGGTGAATCACCTTCCCTGTTTTGTCTGCATCAAAGGGAACTTCTGCCCGTACTGCTGCCACAGGGAGGGGAGCAGTAGGTGGCGGCTGCAGCACTGGAAACATGTTCCATATTCCACCCTAAAATTGGATAGAACATGGAACATGTTCCCAAAGGTGAACTTATCCTTTAAGGATTAGAAAACTGCAATATATAACATTTTTGTTTTTGGGTTTAGGTGCATGTTAAGGAGGTTTGTAATACTGAATGCAAATTAATGATGATAGATGCTTATTAATATTACAGACAACTGTTAACTGGATAAGAGGTGGTTTATACAAAGATAGTCAAATTGTAGGCTGGCGCTACTTACCAGAACACTGCGATTTTAGGTGTAACCATGATATTTATGAAGGTTGAACATTTGATCTAATGCGGAAAGCATTTAATATTGTAGTGGTTGTGGTTGGAGACATTTTTAGTCATTATAAATGGTTACAACCATTGATAAAATTGAGGACCTAATATTTCAAAACATGTTGTAATAAACTATTTAATTTTTGTCCATAAGTGTATACTGTATGTATATTACTACATCACATGGTTAATACCCTAAGCTTTTTTAGGAATTCATTCTTGTTATAATTATCTTTAAAGACTGGGTATCCTAATCTTGCAATTGATTAGTGTTATTTATAATCTGGTATTCGTATTGACAGTGGAAGATTTTTTTTCTGGATGACTATGATCTTCCGTATAACCACTTACGGACCGCCGCACGCAGATATACGTCCTAACTTTGAAGAGGAATATTGTTGTTATGGCAGCAGCTTGGCTGCCAAAATCCTGGTATCCTCTTCTTCGGCCGGCGGTCCTCTTTCTGATAATAGTGATCTCTGTGGTGGATTCGCCCTCCGCTGCTTACCGGGGTTGTCGGCAGCGGCGGAGGAGATCAGATCCTCTCACGTCAGTGGTATGGAGATGAGTGAGGGGAAGATGGCCCCCACCCGTCTCCATACCATTGCAGGGCGGAAGCGACGTCAAACGTCACTTCCGCCCATAGCTCTTACAGGGACTTTTTTTTTTTTTTTTTACATGACAAAATTTTATTTCATTTTTTTTTTTTTTTTATTGCATTTTAGTATAAATATGAGATCTGAGGTCTTTTTGATCGCAGATCTCATATTTAAGAGGTCCTGTCAGGGATGTTTACATTCCTTGTAATAGTAATAAAAGTGACACAATTTTTTTTTTTAAAAGAACAGTGTAAAAATAAAAAATAAAAGGTAAAAGAAAAAAGAAAAAAAAATGTTTAAACACGCCCCGTCTCGACGAGCTTGCATGTAGAAGCGAACGTCTATGTGAGTAGTGCCCGCATATGAAAATGGTGTTCAAACCACACATGTGAGGTATCGCTGCGATCAGTAGAGCAAGAGCAATAATTCTACACAAAAAATAAGACCCTTCGGTTAGGGAACTTATATACCCCCCAGTATGATGGGACTTTGTGGGCGAACCATACGATTGAATTAGATAAAAAATATTTTATTTATTTGAAAAGTAGTTGACGGTGGCACTGTTAATTTCCTTAATTCAGCAGGTTTTTCTAAACGCCTTTTCCTGAATACTTGAAGATTTGAAGACAGTATGATCTTGTACTACATGAGATACTGGCTTTATATATATATTATATATATTTTTTGCTTAAGACTAAATGAAAGAGAAAGTCCTCTATGGCCAATGGGTAATAAAATATGTGCAAATCAATGGGTTTTGAGTAAATTACTCAAAAGTTTTTTCTTCTTTCCTTTTCAAAGGTTAATCTGGGACCTAGCAGGGCTGTCCTTCCACTTGGGGGCCTTTGCGAGGTCATTCCTGAAGCCGAGGGATATCCATTATTCTACACTGGTTGGTCAGCCGACAGCCAGTGCTTTTTTACCCAAAAGATATAATTTGCTGCCTCATCCAAAATTGGATGCTTGTGCATACTTATGCATGTATCTTTCATTCTTGAAAACTCTTCACTGGTATGTATGGTGGACACTGTGGTATGCTGGGTTGCTAAACCTCCTTCTGTTCATATTGTCATATTGTGCAAATCATTTTCATTTGTTGTTTCAGAATGTATCTCCTACATATATGATTTTTCTCTCTGCAATACGCCTCTGAAGAAGGGACATCGTCCTGAAACATGTCAGGCCTTTAGAGAAAATATCCTATTACAAATGGAAGTATACAAAAATTGTTATATGAAAGCAAATTCCATTGTATAAGTACTATTGTTGAGATTCATGTCCGATGCATCTTGTTTTTATGCTTTTTCAAATAAATAAAATATTTCTTATCTAATTCAATCGTATGGTTCGCCTACAAAGTCCCATTATACTGGAGGGTTATAAGTTCCCTAACCGAAGGGTCTTATTTTTTGTACTGATCTGGGATGTTGGCAACTTTTTGAAGGCAACATATCTGACCTTTAGTGGTTCATTTCACTATATACCAGAGCAATAATTCTAGCCTCAGACCTCCTCTGTAACTCAAAACATGCAACCTGTAGAGTTTTTTAAACGTCGCCTATGGAGATTTTTAAAAGTTTGTTCCATTCCACGAGCGGGCGCAATTTTGAAGCATGACATGTTGGGTATTGATTTACTCAGCGTAACATTATCTTTCACAATATAAAAAAAATATAAAATTTTTTTTTTAATTACCTTTACAACCCCTTTAAATACTAGGGGTGCAACAGTCAAAAAAACTCATGGTTTGGAACGTTCCTCGGATCAGGAGTCATGGTTCGGATCATTTTCGGATCAACAAAAAAAAAAACTCCCCCACGGTAATATCCACGTCATCTCCCCCACTGTAATATCCACGTCATCTCCCCCACTGTAATATACACAATCTCCCCCACTGTAATATCCACAATCTCCCCCACTGTAGTATCCACAATCTCCCCCACTGTAATAATATCCACAATCTGCCCCACTGTAATAATACCCACAATCTCCCCCACTGTAATAATATATTAGCAGGGTATGGCAGAGTATTGCAGAGTATTGGCAGAGTATTGGCAGAGTATGGCAGAGTATTGGCAGGGTATTGCAGAGTATTGGCAGGGTATTGGCAGAGTATTGGCAGGGTATTGGCAGAGTATTGGCAGAGTATTGGCAGGGTATTGGCAGGGTATTGGCAGAGTATTGGCAGGGTATGGCAGAGTATTGGCAGGGTATTGGCAGGGTATTGGCAGGGTATTGGCGGGTATTGGCAGAGTATTGCAGAGTATTGGCAGGGTATTGGCAGGATATGGCAGAGTATGGCAGAGTATGGCAGAGTATGGCAGGGTATGGCAGAGTATTGGCAGCAGTGGCGGAAGTATAGGGGTCGCTGGGGTCGCCATGGCGACTGGGCCCCATGCTGCAGGGGGCCCTTGAGGGCCCCCCTGTTTATCTGGATAGGAGGAGCGGCTGAGATCGATCTCCCCATTGTTAGCCGACCTGTAATCGGCACTGTGCGGGGAGCCTGTCACACTGTTCTAAAGTGAAAGCAGTGTGTGCTGTGCTCTTTGTCTCCCCCTACAGTGCAGTACCCGACAGGAAGAGGTGAGGTAAAGCACTGCCGTTTTGAAAAAGGCTGTAAGTGTGTCCATGTATGTTTATATGTGTGTTCATGTATGTTTATATGTGTGTTCATGTATGTTTTTATATGTGTGTTCATGTATGTGTTTATATGTTGTTCATGTATGTTTATATGTGTGTTCATGTATGTTTATATGTGTGTTCATGTATGTTTTTATATGTGTGTTCATGTATGTGTTTATATGTGTGTTCATGTATGTTTATATGTGTGTTCATGTATGTTTATATGTGTGTTCATGTATGTTTTTATATGTGTGTTCATGTATGTGTTTATATGTGTGTTCGTATGTGTTTATATGTGTGTTCATGTATGTTTACATGTGTGTTCATGTATGTGTTTATATGTGTGTTCATGTATGTGTTTATATGTGTGTTCATGTATGTGTTTATATGTGTTTATGTGTGTATTTATATATGTATATGTGTTTGTGTGTGTATATACAGTATATGTGTGTGTATATTATGTGTGTGTTTATTTATGTGTATGTGTGTGTGTTTAGATGCAGTGGTGGTCCATGCATTAAGGGCGCACGGGTGCCGCCCCCTCTCTCCAGTCACCCCTCTATCACCAATAGATAGATTCATGCATTGCATGAATCTATCAATGGCCGCCACTGCCACCCCCTATTCAGGCGCCCAGCCCCTTTTTGGTGCAGGGAACCTGAATTACAGCGGCGGGGGTGTTTTTGAAGCACCGGATTAGAGCCATAGGCTCTAATAGGCATCAAAAAGGTGTCCTCACAGGCCACTCAGCTGTGTTAGAAAAGCGAATGACTATTCGCTTTCCTAACACTAAACTGCCTCTCCACCAATCATGTGCTCAGGTCTGTTACCTGTCACCTGATTGGACAGCAGGAGACGCATGGAGGACCCCACTCATTGCAGTCACCCGCTGCCCCACCAAGAAAGGGTAAGTGCCGATGAGCGGTCGGAGGTCACACTGGGGGCATTCAAGGGCACACTGGCAGCATTTAATGGGCACACTGGCAGCATTTGATGGGCACACTGGCTGCGTTTGATGGGCACACTGGTTGCGTTTGATGGGCACAGTGGCAGCGTTTGGCACAGTGGCTGCGTTTGATGGAACACTGGCAGCATTTAATGGGCACAGTGGCAGCGTTTGATGGGCACACTGGCAGCATTTGATGGGCACAGTGGCCGTGTTTGATGGGCACAGTGGCAGCGTTTGATGGGCACAGTGGCTGCGTTTGATGGGCACAGTGGCAGCGTTTGATGGGCACAGTGGCTGCGTTTGATGGGCACAGTGGCAGCGTTTGATGGGCACACTGGCAGCGTTTGATGGGCACAGTGGCAGCGTTTGATGGGCACAGTGGCTGCGTTTGATGGGCACAGTGGCAGCGTTTGATGGGCACACTGGCAGCGTTTGATGGGCACACTGGCAGCGTTTGATGGGCACAGTGGCAGCGTTTGATGGGCACACTGGCAGTGTTTGATGGGCACAGTGGCAGCGTTTGATGGCACACTGGCAGCGTTTGATGGGCACAGTGGCAGCGTTTGGCACAGTGGCTGCGTTTGATGGAACACTGGCAGCATTTAATGGGCACAGTGGCAGCGTTTGATGGGCACACTGGCAGCATTTGATGGGCACAGTGGCAGCGTTTGATGGGCACAGTGGCAGCGTTTGATGGCACACTGGCAGCGTTTGATGGGCACAGTGGCAGCGTTTGGCACAGTGGCTGCGTTTGATGGAACATTGGCAGCATTTAATGGGCACAGTGGCAGCGTTTGATGGGCACACTGGCAGCATTTGATGGGCACAGTGGCAGCGTTTGATGGGCACAGTTGCAGCGTTTGATGGGCACAGTGGCAGCGTTTGGCACAGTGGCTGCGTTTGATGGAACACTGGCAGCATTTAATGGGCACAGTGGCAGCGTTTGATGGGCACACTGGCAGCATTTGATGGGCACAGTGGCAGCGTTTGATGGGCACAGTGGCTGCGTTTGATGGGCACAGTGGCTGCGTTTGATGGGCACAGTGGCAGCGTTTGATGGGCACAGTGGCTGTGTGTGATGGGCACAGTGGCAGCGTTTGATGGGCACACTGGCAGCGTTTGATGGGCACAGTGGCAGCGTTTGATGGGCACAGTGGCTGCGTTTGATGGACACAGTGGCAGCGTTTGATGGGCACACTGGCAGCGTTTGATGGGCACACTGGCAGCGTTTGATGGGCACAGTGGCAGCGTTTGATGGGCACACTGGCAGTGTTTGATGGGCACAGTGGCAGCGTTTGATGGCACACTGGCAGCATTTAAGTGGCACAGTGGCTGCAATTGATGGGCACAGTGGCAGCGTTTGATGGGCACAGTGGCTGCATTTGATGATTATTTTTCAAAAAATGTTTGCGCCCCCAAAAAATTTTTGCGCACCAGCCGCCACTGTTTAGATGTATGTATGCACATTTTATGTATGCACGTTTAATCCTGACACCCTATATGTGTACAATCAGGACTGATTTTTTTTTTTCTTGCTCGTTCAATGTACCAACAACAAAATGCTATTCCTCTGAAAAGCGATCCATGCTCAGATCACTTTTCAGAGGCATTTGACAGCCGGTAAAGAGGCAATATGTTGCCTCCTGACCACCTGTTTTACCCCTTAAAGTGATTGTAAAGGTTTTTTTTTAAAATAACAAACATGTCATACCTTCATTGTACAGTTAGTTTTGCACAGAGTGGCCCCGAACACCGGCTTCTGGGGTCCCTCGGCGGCTCTCGCGGCTCCCCTCTTATCAGACATCCCCCTAAGAAAAGCGCTGTCCAGGGGTCAGGGGGGCCTTTCATGATTTCTTGCATCGGGGCCCTGAAGGTTTTAGTTACGCCACTGATTGGCAGGGTATTGGCGGGTATTGCAGGGTATTGCAGAGTATTGGCAGAGTATTGCAGGGTATTGCAGAGTATTGGCAGAGTATTGGCAGAGTATTGCAGAGTATTACAGAGTATTGGCAGGGTATTGCAGAGTATAGGCAGGGTATTGCAGAGTATTGCAGAGTATTACAGAGTATTGGCAGGGTATTGCAGAGTATAGGCAGGGTATTGCAGAGTATTGTCAGGGTATTGCAGAGTATTGCAGAGTATTGGCAGGGTATTGCAGAGTATTGCAGAGTATTAGCAGAGTATTGGCAGGGTATTGCAGAGTATTAGCAGAGTATTGGCAGGGTATGGCAGAGTATTGGCAGGGTATGGCAGAGTATTGGCAGGGTATTGCAGAGTATTGGCACTGCTGCCATCCAATCTCTCCCCTCCACTGTACAGATCAGTACACAGAGGGGAGAGATGAACCGGCGTCATGACATGACGCAGGTTTGTTTACAAATGATCGCTCTGTCATTTGACGGAGCGATCACGTGGTAAACAGCCGCCGGGTGTACCAAGATGGCCGCCGCTCCAGAGCTAGGCCGAAGCCACAGCCTTTCCTAAGGCCGAGGCAGCGGCGCGCTCCGCGGAGCGCATGTGTGCCGATCCGAACAGATTGAACTTGTCAGGAAATGTTCCATCCGCTGGTAATATCTGTTATTTGGCATGCAGTACTGAGGTCCACCAGCAGGTGTCTCCTGGCAGTTTGGAACTGTCAGGAGAGCTTTTCCCTGTTAATGTTATGTCATCTTTGGGCCGCAGTACTGGCGTCCACCAGCGGATGGATCCTGGCAGTATGGAGCAGGTATTCCCCTCTGCAGACAGGTGTCACCTGACGTTAATTAGCAGAGCTGCAGTATAAATACCCGGCAATTGCACACTTATGTTGCCCTGGTATTGTCCTTGAGCCCTGATCTGCATCCTGTTACCCTGATCCTGTACCTGAAGCCTGATTCCTGGAACCTGTTGATCCTGTTTCCTGTCCGTTACCTGAACCCTGAACCCTGGACTCTGGACTCTGAGCTTTGTACCTGACCTGTCCCTCCTGTCATCCATCCATCCTCTCTTGTCCTGTTTATCTCCCTTCCCAGCTACTGATTCCGTGTTTATGACCCCGGCCTGCCTTGACTACGATTCTGGTACTCCCTCTTGCTACATATGCTGGTTGGTTTTATATCACTGATTGTTTGGTTGTTCACTTGTATTTGTGGTGTGTTCACATATGCATTTTCCTTAAATAAACTTACTTTAACCTATTTATGTCTGGTTCACTGTCGCAGTCACACAGTTCTGGTCACATCTGGTTTATGACAGAATACCAGGGCCATCCCTGACCAGAAGTGGCTGCACAGGGGAACCATTTTGATTCAGTTGGTTGCAAACATGAATGCCGATGAGGTTATTTATTTTTCTCTGCTGGCATCTGAAAGTGGTGATTATTGCCGCCAGGCTTTGAAAGGATGGTCTAGTGACCAGTTGTTTGCCACTATACGATTGGCTCACTCCCTGGTCGATCAAGGTTATATATTGTTTGGGGAGGTGCAGCCTTTGATTAGGATCTGTACTGAGCTGGCCCTGCCCTGTATTCCAGAGGGCCGTGATGATTTCACTCCTCCTTTTGATTTGAATCAGGTTGTATCCCTAGTGTGGCTTTTTGAAGATGATCCAGACGATTTTTGTGAGCACTATTCAGCCTGTTGAGACCAAAAAAACTGCGCTTAGGCCAAATAGGTTAGGTATGCTGCCTCCCTTAAAAGAGCTCCCCGAGGGGTTCTCTGTTAGCTATAGGTGTGTATGACAAGGGTTGTGGCGCTTCCTATGGGTACTGGATAGGAGGGGTGGTTGTGCACGGGTAATGACCCTTAATGAGCCCTCTAAGGGGTACCTAGTGTCTACCAGGGACACCTATATTACCGTACCGGTGTATATGTCTGTAGCTATACATACAACCACATACAACCGCCTAGTGTCAGCAGAGATAGTGTTTCCAAAAGGTGGTTCATTTAGACCTTATAAGGGGGGTGTGGGCTGAAGTCCCATGAGCTGTGATACATATACCACCACTAGGTGTAATAACATGTATGTGTACCTTATATATACTCTCCTGCCAAAATCATAATTATATGTTACCAAAACATTAGAAATTATAATCAAAAAGTGCAAATAAACATAATGTGGTCAGAAATGAGTGCAAGAAAACCAATATATACAGTTTTTCAGTGATTACAGTCCATAAAAAACTTGTGCGAATCCGTTGTACCAAACAACTGCGTGACTTGGGTGCTCTCGGATAATTGCTGTGACTTGTGTGCTCCCCCTTCAGATCCCCACTCACCAGATCCAACAACCCCGTAGAGGGGCAACCAGCCTGAAATATTTCATTCACGGTCTCCTCTCCACGTTGGTAAAGCGGGCTATGAAGGGTGGTTTCCGTTGGTATCCGTTGGTTTCAAACTGGTCCTCCGTTACCAGATGGAACAGGTTTGCAAGGGGTAATCCAACCGTAATTTTCCCTCCTCCACCGTCCTACCCGGGTGTCTGGGTACTTTTCTGCTATTGGTTAGAATGTTCACAATGGCTCCCTCATACAAAGGAAAAAAAAAGGGAACTTCCATGGTGTAGTATGTAAAAACTTTTAATTTAATAAAAAACTCCGTCAACAGTCAGCGGAGTATAAGGCAAAACTTAAAAACATAAGCCAAAAAACACACAAATAGCCCAAAGGCAGTAGGCTGCCGCTGAACGGGGCTCTCAAAGCAGACCCATAGTGGTGTGGAAAGCGCGTGCCGCTGTTTGCGCTCCACCTGCGTTCCAACTAGGGTCCGTAACCGGAAGTGACGTAGCGTGCGTGGCGTCGTTGTACGCGTTTCGTCATAGACGTCTTCAGCAACGATGCCAGCACGCCACGCGCTACGTCCATTTAAGGAGCCGACAGTCTGGATCCGCCCCTAAAATTCTACCCCATCGAATCCTAACAGGACGGAATGACACTCCCCTCTCGGCTGGAGTGTCAGCAAGGGGTGGTCATACATCTTTACTCATATTGCGAGCCCAACTAATGGATTACAATCTGTCCTCCTATATAGTAAATTGCATTATCCCTAACACATAGTTAGGGAGTAGGCCTAGAGGTAAATGTAATCAATAAGATTGTGAATAAATTAATTTAAAATAATGAGAAAATTACCAAGAAAGTTGCGATGTAATAAATATTAAATATTAGAGGCATGGGGCTTATTCTGGGCCATTTTTGTGAGGGAGGGGTCTATCCATAGCTTTGCTCTCAGGTACTTAGGAGAAGGAAGGGGGAGATGAAAAGTGGGGATATAGTTACAAGTCAAAGTCAACAATGAGGGTGGATAAAAGTTTCTATATTCTAAATATTTGAGGTTACGGCCTCTAACTTGGGGATCACAAGATGTTTTCTAGAAGGGGGTTTATGTTAATTCTCCTGTTCTAGGTGTAGTAGATTCAAGAGGCTAGGTGTACATCACCTAACACCTTATATCCATAGAAGGAGGGAACGGTGGATACTCTCAATTATGAGTAATGTCCCCTACCATTCACGGATTAGACAAAAAACAATTTAAGTCAATATCCAGGTTGAGGCCCCTCGGGGCAAGGGACCTCAACCTGTATATCCATGCGGTTTCGTTTTGTGATATGAGTGTGGTTTTGTTACCCCCTCGCCAGTGATCCCTCACACAGTCAATCCCATAGAAAATCATTCCCGTGGGGTCCCGGTTATGTGCTGTGTCGAAGTGGCGGGAGAGATGATGTTTTGGGAACCCTTTTTTGATGTTTTTTATGTGTTCCCGTATTCTCACATATAGGGGTCGGGTGGTTCTGCCCACATATTGCATTTGGCACGGGCACTCGATGACATAAGTCACATGTGTACTCTGACAGGTGATGAGTTCCCTAATCTGGTATTGTTTGTGGTCTGATCTTGATTTAAAAGTTTCCCTTTTCCGAGGTTGTTTTTTGGTGACCCTACAAGGTAGGCATTTTTGGCACTTGTAAAACCCTTTCATGTCTGGAAAAATCCGAGTCGTCTTAGGGGGGTTGATGACATTATGTACTAGCAGGTGTCGTAGGTTGGGCGCTTTTCGGTATACCACCTTTGGTTTACTAGGTAATATGCCAGCTAATGTTCTATCCTCCTTTAGGATGGGCCAGTACTTCTTCAAGATCTGCTCGAAATCTTTGTATTGGGAGTTGAAACCTGTAATGAACGTCAGTTCTGCGTTATTTTTCTTCCTTTTAGGTTTTATCAATAAGTTCTTGCGGTCTAGTTTTGCTACATCCCCCTTCAGCTTATTCAACATCTCTAGGTTGTATCCTTTTTCGTGGAACCGCTCTACCAGGATGCTTGCTTGTTCCAAATAATCGTCCATGGTTGCGCAGTTTCTCCTTAGTCTTGTTAGCTGACCTTTGGGGATGTTCCCTTTCCACTGGGGATGGTGACAACTGTTAATAGGGATGTACCCGTTTCTGTCAGTTGCCTTGAAAAAGGTTTTTGTACACAGGCCATCATTCTTCTTAAATATTTCAAGGTCGAGATATTCAATCCTTTGGGGGTCCCATTTCCCTGTGAAGGTTAACCCATATCTATTGTTATTCAGCCCTTGCAAGAACTTTTCAAAGGTTTCAGATGTTCCTTCCCAAAAAATGATTAAGTCATCTATGTACCTACGGTACAGTTTCACTTGTGGGATATCCCTAGCGTAAATGTATTCCTCTTCCCACATATTCATGAGCAGGTTGGCCACACTTGGTGCGTACCTAGCGCCCATAGCGACTCCCTTGGTTTGAACATAGTAGTTTTGGTCATACCAAAAGTAGTTACAGGACATTGCCAGTTCCAGGCCTTCATCCTAAAGGAGGATAGAACATTAGCTGGCATATTACCTAGTAAACCAAAGGTGGTATACCGAAAAGCGCCCAACCTACGACACCTGCTAGTACATAATGTCATCAACCCCCCTAAGACGACTCGGATTTTTCCAGACATGAAAGGGTTTTACAAGTGCCAAAAATGCCTACCTTGTAGGGTCACCAAAAAACAACCTCGGAAAAGGGAAACTTTTAAATCAAGATCAGACCACAAACAATACCAGATTAGGGAACTCATCACCTGTCAGAGTACACATGTGACTTATGTCATCGAGTGCCCGTGCCAAATGCAATATGTGGGCAGAACCACCCGACCCCTATATGTGAGAATACGGGAACACATAAAAAACATCAAAAAAGGGTTCCCAAAACATCATCTCTCCCGCCACTTCGACACAGCACATAACCGGGACCCCACGGGAATGATTTTCTATGGGATTGACTGTGTGAGGGATCACTGGCGAGGGGGTAACAAAACCACACTCATATCACAAAACGAAACCGCATGGATATACAGGTTGAGGTCCCTTGCCCCGAGGGGCCTCAACCTGGATATTGACTTAAATTGTTTTTTGTCTAATCCGTGAATGGTAGGGGACATTACTCATAATTGAGAGTATCCACCGTTCCCTCCTCCTATGGATATAAGGTGTTAGGTGATGTACACCTAGCCTCTTGAATCTACTACACCTAGAACAGGAGAATTAACTTAAACCCCCTTCTAGAAAACATCTTGTGATCCCCAAGTTAGAGGCCGTAACCTCAAATATTTAGAATATAGAAACTTTTATCCACCCTCATTGTTGACTTTGACTTGTAACTATATCCCCACTTTTCATCTCCCCCTTCCTTCTCCTAAGTACCTGAGAGCAAAGCTATGGATAGACCCCTCCCTCACAAAAATGGCCCAGAATAAGCCCCATGCCTCTAATATTTAATATTTAATACATCGCAACTTTCTTGGTAATTTTCTCATTATTTTAAATTAATTTATTCACAATCTTATTGATTACATTTACCTCTAGGCCTACTCCCTAACTATGTGTTAGGGATAATGCAATTTACTATATAGGAGGACAGATTGTAATCCATTAGTTGGGCTCGCAATATGAGTAAAGATGTATGACCACCCCTTGCTGACACTCCAGCCGAGAGGGGAGTGTCATTCCGTCCTGTTAGGATTCGATGGGGTAGAATTTTAGGGGCGGATCCAGACTGTCGGCTCCTTAAATGGACGTAGCGCGTGGCGTGCTGGCATCGTTGCTGAAGACGTCTTTGACGAAGCGCGTACAACGACGCCACGCTCGCTACGTCACTTCCGGTTACGGACCCTAGTTGGAACGCAGGTGGAGCGCAAACAGCGGCACGCGCTTTCCACACCACTATGGGTCTGCTTTGAGAGCCCCGTTCAGCGGCAGCCTACTGCCTTTGGGCTATTTGTGTGTTTTTTGGCTTATGTTTTTAAGTTTTGCCTTATACTCCGCTGACTGTTGACGGAGTTTTTTATTAAATTAAAAGTTTTTACATACTACACCATGGAAGTTCCCTTTTTTTTTCCTTTGTATGAGGGAGCCATTGTGAACATTCTAACCAATAGCAGAAAAGTACCCAGACACCCGGGTAGGACGGTGGAGGAGGGAAAATTACGGTTGGATTACCCCTTGCAAACCTGTTCCATCTGGTAACGGAGGACCAGTTTGAAACCAACGGATACCAACGGAAACCACCCTTCATAGCCCGCTTTACCAACGTGGAGAGGAGACCGTGAATGAAATATTTCAGGCTGGTTGCCCCTCTACGGGGTTGTTGGATCTGGTGAGTGGGGATCTGAAGGGGGAGCACACAAGTCACAGCAATTATCCGAGAGCACCCAAGTCACGCAGTTGTTTGGTACAACGGATTCGCACAAGTTTTTTATGGACTGTAATCACTGAAAAACTGTATATATTGGTTTTCTTGCACTCATTTCTGACCACATTATGTTTATTTGCACTTTTTGATTATAATTTCTAATGTTTTGGTAACATATAATTATGATTTTGGCAGGAGAGTATATATAAGGTACACATACATGTTATTACACCTAGTGGTGGTATATGTATCACAGCTCATGGGACTTCAGCCCACACCCCCCTTATAAGGTCTAAATGAACCACCTTTTGGAAACACTATCTCTGCTGACACTAGGCGGGTGTATGTGGTTGTATGTATAGCTACAGACATATACACCGGTACGGTAATATAGGTGTCCCTGGTAGACACTAGGTACCCCTTAGAGGGCTCATTAAGGGTCATTACCCGTGCACAACCACCCCTCCTATCCAGTACCCATAGGAAGCGCCACAACCCTTGTCATACACAACTATTCAGCCTGTTCCCCACAGGTGATTGCTGAGTGCATTGTGTCTGCTCAGTCTTTTGTTAGACAGGGAGAGTTAAAGGCACAGTTTGTACAACCTATACTTTCAGCATGGTCTGACATGATGCAAGCAGCTCCAGCCAAACAAACCACCTCTGCCACCAAACATCAGCCTACCCAAATGTATGTTTCCCCATCACCCATGTCAACCGCAGTTGCAGCTCAGTATACGCTGCTGCCAACCAAATACTCATATCCAGTCTCTGCTCCCTGTACCTATCCTGCATTCAACCCACCTGTCTCTTCCCTGCTGCCTGCAAACCCACACGAACTTCCTCCAGCTACTGTTACCTCTTCTCTGCCATATCCCAATCCTCCTCTCCAGTCTGCTGCACCCCTCACCTACAAATCTTCAGTGGCTAAGCCAAAGAAAAAACGAAAGTTTTTTCCAACCAAAACGATCCTGCCAGTAATCCAACCTGCCTCCGCACCAGCTAATCCAACCCATACCATCATGCCAGTGTCCAGTCCTGCATCCCCGCCAGCTGATCTGTCCCAGCCTGATGTCCGGGTGCCAGCCCTCCAGCCTGAGGTCCGGGTGCCAGCCCTCCAGCCTGAGGTCCGGGTGCCAGCCCTCCAGCCTGAGGTCCGGGTGCCAGCCCTCCAGCCTGAGGTCCGGGTGCCAGCCCTCCAGCCTGAGGTCCGGGTGCCAGCCCTCCAGCCTGAGGTCCGGGTGCCAGCCCTCCAGCCTGATGTCTGGGTGCCAGCCCTCCAGCCTGATGTCCCCATGCCTGTTGCCCAGCTTGAAGTGCCCATGCCTGCCGCCCAGCTTGAAGTGCCCATGCCTGCCGCCCAGCTTGAAGTGCCCATGCCTGCCGCCCAGCTTGAAGTGCCCATGCCTGCCGCCCAGCTTGAAGTGCCCATGCCTGCTGCCCAGCTTGAAGTGCCCAGGCCTGCCGCCCAGCTTGAAGTGCCCAGGCCTGCCGCCCAGCTTGAAGTGCCCAGGCCTGCCGCCCAGCTTGAAGTGCCCACGCCTGCCGCCCAGCTTGAAGTGCCCACGCCTGCCGCCCAGCTTGAGGTGCCCAGGCCTGCCGCCCAGCTTGAAGTGCCCACGCCTGCCGCCCAGCTTGAAGTGCCCACGCCTGCCGCCCAGCTTGAGGTGCCCACGCCTGCCGCCCAGCTTGAGGTGCCCACGCCTGCCGCCCAGCTTGAGGTGCCCACGCCTGCCGCCCAGCTTGAGGTGCCCACGCCTGCCGCCCAGCTTGAGGTGCCCACGCCTGCCGCCCAGCTTGAGGTGCCCACGCCTGCCGCCCAGCTTGAGGTGCCCACGCCTGCCGCCCAGCTTGAGGTGCCCACGCCTGCCGCCCAGCTTGAGGTGCCCACGCCTGCCGCCCAGCTTGAGGTGCCCACGCCTGCCGCCCAGCTTGAGGTGCCCACGCCTGCCGCCGAGCTTGAGGTGCCCACGCCTGCTGCCGAGCTTGAGGTGCCCACGTCTGCCACCCAGCCTGAGGTGCCCACGTCTGCCGCCCAGCCTGAGGTGCCACCGTCTGCCGCCCAGCCTGAGGTGCCACCGTCTGCTGCCCAGCCTGAAGTGCCACCGTCTGCTGCCCAGTCTGAGGTGCCACCGTCTGCTGCCCAGCCTGTTGTACCAATGCCTGTGTCCGCTGTCCAGTCTGAAGGTCCAGTACCTGCTGCCTGGTCTGATGTTTCGGTACCCGCTGTCTAGTCCGATGAGCCTGCTGCCCAGATCGAGGACCCGGAGCCCGCTGTCTGCCCTGAGGTACCTGATGCCCAGCCTGAAGTGCCTGTGGCCCAGCCTGACATACCCCCATTTGTTATTCTGCTTGATGCCATAGACTATGGACAATTACAACCAGTTGGAGCATCCGGAGGCCGCTCCTTTGAGGGGGGGTACTGTCAGGAAATGTTCCATCCGCTGGTAATATCTGTTATTTGGCATGCAGTACTGAGGTCCACCAGCAGGTGTCTCCTGGCAGTTTGGAACTGTCAGGAGATCTTTTCCCTGTTAATGTTATGTCATCTTTGGGCCGCAGTACTGGCGTCCACCAGCGGATGGATCCTGGCAGTATGGAGCAGGTATTCCCCTCTGCAGACAGGTGTCACCTGACGTTAATTAGCAGAGCTGCAGTATAAATACCCGGCAATTGCACACTTATGTTGCCCTGGTATTGTCCTTGAGCCCTGATCTGCATCCTGTTACCCTGATCCTGTACCTGAAGCCTGATACCTGGAACCTGTTGATCCTGTTTCCTGTCCGTTACCTGAACCCTGAACCCTGGACTCTGGACTCTGAGCCTTGTACCTGACCCGTCCCTCCTGTCATCCATCCATCCTCTCTTGTCCTGTTTATCTCCCTTCCCAGCTACTGATTCCGTGTTTATGACCCCGGCCTGCCTTGACTACGATTCTGGTACTCCCTCTTGCTACATATGCTGGTTGGTTTTATATCACTGATTGTTTGGTTGTTCACTTGTATTTGTGGTGTGTTCACATATGCATTTTCCTTAAATAAACTTACTTTCACCTATTTATGTCTGGTTCACTCCGTCGCAGTCACACAGTTCTGGTCACATCTGGTTTATGACAGAACTGTTCAGATCACGGATCGGTGATGATTCGTTGCACCCCTATTAAATACACTGCAGCTAACTGAATTACCTGCCTGCCTGAAGTATATTAGAAACAGTATAGCAGGAACGGCCTGCAGTGAGATATAGCTAAACTGTATGCAGTGGATATATATGTGTACGAGATCACCTGTATGTATGTATGTGTATGTATATATATATATATATATATATTAAATACTAGGGGTGCAACGGATCAAAAAACTCACGGTTCGGATCGTTCCTCGGATCAGGAGTCACGGTTCGGATCATTTTCGGATCAACAAAAAAAAATCTCCCCCACTGTAATATCCACGTCATCTCCCCCACTGTAATATCCACGTCATCTCCCCCACTGTAATATCCACGTAATCTCCCCCACTGTAATATCCACAATCTCCTCCACTGTAATAATATCCACAATCTCCCCCACTGTAATAATATCCACAATCTCCCCCACTGTAATAATATCCACAATCTCCCCCACTGTAATAATATCCACAATCTGCCCCACTGTAATAATATCCACAATCTCCCCCACTGTAATAATATATTAGCAGGGTATTGGCAGGGTATTGGCAGAGTATTGGCAGGGTATGTCAGAGTATTGCAGAGTATTGGCAGGGTATTTGATGGAGCAATCACGTGGTAAACAGTCGCCGGGTGTACCAAGATGGCCGCCCACCAGAGCTAGGCCGAAGCCGCCGCCTTTCCTAAGGCCGAGGCAGCGGCGTGCTCCGCCTATCTGAACAGGTTGAACCGTTCAGATCACGGATCGGTGACGATCCATTGCACCCCTATTAAATACACTGCAGCTAACTGAATCACCTGCCTGCCTGAAGTATATTAGAAACAGTACACCAGGAACGGCCTGCAGTGAGATATAGCTAAACTGTATGCAGTGGATATATATATATATATATATATATATATATATATATATATAGGAGACTATCTGTATATATATATATTAAATACACTGCAGCTAACTGAATCACCAGCCTGCCTGAAGTATATTAGAAAGAGTACACCAGGAAAAGCCTGCAGTGAGATATAGCCAAACTGTATACAGTGGATATATATATATATACAAGACTATGTGTGTGTATGTATATATATATATATTAAATACACTGCGGCTAACTGAATCACCTGCCTGCCTGAAGTATATTAGAAACAGTACACCAGGAACGGACTGCAGTCAGATCTAGCTAAACTGGATACAGTGGATATATAATATATATATATATATATATATATATATATATATATATATATATATATATATATATATATATATATATATATATATATATATATATATAATATATATATATATATATATATATATATATACTGTATATTAAATACACTGCAGCTAACTGAATAATCTGCCTGCCTGCTCAATCTAAATGACACTCTCTCCGTCCACGCCAGCGACACACTACACAAGGCTGACGTGCCTGGTGGCCTTATATAGTGTAGGGCGTGGACTTAGTCCCCCTGAACCATGATTGTCAAAAGGCACCCTGCCTTTGGCCAATTATGGCTCTCTTAGCTGAGGGCGCTGTGATTGGCCAAAGCATGCAGGTCATGGTGCATGCTCTAGCTAATCATCATACAGCAATGCACTGCGCTCCCGCAGTGCACTTTGGGCCGTTACGCCCCACTCGGATTTGGCGCGAACGGCCCATAATGTTCGGTTTTCGATGAATGGGTGAACAGCCAATGTTCCGAACAGAAAGCTCATCCCTAGTTATGAGATATTTTAAACAATTTGGACTTTGTTAGAAAGGACTTAGTGTGTGTTGTGCGTCCACTCCTATAATAAAACAATGGAGCCCATTATTGGGACGCATGCAAAGCAGAGCAAATCTCTGACCTTGTGTCTATGCCAAAGTTATGGCTGGGAATTTCCCTTCTCTTCCCCATGCTTAATATCCTAATTAAAAGCAAGAGTTCATTCGGTGATTCAAAGAATTTTGAGAAGATGTGTGCCAATACTTCAAATCTGTCTCCAGGAATTACAGGGTGAGGAGGTGGCTGATATTGAGAAACACTATTAGGTAAACATTACAGCAACATGGATTTTGTCCACTCAGCTCCCCTGCTCTTGTATAAAAAGCCAGAGATCTTGTTTGTTATTTCTCCACAAACTGAAGTCTGTTTGGGAGATCTGCAGTGACCATGGCTTCTACATTACAACTTATTCTTTGTCTGGGGATGGTGGGTAAGTGAAAGACATCTTTTACTTGCAAGAAGATGTTACAATTTTAATCTGTGTTTTGTTTTTTTTTAACAGAAGAGTTTTACAGAAAATATAAACTGAGTTGTGGGAAACATTTTTTAATATTGGCGTTATAACAATTTTAAATGCTATCTAAATATACAGTATATATGAGTGTTCGCACAAAGGTCCTTCTAGATTTTTCCATATAGGTATAACTGAGGCAGCATAAAGAATAATTGAGGGATTCTATAAAAATTGTACTGACAGACATCAGAAAACAGAGTTCCATAGTTAAAGGTAATGTAAACAATTATGGGGTTCCATTATTTGATGTACATTCTGGAATTTGGAGACTGCATTTATTATCAGGCAGTGCTCAGGGCATCAGACAATTTTTAGCTTTGATTGTCAGAGAGGCATGCTTAGACAAAAATATATGGTAGACCTGTGCACCCTGGCATTTCAGATAATTTACGGACAGATTAAACTGTGCAAAATCCTCTTTTTTTTTTAAATTTTCTTAACTTTTGGATAGCGTGGGCAGGGTGATCCCACTATCCCACTATAAGTTTTTACTGCTGTCTAAGTTCCCATTGGGGAGATTTACCCTTCTATTCATTCTAGTGACCATTATCAAATAAAGTGAGGTGAAATCCAAAATACTGATACTGGTTCTAGGAACAACAGCTTAAGACAGAATTTCCGTCACTTTGTAAGATTTCCACTAACTTTCTGTTGCCTCTCTGGGACAAGAAATTAAAGAAATTTTCCCTAAGGTTGCACAGACCAAAAAAAAAAAAAAATAATGGGGTGGGGGGTTTTAACTCTTTCCTACTCTATCCATAAATATTTTGGCTATACATGCTTTCTAAGATAAGTTTTCACTTTACATTACACCTTCACATTTACCAAAACCATGTAGTGCAAGTAGTGCAAGGGTTTGCCTGATTGCATACAAATTTAAACTCTTAAGATTTGACCTCATATTATATGGTTTTGGTAAATCTGAAGACAACAATCTACAGAGAATCAAATAGTGTGTATGGGGCTTTAGGCTGGGTTCACACTATGTGCGACGCGGGGGCACAGCAGGAAGTCCGGTGCGTTCCTGTTCACTATTTCAGGTCTGAATTCGGTCCGAATTTTTGCTTGAGTTCGGACCTGAAACTGAGCCAAAGATGCACAGGACCCTTCTGCTGTGCGCTCCGTGGCCGCCCCAGGGATATGTGAACCTGCATCCAATTTGCATCAGTGTGAACCTTATTTATTAATGCACTGGAAACTTCTTGTTGCAGAGTAGGGATGGGATTTATGTTCAGGTCGAACACGAGTTCGACTCGAACATTGGCTGTTTGCCCGTTCGCCAAATAGCGAACAATTTGTGGTGTTCGCGGCAAAGTTGAAAGCCGTGGAACACCCTTTAAAAGTCTATGGGAGAAATCAAACGTGCTAATTTTAAAGGTTGATATGCAAGTTATTGTCATAAAAAGTGTTTGGGGACCAGGGTCCTGCCCCAGGGGACATGTATCAATGCAAAAAAAAAGTTTTAAAAACGGCCATTTTTTCGGGAGCAGTGATTTTAATAATACTTAAAGTGAAACAATAAAAGTGTAATATTCCTTTAAATTTGGTACCTGGGGGGTGTCTATAGTATGCCTGTAAATTAGCGCATGTTTCCCATGTTTAGAACAGTCTGACAGCAAAATGACATTTCTAAAGGAAAAAAAGTCATTTAAAACTACTCGCGGCTATAATGAATTGTCGGTCCGGCAATACACATAAAAGTTCATTGATAAAAACAGCATGGGATTCCCCCACAGGGGAACCCCGAACCAAAATTTTTTAAAAAAATGCGTGGGGGTCCCCCCAAATTCCATACCAGGCCCTTCAGGTCTGGTATAGATATTAAGGGGAATCCTGTGCCAAAATTTTAAAAAAATGGCGTGGGGGTCCCCCTCAAAATCTATACCAGACCCTGAAGGGTCTGATATGGATTTCAAGGGGAACCCCACACCAAAATAAAAAAAAATGGCGTGGGGTCCCCCAAAAATCCATACTAGACCCTTATCCAAGCATGCAACCTCGCAGGCCGCAGGAAAAGAGGGGGGGAGAGAGAGCGCCCCCCCTCCTGAACCATACCAGGCCATATGCCCTCAACATTGGGAGGGTGCTTTGGGGTAGCCAAAGCACCTTGTCCCCATGTTGATGGGGAGAAGGGCCTCATCCCAACAACCCTTGCCCATTGGTTGTGGGGGTCTGCGGGTGGGGGGCATGTGGCCTGGTATGGTTCAAGAGGGGGGCCACTCTCTCGTCCCCCCTCTTTTCCTGCGGCCTGCCAGGTTGCGTGCTCAGATAAGGGTCTGGCATGGATTTTTGGGGGGACCCCATGCCATTTCTTTTTAAATTGTGGGGCGGGGCTCCTCTTAAAATCCATACCAGACCTGAAGGGTCTGATATGGATTTTGAGGGGGACCCACACCATTTTTAAAAAAAATTTTGGCACAGGGTTCCCCTTATTATCCATACCAGACCTGAAGGGCCTGGTATGAAATTTAGGGGGGCCCCCCATGCATTTTTTTAAATTTTGGTTCAGGGTTCCCCTGCGGGGGAATCCCATGCCGTTTTTATCAATGAACTGTTATGTGTATTGACAGACCGACAATTCATTATAGCCGCGAGTAGTTTTAAATTACTTTTTTTCCTTTAGAAATGTCATTTTGCTGTCAGACTGTTCTAAACACGGGAAACATGCGCCACTTTACAGGCATACTATAGACACCCCCCAGGTACGAAATTTAAAGGAATATTACACTTTTATTGTTTCACTTTAAGCATTATTAAAATCACTACTCCCGAAAAAAACTGACGTTTTTAAAACCTTTTTTGCATTGATACATTTCCCCTGGGGCAGGACCCGGGTCCCCAAACACTTTTTAAGACAATACCATGCATATAAGCCTTTAAAATTAGCACTTTTCATGTTCGTGTCCCATAGACTTTAACGGTGTTCTTGCGTTCGAACAAATTTTTTGCCTGTTCGCATGTTCTGGTGTGAACCGAACGGGGGGGGGGTTTGTTTTGCCTATCCCTATTGCAGAGAATACAGCTTTACTTTCATGGAGGAATACATTACATGCCTTTTATCATAGAACAGGAAGAGAACACAAACGAGTGCATTGAGCATAGATAGACAATACATCCTGTTATATCATAGCATATAGGAACTATACACTTTAATACCACAGCGCCACCTGCTGCATGGATAGGTATAATACATACAGTATTGTCAGTTTATTAACAACTTTATATTATATATATATATATACAGTATATTATTTATATGTTGTTGTTCTTTCAACAGCCTCAAGTGATTGTGAACAATCACATTGTAAAGCAACCCATTCAATTTAACATAGAAATGGAAGCCAAAACATTTTTGTGTAGATATAAAAAAAAATTATAAATACCTTTTTTCCTTTTTTTTTATAATTGATCATGGGGGAGGAGAAGCAGCAGCACACTGAGCTTCCCAGTGAATGGTTGTGCAGCAGAGGTGTGTCAGGAGGACAAGTCTGATCATTGGCAGAGAGCAGGCTTAGTTCCCAGCATAGCTAGAGAACTGACCACGCTATGTTCACCTGCTTAATGTGTTCAGTTTTAATAGGAAAGCAAAGGGACTGGCAGAATCACCAGGGATTTCACACAAAGGAAGCAATACAAAGAGAACTGGATACTTTATCATACAAGTAGATGGTACAGCAGGCACATATCAGAAAAATGAAGTGTTGGGTTAACAATTTAAATGCTTTAAATGTATCTAAACAGGCCTTGTACTCTAACCTTTATAATTAAAAGTGGCATTAAACTCAAAAAACTAAAATGTATTAAATTGCAGCATACCAGTTCTTAGTTGTGGTGGCTGCATCGGTTCTCTCTTTTAAGCTGGCCAGACACTATACAATTTTCCTGTTCAACTTTCCTTTAGATTTACCAAAACCATATAATATGAGGTCAAACCTAAACCCTTTCAATTTGTATGCAATCAGACAGGCCCTTGCACTACATAGTTGAAGGTAAATCTAAAGGAAATTGAATCAGAAAATTGTATAGTGTATGGCCAGCCTTAGAATGTTTTCCTTTATTTCACCT
This sequence comes from Lithobates clamitans, assembly GCA_037952925.1. Classification (NCBI taxonomy): domain Eukaryota; kingdom Metazoa; phylum Chordata; class Amphibia; order Anura; family Ranidae; genus Lithobates; species Lithobates clamitans. The sequence continues at coordinate 1,224,513 of JBBGZY010001306.1, read as the reverse complement.
GGTGATGCAGCCAGTAAGTTATTTCTCAACATCCTTTATTAAGACCAAGTGTTGCTTACAATGATCAGCTTTTATTAATTTATGTAAAACCTAACCTTCATCCCAAAGGAGAAAAATCTGTTGCTGTAACTGCTTAAAAAGTTTATGCTAGTTCATCTAATACTACCCTCTCGTAATTCTGACAATGCTGATGCCCAAAGGTGCCTCCGTTGCTCCTTCATCCAGAGTGGAGACACTTTAATACAGGAAATTTGTAGGTGGCTGGCCCACCTGTTGAAAGTAAAGGAAAATAAGCCTGAAAAAAGAAAACTAGTGCAGCCACCACATTTAAAGATGGGTAAGCTGCAATATAGTACATTTTGGTTTTTGGGTTTCGTCCTTTTGCTGCCACCAATATATGGCATATGTCTGCAGCATTGGGGGTTTTATACAAACTCCCAGCTGCTGTAGCAATGTGTGTAAATCTGACAAGCCAACTGTTGGCTGTCTTTAGTGTATGTTTTATGGAAATTTTGTGCTACCCATTGCACTAATATCGTGTGATATAACAAAATGTAACTACCACCATTTTATTCTTCAGGGTCTTTGCTTTTAGATAAGTATATAATGTTTAGGTGGGCTGATAAGTAATCTTCAAGCCTAAAAAAATTTTTTAAAATGTGTGCAAAAACCACTCTGGCGGTGAAAGGGTGATTACCGCTTTAAGACCTTTCCCCTTGACTTCAAAGTATTAAAGCCAGACATTGCCAAGAGGTCAGTGATGACAACCTCCATAATAGCCTCAGTGCAGATTCCCTTTGATCTTTGTTAGCTAAAAAGTCTACACACAGCAGCATGTATTGCAACATTTAGCTCATACTTCACTTGATGGCTCAGCAATTATCACCAGAATATGCTTATACTGACATTGGTCTGTGCATTGGACAGCATTTTGTGGTGTGTATGGAAGTATGAATATAGTGTATGAATATTCTAGGTGGTTTGAAGACAGGATTTTTATTTTATTGAAAGTAAAGTGATAGGGCATGCAGTTGTATATTAGGTTTATGTTTAGAGACAAAAATCTTGCAACTTATCTCATGCTATAAATACACTGAACATCAACATGGACATAAAATGCCTAAATTGCCTTTCCTATTATGTTCTAATGAAACATTTACAGTCTATATTTGAAGTAGAGTCCAGTTGAGGTTGGGGAAATAATATTTTTTTCATCACTGTAAAGTGTGTAAAATCAAAAAAGAGAATATTTAGTGGATGTGTGCATATTTTCTTAATTTATTATGACTGGGACCAAAAAAATTACCAACATGATCTCTTTTTTTTAAAGGCGAGTAAATATGAAATGCTTAATTTTAATATTTAGAATTTTTTAAAACCAGAGTGTAGAGCGTTAGCCCCCGTTCAGACTGGAGCGACTTATCATGTGATTTGACAGGTCAAATCGCATGACAAGTCGCATCCTATTGCTGCCTATCACACTGTTCAAATCGGTGTGATGCCAACTTTGAACAGTGTGATTGCCAGCAATAGGATGCTACTTGTCGTGCGATTTGCTTTGTAATCACACTGTTCAAATCAGTGTTGCCGACTTTGCGCTGCCCCATCGATTTGCAAAAGTAGTGCATGCACTACTTTTGGCGATTTCAGGTGCAACTTGAATAGATATCTGTGCATGTAGCCGCACAGATGTCTTCAAAGTCACACTGAGATGCAGCTTTAAAAATGTGAACGGGGGCTTAGGCTTCTTTTCACATATGTTTCCCTATCTATTTATTGTTTGTTGAAAAAACACTTTGTTTACAGGCTTCATAGCTCAAGCTGCAGTTTACAGACAAAGGTGAATGACCATATGATATCCCTTATCATATGGTTTAGTCTGAAGTTTTCGGTGGACAAAGGAAGCCAAAAGACAAGCAGTCACTGGTGTGCTGTCTGTGCTCAGGAAATCCTTTGTCATGTACTAAATGTTTATTTGTAAAACAAAAATAGGATGCATGCAAATAATAAGGCCCCTTACACATGGGACAGGCCCTGTTGGAGTCCGCTTCCTCAGTGAGGAATCTGTCCACTGATCCCCGCTGAGCAGTCGGATGACAGGTCCGTGTCTGCTTTGCTTATGCAGAGTGGACACGTGTACAGCCCGCTCTCCTCTATGGGCAGTCGGATGGAAAAGGACCACCTGTCCTTTACACCCGACTGCCATCAAATCCGATCCACCAGATGGATGGGGAGAGGATCCCCCATCCATCTGTTTTTAGCAGATAGGATCGTATGTCAATGGGTATCAACGAACACATGTACGCTGGCACCCACTGCTCCATAGAGGGCAATGGATGGTCCGATGGGGTCCACCTAAAAAACAGACAGGAGGACCCGATAGGGCTCTTTCACAAGGGTGGACCAAACACAAAACACAGGAAACAGAATAAATGACCCAAAACCTTTTTATGTATGCAAAAAGGTTAGGCCATCAACTACTAATCTGTTTCTTCTCTTTATTTCTAGTCAAATTTCTTTAGACTTTTAGGCTCCATTCACATTAGTGCGACTTGTCATGCCAATTTGGACATCAAAGTCGCATGACAAGTCGTTCCCCATATTTTCCAATGATAACCATTCATATATGCTTGATTTAAAGTCGCAGCAACTTCATAGTAGTTCATGCACTACTTTGGTCCAAATTTCATGAAACTTGAGGGCCAAACATTTCAATTTTAGACCTCAAAGGTTGCATGAAAGTTGTACCTGAATGTTATACAGTGCAACAGTTGTGCAACAGTTGTCCATTGTTATTGATCAAAGCCAAAGTCGTATACAAGTCGCACGCATCCAAAGTTGCGTCATTGTTGCATTAAAGTTACAGCAAAGTTGCACTCCAAAGTCTTGCAACTTTGGAGTCGTACAAGTGTGAATGGAGCCTTAAAAAGATAAATGGTAAAAACACAATCCTGCTAACTTCTTCTGGCATTTTGTGCCCCCACTGGGGCTCAGTTACAGAGACTAAGCCCTGGTATGGGGCAAAATGCATCAAGGGAAGTTAGCAGGTTTAGTGTTTTCACCTCTAACGTTATAATGTTATTGGGAAGAAACAGATAAGCGAGAGCCTAACCTTTTTGTGTACAGGGCTTTTTTTCAGCGGGAACGTGGGGGAACGCAGTTCCGGCACCTTCACCACTGACAGCAAGTGGTGCTGGGGTGTGCTGCAGGGTCTATTGATACTCACTGCTGGGGGAGCTATTTTAGCTGGAGGGTATCTATTTTTGCATCAGTGTCTATTGTTTCTGAGGGAGTCAATTGCTGTTGGTGGAAGACCTACTGTTGCTAGGGGTGGGTCTTATATTGCTGGGGGGTCAGTTGCTGGGAGAGATCTACTGTTGAGGGAGGGGTCTATTGTTGCTGGATGCCGGATAATCTATGGATGCTGGCTGTGGGGACATCTGCTGTTGCTGCTGGGAGTCTATTGTTTCCGGGGGGGGGTTGTGGTGGGGTGGTCTATTGTTGCTGGCGGGGGCTCTATTGTTGCTGGCAGGGGCTCTATTGTTACTGGCTGCAAGGGTTCTATTTTACTGCTTTTCTTGTTATAATTACCAAATTCCTTACGGATTACTTAGCACCACAAATTGATACTTGGTTCTGTATTGTCTAAAAGGGCAGTACAGGGAGGTGGGTAGGGGATGGAACCAAGGAACAGTGCTCGGAGGTGGGTAGGGGTGGAAAAAAGGGGTGGCTCAGAAAGGGGGGGGCTGCACCTATTCTCTGAGAAAAAAAGCCCTGTTTGTGTACATGGATTGTGGAAGAAGAGGACACCCGGAGATTGGCTGGCACCCCCAGCTGGTGTGTGTGTGTGGTGAGTGGTGATGATTAAGCAGAATCACAAGTTTGTGGACAAAACCATTGTAGTTTTTCTTTATCAAAGTCATTATCATCCATTGTGTCTTCATACAGCCCTGTGCCTTGCAAATCCTGTAAACAACGTCCGCTGGTGTGTAAAATCCGAGGTTGAGCTGAAGAAATGCAAAGATGTGAGCCAAACCTGTGGAGGTGATCAGGCAACCCTCAGCTGTGTTCTCAAAGGCAGCGTTGATGACTGCCTCAAAGCAATTGCCGTAAGTTCATTTTGAAGATTTGGTGAAAGACTTCCTAAATCATGTCGATGAAAAGAAACTGCAAATAAAAAAAAAAAGCAGGGGTACTAATGCCATGAGTACTTACATTCACTTGCCTCTAGGGAGCATAAAAGAGCAACTGACATTCCTGAAAAACGTTTGTTGCCTTATTAAGGGGTCTGTTCATACAGAGATGAAATTCACTAGAATTTTAATATTGATGGCTTTCTACCATTTGCAGCCTAAAACTACTTCAAATTTTGATTTCAAAATTGAGCAAAAAGCTTTCAGTTTTCAAAGTTGCAGGGCTTTTCAGTTACATTTCTTATGATTTCCTATGCTTTTTTTTAATTTTGATAATAATTTCATAATAATTTCCTGCAATGAGGTGGAACAGTAATGGGGGGGGGGTAATGAGAGAAAGAGATTGTGGAGAGAAAAAAATGCCAGTGTCATGAAGTCTAAAGATTCACCAGCACATTGGCAAACATTGATAATAACTGAGATCCTCCCCTCTGGCCACAGAAAACAACACAGACAACACTAATGCCCCGTACACACGGTCGGATTTTCCGATGGAAAATGTCCGATCGGAGCGTGTTGTCGGAAATTTTGACCGTGTGTAGGCTCCATCGGACATTTTCCATCGGATTTTCCGACACACGAAGTTTGAGAGCAGGATATAAAATTTTCCGACAACAAAATCCGTTGTCCGAAATTCCGACCGTGTGTACACAAATCCGACGGACAAAGTGCCACGCATGCTCAGAATAAATAAAGAGATGAAAGCTATTGGCCACTGCCCCGTTTATAGTCCCGACGTACGTGTTTTACGTCACCGCGTTCAGAATGATTGGATTTTCCGACAACTTTGTGTGACCGTGTGTATGCAAGACAAGTTTGAGCCAACATCCGTCGGAAAAAAATCCTAGGATTTTGTTGTCGGAATGTCCGAACAAAGTCCGACCGTGTGTACGGGGCATAACTCTGCTTTCGTTAGAAGGTAAAAGGTTGGCTAAATCAGACAATTTCACTTAAAGGGATTCTTGAAATCATACATTAAGAAGTAGATCGAGATTCGTCCATTCCCGTTCATGATACGTCAATCTAACAATTGACTTTTCATGAACAGGTTTGTTGGAAAGTTTTGCAGCGATGGTCAATGTATTCTGACAGGAGGGGAGTCCTACTGTCAGAATACAATGGCACAGTAGAGGGGATTCCCGCACCCACCTTGAACGTGTTGTTGGGGGAATCGGTTCAGTATTTTCGTTCAGCCCGCTGGCTGAGCGCCAAAAACTGAGCCATGTGTGGCCAACTTTACTCTTTGAATTTGTGTGTACTTTACAACAACTAAGCATTAGCTTAATAATTTTATATTTTAAAGAATACTACACCTTAAATAAAAAAAAAAAAAAAACACATAGCGCTGTAGCGTTTAGCGCTTATTTTGCTTGCTGGTCCATTTTTCTTTTAACTCTGTGACTGCTTTGCAGTCCTCTTTTTCAAAGTCAATACATGAGTGGATTTAATACGCTCATGTATCACTTTCACCAGATAGCTTAATATGTTACTAAACCCAGTAATATGAAAAAAGTTCATCTGCCCACCCACAGTGCCCACAGCTTACAAATCTTCTTTTTACATTAAAATACTGCCACTATATACCTTTTTCGCTGACCTATATACCACGATTACACGATAAACTGCACAGTTTCTCCAGTGCTGAGAGTTCAGGTCGGTGGAGGTTTCTACTACAGCCTCTATACACGCCCACATATCTGATGCCAATATTATGTGACCTGGCTATCTCTGAGAACAAGTAAATGTTCTCTCCAGCATAATAGACACAACTGAGCATGTGCAGGATGGCTATTGTCTGTGTGTTAGTTGGCCTTCCCAAGCTAGATATTTCAGGGAGGGGGAGGATCTGTGCATAGAGGATAAAACAGCCCTTTTTACACAATGCAGAGGATTAACCCCTTAAGTTCCACAGTGAGTATAACAAGCTTGCTATGCTGCATATACAGACAGATTTTACTGTTGTGGGTTTAGTAACACTTTAACTTCCTTATGTTGCACCAATTTGGAAGGGTACACCCAGGTGACTTTGAAGCCTTTCCCCTCCCCCCATCCATTCTGGTACCCCCCGCCTGCCACTTACCACCCACTTACCCAGTTCTTCTTTTTTACCCTCTTCTTTTCTCACTTCTTATTTATTCTTTCTCTCCTTGGTTTATCTAACTGGTTTCCAGTTAATACTATCATTGTTGATGAGGCCCTTTTGTACTGAACAATTAAGATTTAAAGGGTTATAGAGAGCTATGTTGTGATTTGATGCTTGACCTCTCATGCATTTAAGCATTTTTCTCCACAAACAATACTACCTTTCTTACTCTGGAACATGAGAGGAACAGTGTGAGATCCTAACTCAATTTTTTATTAATATATGTGAAAGATAAGTGATATTACTTTGCTATTCCAAGCATAAATTGAAGCAGCCAACATAAAAATTTACAAAATTTAAAGGGAATGGAAACAAAATGTACCGCTAGAAGTGAGAATAAACATATAAAAGTGCAATATGTCATACAGTGATATGAAACATATAAGGTTAAAACATATACACTACTGAATGCAAAAATGCAAATTCCAAAAGCCACAACCAGTGATGAATGCGAGTCACTGTGTAATAAAAATGAGTTCAACTGGGATTGATGGCCAAAAACATGAACACAGTCCACCCTTAAAGCAGAAAGAGTATTCAAAAGTGGGATGAAAAAGCCGTGACCACACACAAAACACCAGGGATGGTGCGTCCTCCACCCGGGATGAGGGGTAAATACTCTTACTGGACATAGTGGACTCACATGCCAGCGGCAGTGGGTCAATCACGCTAAGATGCCAGAACATGGAACTCCGGTAGTGGACCCTGGAACTCCCACGGAGGAGGATGAGACTGGAACTCTGATGAAGATCAATCGGGGTGCAGGCAGTGAAAGCAGAACGCTCTCATCCAGAGGAATATGGGGATTATATAAAGAAAAATGCTTCTATATGGTGTAGATAAAAACGGATAGGTTTATTTAAAAGTACAAACATCAATTCATAGATGTGTACAAAAATTGTGATCACAAGATAAAGGGATAAAAGCAATGTGGGAAGCTGAAAGGCAAGACCGACGCGTTTCATCCCAATGGACTTCAACTATGCCCCAGTTGAAGTCCATTGGGACGGTAAAAAAAGATTTTACCCCCTTCCTGACCAGAGCATTTTTTACAATTTGGCCCTGCGTCGATTTAGTTGACAATTGCGCGGACGTTCGACACTGTAAACAAACGAAATTTACGCCCTTTTTTTCCCACAAATAGAGCTTTCTTTTGGTGGTATTTGCAGTTTTTATTTTTTGCGCTATAAACAAAAAAAGAGCGACAATTTTGAAAAAAAAAAAAAAACAATATTTTTTACTTACTTTTTACTTTACAATTTTTTTTTTAAAATCAAATTTCTTCATCAGTTTAGGCCAATATAAACACTCTTGTACATATTTTTGGTAAAAAAATTGCAATAAGCGTATATTGATTGGTTTGTGCAAAAGTTATAGTGTCTACAAACTATGGGAAAGATTTATGGCATTTTTATTTATTTTCTACTAGTAATGGCGGTGATCTGCGATTTTTAGCGTTACTGTGACATTGTGACAGACAGATCGGAGACTTTGGACACTTTTTTGGGACCATTGGCATTTACACAGCGATCAGTGCTATAAAAATGCACTGATTACTGTGTAAATGTCACTGGCAGGTAAGGGGTTAACACTAGGGGCGATCAAGGGGTTAAATGTGTGTTCCCTCAGTGTGTTCTAACTGTGGGGGAATAGGATTGACTAGCAGAGGAGACATATCATTTTTCCTACTTAGTAGGAAAAAACAATATGGCTCCTCTGCCCTGACAGCACAGGGATTTGTGTGTGTTTACCCTGTGCTGGTGCTCATGCACGCGATCGCACGTGGCCAGTGGCGATTGTGCCCGCTGGCCACGCCCATCGGGTCCCCCGCCGTGCAGCGGGCATGCCCTCTGGTGGCCGCTAAAGGAATGGACGTACCCATATGGGATTTCACCCAGTTGAGCCATTCTGCCGCAGTATATCTGTGTACGTTAAATTACATGAGGGGAAATTTACTAAAACTGGTGCCCACAGAATCGGGAGCAACTGTACACAGTAACCAATTAGCTTCTAGGTTTTTTTGTCAAAACTTAAAGTGGTTGTAAAGGCACAAGGTTTTTTACCTTGATGCATTATATGGAGACAGAGGGGGCTGCAGCTGTACGTGTGAATGGACACATAGTGCAGCAGGTGCGCTGCTTGGGGGCCCCTACAGCAAGCTGCTTGCTGTGGGAGCACCCAGCAGGAGGGAGGGGCCAAGAGCGCCGGTGTGGCACCCAAGAAGAGGAGGATCCAGGCTGCTCTGTGCAAAACCATTGCACAGAGCAGGTAAGTATGACATGTTTGTTATTTTAAAAAAAACAAGACTTTAATATTTTTTTAATTGAACAAGCTGAAGTTAGAAGCTTATTGGTCCCTATTGGTCCCTATGCACTGCTGCACCAGATTCTGTGTGAATCAGTTTTAGTAAATCTCCTTGGGAGATTTGGGAGATTCTTAAAACTGGTGTACACAGAATCTGTTGCAACTGTGCATAGTAACCAATCGGCTTCTAGATTTTTTTGTCAAAGCTTAAAGCGGAGTTCCGCCGTTTTTTTTTTTGTTTTTTTTTTAAGTCAGCAGCTACAAATACTGCAGCTGCTGACTTTTAAAATATGGACACTTACCTGTCCAGGGCGCCCGCGATGTCAGCACCCGAAGCCGATCTATCCCTCGGCTGTCTGGTGCTGCCGCCACCATCCTCGGTAAGGGAACCAGGAAGTGAAGAATTGCGGCTTCACTTCCTGGTTTCCTACTGCGCATGCGCGACTTGCGCTGCGCTATCCCTCTGGTCCCTGCTGTTTTCTGGGACCCGTGTGTCTCCTAGAATACAGCGGGGGCGAGGGGAAGTGGCGTAGATACCCGCGGGTGGCTCGGGTATCTATGCCCGGAAGTGGGAGCAAAATACCTGTAATAGACAGGTATCTTCTCCCCCCTCCCCCCTGAAAGGTGCCAAATGTGACACCGGAGGGGGGGAGGAGCCAGAAAAGCGGAAGTTCCATTTTTGGGTGGAACTCCGCTTTAATTGAACAAGCTGAAGTTAGAAGCTGATTGGTTACTATGCACAGCTGCACCAGATTCTGTGCACACCAGTTTTAGTAAATCTACCCCTATATTTTCATCAATGACTATGAATCATTTACACTATATACCGTAAATGCAAAGAAAGAAAAACAATTCATTGGTAATTATACAGTACATAAACTTTGCAAATTGCTTTTCATTTCAGATCCAGATTTATGTTACTATTCGGTGACTCTAGTGAAAGAGTCAAGTACTTTTCATATTTGGGGACCCTCACAGAAGGAGGTCTTGTCAGACTGCAGTTGGAAGGGCAGCAAGTTGGACTTCTCCAATTGGAAGTTTCATAGCAATAGGGAATGCACTCCAGCCAGAGAATGAGCCACTGACTGCCACCTGTTACTCATGACTACATCAATTACTAACAGAAAATATTTCAGTAAGGCAGAAGAGGCAACAGGGGATGACCATGTACATATGCTGAGAGACCAAACCCCTCCCCTTTCCCTCCCCTGATGCCCTAGCATTGTTGTGTAGCGGGGAAGTGCAAGCACTCTTTAACCCATTTCTTTCCAGAACCAGCGGTAGAAACCTTGTTTTAACAGCATACCATAGACACAGCCCCCCCAGGGGAACTACACTACTTCCCATGTATGTGGGGATGCCTATGGGGTAACCCAACACAAAATGAAAGTAGCGAACTGAAAAGTGTGAAATGAAAAGTGCGAATCAACACTCACCAAACTTCTACTAACACAAAATTAGCAGAAGGAGCCCAAAGGGTGGCGCTAAACAGCTGAAAAACAATGTAGTACGTCACTACATTTGTATTTGTTGGCCAACAATTCCTTGCCGTTTGTATGCAAGACAAGTTTGGGCCAATGCCTTTCGGACAAAAGTCCACGGTTTTGTTGGCCAACAATCCGATCGTGTGTATGAGGCTTGAGGGTCCTTTAAAAAAAAAATGGTGGCGTTTAATCCGCTTTAACCCTATTGACTCCTAGTTGTTTAAAAAGGAATTATAACTGCCCACTGCTGTTCACTTCCCCTTTACTATACCAATACTAGTAGGCTGCAATAATCAACAAGACTACATATGTCTTCCTAGAGGTACAAATTGTACTGCCAGTGAACAGCGATACTGGACTGGGATACTGTCCTCTATCTATTATACCAAGGACTAATATTCTGTAGCAGAGGGCTGTGGTTTCATGGCCTGAAGACTCCCTTTATTGTCAGCATAAACCATTCACTGAGGACATTGCAATACGTGGATTGATGGGAGATTGATGTCAGCATAAACCATTCACTGAGGACATTGCAATACGTGGATTGATGGGAGACAATTACACAACTGAGTCCTGAGTTTCATATGTTAGGGCTCTTTTTTCATTTTCTGCAGATTTTTTTTGCCCGTCAGTTTTCAAAAAGAAAAAAACTGGAAAGTTAGAATCATATTATAAAATAAATACAGTGTACCGGTTGAATAGAGGAAGCTTCTGGCTTATTCATCTGTGGGGTTTGTTTGAGTCTACCAGCCCTTGTCTAGTTCATATCGCTATATTTAAAAAAACATTACATTTCGCAAAACCTGTTTATAGCTTTGGACAACATAGGTCAGATATAAGTAGAGTTAGAAACCATTTAGGTACCTTTATGACTTTATGCAGTTTTTAGTTTGCCACTGAAAGTGCTTGTTTTTCAGGACGACACGGCGGATGCAATTTGTTTGGATGCTGGAGAAGTTTACAAAGGTTCCATGAATCCTTATAAATTGAGACCAGTTGCTGCTGAAAACTATGGCACGGAGAAAGGTAAATTGATCCAAACACTTGAAAAAAATGATGTCAGGCTGCAGGCTACATAAGTGAACTTGGTTCTCTACTGAACGTTATAGGATAATATATGCAATTGCTTTCTCTTAATGGTCTATGCAATACCTGCACACAATGGTTGGCAATTCTGCCTTAGTTAGGTCCAGCCAAGATGCCGTCTGCATTAAGTTGGTAAGTTTTCACTATGTTTGAAGGGATTCTTCCCCTATTCATAAACATTTTTTTGAAAAACCTGCCCCTAGGTTCTCTAGCATATAACAGTCTGATTATATAATTCACTGCATTTAAGATTATTAAAAATGACTCAACATGTAGGGTGCAATAAAATATGTTTCTAAATACAGGACCTTACCAACTAAAATATAATTGGTTAAGATAGAAAATGTCCTATTCAGTACCACTAAATTGTAACTTGTGTATTGTTTTTGTGCATTCTGCATATTGGTATTTATGACAGAGTTTTTTTTGGTATAGAATGACCTCACAATTGCATCTTACCTATATGGTGCAAGGTGTGTTTTTAAATTAACATTTTAAGAGCAACATATAATTTTTTTTAGAGCAAATTAGCATGACTGTTACAAATAAGGCACTACATTGTGTGGAGTGGTACTTGTGTTACTGCATTGGGGTGGTAGATCGTAATTTCTATTTTGCATTGGTATATAACACACTTTTTTTTTTGAAGCACCACATTTTCTGAATGCTATATACTTTCAAATTCTATAAAATAAAATAAAATATTTTTATATACATTATATTACACTAGCCAATTGTAGAAGCCAATGAGATTGCTATGAATATCACAAAATACAAAATTATATTGTTTACGTAGGTGCTTTGTTTGTATTTTTGTGTGCTGGGCTGTTTATTTAGCAATGTGAATGTTCAATGTTCAAAGTGTACATTAAAAATACATGTTCTGTTTTTATCTTACGTCACTATTAGGGCTCATTCACATGGGCATGCCATATGTTCACCTGTGTATAGGGCAGCCTGTGTGCATTTGTGTGTGACAATGCTGCCAGCTGTGTCCCAATAACAATGAATTGAAGGACCTGCATGTAGATGCAGAAAAAAACCTGTGAATCCCGTGCAGCCATTAATGACCCTACATACGGGTGTACACACAGGTACACCCATGTGAGTGAGCCCTTAAAGGGAATACATTAATCTTTTTACATACATCTGTAAAAAAGATCAGTAAGTAGTGCAAACAGTGCTATCAATGTCTGCAAATGTTTTGTTTCTGTGGATAGTTTTTAATGGTGTTTATACATGAGGGGTGGGAGGCAAAATTGCTCATTTTATATACAGGCTCTGGTTCCTGCTTTGCACTGCTACATAATGGTTGTGCTTTATTCCTCCTTCTAGCAGTGAAAGTTTATGGGGTTGATTTACTAAAGGCAAATAGACTGTGCACTAAGTGCAGTTGTACTCTGCAAGAGCAGCTGTTCCAGAGTTTAGTAAATGAGCAGAAGCTCTGCCGACTTGCATCATCCAATCAGGTGCAAGTAAAAATGCTGTTTTTAAAAAAAAAAAAAATCTCTGCACATACTTGGGTACTCTCTGCATAGTGAAGTTTTTCCTTTACTAAGCTCTGGAGCAACTGCTCTTGCAGAGTGCAACTGCACTTTGTAAATTGCACAGTCTAATTGCCATTAGTAAAATCACCTCTGAGTCAGCTGGCTCATTAAAAATAGTACACTCACTATATGTCTGATACATTATTGCAACAGCTGTTAAACAAGGAGGTGGGATGGGGCAAATATAGAGCCCCCTTTAGTGGACAATTTTATATACAATAACAACTATTTTTATTTGCAAACTGAAAAAAAAAAATCAAGAACATTTATAAAACTCAAAAAATGTGCCTTTTAGAACTATGTATCACTTTCTTTTTAGGTTATATAGGCCCTATATGGCCATTGATGGCCATAAAATGTCAATATACACCCTAAATGCAAAGAAAGGGGGGAAAAAAATCACTGTTATTGGTTACGTAACTTACGTGTGTATAGATAAAATTTGCAAATGAATTTTCATTTCAGTTCCAGATACCTGTTACTATGCAGTGGCTCTGGCAAAAGAGTCAAGTACTTTCATGTTTAAGGACCTTAAGGGCAAGAGGACTTGTCACACTGCAGTTGGAAGGGCAGCAGGTTGGACTTCACCGGTTGGAACTCTCATCTCACAGGGAGAGGCTAAATGGGAAGGACCTGAGAGCCAGCCTGTTGAGAAAGGTAAACGCTCTTTCTTTACCTACATGTCTTCAAATAAATAATCTTCTTCATTTCACAACTTTGCTTTATTTACACCATTATCCTGATTAGGCCAAGAGAAAAATAGGTCATGGTTATATTCATAATTCCTGCTCCTTAAACCTATTGTCTTGGGCTACCATCACCCCCTCCCCCATCTCATCCAACCTTAGCATACACTAAGAATATAAATGTTATAGCTACACAAACTGGGTCAGTACACCTAGAATAAACCAATAGAGGAGTAAGAAAATCTGTTACCTGACTCTGCTAACAATTCACTTCTAGGTGTACTGGCTCATGAGGGGGAGTTAAAATTACCCAATACATGAAGCCATGCCACCAATAAAAATACACAGAGTTTGCAGGGACAGCAACGATAACAACCTGGGTAAAATTGCTCTGACAAGCGGTAGTGTGAAACCTTTTATTATTCATAGGAATGTTTTATGGATAGGAAGTAACATGATGTCTGGGAAGCTGTATCCTTCTCTGGCATCTCTGACCTTACCTAGGCCATGGACTTTGCTGGCTGTGTGGAAATAAAACCCTGGAATTCATCTGGTTAGAGTGTAATAATTTGTTGTACAGTATATGAGCAAACCCCACTATATATGGTTTCTGGTACTGCAAAGATCTCCAGCTTTTGGCAGCATGCAATGTTCTGTTTTAATGTTCCTGTACTTGGTACAGTATCTGGAGACAGTCAGGACACAAGAGAAATTTTGCTACTTGGTCAATTAAACATTCAACATCCAGCAGGAACAAGTTTAAGGCTGTATTAAACCCAAAAGCAAACATTTATTATATTGCAGCTTACCAATTCTTGGTTGTGGTAGTTGCATTCATTTTCTTTTAGGCTTTCTTTCCCTTATTTTCACTTGGTGATCCAGATGTAGCAGTTACAGGGATGAGACAAACCATTTACCACTGACAGGGGTGCTTACATTGGTCAACTTCTATTAACACAAAATAGGTCCTTAAGGGCTAAAACTGACACAGATCGAAAACTGTTATCGTGCCATAATGTTATATGAAATTGTGTAAAATAGCTGGATCCCAGTGCAGCTGCTGACTCCTGGAGGAAGTAGGCAACAGAAATAACACATAAATTGCAGGGCTCGATGGGACCGGCAATAAAAAAGTAATAAATTAAATGAACAGCAAGTTCATTTATTGGGATGCACATAAAAATTAGGAACAACAGCTGGCAATGGAAACTAAATACACACTGCATATAAACAACCCATTGCCAAAATTGAAGTACCGTATATACTCGAGTATAAGTCGTTCCGAGTATAAGTCGAGGCCCTAATTTACCACAAAAAAATGGAAAAAACCTATTGACCCGAGTATAAGACGAGGGTGAGAAATGCACAGCTACTGTAAGTGGAAAAGAGGGTCAACAATGCCCATTTGCAACCTCACCGTGCCCATTTGCATGCCTCACTGTGCCCATTTGCAGCCATAGATCCCCCCAACTTCAAACTCGGTAGTTAAGGGTTCCTAGATGCCCCCTAGCTGCAGGCAAAATTTGGGGTCTCTGAACCCAAAGGGTCCCGAAATGACATTGCTGCAGATGGACACAGTTGACCGATTTTGGGGCCCCGTATCTCGGGGCCACTTAGTGCTAGGAACCCTAAATATAGTGTGCAAACCCAGTGGAACTAGCACCATAAAATATCCAAAGCTAGGGTTTCTAGCAACAAGTGGCCCCGAGATACAGGGCCCCAAAAATCGGTTCAGAGAATGTCAAGCACTTTTCTGCAGCAGAGAATGACATTTTCCGAACCTAATTTGAGGCCCGGTATCTTGGGGCTACTTGGTGCTAGGAACTCCAGCTTTGGATATGTTGTGGACCAAGTTCCACTAGGTTAGCACACCAAATTTGGGGTGCCTAGCACCAAGTGGCCCTGAAATACGGGGCCCCAAAGTCGGTTCAGAAAATGAAATTTTTTGCTGCAGAAAAGTGCTTGACTCGAGTATAAGTCGAGGGCAAAAAAATGTGCTGAAAAATTCGACTTATACTCGAGTATATACGGTACTACAAAAATTGTAAAAACGATGCCGCTCAACTCCAGAGAATAAGGTGTTAATAGTCAGCAAGTGTGCTAGGTGTAATAATCCTCAATGCAGACACCATAAATGGAATGCACCCAAATGGAATGGAAGGGATGGCTGGATAGCCGGACTCACTGCTAGCTGGACGGATGAGCTGGAACTAGGCTTCCAGGACGGCACTGTGGACCATCCATGGTAGAAGCAAAGCAGGAGTTGGCTCCCGCCCAGCATTTGCCTCTCCTCACCTCCTGCTCTGACAAGCAGTTTCCCGCTCACATCTACCGTGGATGGTCCACAGTGCCGTCCCAGAAGCCTAGTTCCAGCTCGTCCGTCCAGCTAGTCGGACCATGGGAACCCCATGACGAGCTCTACAGGACATCTCCTGGTTACAGTGAGTCCAGCTATCCAGCCATCCCTTGCACTGCAGTGAGCGGTTTCTTTCCCCTTATTCCATTTGGGTGCATTTCATTTATGGTGTCTGCATTGAGGATTATTACACCTAGCACACTTGCTGACTATTAACCCCTTATTCTCTGGAGTTGAGCGGCATCGTTCTTACAATTTTTGCAGTACTTCAATTTTGGCAATGGGTTGTTTTTATACATTGTGTTTTTAGTTTCCATTGCCAGCTGTTGTTCCTAATTTTTATGTGCATCCCAATAAATGAACTTGCTGTTCACTTCATTAACCACTTGTTGTCCGCCCCATAGCAGTTTTACTACTACAGGGTGGCAGCTGTGTGCCGGATCACATATATATATATATACACATGATCTGTCTTTTCCGGGCAGGGGGCGCACATGCGTGCCACCCGTGCCTCACTTCCGCAGTGACTATACACAGTGGGAGCCAATCAGCGGGTACTGCGGACTCGATGTCTGCCGGCACCCGCCAATCATTCGTTACACAGGCAGATCGGCAGTCTGCCTATGTAAACAAGGCAGATTGCCGTTCTGTCGTTAAGGAAGGTATGGATGCTGTGTTCCTGAAAAGCAGAGACAAGGATCCATGCCTTCCCCTAGTAAAAGCACCTCCTACAGTACACAACACTAGCTAGGCACACAGTTAACCCTTTGATAGCCCCTGATGATAGCCCCTTCCCACCAACCAGTGTCTGTACAGTGACAGTGCATATTTTTTAGCACTGATCACTGTATTAGTTTCACTGGTCCCCAAAGTTTCAAAAGTGTCAAAATGTCTGTCGCAGTATCGCAATCCTGTTATAAGTCGCTGTTCACGGCCATTACTAGTAAAAAAAATTATAATAAATAAATACAAATATCCCATAAATATGAATAAAATGTGTGTGCCACCAGCACAAAAATAACAAAACCAATCTTGTGTAAAAAAATTTGTTGTATTTGCTGCAGTCAAAGATGCATTCACCCTTAAGTGGAGCATAGAATATAAGACAAAAAATGTTGACTGCGCTAACCCCCTAATAGTAATACTGTTTTACACAACTCCTATTCACAACAGTGACATTTTTTTTTTATCACTATATTCTATCATACCGCTGCTCCTCTCTGCCAATCCCTTCACTGGCTTCCCCTACCCCACCGTGTAAAATTCAAAATGCTAACCATAACATACAAGGCCATTCACAACATCGCCCCCATCTACATCACCAACCTCATCTGCAGATATCGCCCAAATCGCCCCCTCCGCTCCTCCCAGGACCTCCTGCTCTCTAGCTCCCTTGTTACCTCCTCCCATGCTCGCCTTCAGGACTTCTCCAGAGCCTCACCCATCCTCTGGAATTCCCTGCCCCAGTATGTCCGATCAGCCCCTACCCTGTCCACCTTTAGGAGATCCTTGAAAACTCATTTATTCAGGGAAGCCTATCCCACACCCACATAACTGTCCCTGAGCCACCCCCATCAAATCATTCTTTGCAGCTATTACCTTTTGTACCACCACCCCCTCCCTTTTAGAATGTAAGCTCTACGAGCAGGGCCCTCCTGTACCTTTTGTATTGTACTGTAATTGTGTTGTCCCCCTTATACATTGTAAAGCGCTGAGTAAACTGTTGGCGCTATATAAATCTCGTATAATAATAATAATAATAATAATAATAATAATATCATACAGTTACCAATGCCCTATTTAGTGACATAGGATATGTGTATATATATCTAGACATCAGCCATTAAAAATATTCACCAAAAAAAAAAAAACTTTCCATATAGTACACCACAAAACGTTCTCTGCAATCCATAAACAGAATTATTATAAATGAATAAATCAATGTCCAGTGATTATGTTGGGTCAAAGTGGACCCGCAAAATAAATCCAGTGAGTAGTACAATATTATTAGATATCTAACAAGTCCCAGTGCACCTTTTCAATATAAATCAACTTAATTCTGTGTGTTTATCCCTCATCTGTGACTCCGTGTAACTGATTCCACCAATATTGTGACAACACCACCACCATATAGGTTGGCCACTCACCAGAAGTAAGTATAAGTACGCCTTTGGTTCATTAATGGGATAACCACTCCACTCAGGGGATCAGTCTGCGCTTTTCCCAATGTATCGGTACAATAGATTTCTCCTGTTCTACCAGTTCTCATAAAAAATAAACAGCAATCATTGCGCATGCGCAGTATGTCTTAACTGTCTATTCATAAAAAGGTTAAAAGAGACAAAAAAACTCACATTTAAATGTGCCCATAGGCCGGCACCAAGCCTATCCAGCGGTATAAATGAGGTGAAGGTATCGCCGTGCGTGTGGCCTATTTTCTCCTATGTTGGCGTGTGTTTCAGGCCTTGCTCTGACTCGGCAGGAAGTGATGTAGTGATTTTCCCAGCAGCCTCTACGCGTTTCGCAAATACAAGTGCGTCATCAGGAAGCTGCTGTGTTATGATTTGTCACAGTATTTATGTCCCAGACCTAGTTCATTGGACCAACCGCTTTCCTGCAATACCAGAAGCAATCAATCCGCCATCTTTATTACTGGTATATTTCGCCCATTCCCAGCGCCCTATTCCCCCATTGGTACCCGTAATTTGGTGTCTCCGGAAGTCAAAATACCTCTGATCTGCTCCGTTTCTGTTCATACCCGGGTGCGATTTTTTTCATGTATAGTACAATAACCTTCTCCAGCCCGCCGGGGTCACCCCATAAAAACAGCTGGAAAGACTTTTACAATCCTTATATTGCTAAATCAAGCAAATAATAATTAAAATTCATATAAACACTTTGTAAAAAAATCCCTCCATAATGCTATTTTTTTTTTACTAGACCTACATATACATTTCAAATGTGAATCAATTAATGTTTTTTAAATAAAATTTCACATTATAAAAATACACAAGGCAGAAAAAAAAATATATATATATATAGTTTGGGCGTTTAAAACCAGAATAAAACAGTGGAACAATAAGTTTAGGAAATTTTATTATACTGAAAAATTAAATCTAAAAAGTGATGAAGAAGATGAAGAAATTAGAAAAACTAAATAAAATAACTAAAAACTAAAAAAATATAATGAAAAAATGAAAAATATAAAAAAATATATAAAATAATATTCAAGTAGAATCAAAATAAAAATAAATTGTATTTACAAAACGTTTAGAGGCTGCTGGCAAAATCATTACGTCACTTCTTGCCGAGTGAGAGCGATGTCTGAGATGCATGCCGACATAGGGGAAAATAGGCCACACGCACGGCGATACCTTCACCCCATTTATACCTCTGGATAGGCTTGGTTCCGGCCTATGGGCACATTTAAATGTGAGTTTTATAGTCTCTTTGAACCTTTTTATGAATAAACAGTTAAGACATACTGCACAATGATTGCTGTTTATTTTTTATGAGAACTGGTAGAACAGGAGAAATCTATTGTATCGATACATTGGGAAAAGCTCAGACTGATCCCCTGAATGGAGTGGTTATCCCATTAATGAACCAAAGACGTATTAATACTTACTTCTGGTGAGTGGCCAACCTATATGGTGGTGGTGTTGTCACAATATTGGTGGAATCAGTTACACTGAGTCACGGATGAGGGCTAAACACACAGGATTAAGTTGATTTATATTGGAAAGGTGCACTGGGACTTGTTAGATATCTAATAATATTGTACTACTCACTGGATTTATTTTGCGGGTCCACTTTGACCCAACATAATCACTGGACATTGATTTATTCATTTATAATAATTCTGTTTATGGATTGCAGAGAAAATTTTTTGCTGTACTATATGGAAAGTTTTTTTGGTGTATTATTTTAATGGCTGATGTCTAGATATATACACATATCCTATGTCACTAAATAGGGCATTGGTAATTGTATGATAGAATATAGTGGTAATTTTTTTTTTCACTGTTATAATAGGAGTGGTGTAAAACAGTATTACTATTAAGGGATTAGCTCAGTCAACATTTTTTGTCTTATACAAATATCCCATAGTTTGTAGACGCTATAACTTTTGCGCAAAGCAATCAATATAGGCTTATTGGGATTTTTTTTTACCAAAAATATGTAGCAGAATACATATTGGCCAAAATTTATTAAGGTATTCGATTTTTTCAATGTTTTTATTGGATATGTTTTAGAGCAGAAAAACAAAATGTTGTCAGTCTTTTTTCGTTTATAGCACATAAAATAAAAAACGCAGAGGTGATCAAATACCACTAAAGGAAAGCTCTATTTGTGGGGAAAAAGTGACATACATTTTGTTTGGGTACAGCATCGCATGACCGCACAATTGTCAGTTAAAGTAACGCAGTACTATATCGTAAAAAATGGCCTGGTCGGGGGGGGGGTAAAACTTCAGGAGGTCAAGTGGTTAATTCATGTGAAACTTTTATCCCAAAGGGGAAAAAAAATTTGCTGTAACTACTATAAAGTATAAGCTGGAGTTTGGCTTCAATTTGTTAGTGTAGCTAAATTTACTAGAACATCTAACACTCCCCTCCCCCAGACTGGTAATGCTACTGTTCAATGGTGCCTCCTATGCTTATTCATCCAGAGTGGGGGTACTCTAATACAGGAGGTTTGTTACTGGCCAGATCACAAGGTGAAAAGAGAGAGGAAAAGGTCTAAAAAATAAAACTACTGCAGCCACCTCATGTTTGGTAAGCTGCAATATATTACATTTTTGATTTTGGGTTTAATACTGCTTTAAGGAAAACCTGTGCTGTGTCTTTGTAGGGCTAAGCAATAAGTTCACTATAATGACCCACGCCCCATCAGCACATACCTATCTTTCATTAACTCTCCAGTAGTAAAAAAAAAAAGGCCTGGTACTTTTTGGTGTGAATGAAAATGTCACTCAATCCATGTGACATCACCCATCCAAATACCAGTGCTGTCACATGGAGAAAATCTACAGCCCTATGTAACTTATGACTTTAGGGACTCGTACTGACATCCCCTTGATCCTGGCACCTGAACGGAGCAGCAAGGGAGCAAAGGAAAGATGTTTCAGTGTTATTGGAGAGGGAGGGATTAAAGGGAACCCATTGCTTTGCACCAGCTTGAACAACAATGAGGACCACAACATCATACTTTGTATTGTCCTGTTGTAGTGCCACGTTGTGCCACCACAGTAAGTTACAAAAGTAGATCTCCAGGCTGAGGAAGTATGTGAAATGTATCCTCTTCCTACTAGTGATAAACCAGGTGTTGTCCTGGCAATGCCAGTTTTTGCAATTTTAAACACTAGGGAAACCTAATTTCTGTCTACCACTAGGCTGTGGCCCCACAGACAAGATTCTCACCTTGGCCTGATCTGTAGGTTTAGTTACCCACCAGATTTCATGCAACACTGAACTGTGACTAGCATGTGAACAGCAACAGATTTAAGGGGGGGAACTTCAGTCCCTCTGCTATTGTTGTTCCCCCACCTTATCTTATTTGCTAGGTTATTCACAAAAAAACGTATTTACATGTCAAGTGACTCATTGCTGTTCTGTAGAGATCTGCCAATACACACTCCATCATCTTCTTCTTTAACGTCATTGGGGTGTCTCTTCTGGATTTTTGCAGCTGACCCTCTGATGACACATATTCACAATGTTATGTCATAAAAAGGCTGGCTGCAAGAACCAGACAGGGATAGCTGTCCCCTGATGACACACTGCAGAGCATATCTTGTAGTGTACCCCGAGGCCTCCTGGAATGTTTGAGATTAGTATCACAGGAGGCTGTACACATAAAATAAGTCATTCTCTCCAAGGTGAGAATCCAGGAATTGAGGGGACTGTTTCCTGAAGAAGGTACAACAAATAATAAAAAAATATCTGATTGTTAGGGAGGAGGCAGATTAGAATGGAATTATAGAAAGTAGGTGGGGAGGGTGAAGGTACATTTTAGGTAGACAGAATGCTGTCTACCTAAAATGAGGGCCAACAAATTGTCTGCCTCAATAATGTATAGGTAAAGGCATTTAAGGATAAAACAAAAAAATCTTACTCCCAGCACACTTTAATAAATTAATAACACAGTCTAATGCATTAAAAGCAAAGGATTTACTGCATTTATCGTGTATAACACGCACAGGCGCATAACACGCACCCCAATTTTAGGAGGGAAGTTTAAGGAAAAAAACTTACATTTTAAATACAGAACTTTGAAGCAAAATTAGGGTCACAGCTCATCAATGCACCCTTCTCAGTGCCCATCTGCAGCCATTAAATTGACCACCAATGCAGCCTGTTCAGTGCCCATCTGCAGCCTATAAATTGACCAACAATGCAGCCTGTTCAGTGCCCATCTGCAGCCTTACCTTTCCCATCATTGCAGCCTTGCCAGTGTTGGATTATCCCTGCTGTCTCCGAGGGAAGAGGAGGAGCGTGCGCCGCTGAATTACACAGAGCCGCAATCTCCTGTGTACCCGGCGCTCCATCACTCACAGCCACGCCTCCTGGCCCTGCTCATATGATAGACAGAGCAGTGGCCCAATGTGGGGCCAGGAGGCGTGGCTGTGAGTGATGGAGCGCCGGGTACACAGGAGATTGCGGCTCTGTGTAATACAGCAGTGCTCGCTCCTTTTCCCTCAGAAACAGCAGGGATCAGTGTATAACACGCACCCACGATTTTCCCCTGATTTTAAGGGGAAAAAAGTGCGTGTTATACGCCGATAAATACAGTAATTGTAATACATTTGCAAATATATATGGAAAACGCAACTGCCTCATCAAGGTCCCTTTGTGTAGGGTGGTACCTAACTCTAATGTACGAGAGTCTCCATACTAGAGTAAATATAGCAATGGATACATTTAGGGAGGGTATGCCTGGAGGTAGCCCATTCCTGTGTAGTGTGGTTACGACCACATTACACAGAAGGGCCTTGATGGGGCATTGTGATTTCCACATATACAGTACTTGTAAATGTGAAACTGAAGCCTCTATTAATGTAAATTGTTAGACTTTTGTTTTGTTCTTTTGTTTTTTTTTTTGTTTTTTTAACTGGCTAGTTGGCAAGTGTTGCTGGGAAAAACTTTTATTTTGTTTGTTCTGTGTGAAGTCCTTCCGTGTGCCCCCTACTTTAAAACTTCGTTATAAACTAAAGATGGGCACACAGCCAAGACAGCCAAGGCAGCTGATTAGAGGAAAGACACACCCCCCCTCTACACATTGGTAGAGAATCTCAGCTCTCTCTGTTGTATGATCCAGAGCTGTGCTAATCTATTCATAGCAACCTTCCCCAACTCCAAACTCCTACTGCTCTTATCATAATGTGACAAAACCTGTCAGGCTGATAACAGAGGAACTAAGAAAGAGACAGCTACTAGACACAGTGCTTTGGAGAGAGACAAGAAAACACTGCAGATCTATGTGCCCAGCTCAAATTTCATGAATCGGATTTACATCCACTTTAAGCATTTAATAGTAACCTGTATTTGTTTCAAACACAATTTTATAAAGGTTGAAAGGTTCTCTTCACAGAAATATAGTATATTACCGTACTTTTTTTTTAAGACTGCTTGCTGAGTAAGGTGGGGTGGATTTTCCTTGAAATGTCTATACATAGAGTTCTAATGCTTAACATGACATTTCTTGTTTTCAGCTTTTGCAGCATTTGTTTCTGGTGCCTGTGCTCCTGGAGCCAAAGAACCAGTTCTGTGTAAGCAGTGTAAAGGAGCGCCAGATAAAAAGTGCAAGGCATCTGAAAGTGCGCCATATTATGGCTACTCTGGAGCCCGCTTGTAAGTATACTGTAACCCCTGCCATCTGATATATTCAGAGTTCTCAGCTGAAATTAAGGATAAATCACACCAGTATCTTAGCCATGTCTGTTGAGTTGAGTAGTGGTACTGTCAGGCCTTTTAATGCAATTTGCACTGTGGTGCATTGCTCAAAAATAGCGCAAGTGCACTTTTCTTTGGGCTGAGGCTTGTTAAAGAGAGTACCGGGCATCATTCAGTCCAAAAGACTGATAACATCTTGTGCAGAGAGGAGATCTTCAGAAATTAGGTGAGTATTGCAATTTTTTTTTATTATTCCTCCTGGGACATTTAAAAAAAAAAAGATGGGCTTTACTGATCCATTTAAGGAAACAGACTGTCTAAAAGACCACTGGGCATAAGTGGACATTAGTTATAGCAGTTTCATTGTACTGTAGGGCCATGAAAGCTGCCCTCATTTTGAGAATGATGGATACCAGCCTGGAGGTTTGGAAATGTCATTAATTCTGGGTTGCTAACTCTTTGCAGTGGGTTCCCCTGCTGTACCCAAACTTAGGATAGTCAGGGGATATGGAGTGTTTAAATAATGTCTAAGCTGATTTGACTGATGCATCCACCATTGCATCAGTCAAATCAGTCATGCTGTGTAATGATATGATGGTCGGTGAATAGGTTTCTTGTTCCATTTTTGGGAAAACCTGAAATTCATCATTGAGCCCATCTTATCATCTGATCATTGGTATTGTGCAGGAAGAAGCTCAGACACTAGGACACATGCATCTATTCTGAAGACATAACTGTTTGGACCTTGTTTCTAAATGCTTGCAATCTCTTCTTGTGGAAACTGTACTGAGCTGTTGATTATGCCAGTAATGCTCCTAG